>JAEIGI010000008.1:2446016-3104533 GCA_018903615.1 Drosophila neocordata | reverse complement strand
ATTTCACTATGAGATATCGAAAATACTTTCTTTAAAAAACTAGATCATTTTTTTTAATGTAAAGTTCTTTTGCAAAGTTTTTTAGATCAAAATTTTAATATTAAAAAATAAATTTTAGGGCGTGATTAAGTTAACAACATTTGGCATAGTAAAAAATTAATTTTTTTTTCTACAATTCCAAGTAAAATCATAATTATTAACTTGTAAATATTTTACATCAATAGAAACGATTCATAGAGGGTATTAGAGCTGATCTGATCATTTTATCGCTTATTCTATTTCAAATTTCTAATACGTTTATAGACCCAATCTCGTTTTTAAGTTTGCCAATATCTAAATTATGACAGTTTTACAATGGCGGCTGTTTTTTATGATGCCAAAAAAATAGAACAAAACGCCCCAATCAATGCCAAACTGCGTTCGACTTTCCATAGATCAAAATACCACAAAATCAAAATAAAAAATAATAAAAACAAAAACAAAACTAAAGTAAAGACGAAATTTTTATGTTCTTAAAGGTGATAAATAAATTTGCACATAAAATGTAAAATAACTAAAATAAAAATACATTAATTTGCATTTAATTTGATTTGATATTTTTTGTTTTTTGTTTTTTTTTAAGCAATAATAGAAAACGGTGGCACCCTGCCACGTTTTTTATGTCCATCGGGCGAAGGTGTATTGAACCTTTTGTTTAAGAAATTCCAAATTGTATATTCTTAGTTGTTGTTTTAATCAAATTTTTATTGTCCAAAAGAATAGAAATAGTGACGTTAAATAGTAATTGAAAACGATTTCGATATATACGAACTATTTATCAGATTATAGAATCATATTCAATTCAATTTAGAAACAAAATGGCAAAAAAAAAAAAAAGGTATATAATAAATTCGAATTTGAGATACTCTTTACAAATGATTGACAGTTAAAAAATAATAATATAATAATGATTCTCTTGGAATTTAAAGAAATGTCAGAGAAAACAGTTAATAATTTCAACTATTATCAGGATGAAATAGTTTTCTGCTTTCCAAGTCCTTCTAAAATGCATATGTGTGAGATGGAAAAACTATAAACTTTCTTTTCTTAGCTAAATGCCTAGTTCCAGTTAACTCCTGTCACATCCTAACTCACCTTCGCCGCGTCTCCTTCTTTGGTCTTCTTACTTATTTGTTTGCTTTTTGTGACATTTTTATTTATATTTTCCTTCTCCATTTTCCTTCTATTTTTTTAGCTGCCTTTTTTGTCGGCTTTGCTGTTGTTGCTGTTTATTGTCGTTGTTGCTGTTGTTGTTGCTAGTTTCAGTCTGTCACAAAAACACATTCACTGTGAAGAGGCAACCGCTTTCTCCCTGCCATCATCCTGTCCACCTTAACTACAAACATATATCCTTCATACTCATGCATATATAAACGTATGTGTGTGTGTATGTATGTGTGTGTAATACTCTTATATTTTTTGTAGTTTAGAGATGCGTTTTGCGCTTTTTTGCGGTTGCTTGGCTATGTTAATGACACTTACAAAAAACCACACACACACACATAGGTATATATATATATATATTTATGCATATATATATATATATGTATGTTAGTACAGTTATCCATCTTGGCATGTGTTTAGATCTTCAGCGCCCTTCTTCCACACTTTAGACTCTTCTACCACAGTGAAGCTTACTTTTCTTTTACAACATTTAAAAAAAAACTAAGAAAACCCCAAATTATTAATTCCCATGAAAAAAACAAAAATAAAGATTTAAATATAAATATATCCTTGCTCAAATTTAAAAAAAAAAAAAAAAAAATGAAGAAAATCTCTTTTCAGATATATAAAACAAGTCAAAAAGGCTTCGATTTAAATTAAAATGATTCAATTTTCATTTAATTTCAATTTTCCTGAAATTTACCAATCATTTTAAATTACATTGACTGTAGTTGTGTATGTGTCTGTGTGTGTGTATTTTGTTATATTTTTTTTTGCTTAGAACATTAACATTAGGCAGCTAAGCGTTCCTGGCCCCTATGGCATCCATGGTTTCAACGTTCGACATCCTTCTCCTTCTCTCGTTCCCTCTAATGGGACATTTGCAATTAAATTACTCGAATAAAGCATGTAAATTGCCAGTGAATGAAGCAGGCCAACCAACAAGCTAAACAGGACTCGTCCCCAAACCCACCAACAATCCTACCTCCCTCCCTCGCTCTAGTGCCAATGCTTGAGAAAGAGCTTCTGTTGACTTTCATCTACATGTATATAGTACATAACTATTCCTTACCAGAGGTGACATAACATATGCATAAGTTTGTATATACAGTTTTAAGTATGCTAATTACGTGTACATATAAATAAATTTCAACATTCCTTGGGATATATTCTGGAGAAAAACTACACTCTTAAAGTACCATACATGTGCATAATATTAAAATCAGAAACGGTTAAGGAAATACGCCGTTACCTCATCATTTAGAGTAATCAGCTATGATCGAAAAATTAAGGAAAATCAGACTATAGTCATGGATAGACAGGAGCCGGAATCGGACTGCCTGTGAGTGTTAGTCATAGTCAAAACATTCTCGATTATGTGAGAAGATTTTCAACAATCATACAGGAAATACTCTCCATTCTCTCTCAAGCTCTCGGCAATCCAATTTAGAGGGCAAAAGAGAGTGCTCTCACTCTCTCTCTCTCTCGTTCTCTCTCTCTCGTTTATAATGTCCTGCTCCTGCGCATTTATATAGAATATTTGACAGTTGAAAAAATCCCCTAATCAGCTGTTTAAGAAACAGTTGTTCATCAGCTGATGGGTATAAACTGTTATACTGGCTGCAAAACAATTGGCGGTCCATTTAAAATCAAGTTCAATGAACTAGCTTAAAAAAGAACAAAAAAAAGAAGAAAAAAAAGAGTTCTTGGACGTCACCACAAAATCGAAGCAAACCAATTACATATGGGCCCGCGGCTGGTCTTGTCTTATCTAAAGCTTCAAGTCACGATTTCAATTTGCCAAACAGTCAGCCTAAATCGATCTATTGATTTCATATTCAGCACTCAAAGTGGACAACATAAATCAAAATCTGTTTAAACAAATGGTGACATAAATAAGACAATACATCAGAGATGTAGAGTGGTTTGGGGAGAGGGGTTAGTGAAAATGATGAATATAAATCTATCACATTTACATAAATATAATAATGAATATACAATAAATTATTAAAAGGACGACGAAAAAAACAAATAATAGCATTAGTCAAAAAAGGAAAAGAGATAGAGTTAACCGTATACCCCTTCAAGACGCCACCTCTGCTGGGCTTACGGAAATAACTTTAGCTTATACCTAGACCTATTTTTTGGCATGCTACATGTGTCGACCTCCTGTTAAAGACTGATGATTAATCAGCTGATTATTGGCGTTGGTCTGCTCTATGGCAATTAGCGCAAATACACAGATAGAGAGACACACACTCACACACATAGACCTACATACATACATACATGTCTGACTGGTGATCTGAGACCAGTTCCAATGATCCTAGATACAGTAAAGCAAAATAAAATCCTTATGTCGACTGCCATATACCCTTTATGAGACAGGATTATATATAATATTGACACATTTTATATAAGACAAGAATGCTTCACCTATATATACACAAAGAATCATGTGTTTCCATTATGTATATATATAGATATACTTATATCATATAATATATAAATATTTCTTTAATGTCATGCTTAAAACGTAAATACTTTTTAATTGTTAGGGTACAGAAATATTCAATTGCATTGAGTAAAAGAAGACGATACAATAACATTGCTGTCGCTGTCGCTGCCAACGCCAATGCCTCATACAAACACACACATGCACACACGCTCACTCAGCAACCGCTTCCTTTGCATACTAAAACGCAAAATGCGTTGACGTTGACAGCGCAGTTAACGCAATAGCCACAGCAGAGACGACGGCAACGTTCCAATATTAAAAAATCAGACGGGACTCGGAAGCGTATTGGTTTCTTAGCCTTAACTTGTTGTCGTTGTCGTTGTTGCTGTTGCTATTGCTGTCGTTGATGTTGCTGTTGTGGTTGTCGTTGGCGTTGGTTTTGATGTTGCTGTCATTGCCTCTCCTCAGGTTGCGTTAAAATTCGTAAGCAAAGCGGCAAACGAACTCAGAACATTGCCGCTGCGCAAGCGCAGAGCACCTACTTGCATACCTACACGAATTGTACCGTGCGTCCTCCAATTAAACGACAGTAACGAAGAAACCATTTAAAACTTTTCAAAAATTTCAAATTAAAATTAAATTAAAATAACTGCATAAATATATCAAAAAAAATATCTCACTTTTTTTCTGTTTTAGTTTTGTTTTTTTTTTTTGCGTGTGTGTGCGTGTATTTATAGTGTGTATGTGTGTGTTTGTCTGTGTTGTGCGTATATAAAACAAAGTGAATAAAATAAGAAACACAAGAAAACGAAAATAATTGCCCCACACAACAAAAACAACAACAACAGCAACTAAGAAAACAAAAATGCAGGTAATTTTAATTTTATAATGACCTTGCCCAATGTGCATGAAGTGAAAAATGGCTTAAAGCCAAAGGATCGCTAAAATAAAAAGTGTTTAAACGTTTTTGACGGCAACTGCGTGTTAACAAGGTCCACAAATCGCTGTGTGTGTTCATATTTTATTCATATATATAAATATATATATATATATAAACTTAAATCGTCGTTCCACCCTTAATGTGGTGAGAGATAATTAAAAATTATATTCCAAATTGAATAAATATTACTTTTTCTATATTGCATATAATCAGTTTTCAGTTTGAATACCTTTTTTAAAACAATTTAAGAAGTTTTTGTTCGTTTTGGTCTTATATTCCCTTACTTTTTGGAAATCAAATTGATGAATTTTTGAACCAGCTTGACCTATTTGATAAATTTGTTTCAATTGAAATCTCTCTATATAGATATATATATACATATATATATATATATATATATTATATAGGTATATATAAGTAGATCAATTGCAGCACCAGTTGCCAAATGGACTTCTCATACCATTATTTTTATTTGAAATTTGTTTTTTTTTTTACCTTTCGGTTCAACAAATGGTTAACGCGCTTTGCATACTAAGAGGAAAGAGATGGGTAAAAAAGAACGAGAGAGAGAGACACACAAAAAGAGAGAGAGAGAGAGAGAGAAAGAGAAGTTTGTTGAATTTCGACAATGTGCAGTTAAGACTAAGTAGAATCCGCTATACAAAATTAACAATTCGTTTGGTTTTCTTTTCTTTTTTATAGTATTTGAGTAATTATTCCTTTAGACGGGGCTTTGACTTTTTATGTGCCCCAAACACACTCACACTAACACTAACACATGTGTATGCATTTCAATGAGTGTCTTTGGGTTTATGAGTAATTACGATAAATTCGATATAATCAAAATTTATTATTATATGTTCGTCACGTTGTCACTCCTTTTTTGGCCAGAACTTGTGTTGAACTTTTTAAAAAGAAAGCAAAAGTATATAAGAAAGCATGCGAATGCATTAAGGGGAAAGGTAAGAAGAAGTTACCAAAAGTATTGCATAATATTAAAAAAAAAATAAAATACGTTTTCATAATTTATTTTCCACTTTCTATTAGCTCTCTTAGAGGTTTAATTGATATTCTACGCAACTTTCCATTTCATTTGGCAATATGTTAAGAAAACATATTGCATACTTTTGGGAATGGAATAAGGAAAAACGAATAATTGTATGAATAATTATAAAGTTATTTTATTTATTTTATTAAGATGATTTTGGTATTCGGTATTAAACAGATTTTGATTATTTTTAAAAACGTTTTATCACTCAATCTTTCATTTATTATTTTCGGGATTTGCTCTTTTTTTTATTTTATTGAAAACTTTACACATTTTTGGTTATATTTTTCTGAGTGTATTTACATTTTGCCATTTTAGTTCATTCTTTCTTTCGTTTTTTTTTCTTTTTTTTTTTTTGTGAATGCTTTGTGACCTTCAATTGCTCCATTCCAATCTCCAATCTTCTGTGGCCAGTTAATCTGCATTTCATTTTGATTCCGTTTCATGCACTTACCACTTGTCAACCGTTAAGAAATTAACCGTTTCTCTGTTAAATACCAAAAGTTGATACCAGGAGTTGCCAGCCTTCAGTTAGGGGAAGAGGGGTGGGTAACTGCTAAACAAGATTCACCATCTACATATATGTATATATATCCAGATCTAGATCTGGATATATATACATATATGTAGATGTATGTATATGTGAATCTAAACAAGATTCACCATCTACATATATGTATATATATCCAGATCTAGAGATATTCCCACGCCTGTCCACATAACCACATTAATTTCAATGCAATAAGAACAAAAGAAATTTCATTAGAAACGGAAATATCTGATGGATGCAAAACATCCTAAATTCTAAAATCAAGTATCAAAAACTGGTATTCCGTTTCGTTTTTTTTTTCATTATATATATATATATTTTTTTTATTTATTTAATTGGAGGTTGGCTAAATCTAAATGGTTTGCAAACATTTAGATTTATGTGCTTTGCGGTTTCTGTGAATAAGTGAAAAATCCAATTGACACATTGACACATTTTTTTGCCTTGACAAAAGAAACAAAACATAAAATGACGGTTCAAACGATCGATACCAATTCAATACAATTCGAACCGATTCGTTCAATTTCATTATAAAATTTACGCATGTTTTTTTTACGTGATTGGCATAAAAAGAAATTTGTCATCAAGTTCACTGCAAATCAAATATACCTATATACAAATTGGATTATATATATATATATATTTACATTGGTACCAACTCAATTAGAACAAGATCACAGAACACAGTGTTTGGCTTAATAGCTTTGAAAATTTATGCCAATATTATGTTTATCAAGTCCATTTAGTCAAATATAATTTGGTGTAAACAACAAATGCAAATCTATTTTGTTCCCAATTCTCTATCTCCATCTCTATTTTTTGATTTCTATATCTATCTCTGTCTCTATTAGTTTCTCTCCAGAAATTCCAATTAGGCTAAAATACAAATTAACATTTACATTTGCGTTTTTGCCTTTTCAGCTTTGGCTACTTTGCTACTCCAATTTGCAAATCAGTTTTCGAGTTTCCAAAAAATAGAAAAAAAAACTTCTAAACATTTTAATGCTGTAGAGAGGAAGGGCTAAAGAGTGAGGGGTTTGACAAATTTGTCATGCTGCCAAACAGAAATCGTGACTTGTTCAACCAAAAAATAGATAACAAAAGCACATAAATAAAAAAAAAAAATAAACATAACAATAATTATTATTATTTTTATTATTATTATGCGTACCAATATCGTTAATGTTATTTATTTCTGTTGCGCATTTCAAATATCTCATATAATATTTTATTCTATAAATTGACAATGAACTTCCTTCTTAATGGTCTCGGGTCTATGACTTGTATTCAATTCTATATATATACATATATATATATATATATATATAATCCAACACAATCTCCATCTAAAATTATACTTTAATTACTAACCATTCAAAATCGGCTTAGATTTCAACAACTGTTAGTTCATTGCTATATAGAAAACCCTTTTCAATTATCAATCAGTTTCAAATTATTCGGTTCAATCAATCGGGAAATGTATTAATCAATTATGGCTAGAAATCTGCCAGGTATTAAACCCTCTGCCAATATGCCATATAATTAGGCATGGAACACTTGAGTTTTAATTGGAGGTTCTCTCTCTCTCCCTCTTAGAAATCAATAAGCCGCATGTGTGTTAAATGAGCGTGTTGCATGCAACAAACCGCAGGCAATATGAAGTGAGCGATTAAGTGTGCAACTTCTCCTTCCCATCGAGTGCAAAAACATCGTTAAGGCAAACAAAACAGAGCCACAAAAATAAAACGAGAAATAAAAAACAAAACAAAAAAAAAAAAAGAGGAAGCAGCACAGGATACGTCCTTGTGGTGCCACAACGTTTATCATAATTGTCCCGACAACCATCGACTACCATTGTTGGGTAAATTAAAATGTACGAAATTTTCAACCAGCCGCAACGATAAATTGAAAACCATCGACAAAAATTAAGTTGTAAATTAAGCAAATTGCCCCCAAAATAAAATAAAATAAAATATAAAAAAAAAAAAGAAACAATGAAGGGGCGCCACATGTGTCAGTGATGCATGGTTACAAGCTGCCTTTGGTCACCACGATTTAATTGAATTTCGTTCGCATTTCTTCTCTTTTTCCCAATTTTTTTTTTTGCTGTCTTTTCGGCCCTGTTAACATTGCGCAATTGACAGGTCCCGATTTACATGTTAAGCCAAAAAAAAAAAAAGAGTTAAAAAAAAACAACATTTAAAATATTTTGGTAAATTTATTACTTTATGTAATCGAAGTGAGTTGTTAATATGTTGTATATATTAAATAGATCGTATAATGAAAAACTTTTGATAAGAATATTTAAGAAAATATATTACCAAATTTTACAAAATGAAGACAGACCAAAGTAATACACTATCATTAAAAAGGGTTATCAATATTTTTACACTAAATCTTTACATAAATTTTAAAAATTGTTTACACAAAAATCTTTTAAACCAAAAACCTGCACTTGGCATTCCCTTGAATCTCTCTCCTAACTTAATATATGCATATCCAATGTTTATATATATACATATATATATTTGTTTTTGGTTGATGCTCATTATGCAAACATTTGACAAAGTCAATGGCCAAAATATTATATTTCTCCATATCATTCATCTATATATATATGTATGTACATATATATGTTCTTTGATTGGCAAATGATATGCGACAGGTTCCAAATATTTTCTTTACAAAATAAATAATCGAAACAACAGCACTTGAACGTTTCTTATAATAAAAATAATAATAATAATTATAATAATATTTAACAACATTGGGTGTATTTTTAGCTCGATTTTACACAAAATAAACAAAAAGAAAAAAAAAAAGAGGGGCCGGACCTCGCCTCTCTCTCTACGCAACAAGAAAACGAAACTTGTTTTTATCGACCGCCCAGTAATGCAGCGTGTAAACTAGATGATGGCCATAAAATGAAATGTTGAACCCAAAAAGAAAATACGAAATAACAAAATAAGAAACAAAACGAGACCCATTGACAGTTTATTTATACACTTTCCTAAAAGATTACATTCAATTTTGCAAACACCCAAAAGAATATAAACTTAAGAAAATGAATTTGTTTCAAAAACTTTTTCAAAATCTTCTTAATCTACACAGAGTATTGAAACTTTCAGTTAAGAACCCTTAAAGTTGAACTAGAAATTTGTTCTATTGCTGCCTTAACAACAAAAGTTAATAAACTAAAAAAGTAAAAGCCTTAAAATATGATTTAAAGTGAATAAATGCAAAGTTGATAAATAGAAAAATGGTTAATTCTTTTGCAGAAATTCAAAAAATTGAAGTGACTTATATCTTAGTTCACATACATTAAGAATCCCAAATTTGAAATTGTTCGGTTGCGACATTTGTATAATATTATAGATATAAAATATTTCAACGAGTTTAAAAGATAAAATTAAGTAGTTAAGTATACAGCAGTGCATATCCTAATCATGAGGAACTATAGATCAACATTTCATATTATACAATCTACAGAATTGAATAGGAACCGTTTGAGGAAATCACGAAGTGCTTTCTAAACTGTGAACTGAAGTGACCCCTAAAAAACAATATTTTAAGGAAACATCATATATATATATATATATATTTGCTGACTGCTCTAAAACCAAGTCTCCATACCCCAAATGCCAAAGGGAATAGTTTCAAAAAAGGGCACTAGTCATAAAATCAAAAAGCAGATCAGGTGGATGTCCTTGCAATGTTCTTAAATATGTTTGCACAGTGGCACAAACATATTGAAAATATTCAATAAACCAATAAAAATGTAAAAATTCTTTAAAAGTTATATTATTCAAATTAAATTGTTTTTCAATTTTACAAAGACAACCTTTTAAATCAAATGAATCCCCAATATAAACAAACATTTTCTGATTCCACTGTAATTTTGTTTAGCCAAAAAACCAGTTTTTTGATAGTTAATGCATTTTATTTAATATCCGATGATATCTTGTTAATATTTTTTCTTTGACCTTATCGCCACCTCCACCCTTTCAGATGTGGCGGACGCATTTGACAACCGGTATAATGAAGATGTTTGCACTTACGATAATTTTGGTAAGTAACATTGGATTTTCATGTCCTTCCGCTTTTTACATACAAATACCTTCGTTTGCCTAGGCTACGGTTATACCCACAGTGCTTGGGCATGGTCGCCTTATGGATCCACCGGCTCGAAATGCCATGTGGCGTTTTGGTTATCCCAATCCGGTTAACTACAATGACAATGAACTCTTTTGCGGTGGCTATGCGGTGCAATGGGAACAGAATAGCGGTCGTTGCGGAGTGTGCGGTGATGCCTATCACGTGAAATCACCTAGACCCCATGAGGCTGGTGGTGAATACGCAAAGGGTATTATTTCCCGATACTATACAGCTGGACAGGAGATTGATGTGGAGGTGGAGCTAACTGCCAATCATTATGGCCGCTTCGAAATGTTTCTCTGTCCGAATAACAATCCACGACAGGAGGCTAGCCAAGAGTGCTTCGATAGGTATCCATTGCTAATATCTGGCAGTCGGGAGCATAGATTCCTTATACCCCGGGATGCCAAAAAGAAGGATATATTCCGATATCGTGTACGCTTGCCTGCCTATGTTACCTGTACACAGTGTGTTCTACAGTGGACCTATTATACGGCAAATATGTGGGGCACTTGTGCCAATGGAACTGAGGCTGTCGGTTGCGGCAAGGCGGGTACGTTTATACACAAATACTAACTATGTTAATAGACACTTGCTAATCTCTAAATTGCAGAAACTTTCCGTAATTGTGCCGATATTGCCATTATTTCAAATACGGGAGGAGGTGTTCCGCCCATTTTTGTAAATAATAAATCGCCATATCTGCTATATTATCGGGATTATCGTGCACCTGAAGATAATAATATCTTCCCATTGATTGTTAGGTAAGTCAATATTTTTAATTTAATGGATAGATAATAGTCCAGAATTTCTATAAACGTTTCCCTAGACGTTTATAACCGATATGCGAATATGTTTAAAGCGGAACGGTGAATGAGAATTTCAAATTTGATAAACGATTATAGAAATTCGCTAGGGTGACAGTTTCATAACCGTTTCACAAACGGTTATTGATTAGCTTTATATATATTGCTTCATTTACTTCCTTTTTTTGCTTTTCACACTTTCTTATCTCCTTGTTTCCACAACGTTTTCCTTCTTTTATATACTTTCTGCTTTGTCTACTTTCAAATCCTTTCTCTTATCCTGTTTTTTTTTTTGCTTTTGAGAACTCGATTTTAACTATTGCTTTGCCTTTTAGCAATGCCACGCATCGGCATGCGCGTAAACGCAAACCTACCAACGCTTACCCGCTTACTCGCTTACCTGCTTAACCGCTTACCCGATACCAAGAATATTAAAGTAAAGAAAAGAAAAGAAAAGAAAACATTTATCGATTCTTCTAGCTTCTAATAATGCTGCAATCAACATATTAACCACAGGTGAAACGGGTAAAGATATAAATACTTTTATAATGTCCTAAGATAAGTATTCCTCTGAAAAACAAACGGTTATGGTTAGAATATAATTACATATACATATATAATATCTAACAAAGCTGTATATATAAAGAAATGCTTAAATAAACCAAAAAAAAAAAATTAAATACTTTATTCATACATTAAATCATTTGCCTTCTGAATATTATCTAGTAGCTAATTAAGTATTGAAACTAAGAAAATCTTTTGAAACGGTTAGGAAATTGAAGGATTTTTGATCTTTATATATATATATGAAGAAAACCAAAATCCATATAATTATCAAAATCTTTCGAATTATTGTAATATTCTAAAACATTTCCTAAGAACTTTGCCAAGGGCAAACGGTTTTGAATATATTTCAAAATTATTTAAAAAAAAAACGTAAACTATTTATCGCACACGAAATTTAATTTTTATTGGCTCACTGACTTATTATTGTTAGTCACAAAAAAAAAAAGAAACATGTCTTTTTTATGGAAGAACAAAAAAAGTTATTGCCTAAAATAGTCGAAACTTTGAAATAATTTTAATCGATAGTTTGGTGTAAGATTGTTTCGAGGGCGTCTCTTTTTTTCCCTTTTTTTTTTTTGGGCACGTTAACAACGGATATCCGGATAGGTGAAGGCCATAATGAGTACAAGAAAGACGGCAATTTGTATAAAGCCGACTAGAACGGTTTTAGCCAAATGCATATGAATTTTGGGTTCCACATCACGACCACAAGGACCCACTTGACGAGGCTTATTCTGACGGCGTCGCCCGGCCAGGTGCTGTGATGAAACTGATGGATTCGTTGTGGTTGTGGTTAAAATTTCTTTTAAAATTTTTGTTTGTTCATTGGATAGATGATGTGGCTTCGATTTGCGCATAACGGAATGCTTTCGACTACCCAATGAAGTGTAGGAAGAGGATGGTTTTAATTTCTGACAACGGACATCGGTCTGTGTGGTGGCCGCCTGAACTGAATGTTGCATCTGATTCCAACTAAAGGTTTGCGAGCTAACCGACAAACGGTCATGGGCTGAATGGGTTATCCCTTTGGCAGGACCGCCACCTGACTCACGATGTTCGTTTCCAAAGGAGGAGCAATTACATAATTTGGCATCATTGGCATAGGCCAGGCTATTGATAAACATGGTATCCTGTTCAAGCAAATTGAATGGACGCATCGATGCCGTTGGACGCAATTGGTGGAGTAAAACATTTGGATTTTCGCACAATTGACGAAAGGTTGTGGAACGCAATTCCTTTGACTTGGACAATATAATATTGGCAGCAGCTTCGGTTTCAGCTTTCGTATTGATTTCAATATTAGCATTTGTATCGGTTTTGTTTTTAGTTTTGGTTTTTCCTTTCGATTTAATTCTATTTAAATTTGTTGGCGGAACCGGCATATAAAAGCATTGCGTATCATCTCCAGTCTTTATTTCATTGAGAGTCTTCATCTCGATGCGAAATTCCTTAATGAAACCAAAATAATGGACTGCAGCCAATATGCTTGCCCTCCGGCTAATTATTGGTATTTGCTCAATGCGCAGACAGCCAATTTTATGTATGACCAATTCATCGGGCAATATGGAACGTGGTGTATAGTAAATGCTCGATGATTGGCTTTCTGTTGAATTATTGTAATGAATATTTGACTTATTTTTTCTATTTTTATAATTATCATCGCTTGGGCTACTCAATTCGGTATTTTCTCTTTTAATGCTTTTACCGGAATTCATATTTCGTTTATCGGATGGACGATTATTAACTGTTGATCCTTGTAATGTGGCCTCCAGTTTCTCACCCAATTGTTGCAATTGTTTTATCTCATTTTGCAATAACGGTATATTCTGGCATACCAATTTCTCCATATCATTTTTACGATTTCTATTTACTGTTTGCAATACATCCTCACCACCATTGCCAGTTGCCACAATTGATTTTTTGGCCAAATATTGCAATTTCTTCTCTTGTTTACGGACATCCGTCAATTGGTTTTGGATCACCTGTTGATAGTTTTTGTTTGGTAAAACCGTAAAATGTTCCACTTCTTTATGATGATGATGCTGCAATATCTCCAAACTTTCAAATGGACTTGAAGTTGTTGCCGATGATGATTGGTCACTATGATTATTTTTGCAATTATTTTCGGTTAGTGTACGAGCCGAATTATTCAATTTATCTACAAGATTATCGTCCTCTGTCTCAGAGTGGTGTACTATGTGTTCAATACTCTGACGCAATCGTCGAGCCGTTAGCAATTCCTTAACCTTTGTCACCGGCTTACATAGATAGACAAAACTCTTGTTCTGCTGATCGGGCACACGGATGGCATTGGCCAATTTGATCTTATGACGATGCCTGCCACTGCTGCTGCTGCTGCTGGTGGTTGGATCTGGCAAACTTGTGCTTTGATTATCACTGCCACTGGGCATATATGGTGACTTGGACAATGATTCAGCTGGCACTGCAGCTGCGGGAGGAGAAACAATAGGGGCCAGTGGCTGTGGCAAAGACGTGCCAGCAACATGTGTTGCAGCAGGTGTCGTTTTAGTTTGCTTGGTCGCCAGTTTTGCCACACGAGGCAGCATTGGCTGATGAAAACGTAACGGTGGTGCCGCTCCCCGACGTCCCATATTATTTTGATTTGTTTTTGTCATACGTGTGCCCCAATCCCCCGCTGTGGGTGCACCAGCCATAGCCGTACCCTTGACACGTCCTCGACTTACACACCTCTTTTGGAGTGGGGCAGCAGCTTTAAAAAAAACCAAAACAAACCATAAGAAATCCAATTTCTTGATTACCCCTTACATCAGAGAACTTACCTGGCCCCGTCATTTGCTCTGGCCGTGTACAGGGCAATTTGCGACGCACTGTTAAGGGCTGCGGCGATGGAGATCGCCGTGGTGATAGTGCCGCCTCATGACCACGGTCCACATGATGATGCTGGTAGTGTTGCTGCTGCTGTTGTTGTTGTTGTTGTTGTTGCCTCAAAGGATTTAAACGTGATCGATTCATCATTCGACATCTGCAGCTTTAGATTTTTCCTAGTTAAGTTTTTTTTTTTTTTTTTTATATAAAAATATATATATAGTTTTTTGTTTTTATGTTTTTTTTGCCTTTTTCGTTATGAATATAAAGGCTTTCACTTGAATCAAAAGTTGTTGACCCTTAAAAAAAATATATCTAAATATATATAGATCTACATATACATGTATAGTTAACAGTTGAGAATATTGGAAACAGAAATTCACAAAAGTATATATTCGATTCAAATGACAACGAAATCAAATCGTTAGATAAAAAAATTTCTATACAAAAAAAGAACAAGCTTAGTCACTAGCTCGTGCATTTAGAAACCATCTGCAATAAAGCCAAATCGGAAATTAAATATATCGTTTCAATATATTTCTGAAATACAATGGACAACATGTTTCTCGAAACCCTTGCACAACCTTTACTGCAAAAACTACACCTCTCAATGACCACAAATGAAATTCTTTAAAATATTTAATACAATTTTTTGTTTTTTTGTTTTTTGTTTGTTTTTTTAATATGCATTGTTTTTGTACTTTAATTTACATTGCAAGACTATGTCCCGTGCTGGTATGTCCTTGTACGGAACAATGTTATTGATTGTCCATAAATTGTACACGATGTGGTTGCTTATCACCTTTGTTTGATTTCGCTCGTTCCTTTTCCATGAGCCTTGTGTTTTGACGTGCTCGCTTCTGTAGGGAATGATAGTGTCGAGCAATGCGATCACAATTGTTTAATGGCGGATCCCACATGCTTGTCGATGTGGCAGGAATTGATGGAGTTGGGGCTAATGCTTGAAAACGTGGAGAACTTGATGTGCTCAGTTGCCAGCTATAGGCATTACTTGCTGTACCATAATTTCTGGGGGCAGGAGTTGAAATGAAATGAGGCTGACGTCTCAATACATTGACTACACCAGTTTCAGGACGTTCATTTTCTCCGACATGCTGACGCATCTGCCGCAAATTGCTTTCGGATAATGCATTACCATAGGAGATCCTTAATTCGGCATTTCGACGACGTTGCTCATCCAGGCGTTTCAATTCCTCGGCAGCTCTCATCGTTTTAGGAATGTCGGGAATAGATTGCAATGATTAAGTGTGTAAAGTGTGAAAAAAAAACAAATTTATGGGGATTTTTATTTGTCAAATCCAAAACACAAAAAAAAAAAACAAAAACAACAACTAGTGATTTCTGAATCGCAAAGAATGTTAGATTATTCGAAATTTGATTCCATTGAATTATTTTTACAGAGATCAAAAATGTATAGGAGCACCACCATTCCGTTCACTGCCAGGCATTGATAACTGGTGTGAAATTAACTGTTTACGTTACCCACCCAATTGTCCGGAAACAGCATGTCATTGTCCGTAAGTACCAAGACTCGTCCTTTAACTCATTCATTCCTTCTTATGAAACTTAATACTCATTTCAGTCAAGAATGTGTGGCAATTGGCGAGCTGGCTGGACGTGAGGGAGCCGATACCTATTGCATGGATGAATGTCTCAATTACAAATCGAATTGCCCACGTGACAGATGCCGCTGCTATTAGTAGCCATACTGTTCTGTCGCCCTAACCCTATATCTCTTATATATATGTATAATCGTAGATCCTATATATACAAGCTGTGCTGCCAATTTGCCCATTGCCTGAAGTGAAAAAATATACCCATAATAACAATTTTAAAATTGAAATGCAAAAGGGAGAATTATTGTTGGTGGGGGGGATGGATGAGTTATATATGGTATGGTTTTTATTGCTGATTCTTAATCGTTAATATGGGCTGCATTTTACTCGCTGCTATTCCCTTTTAATTGCGTCGTAAAGAAAGGGACGAGTAAAGGCTTCCAACAGTTCTCGCTGCTCGCGCACGCGTCGGAGCCGAGCCATAGGCGATTCCTGGATATTATTGCAACGACGAGTTCTAAATAATGCCGACACAGTGTTACCCAACTGATGCCAACGCTCAGTGGCCCGAGTCTCGATAATTGGATCAGAGAGATCCTCATCATCGTCCTTGATGGACTTTGCCGGGCTTACAGACTGCGGTGACAATGACGTTGGTACAAATGCTGGTGATGGTAATAATTGTGATTGCTTTTGTAATGTCAATGGTGGTAAAGGCGGCGTTGGTGGACGCACCGGCATGACCTCACTTTTGATTAAGACCTCAGCCCTCTCTTCCCTAGCATCGTCTTCATTGTCCTCATTGGGAGGAGGCTCTGGACAACCCATATCAGATTCACATACATGAGCAAAACTAGAAGCAATCCGTCGGAGTGACATAGATACGGAAGCCGATGGCAATAATACTGCTTCTTCAGATGGTTCTTTTGCTTCTATTGGTGACGTTATTACTTCAAATTGAGGTAATTCTGGCTCTACTGCTAGTGCTAACGGCACCGGTGCAACACACAACATAAATGGTTCCGGAATTATTGCAGTTAAATTGGGATTAATCACGGTGGTGCTCGGACGATTGCGCATCCGATTTAGATTTATGTTAGATAGCTTATTTCCATAGCTAACACGTCGCTCGGCACGTTGGCGGCGCGCCTGTTCCGAGCTACTGGACACTATTTGGCCACTTTTGACCTTCTTGTCCGACATGTTGTACAGGCGACGACCGCTCCACAGTTACACTAACACTTGGACAGAAAAAAAGCAAAAAAAAGAAAAACGAGTATAAAAAACTGTAGCCGAAACGTGCGCTATGAATTTTGAGCAGTGAATGATGAACAATTCACTTCCTGGAACTGTGGAAGACGGAGTTGGGGAAATGTGGGGACTAAAAACTTTAATGAGAAATTATAAAAGTTGCCTTTTACAGCATAAAACACAGAGCACTCTGGGATTTCAAAAATTAACAGCCCCAATGGATGATGGACCAAACGTATAAAAATTAATTAAAATTTCTGTCATCCAATTGAATGTTTTTTTTCTTTCTTTATACCTTTAACAGATTCCCTCTCAATCCTTAGGTGACATTCAGCAATTACAAACTATTTTAAAGATTAAGACTAAACATAACTAAGTACGTATGTAAAATACAGGGTTGAGGTAAACTTCGAATGTTCCGAAGTTTCCAAACGCTGTACAGCTTCCTTGCTCAATTTAAAAGTTATCATTAAAAAAGAATTTAACTTTTGATATTCATTTTATAGATATAGTATCTTTGCAGTTGAGGGATAGAAGACAGAGCTCCAAACATTATTTCTTTTCCAAATTACATCATGTGAGCAAAAGAAAGTGTAAAGCATCTGCATATATGAGTCAATTAATACTTAAAACTGCAGCCTCTTTTTTTGTGGCAAAATGTTGCCTCTCACAGTCGTCTCCACTAGTTTACGCTTTTGACCCGCCGGTTTTTCGGCGCCTTCTGTTTGGGCCTGTGCACTTTCCTTGGCCGCCAATATTGCTGACGGCATGGGCAGTTTAAGGCCAACCGTTGGCGCTGGTTTATTACCAAAATATGGCATACTCAATGCCTCCTGGCAGGAGCAACGTTTGAGGGGATTCATCGCAAAGAGGCGACGCATCAACAAAATCATATCATTGCCAGCTGCTGTGAAGATATTTTGTAATGGATTTCCAGGGAAATTACGAAATTGGAGATAATCATGAAGTTTGCTAATATGGGGCCAATCCGCTTCACTGGGTGTGCCCAAAGTCGCAAAAATGCGTGTCAATTGATCCAAATCCGAATCGCCTGGCATGAAGGGAACACGCAACATAAGTTCGGCCAGAATGCAGCCAACTGCCCACATATCGACACCGGTGCCATATTGGCGGGCGCCAAACAAAAGTTCGGGAGATCTATACCAACGGGTAACCACATGATGGGTATATATACGATTTGGTGACCCAAATACTTTCGCCAAACCAAAATCACCAATTTTTAGTACGCCATCGCTGTTCACTAGCAAATTGTTGGGCTTCAGATCACGGTGCAAAATCCAATTTTGATGCAAATACTCCAGACCACGCAGTGTCATTATGGCATATGCCTTGATATTCGCCTGGGTCAGAATAATTTTGGTATCCTTGATAATCACCTCCAGATCGGTGTCCATAAAATCAAATACCAGCGATACATTGGAAAGTTGACCAAACACATCGACCAGGCCAATAATATTCTCATGCTGCAGTTCTTGTAGAATTTTTATCTCACGCAAAGCGGTTCGATTAATACCATCGCGTGCATCCTCACGGCTACCCTTCTTAATTTTCTTCACAGCCACAATTTGACTGGTTACCATATCCCGGGCCTTGTATACAATGGCAAACTGCAAGAACACCAACAACAAAATGTTTGGCCAAACTTGCATATTTTAGTTGTATCTCACCTGACCCTCTCCCAGGAATGACAACTTTGCGTATCGATCTTTTTTGTCATTTTCATCATTGCGAATCATTTTTGAACGTTAAGGCAGCAGCCGGCATAAACAATAGCAACAAAAAATGGTAAAATAAAATAAATGGTAAGCCGCTCTGACAAATATGCGTTCGCTTAGCACAAACCGGCAAAAGAATAAGTCTTCTATTACGAACTAGTTCCCAATATTTCGAATTGGAAGACAATGTGTATTATTATACAATACTGTGTTGCACAATACTGAATTACATATACAAATTAAACAATTTTACAACTTCACAAATTATCATTTATTCACTTTATTTCATTTCTTTTAATTTTTGAATATGCTAGAACTAGTATAATAGTTTAATCTTTGAAGAACTAACATCATTACATTCGTGGCTTCTGAGGGCATAAATCTCGTTGGATTAGTAACGTTACCCAACACTGAAATCTTGGATTGACAATTTCGTAAATAGTTTTTTGCTATTAGTATTAAAACTCTTAAGTAAAATCTAAAAAATTGTATAAAACCCATATTGATTGTATAATATATATATAATGGCCATAGATACAGATTTATTGAAATGCAGCAGATGCGGCGAAATGCGTGTAAAGCAAGCGAAACAGCTAGCAGATACTGATGGGCGGGAGATGGAAACAGTGAAGGAGGAGGAGGAGCTAGAGAGCAGCAGAAGGACCAGTAGCAGCAAGGGCGATGCTGTACTTAGCAGCTCAACAACGTGTGCAGGATGCGAAGCGATAGCATCAAAGGAAGAGGCAACACAAATGGAATCAGAAATGGCAATGGTAGAGAAAGATGCAATACAAACGGAAATTAATATAGATTTAACCACTACAGAAGCAATGCCCACAATCAACGAACTAATCGACGGTGTAGACGATCCAAAAGAGCCAAGAGACGTAGAGCCAAAAGTGAAGGATGAAGAGAAGCCACAGAAGATATGCGCAATAGCCACAACAACAATACAATCGCCAGATTCCAGTGTTAGTGGGAAACAACAAGTTATAGAAAATAAAGAAACGACAGCAGCACCACCGCCTCCACCGCCACCACCACCCCCGCCGCCAGTTTTATTAGCATCACCGCGAAGTTCGCCGGAGCGTATTGCTGCACCACCACCACCGCAACTCCAACAACGATCTGGTAAAATTACACGAAGTAGTCTTAATGGTTCAACAGGAACAGGTCGAGCACCAACCATAATGAAACGATTACGCAAAAGCACACGTTCCACTCGTTTTAAATCGAAGCTAACAGGCCGTCCAAATCTCTCCAATGACCGCGAACGTTCATCAAATGGACATAATAGTGCTGATGGCACCGGAGCATACACCAACAATCATCATCATCCAGGTTTTACTCAATCTAATAGCAAATCTCAGGGAAAATCATCAGCTGGCAATAGTCTCGGCGGCAATTCATCTGGCGCAACTGGCGGTGGCTCATCATTGGCTAGAAATCGTCGAGCTCTGTTTAAGCGTCCCGCCCAAAAGCAACCCAAAGTCCAGGCCACAACCCGATTTGTGAAAAGTGTTTTTTACAAGGACAGCTATATGCAAATTGGTGATATTGTTAGCATTGTCGATAGCCAACAGAATGTGTATTATGCCCAAATTCGTGGACTCTTAGTGGATGCGTATTGTGAAAAGTCTGCATTTCTCACATGGCTAATACCCACACAGGATAGTCCGGATCCCAAAGATGGTTTCGATCCGGCAACATATTTAATAGGTAAAAAGTACAAATCGAACCGATTTAACAATAAAACTTTCAGTTTAGCATACACATTAACAGTATACCGAATTACCTTCATGTAATTAAGACACATGCTTAGTTTAAAAAACGACTTTTTTATTTTGTCTTGCAGGTCCTGATGAAGACTTGTCCCGAAAATTGTGTTATTTGGAATTTGTTATGCATGCACCAAGCAATTATTATTATGATAGAAGTACACCATATCCACTGCCCGATATGGATGAATATACGTCACAAAGATCCGGAGGCTACCTATGGACACGTCTGCCTTTTATAAAGCGAGAGAAAAGGGTTAACAATAGCAACAGTTGCTAACCCACAGATTGGACAATTGGAATCGATTGGCATAGAATTGAACAGAATGATGATAAGACATTATGATTGACACGTTTTTATACCCTGTACCCATAGGGTAAAAGGATATATTTAAAATCGTCTAAATGGAAGCTAGCCATTCCGATCCCATGTCGTATGTACGTTCTCTTGATTAGCAATCGATGAGTTTATCGTACCAATGTTTGTCTGTCCGATGACTGTATGCACTGACTTTCATCATCTTAATATATCTCCGAGAGAGATATGAGCCAAATGGTATATGGTCTTCCTTTCATAAGTTGGAATATTCTTGCTCCAATATTAGGGTATCGTCTTCCTATCTTTTTGTCCAATATTCGTCTTTCGATCAAATTAAGTTAATAACGGAGATGTGCAAAAAGGTTTCCTAATGCAGAAGCCGTAAATGGAACAATTGGACCCAAGGGGTGATTCCGGGTAAAGAGTTGACGAGATGCATTTGTTATTGCGGCGGGAAAATATTTAATAAGAATTTTTATTAGAATAAAAAACTTCGAGTGAGTTTAATTTTATTAGTTTTAAGGTACCTCGCCCCCTAATTGGTACAGGGTATATTAAAGTCGGCTATCCGACTTAGATTACGGATTTTTTTATTTGTAATTTATTGGTCAAAATGAAAATATAAAACTATACATATGTACATCTTTATATAATTTGGGTTTGTTAAATGAGGGTGGAAGCAAATATTCAATGGCAACTTAATAACTTTGATTTAAATATAATTTCATGATTTAAAAAAAAAAAAAAACGGAAATAAACAAAGCTGCTAGTGTAACTTTCTTTTTTTTGGCAACACTGAATCAATTTTGCATATTCTAACACTTGCATTTTGACCCAGTATTTTTTTCAACTTTGTTGAACCAATGTTATCGAGTTTGTGCCCACCGCTAGTTGCTTCCTTGGTCGTGAAATTCAGCCGAAAAGGGAATTAATAAATCTACTTTGAATTTAATCTTCAAAAGTTGGGCATTCAAATTAATACAATTAATTATGGAAGTTGATGAGGAAGAATTCGAGGTGCCATCCAGCAGCAGCAAGGGCGAAAAGAAACGTTTCGAGGTCAAGAAGGTAAAAACGTTGCCAATTGTCAATTTTGAGCACAGTCATGCCGCCATTACTACAACTACTACCAACATTTGTTTCATTTTCTTTCTTTTTCCTTGAAAACGCACACAAACACAAATAAAAATATAGTGGAATGCTGTAGCTCTTTGGGCTTGGGGTAAGTAATGATTGATATTTCGTTCGACAGATTTTTAATATTCTGCATTCTTAGATATCGTTGTGGACAATTGTGCCATTTGCCGCAATCATATCATGGACCTGTGCATTGAATGTCAGGCGAATCAGGCATCCGCCACAAGCGAGGAGTGTACCGTGGCCTGGGGCGTATGCAATCATGCCTTCCATTTCCATTGTATTTCCCGGTGGCTAAAGACTCGCCAGGTTTGCCCGCTGGACAATCGTGAATGGGACTTCCAGAAATATGGTCACTAGATGTCGGCGAAGTCAACACCAATAAACAGATCCACACACATACACACACACACACATAAAAGAAAACACTCACTCATATAAACACACAGGAGATCAGAATCACAAACAAGACAGAGAGAAGAGGACCAGTTAGCCAGCACCAAGAACTGGAGCAACAGAGCAACAACTAGATCTATGTGATTCTAATTTCAAAACAACTAATAAATAAAAAACAAAAAATTGTATGAATCCTTTGTTGTCTGTCACCTCCAAGCAAACAAAAAAGCGAACAGAAATTACATTACGTATGAATTCGTACAAAGTATTTGATAATTTTAGAATTAATTTTAGTAATTTACGAACCTTAAAAATGGATTATTAAATTGACTTACAATTTAAAACTCTATGCATTTTGCATTAAATTAACTATTATGCTGCCAAAATTGTAAGCCATTGCAATATCCTGTACCCGAAGTTCACTCAAGCGGATATATTCGGGTGCAAAGACCTCTGTTAAAAGAGTTCATGGAAATTGACACAATAGCTTTGTTAACTTTTCCAAGGACCGCTGTGACAAATGGACACTCCCTTAGAGGATCTATCTAATATGCCAATATGTATTCACCCGCGGATTTCTAACATTTTAATAACCTAATAACTTTAAATTTGACTTATAGATAGTTCCGATTTCCAAGCGATAACTTCCTTTGCAAAAGATCTTGTCTTTTAATCAGGAAAAGAGGAAATACTTTATAAAAAAATCCACCTCTTTTATAGTAATTGACAGACGAATCATGAACATATATACCTATATATAATCGTTATTTCTTCTCTTTTGCCCAGTCAAAATACTTAAATAGCAAACAAAAATGAGAAATTGAATTAAACTTTTCTCTTGTTTTAGTTTATTTATAATGAATGTTTGTTTGTTGGTTTTTTCTTCTTTTTTTTTTTTTGTTTAAATTTTGTTTTCTAGTTTTTCTTTTTTTTTTATTTGTTTTTGTTTTTTGCTGCGGCTGCGGCTGCTGTTTTTGTTGTTGTTGATTTTCGGATGGCTTACAAAATAAAATACACAGTATGTAAATTACAGTTACAATTATATATGAATATAAAGTGTATATATGTATATATATATATTTCCATATATATATGTCAAACTAATATATAAATCGTTCATATTGTAAAGATGCTACAATATCTACATATGTATATAGATATATAAATATGTATATATACATACATATATATACGCATTAAAAGAACAAACAGAAGCGAAAATAAAAACTAAAATTTAATTTAATTTTGTCAATATGCAGCTGAGAAGGAGAATGTATGCAAACCTTCCTGTTACACAAATTAAAACAATTAATTATGATCACTAAATTATTAATTAATACAGCTACGAACACTTATAAACAAATTCTAATTATGATGATGTTGTGATTTGGGGAACTGAGGTGGGTAGGTGGGTGGGTGAGGGATTCTGCGTTGCATAAAATCAAGAGGAAGAGGAGTGTAAGAAAAAAAAACAAGTATATTCATATAAATAATTTAAATGTAATGCTATATGAGGGAGTGGGCATGGTCCACAACAATTTCATAGCAAATATATATACATACATACATATGTTTGTATGTTGTATATGCAAATTGTTTTTGTATTATTATGGAAATTGTTGTTTTTAAATTGGTTCTCTTTTGTTTTCTTTTCTTGCTGTTAGTTCGTATTTCTTTTCTTTTTTTTTTTATATATATATACACAACTGTTTTATTGGCATTTTTGCTGGATTTCTTTATATGTATACATATATATATATATAATATGTGTCTATAATATATATATATATACATATGCATATTTTAAATATTCTATATATTTTGTTGTTGTATGTGTATAAAATAAAGTTAACTGTTAAATTGTAAGGCTGCTAAATACCGCTGCTAACTTGCTTCGTAATCTGCTGTTAATCATCGTCTAATGTGCATTATTTTTTTATACCCTTGCAGGGAGTATAATAAAATTAATCAGATGTTTGTAACGCATATCAGCAATAGCCTAGTCGATATAGCTATACCAAGAAAATATATGTATGTAGCCAGACACCGTTTCAAATCAGATCCAATAATTGTTATTGGTACAAATCAATAATAAATAACGGACATAAAGACACAGTGTGTGAGAGGGAGACAAACAGCATTTGAATTGCATTGTTGCAGTAAACGAAATTTGAAAGAGCACAGGACATCTGTCTCTCTCAATGTCAATATCTCTAACGGGAATGGACCGAGTTAGAGACGTAGGTAAAAAAAAAGGAAATTAAAATAGTTAAATTGTTTTTTTCTCTACATTTTTTTTTTAAATTAATTTAAATTTTTGTATTAAAAAATAAGATAGTTGTTTAGTCTAGAACTGCAAGGGTATACAAACTTCGGCAAGGCCGAAATTTATTATATTTGATATTTTTTGCTTTTGTGTTTTATTTTTTTGTTACACTATTCAACAAAATTTCAATTCATAGAATTTTTTCTCAAATGTAAGTGAAGATATATTCAGTAAGTAAAATACCTTAAAAGGAGCTTTTTATTCAAATATATAGCTCCTTAAACTATTGCAGATAGAACCGCAATGACAACAAAAGGACAAATTATTATATATAAATATCAGTATATATATTTATACTTTAAACTGAAATATGATCCAATGAACTTGTTCAGATTTTCAGCTAAAGTCTTGCTTACTATTCTGTTTTAGTAATCTTGTTTTAAGTTCGAGAACAAAATGGTTAATAGATCATCATTCTATAATGCAGATTAGGCAATCCAATTTACATATATGTAATTTATATCAAAATCATTAATGAAAATTACTTTAATCATATTGAAAATCAGAATTAACTCTTTGGTTTTCATTACTGAATATATCTACCTAATTTCTTTGCTTTCATATTTTGGATATGAAATATGTTTTGCACAGTGTAATTTGAACAATTTGTATATATATATATATATATATATAGATGTATGTAAATTACTTCATCTTCTTTTATATAGCCTGAATATATATATATATATATATATATATGTTTGTTTTCTTTTTTTTTTCCTCAACTGTACATGATTTAATTCTAATGTAGTCGCTGTTTTGTTTGTCTTTCTCAATTCGCTTCCACAAACCCACCGAGCCAGATATACATTTGTATATATATACCTTTTTAAATCAATCCAAAGTACAATCGAAATGTGCAACAAAAGGCAAGTTAGTTGGTTGTTTCATCGACAGTTGTTCAATTGATTAGACGGAGATGCATGCAGCAGGCAATATAAGCAGCAATAGCAAACATTTAGTTAGCGGCGGCGGCAGCAACATCAACAGCAGCAGCAGCAACTTTACCATATTTTTGTAGCCATATTTTGATTAACATGGCAACTAATAATGGTCGGGAGATCAGTCAATGGTTATTTTTGTTGTTGTTGTTGTGAGCAGGATGAAGTAGCAGTATTTTGCTGCTGTTGTTGTTGATGATGCTGATGTTGCTGCTGCTGTTGTAGACTACCAAAACTTGTTGGAGCCATTAAGGCACAAGTGCCAAATGTATGCTTGGGCAAACTAAGAAAAGCTCCAGCAGCAGTTGTAGACCCACCACCACCACTACCTGCTCCTCCTCCGCCAACATTACCTCTTTCAACACCCACTCCTCCACCACTGCTGCTAGACACAATCGCCTGCCCCTGTCCAGGGCTATTGGCCAATTGCGATTGCTGCTGTTGTCCTTTGGCTGCATATCTACTTAAATAATTATAATAAGCATCTGTACGACCATTGGGAAAATATAAATTATTCATGGAAGTTGGTGGTGGCGATGTTGATGTGGTTGAGGATGCTGGCATTGCTGAGCTGGTGCTAGTACTGCTATTACTGTTGCTGGTGGAATTGGCCGAGGTATTTACAGTCATGCTAGTGCCACTGCTGCTTGTGTTACTCTGTTGGCTACTGCTGGCATAGGAGGCATTGAATGATTCATCACTAGCGCTCACGCCGCTGCTATTAATCAAATCATCCACACCGCTGGCTCCGGCTTCTGCCCCATCTAAACGATTGCTGCTACTGCTACTGGTTGGTGGAATGTCTATGGTATGCGTCTCATTGCCAAATATGAGGCGTAAACGTTTCTTTTGTGGTGTGCCATATGATGTTGATGTTGATGATGTTGCTCCCCCATTTAGGACTGGCAACGGTGAGGAGCGTCGATTACGTTGTTTCTTATTCTTTTTCTTTTTAAAAATTTGCTGCTGTTGATGCTCTTCCTCTTGTTCGGGTACCAATGATGATTGATGATGTTGGTGGATTGTTGTCTTTTCCACTATTGATACATTTTCGATCTCTTCTTCGGCAATTTCTAATTGATCACCGTCGTCATCATGCACTGCATCTACTTCTACATCATTGTTGTCCTCTCCATCTCTATTCTCATCATCATCATCAACCTCATTATCATCATCATCATCGTCGTCATCATCATCATCATTGCCATGCTCCGATATGCCTTCCATGCGTAAAATTTCATATTCTATGCCATTGCTAGCAGTAGGACAATTAACACCACTTCCTTCATACTCAATTTCACTTTTAAGCAAACTTTTTCCTCCTACTCCTGCTCTTCCTGGTCCACCGACGCCGCCCATCACGGTAAGTCCTGCTGCTAAGCCTGATATTCCACCAGAGCTTGCGTGATTTTTGTAATTCGCTCCAGTTGTTCCTGCTGCAATAACACCATTCTGTCTGCCAATTAAATGTCTGTTGTCGTTACTTAGGCTAGTGCCCAATTCGATAACCTCATCCAAAATGGGTGAACGCTTCATGCGTAAGGTTAACTTTAATCGACGTTCGGGTGTCTTGAGCAGAGGTTCAACTGTGCTACTACTGGAAAGTATAGAGGCTCCACCTGACGACGTTTTGCTAGTGGATGAAGCGGCGGCGGCAGTGGCAGCAGTTATGCGTTTACGTCCACCACTAGCTCCAGCTCCACTTCCACTACCAGGATAAGCATTTTGAGCATCGCTATGTATATTTTGGGCAGCAGCCAAAGCGGCGGCACGACGACTCCGTTTATGCATAACATTGGTTTCAGTTGGTGGTGATTCTGTTGTTGTTGTTGTTGTTGCTGCTGCTACTGTTGCTGATGTTGCTGGTGGCGTTACCTGCTCAAAGCTGGCCAAAAGATTCTTCTTAAAGGCAGGTTCCAATTGCTGCTGCTGCTGCTGCTGTTGCTGATGCATCTCCGAGGCCAAATTTATCTTTTTATGATTAAGTCTAACATTAAGATTAGTATTAGCAATAGAACTAATTCTACTATTATTATTATTATAATTATTACAATTTGTAATCGTTGCTTTGTTGCTGTTGTTGTTGTTGTTATTATTATTATTATTAATGTTGTTACTATGGGCAGTGATTCCGGATTCCTCATGCAATCTGCCTAAGCTGTTACGCGTCACACGCTGAGACTGATGTTGTTGCTGCTGTTGCTCCATCAGCTGCTGTTGCTTTTCCAGCTCCTTTTCCTTCTCCCTGGTTAGCTGCAGTTGCTTTTCTCTTTCATCGCATTCATTGTTCAGCTTTTGCCTCTCACTGCGACGCAATTGTCGCTGTTGTTGATGCTGTTGGCGCTGCTGCTGCTGTTGTTGTTGTTGTTGCAATGCGGCTGCTGCTGCCGCTGCTGCAGCTGCCATGGCCATGGCTGGCTTACAACGTGGTACCAAAACCACAGCCGCTTTTGCTGTAGCTATAACAGCAGCTGTTGGAGTCAATGGAGGTGGCGGTGGTGGTATTGTTGTTGCTGTTGTTGTTGGCGCCACTGCAGCTAATGCTGATGTTGTTGTTGCATCTTCTGTTGAGGCTGTAGAAATGCTGCTACTGGTGCTATTCACACGCATAGATTTGCGTAACGTGCTCGAACGACCACTTACAACACCATTCAATTCTGTTAAATTGGTTGTGCTGCTGGCGGCATTGGTGCTAGTTGTAGGCTTTTGCATATTGGCCATTTGTTGTACTGCTTCCGCTCCAGTGCTGGCATATTGAAATTGTTGCTGCTGTTGTTGTTGTTGCTGCTGCTGCTGATGATGATGGTGGGGATGATGATGGTTATGCTGATGCTGGTGATGATGATGATGGTGATGCTGATGATGATAAGCATTATTCGCCATTATCATTTCAGCATCATATTTGGTCATGCCCTTTTGACGCAACTCTTTCATGGTCAATGGCGAGACAACAACATTGGTCACAGGCTGCTCCGTTTTGTTGTTCTTCTCTACCAAAGCAGCAACAGCAGCAGCAACAGCAACAGTTGCAGACTCTTTCGATGCGACAGCATTACTACCACCACCGCCACCTGCTCCTCCTGCTGCCGTTAAAGTATTGCTCTCGCTAATGGACTCATTGGTGGTATTACTGCCATTACTATTCGATGTACTGTTGGTGCTATTGGCTCGACTTTTAATACGATTAATACGATTATCAGTTTCACGCAAACGATAACCACCGCCAACTGTGGTGCCACCAACTGTAGTGCCACCAACAGTGACCAATCCCAGTCCAGAGCTTAGGCCACCTAACAGACCCATGCCAGTGGCATCGTCATGCCCATGTCCATCATTTTTGCGTTTGCCGGCAAACGCACCAGTGCCACGCCTCTCGCATGTCTCGCACTCACAATACCGATTGCTATCGCCAAAGAAATCCTCACCATAAAAGCAGGTAATCTCCTCACCCACCTCAATGTCACGCAATACCTTTACACATGCCGTATCACGTCCCGTGGCCAAAAACTTACAATTTGCCCGACAATCGTGATTAATATACGCAGCCGGTCCAAGCCAAAGTTGGGCACAATTCTTCCGGCAGCTATACATCACAGAGAAATCATTTTTGCCCGCATGCAATAGGGCCGCCTCCTCGGATTCGGTTAATTCGGCAATGCAGCCGACAAGGCATTCTATTTTTTCGTTTTTCGACCAACGTTTTGTCGAATTGATTTTCGCACCGCGTTGATCTTCCAATGAATAACGAAAGCATGCCTCAATGGCGAAACCGCTGTCCTTGTCGAACACACGTAAATAGCGCACAATCTAGAAAGAGAAAGGACAGAAGTGATAGTGCGCGTAAAAGAGAGGAAAACATACAAGCGAAACTCTGTAAAAATATATTAAATTTAGTCCCATCACTAACACAATAGCTTTAACTAACTAACGAATTAAGCATTTAACAAAGATCAATTGATAACGACCACTATATGCCGATCAGTGCCGACAATAGAAATATAATAAAGATATATGATTTAAATGCAAGAAAATACTTTAAATTTAGTTTTAATTGAGGTAACAATGCTCTACTATTGTAGATTGTAGTTGGCCAAAAAAGCATAGTTTACTTTTTTGTCTGTTCCCACAAATCTTACATATGTATGTATGTATTTAATTAATTGCACAATTAATTCCAAACAATTAAATCTGAGATTCAGACGGTACTTTGGTTACCTCTGTAACACGAATCAACTGTTGGTTTGGTTTATGCATTAACGGTGAGGTTCCTATTTTTTTTTCTGTTTAAATAGGATCAAGTATCATTCAAGGCATAGTTAATATATTGAAATTTTATATTCATTAATATAATTGAAACTAGCAAATATTCTCAGAAAACCAAATAAATAAACAAATACTAGATTTGGACTCCATAGTTTTCTGAAATATCAACAATATATATGTATATATATATATATACAAATAAATGGTTTAATTTAGTTGTTTTTTTAAGGTGATACATTTCGTTAACGGAGTTGCCACCTATATGCATATACACATACATATCTGTAGTGTTAGTTAACGTGATGTAACGCTGCAATTACAGCAAACTCTTACTCTTTCTGTTTCGTGGTTATTTTACTTTTTCTCTACTTACATGATCGTGAAGTCGCTTGGTGCCTATTTTATTCTTATTTTTTAAATGCCTTGGTATCCATGGACCATCGTAAATTTTCTGTATGGCCACATCGTAATTCTGTGTACGAATAAAATCGTCGACAATCGTTTTTAATTGCTGCGTATCCACTTTAAGTGGACGAAATCGGATATTCATTTTATGGGTCTGAAAACCAAGATGCGGATCTAATATTAACGATGTGGCGAGGTCATCATTTTCGGATAGTTCTCTAGGTGACATTCCAGTTGATTGGGATATGCGATTAACTGCGCTAACGCTACTGCTGCCATTACATCCATTAAGACTGCCAATGACTCCACCTCCTCCTCCTCCGCCTCCTCCTGCTCCGCTTCCATTAGATTGATGATGCGAATGTTGCTGCTGCGTTTGGTTTTGATACTGGGAATGCAAATGGTGGTGTTGTTGCTGCTGCTGATGGTTGTTGCTGCTATTTGTGCTTGTTGTTGCCGGCGTCGTCGTTGTCGCTATTGTGGGTTGCTGCTGATGGTATTGGAGGTGGTGATGATGGTGGTTGCTGTTTGCTGTGGGTGCATGTACGGCGCTATGGCTTTTGTGTGACATTGACGACAACAAAGCCGCCGCCGTTGATGTTGATGTATTTGTAGAGTTGCTACTGTTGTTATTGTTGTTGCTGGTGTTTGTGTTGCCGCCGTTGGTGTTGTTGGTGATGGCGGTGGTGGTGCTGCTTGTATATCGGCTGCCAGTTTCACCACGTCGTGTGTGATTCGAACCAACGACCATTCTGTAGGGCAGTCTGCAAATTAGAAGAATCAAAATATATAATAAACTAGCCGTTGCGAATTTTAAATTTCACACAGGTTTTTTTTTCATAAATAAAAGGGTTGCCCCATCGATTTTCCCTTACTAAGTTGTCCAACACTAAAGTCTGAAACCGAAACGGCAACTAAAACAACTCCTCTTCTTATTCCTCTCTCCTTTCCGCACCGCACGGCACCTTCACCCTCTTTTACGATCTCTCACTCTCCTTTGCTTCTTCTCTCTTTACCTCTCTCTCGCTCTCTCAAACAAAGAAACAAAAGATGTGAAACAAAATGAGAACCGAAACAAAAAAAGGTAAAAAATTTATTCGCAAAAAAAGAATTTATAGTTCAAAACAAAACGACAAACAATTCCGGTTCAAAACAAAACAATGCTGCACTACACTAAATTTATACTCCAATTTATTAATGTAAATTCCCGTCGCCCCCTCTACAACGACCACCAAAACATTATAAACTTACCACACGACAACGACGACGGCCAGCGTGCGTATGTATGCACATATGTAAATTTGTATGTCTCGTTTCTCTTGCTTTTTTGCTCTTTCTACTTTTTCATCTGCTCCTGCTGTTCTTTTCTGCTTCTTTTACTGCTACTGCTGCTGCTGATTCTGTTCTTGTGTTGTTAAAGCGCGCACATGTCGGTTGTTGTTTATTAAATTCTTTTTCTTTAATTATTTCGACATTTAATTTCAGTTCAATCAATTAGTTAAGGGTTCTTCTCTCTTCTTTTTCTCGGTTTTCCGCGTTACAAACTCACTTCACACACAGAATAGAATAGGGTGAACAAATAGGGTGCCCAAACATAATAGGGTGTACACATTAAATAGGGTGCGATAAAAAGAATACTGTGTATAATATGGTGAGCAATACTCAATCGCTTACCAACACTGGTTATTTAAAAGCATCATTCCCGAGTACTGTTATTTTACAGCAGCGCTTAAAAACACCGTTTACCAGCACTTCTTTTCTAAGGAAAAAAGCATTATAACCCGAAATTAGCAATCTACTTCATTTGAAGCATAAGCAAATTCAATATTATTTTTGAAGTTTTTTTCTGACAACTGGGGTAAGTTTTTGCTAATGCCACAACTGTGGAAAAGAGGCGATAAAAGGAGATATACAAAATAATTGGAAATTTGTTAAAATGCTGATTTTTGACGCAGTTGCGGCCATTGCGACGTTTTACATATACACATTCGGACATATGTATATGTATATGCATACACATAAAGATGCATGATACATATATACATGTACATGTATGGAACAGTGCGAGCGTTTTGTATATGTGTATTTACGTGAGGTTGCACGATGATGATGGTCACCAAGCGTTAAATTTCCTATAAAAAAAATTGTATTCCCCCCCCCCTTTTATTTTGTTTCGTATGCGTCTGCATGTTAATTTTTTTTTTTTTTTTGATTTCCTTGTGGTTTTCATTGTTTTGTTTTTTCTTTTAGAGTAAACAAAGAAGCAATCAACATGCCCAACATTAAGTTACAGTCATCGGACGAGGAAATTTTTGATACCGACATTCAAATCGCTAAATGCTCCGGCACCATTAAGACCATGTTGGAGGATTGCGGCATGGAGGATGATGAGAATGCCATTGTACCATTGCCAAATGTGAACTCAACCATTTTGCGCAAAGTTCTCACCTGGGCCCACTATCATAAGGATGATCCGCAGCCCACTGAGGATGACGAGAGTAAGGAGAAGCGCACGGATGATATCATATCATGGGATGCCGATTTCCTAAAAGTCGATCAAGGAACTCTATTTGAATTGATTTTGGCTGCCAACTATCTCGATATTAAGGGTCTCCTTGAGTTGACCTGCAAGACTGTGGCCAACATGATTAAGGGCAAAACTCCCGAGGAGATACGCAAAACGTTTAACATCAAGAAGGACTTTAGTCCCGCTGAGGAGGAGCAAGTACGCAAGGAAAACGAATGGTGTGAGGAGAAGTAGAGCGTACGTCCATGTCCTCTAATTAAGTTTATCTAATCTACAAAAAAAAACAAAAAAAAAAAAACGGAGAAAAGTAGCCCTCTTTTTTTTTTTGCGCTTGTCATGTGATGATGCCTACATACGGATAGATGGAGCATTTGAAAAAAAACGCACCTTGTATAAATATGTATGTACTTGCATATGTGTGCGTATGTGTAGCATAAGAAATCGATTGAATTTGAAAATTTTTGTTTCATTTAAATAATAAATATACATTATTGAACAGTATACCAAATTCACATAAAAATCATGCATTTTGTAAACAATTAATTGCATTTTAATTCTCACAATTACTAATTTATGTTAGAATTATACAGAATAATGGCTACATTAACTTAATCCCTGTTATTAAGATTTATAAAGGACTGGACCGAATCTATTGCTTTAATAGTAAAATTTGCTTTTGGAATGAAATGCAATGATTGTGCAAATATTTTGACATTTTTTACTATGCAGACATAGAATTTCTGCTAAGTTGCTGATATATTCGTATTTGTGACTTTAGTTAAAATTTTATTTTCTTATTTTGCTTTGAATGAATTTTTGTCATTCAATATTTTGTCGCCGCTTGTTATTAGTTATTTATTATGCTGGTTTGTGTCTCCGCTATTCAGCAGATTTTTTAATATGTCAAAGCGCCATCTATAATTGTAGTGAGTTTTAAAACCATTAATTGTCGCCATCTAGTGTCTGCAATTTCGTAAATTTTCTTTAAAATTGGCGCTTAAATTTCAAAGAAAATCAAAAAAAAAAAAAATTTAAATCGATTTTCTCTGTTTTCAACATGTTTCAATTTACATTCATTAGTTCCTTGAATTGAATCACTAATGTAAAGGAAATCATATTGTAAACTGTATAGTTTATGACATGTTGGCTTAATTAAAATTGTTGTGGCACGTACGGCACACTTTTTGAATTCATGCATGCTAATTGAATTTTGCACCGAACATTTCGTTACCTTTTGTTTTTGTTATCACCAAACAAAATCGCAATCCTTTGTGCTAAATGATGTGTAAATAGAAAATCGGATTATGAAAAACAATTGCAAAGAAATTTAAATTGAAAACGAAAACAAATTTTAGAATTTCGTAGAAAATAAAATCAAAATACTAAAGTAATTTGATATTGACTGACTGTAGGCATTAAAATATAATGAAATGTATTTGAAACAATTGAAAATCCATAAATTGGTTATTATAAAGATTCTTGCTATATACATATTCTTCTTCCTTTATAGGGAAATTCATTTCTAATTTACTTATATATTGATATATTTATATTTTTTTCTTTTAACACTGATTAGTAATATTTTAGGTGCACATATAGTTTTACTATTGCCTACATTTAGGCGCTTCTATATCAAACTTATTATCAAATAGCAATTAAAATATTCTAAAAAGATTTTCTAATACATTTCTTATTTAATTGTTTACATATTTACAACTTGAGCACAAAATTTTATATATTTTTCTTATTATTTTAGTTTTGTTTTTTATTTAAGTTTGGTTTATGTTTATCATATGCAAATTGGCCTAAACACATTCGAATGCAAATTGCAATTGGCAAAAGAGTGTCTATGTGTGTGTGTGTGTGTGTTATGATTGCTCAACATGGCGAGTTATTAAAATTCTTATTTTCTTTAAAACGACAATATGCATAGAAGGTGAGATAGAGACAGAGAGTGGAAATGGAAGTGAGAGGTCTCGGTTGCAAATGATTCTTTAGATGCTTCTGTTCCTTGCAAACAAAGGCCAATCATTTCATTCACTTGAGTACGTTCCGCTTCTCTTTCTCACTCTTATGCCCTTTCAATTATCATACACACACACACACACACACACACATATATAGACATAATACACACACAAAGCAAGGCAAATAAAAAAATGAGAAGAACAAGAAAACATTGGAGTAAGGAGATTGAGACTTTGAGAGAGAGAAAGAGAGAGAGAACTTTAGAGGTAAGTCGGTGAGTTCAGCTAATACTACAATCAAACCTAACGAATTTTGTATACCCTTTTTCTAAGATCATTAAGCTTTGATTTTAATATGTTTATTAGAGACTTAACTTAAATAATTTAAAATTTTAGCAGAACTAAAAAAGAAACTCTAGAGAAACTAAATTTTAAGTTAATAACTTTGGTGATTGATCAGTAAGATAACAGTAATATATCGGGAATGAGATATAGTTAAACTGATTTAATATGTATGAGATATAGTCAAACTGATATGATAAGTATGAGATATAGTCAGATTGCTTCTGATTCTATTGGATAAAGTCAAACATTTCTGATTGAATCGAAAAGTATAAAATCTGAACAAATTTTGCTCTACAATCTACTGAGTTAGTACTACTGATTCATGTTATATAACTAGTAGACTATAAATATTTCAAAAATAACAAATAATTTTAAATTTTATATTAGTTGTATAAGTCAATCTAATAAGATCATTTGATATTTTTTAGGGAAAATAGAAAGAAAGTTAATAAAAACTTAAGGTAAATGTTTAAAAAGTTAAAACAAATAAGTTGAATGTTTAAAAATTAAAAAATTTATAAACTTTTTAGGCATATGCTGATCAGGAATATATATATATAAACAAATATATATAGATCAGTTTAATATAGTCAGCCGAATAAACGTAAATTTGAATACACTTTGCTTGTAAGTGTATTAAAAAAGGATTTCATTTTTTTTTTGTGCCTTCTGCCCAGGAGTAATTAGTGTGCATTTCCGTTTTCTCTCTCTCTCTCTCTCTCTCGCTCTCTCGTCCAATCTTCTGTCAGTGTGTGTGTGTGCAACATTTACTTTTCCACTTCGTTTGCAACAATCAAATGTAACAAAGAAAAAGAAAAGAAATCAAGAAAGGAATTGTGCAAGTGGGAAGAGCTAGCGGAAAGCTGTTCACCTAGGCAGCTTTTCTTTCATTTCTCTTTTCTCTTTCTTCTTTTTTTTTTGTTTTCTTTTAACATTTTCCATTTTATTGTTTGTTGTTGTTGTTGTTGTTGTTGCTGTTGCTCTTGTACGTTTTTAGAACGTTGAGAAGAACGTGACATTGAATACATGCGGCCCTAACGTTGTCTGCACTTTGTGTTTTTTTTACATTTTTTTTTATCCTTCTTGCCTCCTTTTTGCATTTGCCTCATTCTCCCATTGCTAATCTTTCTGTAATTAAGGCTGTCACTCCATTACAGTTTCCTTATATATATATATACATATATATATTTTGGTGTATATATATCTCAATGAAGGATATGGGAAATGAAGGAGAAATGGTGAATGAGCAGGACATTCTTCTTGCCATCAATTGCACTTTTTTTTTCTGTATGGTTGTTGCATATTCCAGGGTCAGGGTTAAATTACCAAGAGACTCTTCATTAAGCAACTTAAACAGAAGAGAAAATTTACCTTTCTAATAAGAAAATGGAAAATGGAAAAAAAGGGAAGAAAGTCAATGGCATTTTCTTTCATTCTATTTCACATAGAACCAAGATCCTTGCATGAGTGTTAAGCTCCTTTAGATAAATCAAATTGTCGGTTTTCTCTTCACTTAAATTTCATATTTTTATTGGCAGTCCATTGAAATATTTTAGAAAATATTTTAAATTAAAAATTAAATATAATATTAAATGTTTGTTTAAAATATAAATTCAATTATTATCTTAAACTTAATAAAACAAAATTTCTTATATATTTTTTACTTATATTTTTCTTCATTTTTATTTTTTAATTTTTCCTTTTTTATATATTTATTTTAAGCAATTTCTTTTATACATTTTTTATGGTTTTCTTTTACTTTTTTTTTTTTTTGGGGATTTCCTTCTGTTTCTCTTTGCCTTTTGATTTCATATTTTTTTTTCAATTATTTATATCCTTTTATTGTTCTTTATTTGGTTGTTGTCATGTCCATTTAAACTTTCTTTCACTTTATTCTCTTTCACCTTGATTCAGTTGCTTTTCTTTTGTTTTTGCCATTTTTCAATTTTTAATTTGGTTTCGTTGGCTTTCTTTCATTTTCTTATCTTTTGCTGCTTCTTTAAGGGGCAAGATGAAGTGGAAGAGTTTAAAGATTTATGTTCCAATAGTCGTAGGCCTTTGGTCTGAAAACAGAATTGATGATGTCGTAAGACTAACTATCTCTTCTCTTCCTCCCTTTAAAATTTTGTTTACTTAGATTTATTTGCATTAAGTTACTTCAAGACTCTTGGAAATGTTGCATGCAACATTTTTTGTTTACTTGATGTTGGGCAAAAAACAGAAAAAAAAAAATTCCTTTGGCCTATCAAATAAAATTTGATGCAATAAACTACAACCATTTGACCCCTTCTACAAGGAATACAATGTTCAGTTGGCTATTTTTATACACACACACACACACACATACACATACTTACGCAATGTATGTATATATGTATATAGATGAAAAGTACTTCAATATTTTTATGTTTTACACAAGGGTGTAAAAACATTCAAGAGGGAAATTTGTTTAGATTTCATTTTAATTTTGTTGTTTTCTTTGAAAAAAAAACACAGACACACAGTAATCTATATATCTTTATATTGGATAATGAAATACAATCCCCCTGGATATCTACACCCATGATGGTGTGCACAGCTGTGCTGCATTACCTACATACATCCTCCTTCCACTTATTGTTATTGCTGCAGCTAGTTTCGAATCTTCATTAGCACTTGGCGCGAGTTAGTTTCAACATGCCACCATTGGGGCCATTGACATTAAAGAAAGAAACAAAAAAGAGGAAAAAAAAAACTATATGAAACCAGAAGTTTCTATACTCTTGCCATATCTATTAAGGAATTTAGAGATAAGTCCAATAAATATAATAATTAAGCTAAAAAACTGGAACATAATCCACCTTAAAAAAACTATTTCTTTAGTTTATCGATCGTTGCTTGGGTATGTTTATGATATACATAGCTTACCGTTATAACATTGATTTACAAAAACTTCTTAAAATTTAGTTTATTAGAATTTTAAATCTAAAACTCTATTCTATCACAAATCGTTCTTGAAAACTAAATCAAAGGATGCAAAGGATTCCGTTCTATGTATGAGAAGTTTGCAATAGAAGGGGAACTGTTTATAATAACTGAGTAAGTACTTTTCTTCTTCTTTGAACAGTTATCATACCGTTCAAATATATACATATATATATATATATATGCCTTTTATAGTATAGGAGTTATTTCATTCTAGGCATAATACTCTTCATTACCTAAAGGGTATGACTATAAGCAAATGGAAGCTATGGCTACATATTCTGCTACTAAGCATCAGTCAGTCCATTAAAGTGAATACTGTACTTTTTCTCGAGTAGTCATTAAAAATCAAGCAAACATATGGTACATACATACGTACATACATTCATAGATTATACACAAATAATTCCAATAGTTGTTCATATAACTTTATATATATGTACCGGTTCTCATCAAAAATTTGTGAATAGTTTAATAAATCCCATTGACTAAAAGAAAAAAAGTTGTTTTTATATATAGATATATAAATCAATTTCTAAACATAGATATATATATGGATCAATTTCTAAACATTTTTCAATTCTAAACATATTTTGAAATATATTTCAGATTAAAAAAAGATTTTTAAATATGGTTTTTTGATTATTTAAGATTAAGAATATCTTTATTAAAGACTTTAACTTTAAGTTATAGTGTTGGTAAATATATTGATAACAAGCAAGTGTTGAAAAGGCAATGAACAATGAGTTAGAAGAGGAATGATAATAATAACCTTAAAGACGATCTTTGCATTTAGTTTTTTTTTTAAATTTACCTGTTTAGGAAAAGAATTTTTAAGCAATAAAAAATTTTAATTAATTTTCCTATAAATCAAATGAAATTCTCTCTCTTTCCTAACTCCAAGTTAGCTTAAAGTGCCAACATCTTAAAGTTCTGTTCACAGGCTATGGGAAGCATTATAATATTATATTGGAACAATTGCTATTTTAAGCTTTCAATATTCAAGTCAATGCACTTTCAACCTGTCACTTTGACACACAAATAGTTACCCAAGTTTGTGTGTGCGTGTGTGTGTGTGTGTTTGTTAATTTTGATTCTGGCTTAGAGACCACAATAAACGTCGAGTTTCTCAAGAAATTCACACAATAGTAATTGACGGTAGTATATATATATATATATGTAATCAAAGTTGAAAATCTGACAGCAACAGACCATTAATATATGCAACAGCGATGTGTCATAATCCTTACTCCCTTGGCCTTTTCTCTCTCTGAAACATGGTTTCTTAACCACATGGATTCCTCCTTGCCCTTATCATACTACCTTACCACTTGCCCATATTTCCCATCGTTTTGGCACATCAATTTCACTTTTATGGTTTATGCGGTGGCAAGTTTATGCGGTTAGCCGAAGGGAGTCGTGCTAATTTTAAATACACTTTTCTTTTTTTTTTTTGTTGTATTTTATGAGCTGACAGCAAGCGGCATTCGCTGTCAGTTGAAAAGTTTTCTAAAACTCCTGTTTGAGGTTTGAGAAATGAGCTGACTTTCTGCCTCTATGGGTGTCTGTCTGTCTGGCTGTCTATCTGCCTAATCACATGATATGTAAGCGCGTGTGTGTGTGTGCGTGGTTTGGATGACATTCACTTTCCTTAAGCCTCTTATCGATGGGCTATATCACCTTCATCTATTTTGGTCTTTTCTCCCATTTGACACCCTCCTTTCCCCGCATATATATATATATATATATGTGGGGTGGTCTTTTTATTTTTCATTCTTTGGTTTTGTTCATGCAAATCCTGTGGCAGGCTGGTTGGGCACGTCCCATCTACATAGACAACCTTTTTTCGCCCCTCTCTTAGAATCAGTTTAGTTCTTTTGCATTTTACCATTGCATACTTTTTGGTGCCCGCACTTTTGTCCTTGTCTTGTCCAGCTGCCAGCATATAAAGTAGACATACAAACATACATACATATGAATCTTGGGCAAACATTCACACACCCTAACACACAAAGACAGAGACAGAAAGAGAACGTGTGAGACAGAGAGAGATAGATGGATAAAGATTGAATCTTTATCTGCAATTGCTTAAATGCTTAAAAGACACCAACAACGAAATTTTTTGCAACTACTTCTATTCCTGTCCAAGCTGTTGCTGTTACTCCTGTCAATCTCAGTGTTCCACAGTTGGCATTTCTTTTTGATTTTACTATTTTAATACTCTATCAACAATCAAGATATAAGGGTATATTGGGCATTATATTAAATGCCCTTTTGATCCTTGTGGCAAATATGTTAAAAATGTTATGTTTTACTTTTTTCCTTCTTTCATATGAACATAAATAAAGTAGAGTATTATATATATATATATAGTAGGAGTATATTTCGATTGAGAAATTCCATATTGAGTTTCTTTTAGTAAATTATATATTTGCAGGATAATTCTCTATGGCAAAGATAGCTCAATATTCATTTCACATTTTTTTTATGCAAATTTATACTCCACGGTATCAAAGGATCGACAATATGAGTTAACTTGCCAATGACATTTTCTTTTTTTCTTTATTTTTCCTAAATGTAAATTCAATTTTATCCTCTGCATCTTCTTCAACATTTGCATTCCACTTGGTTGAAATGTCCTTATTCTCAAGCTGGACAGTCAACATCTGTGTGCCAGTTAATTGGCCAACATAATATTAAATCCTAAACCAAAAAAAAAAAAGGAACACAAATACCATTTCAAATTGTAAGAGTGCAATTTGCTGGTTTAGTAATTGATTAGATAAAAATTATGTAAAAAGAAGAATTGGAATTTTTGTAGAATGAGGAATTTTCATAATTATATATTGAATTTTTTTTTTTTTTTACGAATTTACATTTGTTTAAACAATTTTAACCATAATATGTGGTACGTAGTAAGGCAAAGAACTGATATGACATGCTAATAACCTTCATAAAGGTATTAAAGGATATGGGTGGAAATGTGGGTGGTCGAATTGAAGCTGGCTTTTGGCTGCGCATTATAATGTACTGGAGAATCCTCTTATATTCAGTGCTGCAGGGCAACCAATTTTGATTGAATGCAGCATGACCGATACGAGTGCTCTGAAAATTAACCAAACCAAATTTTGAAAGGATTTATATATGTATATATGCTGTTAAAGTTATCAAGAACTTTAGCTGATGTTATAAGAATCTTAACTAAATGTTGAATCGATCAATATATGGAACATTATTATAAAGTACCAATTTACTTTGTAAAAGTTTTTAAAACCTTGATTTGCAATTCTTTTGAAGTATTCATTTAGATGATTCGTATTTTCGTAAGGATTCTTCATTATATAATACTTACCGATGATATCATTTCATCACCATAATAACAAACAACAAACACTTGAACAAGGGAGGCCGAAAAGAATATGAAATATAGAACAATATCTTCCACATTTGAGGCTGTTATTTGAAAACCAGCAAAACAAATAACCAAAGATGCAGCAATAAAGTTCCACAATATGGTAAAGCTAAAGATATTATTGACTTCCTCGCTGAGACTGAAAATACGATTATATTAACTTTTCATAAACCATTTCGATCAATTTATCAACTTACTCCAATGCCCTTGAATGATAGACAACAAATTCTTGTAGAAATTTGATATTCTCCTTATCAGTGTGTTGGCCACCATCGTATTCTGCTAGTGTATCGGCCATATAGCTGAAATGCATTGTCAATTGGGTAATTGTGGTAATCAGTAGCAAATCGACACAGACATAGGACACACCAGCCACATAGGCACAATGGGCCAATCCCCAATAGGATATCCAATAGATAGTTAAATCCGTTTCAGCATCATATGGAAAATATATATGAAAACCGAAATTTCTTTCAAATATTTCCGAGCCAAGAAAATAATATTTAATGGTTGCCTTTATAGCCGGATAGAAACTGAACGATGATGTATATGTCATACATAGAATGGTAAAGAGAGTCATAACACGATTCATATGACGTTGATAGAAGGCCACATGATATGAACGCTGTTGCTCCAATGTCAATGGAAATATCTCTTTCAAATCATCGAGCAGTTTGACCAAAGTTTTTCGATTAACCGTCAAACCGAATTGCTTGAAATCCGCCATAAAACTGAATCCAATGCATGGAGCAACTGCTGTGGCCTCCAGCAATGTTGTCGTCGATGTTATATGCACTATAAAATAGGCAATTTCACCAGCCACATAGGCATTGAAGTTGAGAAATCCCAGGACAAGATAAAAACGCAATAAATATCGCCGTAAAAGATTCTTATCCCGATCCGAATACAAATCCTCCCCAATTGTCTTATAGAAGGTCATGGGAAAACGTGTCAAATCCTCAAATGTTCTCAGTTCACGTACTGCAAGTGACTTCTTTTTAAACCACATTATGATGAAGATATCTCAAAGACACTTTGCCAAACACTTTGGCTCCGAAATGCCGTCAGGCAGAACCTTTTATACATGCCCGGCAAAGTGTTGGCCAAATGAAATTCTTATGAGGGAAGCAAGTCACTTGAAACCATTCATCATCTATGTACATATATTGTAATAATTACTTAATTGAATTTTAGTACAGTTAATTACACACACCTGCATTGGGTCACCAGGCATTTCTAGTGAAATATTTAGGCAACACTGCATATGCCATAACCATTGACTTTCTTCCAATAATCGTGCTCAAGGTCACCTCAATTGGTGCATCGGTACAATTTTTTAATTTACAACTTAAGGTCAAAAAAACTTCTTAAGCCCCAAGTTATTGTTGTGACTTTCGTAAGCGACACTAGACATATGTTTCTTGGTCCTTAGAAGGCAATGCAATGCAGAAGGTCAATCAAGAAATATCTCTAAAAGCAAGCGATTCCGGTTGTTTCAGCGCAGTGCTTTTGGACAATCAAATCTTTCCTGCTTTTGTCTCGATATCCTTTGTGTTAACTGTTATACGAAAAGTTTTTCATACCAACTGTTATATGTAACTGTTATACATCAATTATTTTACACCAACTCGTATATATAAGCTCATTTCAACTTTAGTTTATCAACTGTTATACATGTACATTTAGACAACAACAAAACATGATCGTTTATACACTAACTGATAAATCTATATATTGTATATAAACTGTTATACATCAAATATTTTAGATAAATTGGTTTACATAAACTGTTATACACAAACTGATAAATATCCAATTTTATACATTAACTGTTAGTAATCTTAAGTAAGTTGTTATACATCAACTGTTATAAACAAACTGATATTCTTAATTTGTTATACATTATCTGTTAATGTTAACTATTATATATCAAGTGTTATACTTCAACACTTGAAAGTTGAACTTTTATACATAAACAGTAATATACCAGCCGGTAAGCATCAATTGTTATAAATTTTCTGTTATTTATTGTTAACTGTTGTTGATCACGTGTAAACTTATATGCATTAACTGTTATACAACAATTGGTATATATTAAAAGTTACAAATTAACTATTTTTCAAAAATTAAATATAAATATTAACTGTTATATTTTAACTGTTATACATTATTATTAACTGTTATATTTTAACTGTTATACATTATTATTAACTGTTATACATTATCTTTTTACATCAAAATGGTTACAAAAGCAACTTTACTTGGATATATACAAAACCTTTTCATCAATCGACCAAATAATACTTACACAAACTGTTATACATACACAAAAATCTCATCAGCAATGAAAAAAAGGAAACTAAAACTTGTATTATTGCATATATATATATATATATATATATATATATGTATTAAAATCGAAATCGAAAGATTTATATTACAGTGTGTCTGTGTGCCCGCATGGTAAAAGTTTTCCAATTAAAATGAAATATTCAAATACTGAGTAAAACAAGTGGACCTAACATGCATAAATTAAATTACATTCAACAACAATAATGTGTAAAATTACTTACCACAAATTGCCAAATGAATTTTCCGATTTGATGGAGGGAGGGAGGCAGAGATATGCAAAGGGAGAAACAGAAAGAGAGAAAAGTCACGGGACTTTGAGGCGCTACTTTACTTTAAAGTTTTGTTATAGTACAGTTTTGTTGACATATTAATTAGTTAAATTTATATACTGACAAGTTTAATTTCAGTAATTAAGTTAAACTTATACTCACACAAACACACACACACACACAAAAAAGAAATGAACTAATTAAATGACAATAAAGTCGTGTGTCTGACCATATGACCAGAATTAATGCAAATTGAATATACAGTTATTTTTTTTTTTATTTTTTTTTTATTTCCCTTGCATGACAAATGCAACAGTTTGTCAGCTGATCGAATATGACAAATACATATGTATGAGGTGGGGGGAAAAGTAAAGGGCATTGTGTGTAAAGGAAAAAGAAAAAAAAATGGAAAAATGAGAACAAGTGAAATATTATACAAATTAAAAAAAAAAAAAAAAAATTGAATAAATTTTACAAAGGGCAACCAAATGAATGATAAACATTTAAATTATGCAAAAATAATATGAAAAGTGAATGAAGGATAACTTAATCAAACCAATCTCAGATAAAATTGTGTTAAAATTGCTTTCAATTAAAAAATGGAAATACCCTATAACAAAAATGAGAAGTTTTAGTAAAGAAAAATGATTAAGATTTGATTTCAAGTTAATATAAATTATAATATCGAAAATTGTTTCAATTACAGAATAATAATTATTGAATTTTGATTTCAAGTTTAAGTTCAAAAAAACAAACTTTTATTGTATATACTTTTAGCAAGTTTTTTAAATATATAGAGATCGGTTTATATATTACATTGAAACCATTTTACATAGTTAACACTTGAATGTTAATTAATCAAAGGAAATGTTTAGTGTTAAATTAAACTAAATTAGTAAATGCTATTTGACTCACTTTCATTATTGATTAATGAAAATATTTTGTGGTAAGCTTTTGACTTAACAACCAAATACAAATAAATGCCTTAACAAACTAACATTTAGATATTTATATATATATATATTCAACATATAACTAAAAGTTTTAAACTGTTAATAACTTAAAATCAATGTTGTGGCTTTAATATCCTTTAATTGAGCCAGCCATCTATATCAAAGGGATAATAATTTCTATACAAGTTAAGTTAACCAAAGGGAAAGTTCTCTTTGTGTGTTAGTAAAAGTTACATTTTCATTTTCCCATTTTACATATATATTTTATATTTTTCACAATTCTTTCTTTAGATATTTTCATATATAACACATGATATTTCTATATTGCAAAAAATAAAAAAAAAAAAACAAAAATAGAGTAAAAACCAAAATTCAAATTTCAATTGAAGTTTTCCCTTCAATTTTTCTCTTCTTTACTTTATTGTTTGATTTTATTTCACAGTTTGAAACTATCAAAGGAAAAAGGCTAACCAACGAGTGTGCAAGTATTTTGTATGGGCGGGGTAAGTGTGTGTGTGTGTGTGTGTTGGATTTCAAAAGAAGAGTTGCCCTTCTCGTTTTTGTCTTCACTATTCAATAGGGACCCATACACATATGTACATACAATGGGGATTTTCTATTTTTTATTTATTATTTTTTTTTTGTGTTGACAAAACAAGTAGAAGAGTTAAACCAAATACTCTAATCATTTGTACATTTGAATACTATTTAATTTCCTTTGGGAGAGCTTTTTTTTCTTTTTTATAAATTGTTCAAGCCACAAGCTAAGGAACACTACGATCTGTTAATAACATTTTTTTAACTATTATTATATAAAATTTTTTCTACTTTTTTAAAAAAATTATTTAAAAGTTTTTCTTTTATTTTGCTTTTTTAGCTCTATAAAATTAATCAGATCAGTTTATAACATATAAAAACTTACGTTCCCGATCACATAAAGTTTATATATGCTTGATTAATATCAATAGCCGAGTTTATGTAACCTATCTGTCCGTTTCTTTGCTCTTTTTAGGCCTTAAAAATTAGAGTATGTGGTTGAAACTTGGCAGTTAATATTTTTAGATTTGTAGCTTACCCAAGTATAAAGATTAGCCGGATCGGGCTACTATAAGATATATATCTGTTATTTTTCCTGTTTCCTCTTTTTTTAATTTACCATCAAATTAATATGTGTTTTTTTTTTTTTAAATATTTTTATAAGATTATATCGAATTGCATTTATTTAATTCTTAATTAAAAGTTTACCTGAAGTGACATTTATTTGTAAGTGTATTTTAATTTCGGTTAATATTTAGTTTTCCCTTCAGATTTAATGTTTTTTTTTTCCTCTCTTTATGCACCCCAAACTATATTCAAATTGGTTTGCCCTGGTATAGAAGATATGCAAACTCAAAGAAATCCTCGGCTTCATTGAGCTCGGTTTTTTTTCTTCACCCTAGAGAGTTGATGGGAGGAAGGAATTCTTCTATTTTCAATTTTACAGTTTTCTTTTTTTTGTTGCTGCCCAACACCTATTTTGTGCTTTTGTTGTAAGGGAAACGTCAGTCTTTTCCTATGCAAGCTACAAAGTAAGGCTAAGAAAATGCATAAAGGTAGGAAGAAATGAAGGCATTTACAATTAGAGGGGAAGAGAGGTGAAAGCTGCCCATAAAGCGTAAAGAAAATCGTTTAATGCATGATAGGAGGGCAAATGATAAAGAAACAAAAAAAAAAAGAAAAATAGAAGAAAGTAAGCAATGATTAAGGGGGCGTGGCTGGGTAATATTAATTGCCAAAGGCAATGCAAAAGGAAAAAGGTAATGCAAGGAAAATTGACTAGCCAACTGGTAGCCCCGGACAATATTACTTATAAAATTCAATGAAATTGTAACTCAGCCATGTCAAAATGGACTCAGGGCCATGCTCGAACTCGGACTTCGTTATTGATACTTAAAGCCAGCAGGCAACCTAAACTAAGGGACCAAGTCCAAGTCCGAGTCCGAGTCCAAACCAAAAGTAGAAATGCTTGCAATTTATTGTTACATAGACGAAGGACATCGACATTGTCGGGGGAGGGGGGATTGGGTGCGGGAGCAGGAGTACTCATAGTGTAGTTGACTCTAATGTAGTTTGCCCAGGCAGTCATTGATTGCCAACTGATTGTCGAGTGGCAATGGTTGCCGGAGGCGTGCCCATTTTCTCTGTTGGACGATGGAAAAGTTAAAAAAAAAGGAACAAACTTAAAGACTCGATTGTTGGGGCGTGGCATTGGAATTTCACCAATTTCACCAATTTCAACTATTTCAACAATTTGCAACAATTTCAAAGTTAACTTATGACCATATATATATATATCTATATCCACATATATAGAGCACACAGATGTATATATGACTTTGCATATTTGTAAAATTTACCGCAGAGAGAATTCTGATAGGCGACAGACCGCATGGTTTATGCAGTCAAGAGAGACCCAGGCACCCAATCCTTCTTCTCTTCCCAACCCCATCTACCATCAACTGAGGTTTATCATCAGTTGCCGGACATGAAGCCGGCCCAGTAGCCAGAACCGGAGCCGGAGCCGGAGCCGAAGCAGTATCTGCACTATAAGCATTGAGTTGAAGACAAATGGAATGGTATGGCAGTAGAACCAGCCGCTTGGTTAGTTGCTAGTCATCGTTCCTAGACAAAAGAGCACGCAACTAAAAAAAAAAAAAAAAAATAACAACAACAAAAAAGCATAACTAAAACAAAAAAAAAAACAACTTAGTTGCAAAACACTTAACAGGCACAGCCACACACACTCAGACATAGTAGTTACCATATTGTGGTGCAGGTTACAAAAATTTCGCTAGAAATTCACTTTACATTAATTAAAAAATAAATTAAAAATTATAAAATATATAAAAAAAAATATAAAAGAATATGTACTTTATTTGTGGTATATATTATAATTTATATTTATATGATATATATATATATATATATATATTTTATCATATATAACATTTAATATTTCTTAAATTTTTGATAATTATTTTTGGTTTTAATATTTATGAAGTTTAAAAAGTTTTTAAAGTCTTTTAATATACATTACAAAATTATAAATAACTATTGATTCTCATTTTACATAGCTAGTAAAAAATATACATACTTTATAACATTTTCCAACACTAAGCATCATAACAAGGCATTCTGCTATTATGGGGGATATTTCCGTATCAACAAGAAACGCAAATTAAATCATATTATATCATTATATTATATATTATTAGATATATTAGATAAGATATATTAGATATTATATTTTAGATATTAGATCATAATTTTCGTATCAATATTTAAAGAGAAACCCCGTAAGAAAGCTGTTTTTATATTCCATCTTCTAAATCTAACCTTAATATGCAGTATATATAGCAAGTATCTGATTGATTATTCACTCAGTTAAGGGTACTCTTGTTAATTATTTTTTTTTTGATTACTTGTTGATTATCCAACACTGTTTAAGCCACTCTCTTGCTCATATATTCAGTATTTATAGCAAATATATGATTAAATTTTTACTTAATTAGGGTTACTCATGTTAAATATTTTATTTTTGCTTACTTGTTGACTTTCCAACACTGTATATGTTGCTCTCTTTTAAATTACTTTATAAAAAGTACAAAAAAACTCTACAAAAATTTCAACATAAAAATAAAAAAAATGTACAGTTATTCTAAAACTGTAAACAAGTTTATTTTATATATAAAATAAATGGAAATTCTTTTTCAAAATGTCAATTGAAAAATTTGTCGCCTGGATTCTGACTTTTGTATGTTAAATGCGCGCCGTCACATTTCTCACTAAATGTCTCTCTTTTCCTCTCTTATTCTCTATCTGTGTGTGTGTGTGAGTGTGTGTGTATGTTGTGCATTGTCTGGTTAGTCCTTTCCGCATATATTTGAAATAAAGTTACGACAAGTTGCACTCAATTTTCAGCATTTACTGTCAGCGGACTGGCATGCCACAAGGATGAGTAGAGAAGAGTACAGTACAGTAGAGTTGAGTAGAGTAGAGTAAGAGAAGGCCATTTCACACACACAGCAGTAGACACATATTCTGGTAACAAAAACTATGTCAGACCAAAATGGTGGACATGAATGGGACACACATATATGTACGTATGTATGTATGTATATTCATAGGACAAAACAAAAGGCCATGTAAGGAAACGCATAAAACGCTTGAAATGAATACGTGTAACTATTGTAAAATAGCTACTCCAGCTGCTGGCCAACTTATGTATATATAGGAACGTATATTCCCCTTTTTTTGATTCAGTATTCTTTTACCTCCATTCACAACATATCATTTCCATTATTTTGTAGACTCTGATGCTTCCTTTTTTTCTTTTTTTCTGCCTTCCCTTTTGATTTGCAAACAATTTCATTTTTGTTCTCATTGCGGCTAACTAACGTTTACCGTTTGCCGATGTATTCCACTATGTTTCCATGGTTGCCACTTTCTGACCGTTTCATTTTTCTCCATTTTCCTCAGTTTACTTTTCCTCTTTTCCTTTTTTTTTTTTTTGCTGTTGTCTCCTGAGAGATAAGCTTCAGGTGGCCAGTCCATTTGCATATGGAATTAGTATTGCGTGTGTATGTGTGTGTGTTTTTGTGTGTGTGCGTATGTGAAATTATAACCAAAAGTGATGGCAACATAAAATGAAATAAGAGTGAAACCGTAACCGAAACCAAAACCAAATGGTTAAAACTTAATGAGAATTTGCCAACCGTAATGAAATTTGCTTTTAAATTGTCCTTTTAGCACCTAATTTCTATTTTTAATCAAATAAATATGGTCACTCTATGAAATTGTTAACAAAATTGGCTAAAATGTTGTCTCTTAATCTAATCTAAGCTAAGATCTCGAGATATAAGCTTCTATTGCTACTCTTACAGATGTTTTTCTCTTTGTTTAAACAGAATTTCTATTACTCTACAATATTTAAAAAAAATTTTAAATTTATTTGTATTTTAAGCCCAAAAGTTATTTATTGGTAAGTTAATCGGAAAAAACAGCATTTAGCTAGTTTAATATATTTCTTATTTAGTCTATTAAGCAGATTAAGAAACTTTTTTAGACTTAAGATATATAGTTGGAGCATATATACAAAGCCAATGCTTCATTTAGATCCACCTACATACTAATATATATATATAGATAGATCTTATCTTTTTTTTCTGTTTCATTTTACACAAATTGTTTGAACAAGATATCTCATTTGAAGTCAAAAGTGTCACAACTCGAGCATAAAATTGTCAAAGCTTTTGGGGCAGAAAGAGGCAGCTGGCCAAGTTTATTAGTAGATGCATGCCTCTAAATGATGTCTAGTCAACGAGTATATATATATATTTAAATTTCAACAAATTAGCTTGGTAAATTAGCTGCTCATAAATCTCTTGGCCCATTAAAAACACACACACACACACACATAAAACGAAAATGAAATTGTAAAAATAAATATAAAATTTGGAAAAGAAAGAAATTTAATTTTTGTATAGATAATTTTTAAAGTAAATCAAGCGGCATCTGTCAGGAGAAAGCATAAAGTTTCATCATCATTCACAACAAGTTTTACATAATTAACAGGAATCATGGTCTATGTGCATCCTTATCCTTAATGACAGCACTTATGTAATGGATTTGTAGAGATGCTCTCAAGTTTTTGGTTTATATTAGATGCGGTTAAGTTTGCATTTGTCGGGTTAGAGGTCAGCATCATTTTACAGTTGCAACTGTCCTTTCAAGGAAGTCAACTTTATGGCATACTAAAAGCATGCGGTTCAATCTTATTTAAAAAAGTCAAAATTTAATTCAAATTCGAGCTTATAATTAGAAAAACAAAATGAAAATCAATACTCGAAAGCTGGGCCAATTCAATTAAGGACTCTAATATGGGATAAATCTTTGACTTTGTCCTTCTAAGTCACTGGACAATGTTCAATTGAAATTGAAGTGAGTTTTATTATGAATTCAAATTCCAGTTGATTACACATTCATTCACTCAATAGCAATTTGAAGTAATTAGAACTTTAATGACGGTGTAAAATTAGTAAATGGGCGTGGCTGAGAGCCATAGCAAACAATTTAGAGCAAGTGCATAACGGCAATCGCTTCTTGACTGTTCACTGAAAAAAAAATGCATGCAATCGGCTACTTTAGGGCAGAACTACTAAATTTTTATACACTCTTAACTAAATACAAGCAGAGTACATTAACTAGAAGCAAAGGTTTGAATAAAAGTTATAATAAATAACTTCCTTATGATGGCTTCTGATGAAACACAAGTCAATATTTTATAGTAGATAGATTGAACACTTTTTTTTTTTGTTTAGTGCAAACTATATATAATAACCCATATCATAAACAACAACAAAAAAGATATATATATATATATATAAATTTTTGTATAAAGTGTCAAATAAATATTAATAATTTATTCATATGCCTTTTTTCTACTTAAGAGTATGAAACTTTTTACAAGAGTCAAAGTTCAACTTTTTTACCAAAAAACAAAAAAAAAACGAGTGTGAGAAAGAGAGGGGAGAGAGAGAGAGAAAGAGTTGCGTGTGTCACGCTCTCGAGTCCTGATGTTGGCAAATGAAAAAAAAAAAAAAAGAAAAACCTCATAAAATAAATCACTCATACGACCCATATGACTGCGGACTATATTGGTGTGGACTTTGTACTAGTTTGTAGCCCCAACTGCTTACATTCCCATTTCAAAAAATAATTATAATTAAAGTCGCTGCAGCTGGCCCAATGTGTGTGTGTGTGTGTGTCTGTGTGTCCTTGTAAATGTATGGCAATATCTTAAAAAATAATCAACGTCAAACATTGTCAATTCTTGAGCAGCATGAGCATTATACTTTGCAATTTTATATTTTTTTTATTTCGTTTAACCTTTTCTCTCATTTTCTATTTTATTTTCCCTTTTGCTGCTTTTTCTTATCATTTCAGTTTGACTTTGGCTTTGGTTTTCTCTCTCTCTCTCTCTGATTTTCACTTGGCAATTCAATTGCAATTCAATCAGAAAAAGTAGACGACGACAAAAGTCGCTTTTGAGTTTCCCTTTTGCTTGGCTTTCTTTTATCCCTTCCATCTTTGTTTGTATATTTTCTTGTGCTTTTCCAGTGTCGTGGTTTGATATTAATACTATAAGCATAAAAACTGTCCTTATTTTTTCTTTTTTTCCTTTTTTTTTCGTATTTCATTTTTCTATTTGTACTCTAAACGTGCCCATTGAATTGAATCTTCTTTTGGGTCTTTGGCTAAGAAGACAGCAACAGTGAAATGGTTGGCGCCAAGTTTTTCATACATTTTCCGCCTATTGAATTCAAGTCGTTGAAAAGTAACATCAGCAACAGCAACAGCAATGGCAGCTGCTTGTCATGGCTTAGAGATGTAAGCCATCGTCTTATCCACTATGATAACCAGATTGTCACGGGGTATAATACACTTTACCTCTTATCTACATAATAAAATCTTTAAATGAATATAAATTGATTTTATATATATAATAATATATATATATATAGGTAAGTAAGTATATAAGCAACTCAAATATGTAAAGTTTATTTAAATCAATTGGAAAATTTGTTCAAAAAGAATCTATATAATTTTGTTGATTTTGTAAACCTCAAGATTGTCTTCAGAGATGTTCTGTTATAATTGGGAAAAATATATTGGGAGCTGTTTTATTCTAAAGATATATAGATAACTAGGAAAATCCAAAGGAAACATATATAATTTACAAATTTAAGAAACCTTTTTTGAAATAAAATTTTTTTAGAAATTTATTTAAAAAAGATATTCTTTATTTACTTCCTTCTTTTGTTGTCCTTTCTAGGCCGTTAGTTAAGGTTTCTTAAAGTGATTCTTATTCGTGAGAAGTTTAAATGATTTATCAGCTAATCTATATGTATACTAATTTTTGATATTTACAAACGATGGGAAATTAAATTTTAAAAAAATATTCGAATGTATCTTTAAAAATTTATCAATTAAAATTTAATTTTAGTAATTAATTATAATTTCTTTTAAGATTCTTTTAAAATTCTTTTATTTTGTTTTTTGGCTTAGTAAACCAAAGAAAAACTAGAAGGATGGGCTAACTTCGGCCACGCCGAAGTTCGGATACCTTTGCAAACTGTCTTTTTCAATTACATATAAATAGCCAGAATCATAAAAAAGTATATAAAGCTAATCATGCCCGTGGCTCCAAGAAAAAAAACTTACAAGTAAAAAAAAATTTTTTTGGTCCGATTGTTCCTATAGGAGCTATATCATATAGTCGGCCGATTCTGTTAAAACTCAACAGACACATTTATATATATACCAAACTTACAAATACCAAATTTCGACTGAATCGCTGTTAAAATATCAAAGATTTTCAACTAAAACCAATTTTTTGGCCGATCGTTCCTATGGGAGCTATATGATATATTGCCCCGATTCTGATAAAACTTACCAGATATGATAGAAAGTATATCAAACTCATTAATACCAAATATGGTGATAATCGCTTTTAAAACAACCAAGTTATAGCACGAAATCCATTTTCAAGACCGATCGTTCCTCTGGGAGCTTTATGATATAGTCAACCGATTTTCATAAAACTTGGTGGATATGTTAAGAAGTATATAAAACTCACAAATACCGGCTTTTGTAATATTTCGTTAGAAAACAACAAAGTTATTGAGGTTAAAGCTTATTCACGACCGATCGTTCCTATGGGAGCTATGTGATATAGTCATCTGAGCGGGATGATTCCGAGATATACAATGCCTGCAGCTAAAAGAAGCCTAGCTGCAAAATTTCAGCTCTGTAGCTTTAAGGGTCTCGGAGGAGATTGCGTTGATCCAGACAGACGGACAGACAGACGGACAGACAGACAGACGGACAGACGGACATACGGACATACGGACAGACGGACAGGGCTAAATAAACTCAGCTCATCGTGCTGATCAAGAATATATATACTTTATATAGTCGGAGATGCTTCCTTCTATGCGTTGCAAACTTCTGACCAAAATTAATATACCTTTTTTGCAAATGTATAAAGATATATATTATATTATATATAATTATTATTTTAGACAATTTATAATCGTTCCTTTTTAAAATGAAATACTTTAAAGGACGCTATGTTTGATTATCCATAGTAACGCTACCTTAAGCAAGCAACTTGGCACCCATTTTAGGCTCTCCTCAATACATGAGATAATTTAAAGTTCCCTAAAAAAGGATGTAGTTTGTTAGCAACATTGCAAAGAAACATTGTATGGCAACTTTGTATAACAACACTGTAAAGCAGCTGTGTTTAGCTACATAGTATAACAACATTGTATAGCTACATTATGTAGCAATATAGTATAACAACATTGTATAGCAACATGTATCTATGTAACACAATAACTTATAACCATTAAATTTCTTTTTCTTTATCCTTTTTTTTTTTGGTGGAGATCATTTTTGATTTTCAAACTACTTACTTAATAATATTCTTTTCTCTGAGTGTAGACATTAATGCTCTGTATATATATGCATATATGTATACATATATCCGATGAAATCATATCTAATTATTGCATACATCACATACATCACATACATCATATACATATGTATATCCATATAGACAATTCATATGCATCCATATAGAATTGCATAGTTTTTTTTTTGTTCTCAATTCTTGAATCTCGATTTTCGTTTCATGAATCTCATTCACATGCAGTTGGGGCTTTGTCATCATCGTTGACGCCATTTTGTTAAACTGTTGAGTGACTTTCAACGATTTTTGGATTCATCGTTGTCGTTGTCAGTTGGCAGTTGACGGAAGCATCCTGGACTGCCACAGCCTGCACAACTCAAGATAAAACCAAACTCATCTCTCCATCCTTCACACTCTATCTTTCATTTCTTTGTCTCTCTCTCTCTCTCTGTCTTTCTGTGTCCCAATTGCCATCAACCTTCCTTTACCTGTGCACTCAAATTCTCTCGCTCTCTCTCTCTTTCTCAAAGAGCAAAAAAAAAACAACTTTGTTTGACGAGCGAGTGAGGGAGAAGGGAAGAACGACTGTTGCTGCAGCTGCTAAAGCTGCTGCTGTTGCGTCCTGCGTCCTGGTCCTGGTCCTGATCCTGGGGCATGGCGTTGCAAAAGTTAAGCAAATCGCATATTTTATTCATGTGTTCATTAGGCAGCTACAATGTGCGACCAAAAATGTTTAAAGGAAACGCCAGGCGAAGGAGTTGAAAAAGTGGGTGGCGATAAAGGAGATGGCTATGGCTAAAGAATCCATGTATGGCTGTGTCTCTGTGTGTCTGTATGTGTGTGTGTGTGTGTGATGCAATTCATGAAGCAGCAAAATGGGTCGACAGAAACTTCAAAAGGGAAATGGTAACAGCAACAGCAAAAGCAAAAGCGGCACCCGGCACCTGCTCTCGTCCTGCTTCTCTTCCTGCCAATAGACCAAAAAAGGAACTGAAGTTGCATATATAGGTGTCTGTATACGTACGTATATGTATGTGTGTGTGCCTTTGTGTGTGTGCAGGCGTGATAAAGCGTCTATATGAAACTGGGTTGATCATTGCCCAACTAACCGTTTGGTAATTCACCAAACAACCTCAGCAGCTTGTCCTTAAAGCAGCCTTTTCACCTTTCCCCATTCACTCCATTGGGCCATAAATTTTTACTTCAATTATATTCTTCTATGTATATACATTTATATATGTAAATATTCTTCTATATATATATATATAAGGAAACGACCCCTGCATAAATAAAACTCTTCATTTAAATGCAAAGGCTAAGCCGCAGAGTAAATGCAGCAAAACTCCTGGCCATCTCCTCCAACGTATGTGAGGAGGCAATCTCTCAATCTCTTCACCCCATGTCCCACGTCCTTTTCCTTTCCATATTTTTGTCGTCGTCGTCATCGGTTTTTTTCTTCTTTTTTTCTCAACTTATTTATTTTTTGGTTCCTTTTTATTTTTATTTTTTTTTTCACGTTGTGAGAAAACATTTTTGACGTGGTCAAACGCATTTGCATGACGATGTTGGCTAAAAACTAAATGCAAACAATTTTTTTTCGCTTTTGTTTTTTGCTTTCGCTTTTTTCCTTTTTTTTTTTTTTGAGTTTTGCGCGGTTTTAGCGACTCTGAAACACTTGCAGATGACCCGCGGACCCGCTTCCAGATCCTGTAGGGACCAGGATCTGAACTGCTCTCGTGCAGCATGAAAACAAATTTTTTGGTTTTGATAAACAAAAAAAGCACATATATATACATATATACATTTTTGAAACCACTACAGTGCTAAAATAGCGAGGGTCAATTGATGAGTTATTACAATTTAAACAGAAGTAAAAAAAATAATTCATCTTAATGAAAATTTACTTTGTAAAAGAAAAAGAAGTTGAAGAACATATTTGATTAGCAAATTCTTGTAGTTATATTTCCATATAACTTAGTTGAAATGTTTTCTATTGAATGCAAACAATTTTTAGATATAATCATTCCCGATTTGGTAAATTTCTATATTTTTTATATTGCTTGTGAAATTGTTGTTTAAATTTAATTAATTGTTTTAAGGTATTCACTGGAAACATTGTGGTACTTTATCTTTATTTTTTTGAAATATTATTAATGTTCACACAAGGGCAGTCTTACAAAAACAGACACTCACACACACATACAGTCTTACAAAACACATACACACACATAATATGTACGAGTCATTCCAATTACACGCATATCTAATTACTGTCACTTTTCATTAGCCAAACGATGAAAAAAAGAAAAATATTATGAACAATTTAGTTACTCGACATTGCAATACTCTGTAAAATACAAAAGAAATTATAACAAAAATATTCTTTCTCTCTCTCTCTCTTATAGCAATAGTAAAGGAAAAAAATTAATACTCATAAAGCAAATGCAAAGCAATAAAATATATTTTCTAGCCATAATCTAAGTTTAAAAACACATCATTCATGGTGTTTGTAGGGCAAATCTGAATGTATTTTTACCAAAAGTAAATAAATATTCTTTAAGATTTGTTTTCTTGATTTCTATCTATCAAAATTATTTAATCTAATATAAAGTTATAATGGTTTTTAGGTACTTCTGACATTTGTAAGACAAAATAATGTTTTTTTAACTTACATTTTTTATTTTGATAGTTAACTATAACTTATAATAGTTTGATTTGAGTAATTCTTAAGCTTACTCGGCGTATATATCTAAAAAGCATATCTAGTAAGTTTCAACTATATAGCTTAATATTTAAGGTCTAAAAGCAGCAAAGGAACAGACAGATGGACATGAAAAAAACTCTAAAAGCTGCATAGAAAAAAGTTGTTAAAAGACAGCCAATTAGCCAGAATATGAATAAATCGCTTTGCCAATTGAGGGTCATAAGGAATCTTTATACTTTATGGGGTTGGAAAAGACCAAGAATCTAAATATATATGTTTCCTTTATATTTCTTCGACATGAATTTTCAAAATTGATTTCAATATTAAAAATTAACAATTATTTGTTTTAAATACTAAAAGAAAGTTTATGTGTATTTGAAATAAATTATAAATATGCTAAATTAGAAAAAGTAAATGGCTGTTAATATTAATCTTATATTATATAGCTATACTTTAATATATCAAATAATCTATATTTGATGTAATTTTTAATGTATTTTTTATAGGGTAAAAAAAATATATTTATAATTCAGACGAACATATTCATTGACTAATAGAGTGTTAAAAATTTCATTTTGTATGTCTCGTGTCATTTATTTATTTATGCATATGTATATATATATATATATATATATATATATATATATATATATATATAATATAAATCGCCGCAATATTTGTTTTATTGCATAAATTAAATGTTGCATTTATGCACATCAATGCCCATTTAAATTGTACAAATTGATCGAGAAGGGTATTAAATTTGGATTTCAATTGTTGTTGTTGTTGTTGTTGCTGGTTTTCTTTTTTTTTTTTTTGTTTCTGTCACTCGCATCGCTGACAAATGATGTGAAAATCAATTAAAATAAATTATCACACTAGCAAAAACAACAACAAAACAAAATATATAACCATCAAAAGACAATATACGAATTTTATATACACTTTAAATAAATAAAATTAAACTCTTTAAGTTTATATAACTTAAAAAAGATCAAATATTTAGGTGTTCTCTATATGGAAATCTTATCTTTAGATCAATAAATATCTAACCAATCTGTATACATATATGTTTATATCGAATCTAAGATAATTAAGTAAGTTAAGTATATAAACCATTTTCTCAATATTCTTTCAATATTCTGAAATGTAGGAAATTTTTATTATATAATTCAATCAAACCAATTTCCATTTTCAATTTGTCACAATTTTTATGTTTTTTATTTTAATTTTTTTAATTTTTATTGTGTGTGTGCTTTTTTTTAATGTTTAATATCATATAACAAATAGCAACAAATGTTGCTGAACAATGAAACGTTGGTCCCATCGCATTATTTATGCATATTGTACAGATTTGCATATGGTAAATGTGTCTGTGTGTGTGTGTGTAGAGGAATAGCTAGAATGGTTATTACTTGTGTGTTGTTCTGTGCCATTCTGCGTGTTTCTAGGCGTTAGAGAGAGGAATATGCTGTTTGAAACGGAAAGGAGGGGAGGTGAGGGGGTTGGGTTGGTGTTGGGTGTGTGTGTTATATTCATTAATAACCCATATTAAACTTTTTACCGTTTTTTAAGCTCTTTTTTGTTTAAATACCCTGCAAACATTCGGGTATAACAAATTTACTATAAAGTAGAAAATATAAATTATCTAATAACAATTTTAAAATAATTTTATTAGGTCCTAGCAACATTTTCGGCTAGCAACATTTTTTGCTAACAACATTCTCGGCTAGCAACATTCTTTTCTAACAACTTTCTTGTTTGGCAACATTCTTCTTTGGCTACATTTCTTGCTAACAATTCCTTGATAACAAAATTCTAATTTAACAACATTATTGACTAGCAACATGTTCGCTCGGCAACATTCCTAACTAGCAACATGTTTGACTAGTAACATGCTTAAAATAATAGCATACATACAAATTTGTTTATTATTTTATCTAGCAACATATTAAGCAAAACATGCTTGCATAGCAACATTTTTGAGTAGGAAAGCATTCTGCTAGCAACATTTCTTAAATTATTTAGAGTATAAGGAAAACGTTTAACTAAACTATTAAAATCTAAATACCCAACAATAAAAAGATAGAATTATAATTAAAAATCAAATCGAAATATATATATTCTCCTATCCAACTATATATATAAACCAGAGATCTCTGCAGAGATTACAAATGAAATGTTGATAGCGTTTTCATATTCATGAAAGGGAGGTATCTGTTAGTCGCTACTTTAACTTGCATTTAGTTTATTTTTTTATGTTTTACTGCTCCACATTTGCCCATATCATTTGCCATGGCCGAGTCCCGGCTCTGATTTTCTTCTTTTGTTGCTCCTGTCGCTGTTGCTGTCGGTGTCGGTGTTGGGTGTTGGTGTTGCTGTTGATGTTGCTGCTGATGGTGCTGCTGCTGTCGGTGTTGGTGTTTGGTGTTGCTGTCGCTTATCCGCTTGTCCGTGCAATTTAATTATGCAGAACTCGCTGGGAAAAGCCTTTGAACCGCAGCTTTTGTCTGACTATGTAGTGGAAGGACGATGAAAGACGACGGACTGGGCAACTAAATAGGACAATGCTTGTATGTATGCCGAAAGCGATCATATGATACGTACATGAACACGCAGGACATTTGGGAGCAGTTGGGATGTGTTGTTGCCTGTGTCCCAATTGGTCTATGGCGCCATTGCATGACATAACGGTTCCGGAGCCATACCCGGATCCGGATACGGATACATTGTAACAGCCAATGGGCAAAAAACTATGAAAACTAAATTGTATATAAACCTAATAGTCAAAGGCAACTACTTTCTACTTTTTTTTTTTCCCCTTTTTTTAAATGAATTTAAAATTTTTTTAATTATTATTTTTAATATTATTGCATTAATTCAGAATAAATTTTCTCCTATTGATTTGGTTTTCTATTTTTATACAATTTTGACCCAGTGTGCCTGTTACCACCTGTTGTTATTGACTATGATGATGATGGCCATTGGCTATTGTAGTTTTTTTTTTTTTTTACCCTGTTTTTCTTTGTTGCTATTAGCATATTTTTGCTTGCCTTCGACATGTTACGGGATATGTCATATCCGCGTTTATATGTTGTTTTTTTTTTTTTTTTGTATAGTTTTTCCCTTATATATATATGGGCCAATTGTTACCTACCTAGGTTCCATTACTGACCAAGGGGAATTTGGTTAGAACTTTGAAACATTTTTTTTTATTTTCTGTAAGAGCTGTGAAAACATTTAACGTTCATTTTGCATGGAAATTTAGAGTTAGAGTTCTAAATATATACATAGATTTTAGTGCAATGAACTTGTTCGATTTTCCTTTTCTTTTTTGTTTTTGTTTGGGAAAATGCATTTGATTTGATTGGAGAGAGAAAGAGACTTCATTTCCATCTCTCGTTTCTGTTTCGTTGAGCACATAAATTAGCTGGCAAAACAGGTGAACGCGTGCGACTTTTGCCTGCCCTTGCCGGAAGGCCCTAAGATAAGAATCGTACAGGCGAGGTTCATTTTGGGAAATGCCTAAATTATGTAGACGATGAGACACTCACACGTTAGTCCATTGCAATTGCATTGTAAGCTCTTTGGATTTAGGTATGGGAAATGGGGAATGGGAATTGGCATGGGAACACGTGAAATGGCCAAACTATATCGTATATAGGAGTGGAAAAACGGATCTTATGTAATGGGAGTGATGAGAGGAGAGTAGACAGGAGATGGTGGCAAAACAAAGTGACGGCAATTTACATAGTTCAACGATTTGTTAAATATATGTGAAACTAAGAATTTAACTAACTTACTTAGTACTTGTAGATAATACTCTAATAAAAAGTTAAGTAAAATAGATCAAAAAATTATTAACAAATTTAAGAAATTAAAGAAAAACAAACTATATTTAATAATTTAAATTATTCAATTTCTAGAGTTTAAAAATATATTTTAAGAATTTTAATTTTAAAGTAGAAGGCTTGTTTATTATATTCTAAACTTAAAACAAATCTTAACTTATGAGAAAAAGAAGGAAAATATATTAAAACATATATATTCAAATCTTCAAATTTAGTTAACCAAAGATTGTTTATATTATACCCTATTCCCCAAGGATATTTCAATTTTTATCAAAAGTATAGAAACCAACTTTAACTATAAGAAATTTCAATCAAGAATATTAATTCTGAGACAAACCAAAACAAAATCAATTTTGAATTTGATTCACTCTTAAATTCAAAATCAAAAGGCAAGAAAATATTTCAAGTTTAAGCCAAACTAAAAGGATTTACTTAGCCAAAGCTTAAAGGCCTAATTAAACAAAAAAATTAAAAAAAAGAAGCCAAAAGGATTTGTAACTTAAGTATATTAGGAAGATAGAATTATTTTATATGCTAAATGATATAAAGTGTATGTGAATTAAAACTTAAAAATAAATATTTGGGATAATCTTTATTGTTGTTGTTCTTTGGTGTTGGAAAACGTGTACACATAAATATTTAAATGCTAAAAAGTCACGTCTTGAATGATTGCTTGTGCGGGACTGGGAGGAGTTTGGGCTAAAAGTGGGTCCTTTTGCTATTTTAAGAACTTTTTCAACTAGGTGCAGCTGCTGCCAAAGAGTTAATTATTATGAAGGATAATTACTTAAACACACACACAAGCGAATGTGTGTGTGTGTGTGTGTATATGCTGTTAATTTTCATATTAAATCCGTTAAAATGTGCAAATACCCAAAAGGCACTTCAAGACGAACCAGTGAGAAAGAATAACCTCAACTTATAGTAGCAAACCAGCATTCCAGAAGCCATCGGAAGCCAACAAAAAGTCAAGAACGTGCTCCCTTAAATGGGAATATATTGTATGTGTATATATGTGTGTGTGTGTTAACTCATATGTAGTCATGTATGTAGTACAACCTATATATTTATATGTATGAATATGTAGTATAGTGTAAGTGAAGTTATCAAAAGGTACTAACATCCACCCACAAATGGAATTACATTATGCATATTACTTTCACCTACTTTCACAAAATTCACTGTAAAAATTACGAAATATAATACGATTTTGTATGTACTACACACACACTATACAAACACACATACACAGGCAAACGCATATACACAATGATGAAGTTAAAAAGTTATGATTTATGGCTTGGTTGCCATGCAAAGGTAAAAAGGAAGAAACCACCTACACCTACACCTACACCTAGAAAAATAATCGTACAAGGACTTGTCACACACTCATATCCTCTCACCCACAATGGAAAACCACATCATTAAAGACACAATAACAAACTGTACCAAATGTATACAATTATAGTGCAAAATTAATCGTTAATTGGCATTTTCCATTCATCAATATGCAGCCACACTAATGGCAAATGACCAAAAGGTATAATAATTTATAATTGTCAAATTTGTTTAGAGAAATCAATAAAAAAAAATCATTTTAATCTCATTAAATTGTTGACCTATTTATACATTAAGTAAATAATAAAAATTGCATAAGCTAAATAATTTAAGCTGATATCTGATATATGAACAATAAAATAATCCTTATGATTGACTTTAATTGATTTATATACCTAAACTAAGCTTCTATTTGTTAACCATAATTTAAGCCAGAATTATTTAGTTATAGCTTAAAGAGATTTCTTTTTAAACATACTATTTTATTTTTACTACTACAACTACTTCTTGTTTTAAGCACAGATAAAGACTTACTTACCTTAACCTCGAAATAAGAGAAATGTGTCAATGTTTGACGGTTGTGTACAATTTAGAGCAAAAAGTACACAACTGTACCGAGACGAGAAGCGCCATCTTTTCAAAACAGTTTCGCAACGTTGATAATAGCTGTTAACTGGCACGTGTTTTTAGCTACCCCAAATGCTACTCTTCCAGCATTTAAGTACTATGTATGATGGTATGTTAGGAGTTTTAGTTGGTCATAAGATGCTAAGCAACTATGTATGTATGTGAATACATTTTCACATGCCCACAAATTAGTGGCGCATTGGGATTTCAACGACGATTCTACTATATATATATGTACATATGTATGTATGTTTGTGTAATGTAATGTACCTACTTACATACTTATAATGATGTGAACATGTCTGTGCTCGTGTGCTAGTGTTTTAATGTACATAAGTAAGGGTTGATGATGCCTGTCATATTCCAAAAACTTTAAAATGCCAAAGGACTTGTGGTAAGCAACCAAAAGGCAACTACTAATTTACATGTGTATTTTCTACATATACATATATATATATCTATATACTATACTTAATTTTAAGTTAGTATGTCGAACTAAACTCTAGAAATAATTTGGATTTAAAATAAGTAAAGAAAAGGATTCTCGGGCATAAAAAAAAAGAATGAGATATTAGTCTTTAACATATATCACTCCCTCTCTCTCTCTGTGTGTGTGTATTTCAGGCAGCTGTCATTGGTGTAATTTTTAATTGCATATCAGCAATTTATAAATATTTACATACAACACGTCCCCTACCCTCCGTAACCCCTTTTAACCGCTATGATTGTGTACAAAGACACGCACAGGTTGAGTATGCAAAGTGGTGCCAATACTTTCCCTACCACCTATCAACACCACCACCACCACCTACTTCTCCTCCTTCACTGTCCAAATAAATCAATAAATGTCAAAAGCAATCAAAGCCCATAAAATTTGTGAGGTGTGTGTGTGTGTGTGTGTGTTGAGGTTGTGCTGGTGTTTGGCTATGGAATCTGTGCAAAAGGAGCGGTTGAATGGTAGTGTCATAATGATGACCACTTTAGGCAAACCAATTCGTTTATTTTTGTTTTCCCAATTAAAGAGTACAAGTATATATATATATACCTATTTTATTATCTGTTGGATACGATTTTTCCAAACAACAATTGAATTTTTACAATATTTGTTTTAAATTTAAAGTTTATTAATAATAAAAAATAGTATAAATATCATAAGATAATTAGTTAGAGTATCTTTAACTCGATTCGTTAAACAATCAATAAAATTTCGTTATAAATTTCCATTTTATTTTATTTTTATTTGTTTTTATGCATTTCTTCCAAATTGATTGTTTGTAATGAGCTTTAGTATATATTTCAATATCCTTTAGGCTGACAAAAACAAAGAAAAATGAAAATTAATTAGCAAACGAAGTAAACCGATATCATATCTACGAATATTGTCATTAACGGAATCCTTCTATCTTTAATTATACATATTAGACAATGCGAAAAGCCTTAAAAGCCTCTTCTAAGAGTTTAATGAACTTTTATTACTCTACTCTGTTTATTTATTATACCGACTATATTTTAGAGTATTCCAATCCAACCAGTTTTCGAACTTGTTATACGTATATACCTAAAGAGCTTAACTATCAAGTTTCATTCACATAGCTTAAGACTTAATGTCTAAAAGCAGCAAATAAATAAACAGATGAATACACAAATCGATAGAAACACAGGTGCACATGCCTAGAGCAACGCCTACTGTTAGTATGGATCTATGTGTACAACTTTTAGAGAGATATCTGTAATTTAAATAGACTCTTTTATATTTTATATGAATTGTAAGCCGAACTTATATCGGTCCCGCTACCCATTATCCTCTCTAAATAAAAGTGTAATTCTGTCACACCAACAAAGTAATGTAAAATTGAAAAAAAAAATCAGAAAAACTTTTCATCATACTATCCAAGACTTTGACTTTGACATTAGAAATTTCACATACTAGCTGGACCTGGTCATTAGATTTATTGTCTCAAGTAAAATGGTTTGATCGTTCAGGCTTGAAATATTCAAACATTTTATTTTCTTTTTTGTTACAAAATTTATCAATTTTTTTTTTTTTTTTTAACGAAACTGGAGAAAAAAAAAAACAGGAGGTAAGTATTCGAATGAAGTCCTTATTCCAAGAGTATTCAAGAAAATTCTTTATTTTCATATAGATTACAAATTATCCATTTTCGTAAAGGTTAAAATGTCGGACGAAATGAACGAAGTGGGACAGGAGGAGCCAATTGATGAAATGATGAATTACAATTTGGGTAATGAGAATGAGGAGCAACCTTTGGAAATAAAGCCTGTCCGTACCCATACATATGGGACTAATGAACTGTTTGCCATTGGTCGTTATGTGGCCAACAAAATGCTTGATCCTGAAACACAGTTGGAGATAATGCCGACACGTTTACGCCTTATTGAGCGTCTACGTAAGGCGGGCATCTATAGAAATCATTTAGCCGGAATCTATGGATATGGAGGTTGCAATACGTTTGGATTATGTGGTGGTCCCAATGGCAGAACATATGGAATGGGTCCCACTGGTTTCTCAAATCAACGTCAAAATGGCCATAATAATAAAGCATGGCCCCAGCAGCAGCAATATCACAAGCAATATCAGCCACATCAGCAGCAACATCGCAAGCAATATCAGCAGCATCAACAACAGTCACAGCGGCAACTATTGCCACTACAGCAACTACAGCAGCTACATCAACAATTTCAGTTACTGCAACAGCTGCCACCACAACAGTTGCAGCAACTCCAACAGCAACAATTGCTACAACTGCAACAGCTTCAACAGCAGCAACAACAACAAATCGATGCGATCCAACATGCTGGCGATGGTGATGCCAGAAAGTTTTACTAGATCTTTCTATCATCTGGCATCTTTAAAGAGTTTTATTTATCTAAGTTCTCTTGTTTAATTTTCTTTCATACATAGTTTTTTTTTTTTTTTTTTGCTCAGAAATGTTTTTCCATTTTGCAAATGTATTCATTCGTAAGACAAATTTAAAAACTATATTCGAAAATATCGAAAGACAAAATTTAAAATTTTCTAGTGTAGCATTATGCAATATATATATAGGTATATATATATTTGGTTTGTTAAATTTGTTAATATACAATAATATATTTGATACTTAAATAAAAAACATAATCTATTAATATTATCGTAATATACATTTCTAATACATTTGAATTATAGTACTACTATATAAGATCTACATAAAGTATAATAAATTCGATGTATAATTTAAATTCAACTGAACGAAGTTCTTGCCAAAGAAGGTTTGGATATGGGAATATGTATTCATAATATTATATTTTTTTTTTTTTAGGCAAAAAGGTTTTTTTAATGTTAAATTTCTTAAGAACCAAACTCTTGGGATCTAAACTTAATTAGGATACCAAGGAAATACTCCGTCTTCTATCAATAGATGTTAGAATATTTTTGCGGATACAAATTATTAGAAATCAAGTAGCCGGGACTTTCATTTGAAATCAGTCGAAATGTTATATACCAAATTTTTGAAGCAACAAAAACACAAGTGACAACGTGTTCAGACGTATCGCTTTATATATTGTCTAAATATATATATATATATATAATTCTTTTATTTTTGGAGAAGTTTTTTTTTCAGGTTTTAAATTTTTAGATTTTATATATATATTTTTTTTGTGGCAAATATGTCGGACGTTCCCAAGGACAAGAAGCAATTTTCAACATTGATTCCAGATGAAATGAACAAAAATTGCACCGCTGAAGAAGCTCAAATTGATAAAGGATCAACGGGACCAAGGAATGGATCTATTGCACTTACGAGTTGGCGTTCTAGTGAATATCGCAATCAGACTCGCAACTCCAGTAAATCAAGTAAATAAACCCAAAGTATAAACAAAATAGGATATATATATATTGTATATATGGAATTCTTGTAGGTCAATATTATGCTGAAGCGGAACGTAGATACTCTCTATCGGTATATCGTTATTACCAACAACCATCTGACAAGACACCAGTAAAAAGTTGGCGTGCTGATCCATGTACCAACAATTGGCGTATGTATCCAAGGGATGCGGAATCTACATCAAACACCACCAATAACACTCAAGATAATCAGAAGCAAAACCCACCATGTACAACCGTAACAACTAAGAAGGGGAAACGTACGGATGCACAAGGTTTTGTTATGATCGGAAAGAAAACAAAGGCTCCTCGGATGTCTCAATCTAACGTGCGTTTGTGCAGTGCAAATACCAATCAATTTAGTATTCTTGACACTGAATAATTAGTTAAATTTTTTAGTCATTTTTTCAAAATCTATAATAAAATACGTTTCTATTTGTTGGTGGGCTAAATAGGCCATGAAATCATTTGCGGGGGACTCTCGGCTTTTTGTGTGTACTTGGCCAAAAACAAGTTGTAAAATGCAGAGAGAAGGTTAAAGGTGTCAGAGGGGGTGGTGGCAATTTTCAAGCAGTTAAAATAATTGCAACAAATTTTCAAGTTTCCTTATTATCCTGCATTTTCCTCCATGCTGCCAGACATAATCCGCAACAAAACAACAATAACAACAACAACAGAGTAAACTTGGTCTAGGCGTGAGATGAGATGGAGCATGGGTAAGGAAATTGCTATAGAGGGGAAGGGCTGGTAGGTAGACCACATAAATGTTTTAAGCTGTTGTGAATTATGGTAATGAATGTCAGCACAAACTTCCGGCCAGGCGCAACGTTTGCCTGCCCGTCCTGTCTTTCTCACTCTCAGTCTCTGCTCCATGCTTTGTTTTTGAGCTTCGTCTTTTGTTTTCCTTTACTTTGCCCCCTCTCTATCTCTCTCTCTGTCCATCAGTGGCTAGGAAATGCAACGTTTCAACTGCATGAAAGCGGGGTGGTGGACGGAGGGAGTAAACATAATTGACAAACGGTTACAATGACACCGCCGCCGTTGCCGCCACTACCACAGAATGGCAATGCGATGAGCCTGTGAATAGCTTTCAGGCTTGGACTATGGCTCCTCCTTACGGTCTCACTGATTTATAGCTAGCGACGCGCATCGCCATTTTTACCTGTCCATAACAAATTGGACACCAGTTGATAGAAGTCCCAGTCACTTGTCGCAATGCAGAAGCAGCAACGGTGACAGCACCACCTTCACAACAAAAATGCTTCCTCTTCAACTCGAGCCACCTCCCTTCCCACACAATGTCAAGTTAATGGCAATATTTAGTTAAAATGACCAAATAATATCCATCAATCACAATGAAGTGGCATTTTAAAACTATTTTAAGAAAATATTTTAACTATTTATTCAATTTAATAATCACACAATTAAGACATAATCTTCATTAACTTTTTATAAAAAAATTAATTTTTATTTTATAATTACAATTGTTGCTTATTTTAATGACAATTCTTTTAAGAATTAAATTTCAAGTCGATCGTATAACAATATTCAAATGCATCTCTTCTGTTGCTAATTTTCCGAAAAATGGGTCAGAAAATCTTCAATTCATTAGTTTGTATTAAAAAAATTAAAAAAAAAAAAATATATGGTGCATCCTTCTGAAGGATGAATATATCCTTAGGCAAGTATTAAATAAAGAAATAATACAAAATTTTGATTTTTTAATGAAATTGCAACTATATGAAGAAATTTTAAAAATTTTGAAAATTTTTAATAAAATTTTGAACTTTAATATTAAAAAAAAGAAAAAAGAATTAATAATCATTTTTTTTTTAAATCTTATTCCTTTGTTTAATAAATAAATAATATATTTAAAGAGATTGGCTAACAATTTAAAACGGATTAAACCTAAGCCAAGTCTAGATCATTGGCTTTAAAACAACCTAAAAGATTTAAAAATAGAAAGGATTTAACAGATGAACTTTAGTTTTTTTTTTTAAATATACCAAAATATAAATATTTGAAGAAAAAGGTTTAGTTTTTTAAATATTTTTTAGCCGATTATTATAGAAAAACTAAATTTGAAAAAAAGGTTTAGTTTTTCAACTATTTTGAAGGCGATTTTGATGGAAAAAGTTTATTAGTCCAGCTGGAATTCATTTGCAATTTAAAAGAAAATTGTTCAAATTGTTCAATTATTGTATAATTCAATTTATTTTTTTTTTTTTTTTAATTTTATTAAATTTGTTTAAACATTTTTTGGACAATTTAACTGAACCATAAAACTGGCCACTGACTGCATTTATAAATAGTTGCCAATTTGGTTTACATTTTTTGATGATTTAGTATACATTATATATATATATATATATATATATATATATGTATGACAGAAAGTGTCATTAGTTGTCAGATTAACACTGCTTAGCACATAACGTTATTTATCATACGAATTCGATTTGTGTTTGGGCTAAAACACAAAAGGACATTTGATTAAATAAGCTGACAATATGCGTATGGGAGATGCATATAGAATAGTAGAAATAGCAATTGCATTTTCACGATCCGCTTCATTTGGCTCAAATTCAAATTCGATTCAAAACAGAATGCAGAGAGTTTGGTTGGGGGGGGGTTAGAGATATGAGAAGAGAGAGAAAGTTTCTGTCCATTGTCGTGTCCGTGTCCACATGGCAACAAATGCCAATAACACAAAGTCCTGGCTTATGTCTGTCAAAATGGTATGACTCTATATGTATGTGTGTGTGTGTTTGTGTGTGTGTATGTGGTGAGGGATCGGGTGGAGTGTAGGGGTAACTTGAAGGGGATATGACTGCCGGGATATTGTCATGCATCTGATTTTCATCGCTGGCAATAAAAACTTTGAACAAAAGCAAAAGCACAAAAGGCAAAAAAAAAAGAAAACGAAGAGCAGCCGACAACTGGGAATGGCAATGGGTATGAGAATGAAATTGGCCTCCAAAATGTACATATCAGAAGACACTTGTTGCTGTTGGCATACACAAAAAAGTTTAGAGTGGGTGGGGTGGGGTAAGGTGGGGGGGTTAGATATTCCCAAGCGCAAATCATTTTGACAGCTGTCGTTTAGTTTTTAGTTTTTTTTTGTTTTTGTTTTATTGTACTTTTAGTTTAATTTTGGTTTTGTCCAATCATGTCAAGTGATGAATTCTTTGCCTAATGGATAATTGCAAACACATTAGCCATAAATAACCTTAATTGATATCATTATAAATATAATTTTAAATGACAAAAGCTAATCATAATATAATAATAAGTGTTTAATTGATTGTTCTTAAGCAGTAAATGAAGAATATATCATTTGAAGTAGATTTATGTTAAAAATAGTTTAAAAACTTATTTATAAAATTTCATACTTTAAAAGTAGTCAAAGAACTTTCAATTCCGTTTCAAGAATTAGGCACGCGTCAATTGAAATTCTTTGCAATCGGTTAAAAACCGGAAATACATAAAATAAAACATATTTGGTATACATTATGTATAGTAAAATTAACCAAATTTGTTAAACAAATGCATTTTATAGACATAGACAATTAAGCTTTAAATGAAGACTTCCTATTGGGGTTTTTGTTGCTTTCTTAATATATATGGGCTAAGTATTTCCGACTATTTTCGATATGTACATTGAAAAACAAAATTTAGTTTCAAATATACTTTTTCCACCTTTGCATATTATAAAAATTTGTTTGTTACCTGCCTGGGCCATGTCAATCAATCATTTGCAATTGACTGTATTGAATATCATGATAATGACGTATCTGTTAATGGAAGCATTGAAACATTGGTATACATTGGTCTCTATACATATTTGTAACGTATCCAGTCCGGTCAATTTAATTTACGGAAATGCCAACTATCTTACCATTCCATTTCGCTATGTTTCAGTTTGTATCAGCAAAACATTATTGATAAGCCCTTTCCGAAAAATAAAGTATATACATTTTGATTAAAAGTTTGCAATCTAAAAACATAGAAGCCATTGCCGGTACAACTAAAAATATATAAAAAATAATAAAATAAATGATTTCTTTATATAAATTTTTAAAAAAGAAAACCATTTTGTCATTCACCTTTTTCTATTAATGTTAATAAGAACTGGATTACTTATTGATTTTAAGTATTATTTGTAAGGGTATAGAAATTTCGCATTAGGATCTAGATTACTAGTTTGTTTCTGTAGTTTTTGCGTTTTTCATTCTAGCTAATTTTTTCTGTCTAGTTTGATTTTCAATGCTCTGATATGTTGAGCTGATGCACGTTTCAAAATCAATTTGCGTATTGAGTTATGTGCAACTGGTTAAGCAGCAGTCGATGTGGAAATCTCTACGAATGCATCCTTGCATCTACTATGGATGGTCTATAGTGGCACATAGGTCACTGTGTGTAATTAAGAAGAGTAAATGGAATAAAAAACAAAAAAACACACACTCTGAAATAGGTCCAGAGCTAATAAACAACATCAATTAGTTGATGACCATGATGGCAATGATTAGGCAGAAACAGAACTTTAGTTTTTATACAGTTCAAAGCAAAGGACTTAAAGATACTACAATAGATAAGTAGGTATGTTAAATAGCTTTCATTTTTTTCATCAATCAAATTTTTGTTTAGTACAATTACCTGGTGACATTTAATAAAAGTTACTATCTATTCAGTAAGAATTTGCCTTTAAAAAATGTGTGAATAGATTCATTTGTATGCAAATGTATGTACATATTGTCTATATGCATTCTTGATCAGCTTAGTAGACAAAAATAATAAGAGTCATGTCCTTTAATCTTTAACTAAAGCATTGTACATGACTTTAGTATATTTTGTAATGTTAATTTAAAAGTATAAGAGTATAAAATATTTCTTTTAATATTTTATGTTTCAGTAAATACTTTTTACTTGCTCTTATTTTCCATATTGATTGTATGGAAGGGTATATTCAAACTCAAGAATTTTAATAAATAATAAAAATTAAATCGATAGTAGAGTAAACAATGTAATCTATTTGCAAATAATACATTTATATATATATATATATTTTGTCAGTGACTTTAAAAAATAATAATTCATGAAAAAAAGGATTTAAAATAAAGAAAATTTTGATTTAATTACTTCGGGCAGGGTATCTTCTAGTCGACATTCTTATCCTAATTGTTTCAGAATTTTTATTGTTTTGTAGAAATTCTAAAAGGTGAAGCTGCCAAAAGGTAGGCAACAATTTTTCTTTCTTTTTATCGTTGTATTCTAGTTATTTTGCACAAAAGGGAAACTTTTTCATGTATTTTTGATTTGCACACAAATACGTACACAGACAGACACAAAAAAAGAGCCTGACCACCGCCAACTTGCCAACTTGTTGCACACGCCAACAACACAAAAACAAAAACCAACTCAAAACAATTGCTCCACATGCGTGGGCCGTGTGCGCTTGAGTGCTCTGTGGGTGTATGGGTGTGTGTTGACTGAACCGGGTGGCTGGGCCGCCATCTTTGAGATAAAACTCAAATTGTAAGTGCCATTACGAGTGTTAGTGCTAGCGCTAGTATTAGCGTAAGTATTTCTTATATATGTGTGCGTCTGTGTGTGTGTGTGTGTGTTTGTGTAAATAGAAGGTTATTTGAATCATTTAAACGCGTTATAAATAAGACCTTAGAATGGTTTCTTAGCCAAAAAAAATCATGCAATTCTAAATAAATAGAAATAAAAATAGAAAAAGGAAATTGCATTTAACTAAGTTTTTAAAATTATTGATTTAAGATATATCAGTGATTTATAGGGAAACATTTTAAAGACTTAGAATTTAATAAAGAAATGTATAAAATTAATGAAATTAGTTAATATTTTTATAAAACTTATAATTGATTATAACTGGAAACATCATAATTCATATATTCCTGTTTAAATTCTTACTGCAAAGTTTATTTGACTATTTGATTGCCCCATATGAACAGAATGTCCACAGAATTCCCTTTATGTTCCACTGAGTACAAACGTTTATTATATATGGACTATTTCATACACGTAGCCAATTAGAGGTTGGTAACACTAACATGAAACTATCTCTGACCACATGAAATAACTGTATATATGTATGTATGTATGTATGCAAAGTGGTTAGCTTACTAGCCAAGTTAATAGAAATGTAATCATTCCATTTATATTGTATTACAAGGGTATAGAAACGTTCATATATTTTCTATCTTAGATGGAAATATTCACTTCTTCTATTTATTTCACTTCAGTGTGCAATTGTTAATTTACTGAAATTGCATTAATAAAGTTACTTTTAAAATCCGTATATATATATATATATATACATATATATATAAGTGATTGTTTGTATGTGAAGCTCTTGTTGCGTGTAGAGCGAGTTGCTGCCGCAGAGCATAAAAAAGTTTTAATTGGCAGGCGACGAAGTTGACCTGACCTCTGGCGACGGCCGCGACACATACACACACACACACATATGCAACTGAACAACAATTTTTAAGTGCATTTTGAAATGCACGATGCAATTCTTTTGTCCCTCCCATCCCGCACACACACACATACATTCGGCTGCTAGGATGCGCAAGTTGCAAATACAATTACATTACATTTTACATTATTTTTGGCAAAACAAAATGTAAAAAACTTTAATAGCAAAAATGTGTTGATAATATTTATACATACATACATACATGCTTAAAATTTTTAATATATGTATGTATATGTATGTATGTATTATAACAATTACAATTATCATCAGCATTATCATCATCATCTTCACTGTAGTCGTCATGATTTGCTTTGCATCGGTTATTTATTTATTTTCGTTGCTCTCGTTACATGCATTTTCCATTACCAAAAAAAAAATACGTTTTCAAATTAACCGTCATCTGAAATCTACTCAACTTAACGCACTCCAGTAGGGGGCGCCACTGCTAATAGCCTGATTGGAGCAAGTTTTGAGTGAAATTGCTGTCGGTGAGTGAATGAGTTCTATTCAAACACAGGCCAAGCATAGTGACAGTGTCCGCATAGTTATTTTCTGGAAATTAAACTCTGAGTGTAAACATTGCAAAAAAAATTTGATACTTACAGTATATGAACATGTTTGACCCAATGCTGCCATAACCGATATTCTAGATATTAAAGACACTAGAAACCGTTTGCAGGACTAGTTACTTATTAATATGGAGAATAATTAAATATATTTGGTTTTTAAACATTATAATTAAGAACTAACTAACAACAGCTAAAAACGCACAAAAATGGCAGTTATTATAACAGGAAAACTAGTATGCTTAGTCGCTGTTCGTGTTTGACTAGATTTTAAAGCATAATCGAACCACTGTAACGAACACAGCTATCGGCAGCCAGCAGTGAGTTGGTTTTTTCTTCTTTTACAGTTTGTTTCGTGCGCGCGTTGTGGAAGGTTGTCGTCGTCGCTTTGCTTGAGTTGTCCGTGCCGTTCGGTCATTCTCGGGCAAATAAAACAAAACGTGTAAATGTTGTTTGTGTATGCGTGGGATCGCGCAATGTGATCTCTGAGATGGTTTTTTTACAACGTTTTTTTTCTGTTAATATGAATTGTGTTTTTTACTGGTTTTATTTTGTTGTTATTAATGATGAAGATGAAAAAAATATCGAATGAAAAACATGAAACAAGCTGTCAAATTGCATGAGTGTTTGTGTTAGGCCATCTGTGAGCGTGATTGTGTATGTGTGTTTAAAAGAAAAAGAATTGCATACGAAAAACAAGTTCTTGCAACCAGTCCCAAAAGGGTTCGGCAACAACAGCAACGACGAAAAGAGAGACAGTTAGAGTGAAAGAGAGAGCTATAAACAAAAAGAAGTAACAAAAAAAGGCGCGATCAATGCAGGCCTCTCTCTCGCTCTCTTTTTTTCTCTCTGTAGTCTTAGGGGCTACCTGCGGCAGGTGTGTGTGTGTGTGTATGTTTGAGTGAGCGAACGAATGGCTAGCACAAAGCAAAAATGTGGCAACAATTTTTGTTAACTTCTTTTTTTCTCTACCTCTCCCACTCTCTCTCTCATTCCCTTAGTCATTAGCCAAAATGTTTCATAAATAAAAAAACAACACAGAAAAAATGAACAACTTAAACTTAGTTTAAAATTCATAAGAAAGATTCAAAAGAAAAGAAAAACAGCAAAAAAATCGAGCTCTAGTAAATACTCTCAAAATAAAAACAACTCAAAAGCAGCAAGCGCTGTAACAACAACAAAAACAACAGCAACTGGCACAAATGAAGCGCAAGCAGCGACGATCGTTGGCGTCGTCGCTGCGTCCAACGCAAGCAGCAGCCGCAGCAACAACAACAACAACAACAAGAAAAATGCTTCTTCTTCTACAGCTCATCGTCGGCTTCTTTGCCTTCAATTTGGACAGCAGCAGCTGCTCATGTTACGCGGGTAAGTTCTGTGTTCTCCTCCCTTTTCCTCTTTCTGGCTCTCTATCTCGTTCTTTCTTTCGCGCTCACCGTAGCTCTTTGAACATTTTGTTTTTTTTTTTTTGGTTGCCAGAAACAAGTACTAAACAAACAGCCGTGGGAACACAGCTCCCTCTCTCTCTCTCTCTCTTTCTTGCGTTCTATCTATCCCTGTCACTCTTTCTCTGTGCATTACCTCCCACTTAATGATTTGTTTTATCAAATTAAACTAAAGGAATTTAAAGTCAGTGCAACCAAAAATTAGACAAAACTTTTACAAGATTACACACGTTTTTCAGATTTTCAAAAGAAAATGCAACGAAAGAAAAACTTTTTTTTTTTGGTTTAAACTTGTTTCTGTTTTGTTTATATACACTTGGACTTTGTTATAATGTTTGTAACCATAGAAATATTTGTTTTCCAAATACCATAAAGAACTTTAAAGTGACGGAATGGTAAAGGGACGCGTGATCTCATCAATGTATGTAGATCCGTTGTAGGTTACGTTATTACCTATTCTTCGCTAGGCTCTCAGCTGTGCCATCTTCTCCAAACCACTTAACTATACATATATATACATATATATACTCTTGATCAGCCTAGTCGTTATTTAATATATGTATGCCTTTTGTCTAGATGAAACCACGATCAAAACTCTTGCCTTTTGGTTTTATATTAAAAACTGTGAATTATTATAACCGTATTTTAGGAAATTTTTTATTTTCCCTAAGGGTATTTATTTAAGCGAAGATGAAACTTGAATATCTTATATGTATGTACGTGTGTACATAAATACACTGGTGAAGTGGAGAAACTGCAAGGGTTTCCTTCTGTATGTTTTATTATTTTGATGCGAAGGCATCAGATAACATGGGGAGTACTTTGATTTTTTATTCACGACGTATTAAATATAACAGTAAAATGATCTATGGCATTTTTCCTCAACTTTTTTAACGTTGCAATTTGTGTACAAACTGGGAATACAACAAAGAACCCAGAAAATTATCTTTTGTCTTTGTGAAATAGAGAGATATCCCAAAATAAACAAAAATGGAGAAATTTTGGATAATTCAAGCAATTGGAGAATTGAGATTTTTGTGAGAAAATTGCTTTGGAATAATGGAAATTTGCATTTTTGTTGTCATAAACTGTCTATCCTGTGTACAATGTCTTTTTTAAAGCCTTCAACGTACTATTGGAAACGAGCTTCTAATAAGGCATAGATAAAAGAAAAATCTATTAAAACTATATATGTACATCATATTGATAAATCAATTAGTTATTGGTCGGACAAAGTAAAACTGTTATAATGTCATTATTATAATCTTATCTCCTTCAAAATATTTCAATGCAATCAAATAGAAACAATTTTGTATGAGAAACAGAGGCGCTTTGCTAAAATCTGGTTGTCATGACACAAAAATTTCATAAATTTGAACATTCTGTTGAAAAAAGTGTTCTTTTTTCACCTGTTCCATAACCGAAATGCAAAAATAACATATTGGCATGTCTAAGCCAAAAAATTCGATTATCCACACCCCCCCTAACAGTTTCATTTTGTGGCTCCCATCATCATCATCATCATCAACAACGTTGTGTGACATGATTCTAGGCACTGTCTGTGTTTGTTTTTTTTTTTTCTTTAGTCCTCTTGTCCCTTTGGTGCTGACAGGAAAATCACAGTGGCTATCAAACTGTGGACAATAAACTGGCTTCTTAGTATTAACTGGTTTTTATGTTGTTGTTCTTCTTCCTTTCTGCTTCAGAAGAGCTAAAGTAAAAACAAAAAGCAAAAGGAGTTTGGCTAACTTCAGTCGAGTCATATGGCATTTTTTGTTGCCCTAACTACCGCACACTCATTCAATTTAGATGACTTTTTGCAAACTATTCGGAAGTCTTTGGAAATGTGACTATATTTTGTATCAAGAAAAATAAATAAAAGTTTTCCTGGAATTTACATATGTATATAGATACTCTCATTCTTGCTTAAAACATTTAAATATATAAAAACGTATGTAAAAATATGAAGAAGTTTTTGTTACTTTCGAATGCGCCATCTGTTTTTTTCAATTTTGACGATATTTATTTCAAATAGTTGATCATAGATCATAGTAAATAGACTACAATGGAATAGGGAACGCTGATGAAACGTTTGAGTTTTCATTTCCATTATATGTATATATAATTTTAGTCCATTTTAAATCACCTTTGAATAACCGATCCAGAAAGTACATGTGCTACTACATGTTTGTTAAGTCGGAAATACTGTACTTTTTTTGTGCTGCAAACTTCCGGACGAAACATATGCATGGTATATGTACCTATAAATATATATATATACTTATGTTTAAATCCCGTCGAGGTACATAAAATTGTTGAATTTTATTGCATCAACAACTGATGATTGACCCCAGAAAAATGGGCCGGTCGGGTATTATTCTAATGCATTTTTATTGACGCAAAGCAACGCATCGGCATCAGGCATCGGATATCGAGGCATTAGGCATAAATAACAATAATAATATTGGTAATAACAATTCCATGCGGTACATGATATCTAAGCGTGCAAAGTGGAGCAGGAAATGAAGTAGGTAGGCAGGGTGGTTGGGCAGGGAGAGGAAGGAGGATAACGATGGACCACCAAAATATTGTATGCATAAATAGCACAAAAATCAGCATGTTGTTGGCAACCCTGGTCAACATGTACGTATTTGTAATGCCAAATTACAGCCAGCGGGACAATGTTTGATCGGCTAGCCAAAACTATATCCTATAACCAGAATGCCATATCGTCCTTACCCCTTCCAACAGGTTCCCTCACTTTTCGCCTCTTATCTTTTGTTGGCCCTCTTTGTAATAATGTTTTGTTGATGTTGTTGGGGTTGTTGCTTTTTTTTATGGCCAAACGCGCATTGAGTGGTAGCGTTTTGGTTGGCTTTTGTTTTTGGCAAGGAGGCAACAAGCTAACACCGCATAAAATTATATATTGTGTATACAACACACACACAGGCATACATTTGTGTTGAAAATTTTGAATAATGATGATTATGATAAGCAGCAACGGGGTAGCAGCAATATAACGGATCACACAAGCTGTTTACAAATATCTATGCAGATATTTCATCTCTATGCCATGAAATTTATAGTGTTACACATTGAAAGCGAGTGATCCAAGTATAGAAAATGTTAATCTAGGGCGGCATCATAATAATATTGGATTATTCTTAAATTCATGTTTAGTGTCACGATCTAAGCTTATAAGTACTCATACCAGACGTTTGCTATAGGGTGCCGGAGTACCCTGATTCCCTCCCCCCATTACAATTTGGTTTTCTATTATGTAATATCACTTTGCCCTTCTTTCGAGATCCCATGACTCAATCGGTGGCACAAAACCAATGTGTTGATCACTTTCAATGGGCCCACTTAATTAGCTTCTGTTTACTTGTTTGCTTTTTTTTGTTGTTGTTTTTTCTTTTTACATAATTTTTTCACACAATTCATTTTGGCAATTTCTTTTTCCAAAGTTTTTAAAAATTTATTTTTTTTCTTTTCACTTAAAGAAGCTTAAAAAGCAATTTCGTTTCAGTTTGTTTAGTTGTTGTTGTCGTTTTGCTCTCTTTTTTATTTTTACTTTTCAGTTACTCTTTTTTTTGGCTTGAAAAGCGATTTCGTTGCAACTGTTTAATTTATGTCACAAGTTAATGAATGACTGAATGAATGAATGAATGAAGAAAAAAAGTTTCGATGCCAATTATAAATGTAAGAGGCAAGGATTAAATGTTTCTTTATAATTTATTATGCATTATGTTTTTTTTTTTAATAACCTTTAAAGGTCTTATTCTCTTTATAAATAAGTGCTAAATCCGAAAACAAATTAATTGTATACTATTTTCATATGCTTTTATAGTGTTTATATGTACATACATTCACTTATCAATTAATTGTCTTAGCTGTTCAATTGCTTACTTTTGCATATATTCTGAATGACTCATAACAATGTTCTGATATCCATGTAAAATAAGTATAGAAATCAAAGTAGTTTATAACAAAAACTGCATGGAATTCCTTACACAAGTGCTTGAAAACTTAGACAGCCATAAACTGATAAACAAATAACTTTGCCGATAACTTTTCAGCCACCTCTCGTATATGTAAAGAGAAAATAAAACACACAACCATTGTATTCTGTGTCGGCGCTTACTACGCTCAAAAGAGAATAAGGAGGCGAAAAAGAAATGCAAAAGTCACAGGGAAAAAAGAACAACAAGAACTACGAGAAAATAGCTAGACAAACAGAAATTTATTTTGCATTGCCTGTGAATGTCCTAAGTCGTCATTACAGTTTGACGGGCATTGGTGGCGCATAGCATTTAGCTACTTTCATTTAGCTACCTCACTCTACCTCTCCACCTCCCCCCACGACGTCCTAAGAATTTGATTTGTCAGCAGTTTTCTTCCTTTTGCAAGGCCAACACAGAGACGGAAATTGACTCTTAGGTCAGATTGCATTAAAAGAAAAGAAGAGCAAAATACAGTTAAACAAATAAATGCTGAAACCGTGTGAACATAAAATAAACAAGAAAAATATAAAATGAAGAAAAAAAAGAAAAATAAAAATAAAGTCAGTGAGAGAGAGACAGAATAAAAAGTCAAATGAAAAAATGTTGACCATGTTGTTGCTGGTTCTCAGGGTCCTAAACCAAATCATCAAGAAAAGGTTTCTATATTCTCAAAATATCAAAAAATGTAATTGATACTTGCATAGTTTTGGCAGTAGGTTTCATCTTTAGGCTCTGACAACGATAACGGTAATGATTTATTTACCTTTCATGGAAAAAGGTTCCCAATACTATCCCTTGTTATATAATCTACGATTAACCATATTAAAACTGTTAAAACATACAAAAAATTAACTCTGAACTCTCAAGCTTTCCCACTTGCTTGTAATTCTCAACTAGTTGAGTAAGGCAATTGCAATACTTGAAGAGTTGAAAGCGAAATTAGTCGTTCTCGAGGAGTTAGGTCACAAAACCGTTAAATATAAAAACAAAATATGATTTAAAAAACAAAACTTATGCAAATTTATTAAGTATAACTAACAGCATTTATCTTTTTGAAATTAGAAACATTTTAACTCTTTCTAAGTTGTTTCATATATTATTTTCAGGCTACATTTCTCTCTGTCCATTTGTACTCGTTTTATATGAAGTATCCAAGTCACGTTTCACAGATTAATAGAGATTTGTGTGCGTCTCTCTTTTTTTTTTCTTTTTCATTATTATTATTATTATCAATAATTTGATAAACATTTATTATCAAAGAGAATGATAAAGTTGATGCATTTTGCATTGGAATTTTGCGGGTTGTATAAAACATTTTATAATATTGTTATGGAATTAGTGAATTCCTAAATTGTTGCAATTGAAGTTGACAATGTGTAAAAATTTGCCCCAAAGCCAACAACATAACCAAATAGCTCAAATAGCAATAACATATTTTATCATCAAAAACAAAATAAACAAATACTTGGACAACATTTGTGGATTTGGATTTTGGGAATTTCATGGGGCTAAACTGAAAATCAAAGTGGCCGCTGGCTGCTTGTGTAGCTTGTTGTTTGTTCTTTATGTATATTGTGGGTGTGTTTGTGCGTGAGTGTATATGTGTGTGTTAGTGTTAGTACGTGTGTTTGTATTTGTTTGCACGTGTTACGGGAATAGGTGGCCACCCAACAACATTCATCAATATGAGCAGCATTTAAAGAACTTAAAAATGTTTTTTTTTTTTTATTGAAAAACAAAATTATAATAATCAAAAGAGAAAAAAAAACAAGAAAAAGAATTTAGTTGGCCTTAGATTTACCTATTTTGCTAAACTATAATATATATAATATAAAAAATATATATATATACCTTATCCTTACCTTATCAGTTGGTCTTATTTAAAGCTTTGCTTTCTGTTTGAATAGTTTTAGAAACTTTTTGTGTAGTTTTTTTTTTTTTTTTTTTGTTTAATTCTTGCATTGCATTTCAATTAGCAATAGTAAAACTCTACAAATTGAACAAAAAATAAAAAGGAAATCTAAAAATGCAATGAAAACTTATTCGTATACCCCCCCCAGAACCACTCCCTCTAACTACATACTACCTACCCCTTGCGCTTTTGCCTCATAAAAACCTAATGAGCTTACATACAAGGCACGTAATATTTTTGCCACGTTTACCAAGAAGCATAGTCAACGATTACCTTACGAAAAAAAAAAACCAAAGTTATTTCTCAATTGATAATCAAGAATTCATAATTTTGTTTTTTTTATGATCAAAATTAATATGCCCTTACACAAGTGGCTGGTTGTAATCAAGGCCAAGAAACGCTTCTTTCTTTTCATACCCTGTAAATGAGTTTTGTTGAAGTTATGATAATTAAGGTAACAAAAACCATTATCGTACTTAAGGCTAATACAATTTTGTATTTGAATTGAATTTTGATATAGAAATTATAGATTTTCGCTACTAAAATTGACATAGAAGTTAACGTTTTGTTATGGTAAAGATTCAATAATCCGAACGTCCGATTTAGCAGTTCATCAGATTTCCAACTATTTTAAATTGAATATAAATTCTATTTATTGCAGGGTATATGTAAAGTCGATGCCCCAATTTTGTTAATTGTTTATGTTTTTCGAATATTTGCATAAAAGGCATACAAAATACTAAACTGTTTTTATGTGAGTTGCATGCACAAGAAGAAGAAATCAAAGAAACACACACAAGTGAATGCAACAGAAAGAGAACGACTAAGCGAGTGTGTAAGTGAAATGGGAAACATATGACAAAGGCAGGTGCAAATTGGAAGTCCAAGTCAAAGGCCCGGGCAGAGTTTGGTGACGGCGCGACAATATTCACTATTCCGATTCTGGCTGCGACTTTGTGCTCGATGCTATGAAAAACCTTGTGTTTGTGTGTGTCTGTGTATTGCTGTTGGTATCATTAGACATTTCCGGTCTTTGACTGCACTCAAATGCATACACGCACAAGCGCACACACATGCACACGCACATACACATACATACCATCAGGGGCAGCAGGCAAAAGCAGGGAGCAGAGGCGCTCAGTCATTGTGCATGTTTACCTTTAGCAGTTGCTTTTTCATGGCTCTGGCCAACTGCAACTCCCCCTCCTCCTCCTCCTTCTCTCCGGGTCTTCTATATTCTCTTCTTGGTTTCTTATTTTGTTATTTTTGTTGTCGCTTCTTCTTCTGTTTTCCATATGCCTCACATGTGATTTCAAGTTGTTTTTCTTCTCTCCAGGTAGTTGGGCTTTACGCTATTTTCTTGTTTCCTTCAAAGAATTGTGTTTATATGTGTTCCTATGACTACTTAAGACGCTTCTTCTTACACACATGTTTAGATATTTCTAAATATATATTTTTGAAAAAAATTGAAGGTCAATTTTACTAATATTATAAATGCAGAGATGTCCCAGAGATGAAATAATATCTGCCTATTTAAGTTGGAAAATAATTTGTGTTTAATATGAGCCGAATAGAAATATATATACATATATAGAATGGATCCCCTTACAGAAGGATCGCCACAATATAGTTGGATTTGAATTCGACTAAATGAATTTCTCTGTATTTAGTAGATTTATGAATTTATTTGTTTAAATTCAATTTAAAATAAACGTAGTCCTGCATTCATTACCCTGTCATCTATTTTTATGTGTAATGTCAATGACGCAATGCTACAGATTGGACAATTAAAAGTTTATGGCCAATCCGGTACCGTCAGACGAATCATTTTGTTAAGTTTTTAATAAATTCGTGAAATTTGAATAATCAATCATCAGAAAATTCTAGGCACCCATCATTGTTCTGTAAATTGAGAAGGTATATAAAATTATAAACTTTAATCTATATCCATATATCCTCTTACCACTATGCCGTGTGTCCTGCTTTAATTAAAAATTGAAATCTTAAGTTTAACATTTAAACTTAAATCATTACCAGAGTTAGTCTTCCCACCCGAGTAGCGTTTTATTATCTGTTGGGGGGAAAAAATAAGATAATAAAAATTATTTTCATAAATATTTTACTTTTCTGTTTCTTCCAATTTTTAAATATTTTTCAAGGACACATTTTTTTTTAACATTTGCCTTACGTGGACAAAAATTTTACTCAAATTTAGTTGCGTATAAATTTTGTTGTTTACTTAAAATTTTTATTTATTTTAGTTTTTTTTTTTCAAATTTTTTTTTTAATTCTAAATTTTGTGTTAACTGCCTTACGTACTAAACAAAAATGAATGTTAAATAAATTTAGTTAAGCATTATAACATAAAGTTTAAATATTTCTGTCATTGGCTACTTGGTTTTGAGAAAACATATAAAAATTTCTAAATATATTTAATAAATTATGGTAAATAGTTTTCTAATTGCAATTAATTTTTAAAACTTTGATGAAAATCAAATAAATATATAAAAAAAAATAATATCTATATATACATATAACTCAATTAGATTGGAATTTGTGTGTCTCCAAAAATGTTTTGCCACATTTTAGACTTGTGTCCACCTTTTAACTGGGTGTTAATTTTATTATGCACACATTTTACACGCTTTATCATTTTTTACATAGACTTGAATCACGGGAATGTTGTCGCAATTTTATTCATTTTATTGTTGTTCATTTTGTCCTGGTTGTACCTTTTTTATCTCCCCACTGGCAACCTTTCCCCTCTCTGTAACAAGAGTCACAGCCAAAAGGCATTGCACACACACACACACACACAGCTCAACAGAGAAAGGTCCAAGAGTCTCGTGAGCCTCCAGCGGGTTGTTGTTTTCTGTTGACGCGCGCTTTTAAATATTAAATAAGTCCAACCAACGCGACAAACCAACAAATAAAACAGAAAAAGAAGATGAAGCACAAACAGCAGCAGCAGCAGCAGCAGCAGCATGGAGTAGGAGGGTAAGAAGAAGCAGTAGCGAAGAAAGAACAAAAAAAAAAAACAAGCGAAGAGTGAAGAGAAGAAACATATTTTCAATGCTTGCGCACGTCATAGCCCACAACCTCCCTTAACCCCCTGGAGCAAGACATCTCCACCATATCCCGCTAAACTCTATGTTTCCCTTGCTGCATTTGAAGTTGCTCAGTTGCCTGGTCCTTCTTCTTCTTCTTTTTCTTTATTTTTTGTTTCTTTTATGTGTATTTGTGTTCAGTGTTTGCATTTTGATCCACCTACTTCAAGCTCTCTTTCTCTCTGGCTCATTCCCTCTCGCTGCCCTTAAGCTACAGCTATGGCACAGATGAATAGCAAAGGGGGGCTAGGGGGTAAGTCAGAGGCCATTTGTTCTTTACGCCGCGTCATCCTTAGTTGACACTTAATTGTGGCCACTTTTTCATTTTTTTTTTCCATCTGTTTAGTCATCTTCCACTTATTTTTGCCTATTTTGCCTAGTCTTGCTGTTATTGTTGTTTATGGGATATTTAATGATATTATATTCCCCTATATAATGTAATTTAAATGGTCTGTCTAAAGAAAAACTTTACCTACACAACAATATGAGCCAAAGTTTATATCTATTAAGTTGACCGATCCAATGACAACTTGGCTAAGACCCATTCATTAAAAATGCAAAATCTAAATACATAATTGCAATATTTGTTTCATTTTGCTTTTGTTTTGTTCTTCTTACTACTTTTTGTTGCTGTTTGTGTTATTGATTTATATTTTATTTTCAATTCAAAATGCACAAAACACATTGGCCAGTATTTCCGTTTCTTGTTTCGCTCAATATTCTTGGCTAAAAACAGTTGCCAATGCACAATAGACAGTCATCATCATCAATGAAACAGGCTCAGATAAAAAACCTAGAAGCGTATATGAAAGAGAGAGAAAGAGAGATGGAACAAAAAAAGAAACTGAAAAAGCCCAACAAAAACTGACTCACATACATACACAGACACACACACATACACACACACACACAGTATTGGGTGAAGAGATCAATATGCATGATTCATGCCATTGGCATACATGTGGTTAAGTGCTGAAACAACACAGAGAAAGAGAGAGGAGTGGGTGATGGGTTAGGGTGATGGTGCGGGGCTTAGGCACCATTCTACTACTACTACAGTTGACGACAGAAACTCGTTTGTATGGCCCACATACCTCAAACCCCTTTACCAAACCATACGAAAAGCAAACACCTCACCTTTTGTCTCTCTAGTTGGAGGAGAATTAGCTAATCGCTGTTCGACATCCAACATTGATATACAAAATTGGACATACACATACACACACGCACACACACAAAACCGAAATAACAACAAAAAAAAAGTAAACCCAATTGATAAACAATAAATGCCTTCCCCCCCACCTCATAACCAATTTTTTATGCCTCGACGCGTGCTTAGTGATAAAAACAATCACAAACTATAGAAATACACTTATAAACAAAAACAAAAAACAACAAAATAAAATGTATACACTTCATTTTAGTAATATATATTTTCTTATTTTCGTTTTAGGTAAGTGTGGACAAAATGCTCATATAAAAAAGATTTTGGTTTGTATGTATATACAAAATAAATATTTAATATATTAAAATATCATCTAAGAACCATTTTTAAGTCTAGATCCAATGATCTCAACTTAGTTATGAAAAATATTTAAAAATTAGAAGGATGGGCTAAAATACCTTTGCAAATTTTATTATAAAAATTTTTTTTTTTCGGCCGATCGTTCCTATGGGAGCTATATCGTAAACTGAACCGATTCTGATAAACCATGATAGATTAATTAGAAAGTATATAAAATAAACAAATATCAAATTTTATGATAATCGCTTTTAAAATAACCAAGTTATTGCTCGAAATCCATATTCAAGATCGATCGGTACTATGGGAGCTATATTATATAGTCAACCGATTTTGATGCAACTTGGTGGATAAGTTCATTAGTAAAGGACAAAGTTATTGAGGTTACAACTTATTCACAACCGATCGTTTCTATGGGAGCTATATGATATAGTCATCCGATCGGGATGATTGCAAAATTTCAGCTTTGTAGCTTTTAGGGTCTCGGAGGAGATTGCGTTGAACCAGACGGACAGACAGACAGACGGGCAGACTGACAGACGGACAAGGCTATCTCAACTCAGCTCGTCGTCCTGTTCAAGAATATATACTTTTTATAGTCGGAGATACTTTCTTTTATGCGTTGCAAACTTCTGACCAATATTCTGATATAAAAAATGAAGCAAGCAAGTCGTCCCTGCCGACTTTGAGTATACCCTGTACCAAGTAGAGGAACTTTATTTAATCAAACTCCTTAAAATTTGCCATCAGTTCAAACTAAAATCTTTCTCACAAGCGGCAGCAACGAACGCATGCTATCTCGCTCACACTTACTACGCAATGTCGCACATGGCATTTCAGTGCAAATTTTACATAGATATATCTTTGATATTTTTTGTCCGATTTTAACTAAATTTGGTCATCTGATACCTTTTGGCCATATTATTGGGTGTGCCAAATAAAAATACGCTACCTTCAATTTTACTCTAGTTATTCGTTTTTCCTAAATTGCGGGGGCGGAAGTGGGCGTGGCAAAAATTTGAAACAAACTTGATCTGCGTAGACACTACACGAATGCTGACACCAAATTTGGTTGCTCTAGCTCTTATAGTCTCTGAGATCCACGTGTTCATACGGACGGACAGACGGACGGACAGACGGACGGACGGACATGTCTCAATCGACTCGGCTATTGATGCTGATCAAGAATATATATACTTTATGGGGTCGGAAATGCTTCCTTCTGCCTGTTACATACATTTTAGCGACTTTAATATACCCTTTTACCCTATGGGTACAGGGTATAATGATTTTCCTAAGGAAGAAACAGCATTTAAATAAACTAAGATTTTAATGGCAACAAAAAATTAGTAAATATTTTGTAATATAAAGAAAATTTATTAGCCTTATATGTTGATCAAATACTAAATAACAAAAGATATAGATTCATCATCTAATTTTCTATTTGTCTTATAAATTTTTGATCTTAAACTGTTGCTATAAGAGTATAAAGCTTACCTACCAAAATCCAATTAAACCATTTTTGGTTAGACAAGAACCAAGATATATAAAATACCAAAATATATATGAAACTAGTTATTTAACCTGATAAATAACAATTACAAATATAATATATATCTATATATGTATGTACTTACGTTTATTTACCAATAATGTAAGAAAGTTTAAATATATATGAATGTATAGAAAGAATGTTTGATTAACATTTTCGGTTAAAATATGTAAATAATTAGACATTTGAATTATGTCATTTACAGATTTTGTCATTGCATTTAACATTTATTTACCAAAATAATTGAAATTTAATTGAAACGAAATTAATAAAGTGACTATGGGATTGCGGTTTCTGTGGCCCTCAGCCCTAAAAAGATTTAATTAAACTGATGAAAAGTTTAGAATAATGCCTGATACTGACTATCTCGCTTAAATTGAGTAAGGAAAAATTGTTTCAGTAATATGTGGAATTTATATATATATATATATATATGTGGCAACTGACAAGCAGTCAGTTAAGATAGCCCAAACAAACCATAGAATTGTGTTTTGCATCTATTTGGCCTTACCTGACCTAACCTAAACTGACTTAACCACCACCTACCAGGCTCTTCCCATCATCAAACACTCTGTCTCTTCTTTATTATAGAGAGATTTTGCTTTTGCTTTTCTAATGCAGAAATATCTTCTTTATGTTGTGTTATTATAAACAAATATATATACATTTTTATATGTTTACAAATGTATTATAAAACTTATATATATACAAATATACTTATATGTATGTAGGCAAATATTTTTCTGAAGCATGACAACAATTGAAAGAGTTCGTCGACTTAAATCATAAATGGTTTGTGATAGACAATAAAATGTTGTACTCTTTGGCTACTCTTTTCCCCCCATATACTCTTTCCTACATTGTCTTAATTAATTTGACATATTTTTCTCTCCTCCCCACCCCCAACTCACTAGCAATGCTGCAAAAGTTAGCATTTAGCCAATTGTGTGCTTAAGCTCTTTGTGTTAGAACAATGGCTATAAGTAAAGTTTTAAAGTTTATGCACAATATGTACACATTAAACCAAATGCAGGCAGTCAACAACTGAAATATAAGGCTGCCCATTGATAACGACCTCAATAATATAATCTTTGGAAAATTTTGAAAAGTAGAGCAATTATAGAAATGCTAAATGGAAAGGCTATAAATTAGGGTACAAAATTAAACGTGTTGATGTTTCTTGTATCACAATGACCATATTAAACATAGGTTTCTATTCATTAGAAATTAAAGTTTATAAATAAATTAAATTTGTTAATTATAGTATAAATAATAGTTGTCATTTTCTCTATAAAATAGATTAATCAAATGTTCTTAGTCATCTATTAAAGCTAGGAAATTTCTATTTACACTGCTCGAGAGACGATGAAAAAAATAATTGAATTAGTAAATTATTTATTTAAAATATTTTCAAATTTGTTGAAGAAGTTAATTTGAAATTATTTCTAAGAGAAACTTAAATCTTTCTCATACAAAACTAATACAAAAGTAGACAAATTTTATTTACAATAAATATAAAATATATTTAAAAACTTTTTCAAAAACAAAGTCTTATAAAATACTTGCTTTAGGAAAATAAATTTGATTTTGAAAACAAATAAAAATATTTAATACAAAAAAAGTAAAAAGAAAAGTGAAAAAACAAAAAGTGAAATAAATTCTATGAGTACAAAATATTTCAAATTTGCTTAAAATGTTTTTAAAAAAATGTTTTTAAAGAATAGGAACACCTTTCGGAACCGAATTGGATTAGAAATTTACTTTATATCTTATATATTTTTATATTTTTTTATTTCTTTTATGTTGTTTATCATTATTATTATTCGTTTTTTGTTTTGTTTTGGAAAATACATTTTATTCTACATGTTTTCTTCAATTGTTTATGTATCTACATTTATATGTAGATATGTCCAATATAATTGCTGGCCCACCCAAAATAAAGATAGACCATAGCAATTTTTCTGATTGTGTGGGAATTTGTGGCAGCTGTTGTGTGACAGCAGACTAGGGGCAGATAATTGTGTCTGCCCTTTTTTTTTTCTACTGCCTCGTCTTTCTTTCTTTCCTACTGTGGCGGGTGTGGTGTTGGGAGGGAGAGAGGTGTAGGTTATTACTTATAATTGGTGACCGAACTGCTCAAAGCTCTCTCCACTGATATGAATTTTATTTAGACATTGCTAGAGTAGCCAAAACAGCCGCCCAGTAGCCAGTAGCCAGTAACCAGTCATCATTATTATGACGACCGAGCATGTCTATTATCATCATCGTGTTTAGCGCATTGTTAACTTTTCTGTCTGTTGTTCACTGGAGCAATGTTTGTATATTGTGTGGGTGGGAGGAGGAGACAGCAGACAGGTGCTGGTATGGACAACAGACATCATCAGGTTGGATTTTGTGAAAGCACTTTTACCCCTTTTTTTCATTTTGTTTTGTTCGTTTTCGTTTTTGGTATTTGGTTTGCGCTATGCTTTTCATTTTGTTTTTCTTTTACTCGCATTTGTTTCTAATTTTCAACGTAATCGGAGTTAACAATTTTCCTTTCATTTCTTAAAGTTTCTTTTGTAGTTTGTATATTACAATATCTTTTGATAACATCGAATACAAATCTCTGACAATTAAAATTCAATTTGCAAAACTTTCTTTCTCTTTGGGCTACCGAGATTTTCCTTTAGCCAATTTGCTTACATTTTCTTTTGTTTATTGTTTTTAATTATAAGATTTCGTCCCAAATGCTGTGGTAGTGAATTCAAAGTTTTTCGCATACCACAATATTGTTTTTTTCAAAACAAAATTACACGAGTCCTTTGAATTGAATTATTCAATTGTAATTGTAGATGACTTCAATGCTAAATTACGCGTCCTACACTTTAATCTAATCCATGATCCGTTTCTGTTCGTGGAATTTTCGTAATTTTATCATAATTTGAAGGCATCCCGAGGCGATGTACATACTATATATATATATATATATATATATATATATATATATATATATATACTATGCATTGATGTTCCTTTTCTTTGGAAAGGTTAGGAAAAGTTTGACACGAAAATTTTTGGGTATGCTCCTTGCCTGCCTGCCTTATTTCTTCTTCTCTCTCTCTCTTTATCAGTCCATTCTGGCCGACCAGTCTTCTGTTTTAGCTTCTACTCCAGCTACATCTCATGCTTCTGCAACAGTTTCTGCTCCTACTTGGAGTACATTAACTAAATGCTTGCCCTGGGGGCGTTTAGTATAATTGTTTTGTTTGTTTATTTTTGTTGTTGTCTGTTTTCTTTGCTTTTGCTCAATGCTGTCGTTTTTTGTTGTTGTTGTTATTGTTGCTGTCATCATCAACATCTTTTTGTGCTTTTTACATTTAATTTCTATTTATTTTTTATGGGTTTTATGGCTATTTATTTAAAATTTGATTACGTTTAATTATAATTTTTAATTTCACATCGTTTCCTATGCAAGACACTCTACGTTTAATTCAATTATTAAAGATTTTCACCTATCTACAACAATTGAAAGATAATCAGAATGTTTACACATTTTCTTTTTTGTATTTAATTGATTTTCCTTATAAAAAGTAACATTCTTCGGGAAATTTTTTATTTTTCTTTAGATTATGCAGCCACACTTTTCTTTATTTTTATGTTGATTATAGCATATCGATATATGGTAACACTTGGATTGTTATAGATAGCCTCTTAGTTACGTGTTTTCTTAACATTCGTCGTTAATTTTTAATTTTTGTTTCTTTTCTTCTGTTGGTTTTTCCTGTAACAGTTTTAAGCACTTGAAATTTACATATTTTAATGCTGGCTGCGTGTGTAAAGCTTTTTTTTTTTTTGCTTTTGTGTTTTCTTTCTCTTTTTGGCGGTTCATTGTAGATTTTTGCTTGAAAGTTAACAGTACGACCTCTACCCTGCTTTGCCCCTCCAATCCACATTATATTCGCACTGGCAATGGCACTGGCACTGGCACTGGCACCCGCACTTGGACCTGTACCCGTACCCGGTCCCGAGTCCAACCACATGCATATAAAACATTTTTGCATATTTCTTTTCCCTTGCTCTTTATATTTTATTTTATTTTTTTTTTCTCCTCATGAAATTTGAGCAAAAGCAAAGCTGGAAATGGGCATCTCTTTCTTTCTCTTCCTCTCCCTCTCTCTTTTCTTTTAGAGGGCCGCCTGCAGCTTAATTGAGCATCAATTAAGACTGTCTCGACTCATTAAATACGTATGTATGTGTGTACTTATATATTCATACATATATATGTTTATTTACTCGTATGCTTTAAAAACTATGAATACATATATTTACATATGCATATTTTTTACGATTTTTTACAAGACACTGACAAAATTAATATATATATTTTCCTCCATTATTTTACCATTATAATTGAAGGTTATACTTTTACTTATATATATACATATATCACTTTCACTCTTAATATACATATATTTGTTGCTTTTTATTGAGAACTTAGATAAAAGCTATAAAAATTATTCTATAAATATAATCAATAAAATAAGTTCCATAAGAAAATATTGAACAATTCTTGTTTTTGAAAAGATATTCTATAATATATATTTACTCTAAAAATGTTTCCTATATATATGATTTTGATAAACAACTTTAAATCGATTTCGACATTTTTAAAAAGAAAACATTTTATATATTCCATTTGTTTGTTCAGTTCAGTTCAGTTCAGTTCGATTCTGTTGTTCGAATCATTTTATCGATTCATTTGAATTGGCTGCCTGCCTGGCTATCTTGTTTCTTTATAAGTATTTTATTTTCTTCACTTTATTGTATGGTTTCCTTAAGAAAGTTTTATGCATATTGTCTGTCCATGATTCATACTTAAGAAAAAAAAAAACTGATTCATCATCAGCCAAAGAAAGGCAAACTGCAAAACAGTCATCACAGCTGTTCCCATTCCACGGTAGATAAAAAAAATAAGTATATTGTATATAAAAACTGACTTTTGTTTAGTTTGTTTATCACAATTGCATACTTTATATATATATATATATATATTCATATTATATAAGATATAATTATCACATGCAATAGTTATATGTTATAGAGTATCTACGATCTAAATTGTTTTGATCTGATCTAATTTGTGGCCTAAGTAGAACTAATATTTCAACACACACACAGCACACACATTTGTTGTGTTTGTCAGGCCTTTGTCAGTCCCATGACCAAATTAAAATAATTTCATATAAACATAAATGTCGAGACCTCGCAACATATTTATGTATATAAATCATGTTTAGCTCCCAACCCAAAAAAAAATACAAAAAATAAATAAAAAAAAAGAGAAGACAACATAAACTTGGCTCTTAATTAAGAGAGTTGCCCCAGTAAGATGACTGCTATGAATATGGTTGGAGTGGAGGGGATGATGGAGGATGTTCAAGCTAGTGGAGGATGATATGATGGGTAGCCATATGTGACACAAAAAAATCGAGCATAGAGTCCCTCTCAGTGGAGACTGAATCAAGAAAATGTTAGACAGAATCCCTTTGTAAATTACATGTGAATAATCATAAAATGCAGCAACTGAATCACTAGCACCAGAAACCAGATGATGAGGTTGTTGCATCATTTAACAACAGCGACGGCTTATTCAGTGGGGCAACAGACCAAAAAGGGGCGTGGGGTAAATAGAAGATGATGAAGAGCGGGCGTGGGGCATAAAGAATTTTTGGTGTGCTTTAGTCTACAGTTCAGTGTGTGTGTGTGTCTCTGTATATTTGTGTGAGGATGTGTGTGTGTGTGTGTGTGTGGGTGGGTTGTGTTTGTGTGTGTCTGCTTGTTGTTTGTCCAACTTCAAAAGGAATTTATGTATTTTGGCTTATGAAAAACGCAGCAACTTACAAAAGAATTGCGCGAAAACAAAACATACAAACAAACAAGCAAATACAGAGAAAGTGTAAGAAGGAGACAAAGAATGTAGATAGAGAGAAAGAGAGAGAGAGAGATAGCAGGTGTATCCTACGGCACACACAAAAAGAAGAGAGCAATTGCAGAAAATGCCAAAAAATAAAGACTTGAGAGTTATGCGAGGGTTATTGGAAAAGTAACTTTTGAAAACACATAAAATCCAAATAATATTCAAAAAGAGAGTTAAAAAAAGTGAAGAAGAAGATAGTATAGATTTTTATCCTTTAATATCTAAAATAGATCCTTAAAACTTAAGACTTATAGCTTTATATTGATCTACAATAGCAACAAAACTATTTAGTCTTCAATTCAAATGGTCGATAATATGGAATAGTGGAAGGATCTTTAAAAGCAAATTATGAAAGAATGATTACAATTCAATTTCAAAAATTCTTTTTCAAATATTTATATTTGCTAAAACAAAGCTAATGGGAATATTTTGTAGATACTTTTAGATTGACCCTTGGGGCAGGACTGACTGAATCTTTCATGTTTTCTCCGTTGCCATAACCTTCTATATAATACGCATAGAGGTCAACCGACAGCAGCTCTACCATCGCTCACTTTAACCTCAAAACGTGAAATGTGCATTGTAGCGTACTTCCTGGTTAGATGTTGGTCCTGCCCCTGTTTGTTTGTTTGTCTGTTTGTTAATGAAAAAGAAAGCAGGAGCACGCCATCATACAAAACTCTATGCACCCACAACACGGAAGCATCAACAAAATGGTATAAAGAGTCGACTCCACCGACTAACATAGACGGACCACTATGTTGATGTCGTCGTCCTCCTTCTCCAACACCGTCTTCATCTCTCGTCTCTCGTCTCCGTAGTCGTCGTCGTCATCATTGGGATTTATTGTTTGTTTGTTTAGATGTGCCAGGGTGTGTGGATGAGGTTGGTGGTTCTTGGTTTCCTGGGCACAACAACAACAACCATTTTTCTACATTTATATTTTATTTCATATATATTTTTTTTTATTTATTTATTTATTTCTGTGTTTTTTTTTGCATTGCTTGTCAAATTATTTTTATCATTTGCGGCTTTCTCCACAGCTTGCGTTTGTCGCGAGTTTTCTGTACGTGTTTTCTTGCCCCGTTTCGTTCTCATGAAAACGGTGTGTGTGCACCATTTGTGGGCATACAACACACACACACACACACACATAGCACAACAGAACACAACACACAAGTTTCGCTTGCTGAATGTTTGCAGTTTGCAATTTGCTGTAGTAATAAAAATGCCGCATGTCCGTCCATATAACACACTGAGGTGAGCTTAGTAGCCGCAAAAACGTACATACTTACTAAACACGCACACACACACACACATGCAGTACATTTATGCTTATATAGAGCGATGGGTAAACCAAAGTAGATTTTCTAGAAGTCATTGTAGATGACCAAAGAAAGGCTTAGATCAATAGGACAAGCTTCAAAGAGTAAAAAATAAATTAGAAACTAAACTAAGATAGAGAAATCTGAAACAAGATTAAGTAAACATATAGAATGAATAATGTTATATAATATATTGATCTAGGAAAACTAATTTTCCGATAAAACAAACAAACAGTTAATGAAAATACAGATAAATATCATAATAAAAAGCAAATTAAATGAAAATTGATTACGTAAAGAAGAACAAAAGGATAAGTAAACAGAACGAACCTAAAAAAAAAATAAGAAACACATAAATACAAACAAAATCTAAAATGTTATCGGCTACCGATGACAATCAAGAATGCATAGATTTACATAATTTATAAAGAATATATATATGTATATATACATACATATATATATATATTTGTATGTATGTTAGTTGATGGACAAACGCAACTGATTCGATGATACGTATAGAGTAAAGCCACTAGGGGCCATCATTGATGGCGGTCAAAAGTCAAAGGGCTCTATGTTAATTGCCTGTAAACGTTGCCTGTGTCTCTCTCAACGTTGTTCTCTCTCTCTCTCTCTCTCTATCTCCGTTTGGTTTTTCTTTCTGGTTTTTTTCTTCTTTTTTTTTTTTGTTTTTTTTGCTTAATGTGTGCGTGACTGTCTAGTCTTATTTTAAATATGAACTTCCTGTTTGCATATAAACAAGAAACAATTCGACTTAACTCAACTCTCCTTCCTCCATAGTTCATAGTTTTAATCCATTTCAGTTTAGAGTACAGACAAAATGTTTGTCTGCTTCATTTTGGTTCATTCTTCTTTGTGTGTTTTTTCTTTTTGTTGTATTTTTAAATTGATGTGGCCATTTCCAGTGAATTATAATCGGGCACATATCAATTAAAAACGATCTTGTTCATTTAGTACATGGCACTGATGCTTGCTCTTCTCTCTCTCTCTCTTCATAGGGCATATATCTTTGTATATACATACATACAAATAAGAATATATACATAGGGTCTGTGTAATTACAAATCTCGAATATCACGCCGATTATCTATGCTTATCTTTAAGGTATAACCAAAATAGGGTAAATGCCCTTTTAGAAAGACCTAATGATCTGTTGATATACAATCGCATACATATATAAATTCTATTTTATTTTAGTTAAGTTTTCTTTGTTACCTTGCTCCAACTGATCTTAGAGGCAAAAGAAGAAAAAACTGGTTTCAAGACTTGATATAACTTTTATTGTTTATAAGACTGATATAATATTATAACTTTTATATTGGCTTATGGATAAAAAATTATTCAAAAATTTCTTTTACAAAAGATTGTTTGTTGAAAGTATTCTGTTTTTTTTGGAAGGTTTGAATTTACCTCTTTGTGTGTATGCAAAAATGTACATATATTAAGTTTGTTTAGAGACCCTGAGGAATGTCATGCTGCCTGCGAATTTGAATGTCCTTGGCAGCACTTATTTTCTACTTGAATTGTTGTTGTGAATCAATTCTAATCATCATTCTATATATATAAATATATATATATTGGTTATACTTTTATATTATGTGTTTCCGGTACAACTAACATTTCACCTTTGTTTTTTATTGTTGATCCTAATTGGTTTTTATTTTATTTCAATTTGAGAATAATAAAAATACAAAAAAAAAAAAAAATTAGCTTCTTCTATAAATGTCTGTGAGTGTAATTTGTTGTTGTTTTTTTTTTTTATTTTTTGTCGTTTTCTTACATTTTGGGCTCTTTGTCTTTCTGTGTTGAATATTGCGTGTTAAGCTATAACGATGTCCCATACCATTGGCTAGGAATATATGCCTGGATGCTCGACTGGATATATATTATAAGTATATATAAATAGGCCTCTTCTCTACCACTGCTGCCATGCTAAAATATGCGAAATTTTTACAGTGTTTTTGTAAAATTAAATTATGTTAGGTAGAATGAGTGAAATGTTGTGCTATTTATGTTTCTAGAAGCATTTTATTGATTGGCCCTTTCTGCTGTTTGGTTGCTTCTCATGCTTCTAGTTTTGTTTATGCTTCTGCTTCTGGTAGCTTTGCCTTTGCCTTTGCCTATGCTTCGTGTTTCTGCCTCTGGGTGTTGTTTGTTGTATGCCCCTGCGTGAGTTGTTGAAATTTGTTTTGAAGTTCTGCCAAACGTGTTAAAGACAATTGAGCCAAATGGCTGTTGTTTGCTAACCTGCAACTACGTCAAGGCACGCTAATGGACATAATTATGCTGCAAGCTGCAGACGTCTAGGAGGTAAAGATGAAGGCGTTGTTCATGTAGACCTGATAGAGAAAGAGAGAGAGAGAGGGAAAGACAGAGATAGAGAAAGAGAGAGAGAGAGAGAGAGAGATGTACATAGATGCATACCAAAAGGACTTAACTAAACGACAATTAATGACAGCAATCGTGGAATCTAGTAAGATGAAAAGGGGGAAACTGCCCATCGGCATGGACAATGGCCAAGACAACGCCAAAATGGCCGGCCGACAGTCCAGTCAAGAAGGAGTCGATCGTTCTCTCACAAAACTTAGTTAGCTTCTTCTTAAAAGTGAGACAGAGCTAGAGGCCTGCGACTAATGACTTTTAAATGCGTTCGTGAAAAAAGAAATCGACAATAAAACTATGCACAAGCAGCGAATACCGACAAAAAGCTATAGAAAACTGAAGAAAACTGCATAATTGGAAAAGTATGAAAAAACTTTGACCAGTTCTAGGATAGAACAGAAGGAACAGCTGAAAGTACACTGAGAATTCTTTTAAAAAAGTGGCTTACTTAGTTCTGATGACGTTTCTTTTAAACAAAACTCTTTTAGTTCTGTCTTAAGTACAGTTAACACTGTTATATATTGTATAATAGTTAATAATTAGCTCTCTTTTAGTGTTTGTTTTATACCAGTGTCATAGAAAACTGCAATACGCAAGTGTAATACATAAGTAATATACAAAAAAGTTTTATACAGAAGTGTTATATAGAAGTGTTATACATAAGTGTTATACAGAATTGTTATACATAAGTGTTATACAGAAGTGTTATACAGAAGTGTTATACATAAGTGTTATATTGAAATGGTACATGTGAAAATTATACAAAGTCAAACTAAAACCTATATTGATGAATCTAATGATGCCTATAACTGTTATACAAAAGTCTTATTCAAAAAAATGTTAAAAAAAAATGAAAATTTACGTAAATAGATCATTAACATATTATTATATAAGCTCTTAAGTCTTTTAATATTACCTATGACTATACACCATCAATTTATTGACCTAAAAGATCATGTAAGCGCAAAAAAAAAAACAATCTACCGCATCGAGTTCCATTAACTAACCGCACGTACAACAACTCTTATTGCCCCTTAGTTCATATAACAATAATGATAACGCTCTACTAGTTAACACACGTAACTTTTTGTATTTCTTAATACTAAAGTTATACTGAATTGAGCTTTACTTTTTGCACAATTTACAACCACAGATACCACAGTATTCATAGTATTACCTTGCCACATTGCCATGATCATAATCATTGCGATGATTGTCATCTTCAGCATGACCAAAAATATAAAAAATACTTGTATACATTTTTGCTTTCTATGACAATGGGTGTTGTCTGTGTGTTTTTCTTATTTTCTTTGTTATTTTTTTTGAACATCCAAGACATTGACGCAGTCGCGTGTGCCATGCCGCCGGTTTGTCAGTTTTTATTTGATTTTATTTATTTGTATTCAATTCATCCGCCCCGTCTCCTGGCAGACATCAACATCGACCATCTTACCCCCCAATCCGAGCCAATAAATAATTCACACAATTTGTTGCTCTTATTCCCGGGCATTCTCGTCTGTTCATCTTTCTGTCCGTCCGTCCATCCGTCCGTCTGTCAGTCTGTCTGTTTAGCTTTTGGCACTCGCGCGAATGCGCCACTGTCTCGAACAAACGCATAAAGTAAAAAAAAAAGGAGAGGAACAGAAAAGAAAAGTGTGTTTGTAGCTCCACAAAAAGCCGCAAGAAGAGTCGACTCATTAATGCTCATTAAAAGTAAATTTGAAATGGGACTAGAAGTAGAAATTCAAATTTTATTTACCTACCTACATTGTTACTACTAGATATGTTAAATAACAGAATTCTATCTATAGTACATTAATAATGCTTCATTCAGTTCAAAGTAAACCAATACGTTTTATTTACTTAAAAAATCCACTAAAAATTTACCATTGATTTCTTTAAATTTAGTAAGTAATCAGAATGAGGGATAAATATGTTTAATAAAATGTTTGATGAAAGAAAAAATGGATTATTTAGTTAAAATTTTAATTGCTTAATGTTTGAAATCAAATAGGAATAAGTACTTATACTAATCTCATATATACCTTTCAATGTTAAAGTACAGGGTACAAAATTTCGTTGTTGAAAGATTGCATTTCATTTGCGTTTTGAGTGCTACTTTGCCACTATTGCTGCTTCTTCTTCTGTGTTTCTGTTCCCCTTGTGAACATTTAAATGAAGTGTTCGTAGCCCCTAAGACACACACACACAAACACACACACACTATCGCAAATCAACCAACTTAACTCAACTCAAACCGATTCCTTTTCCCAATACCCCCTTATCGTCTCCAGTGTGACATTTTGTTTATTTATCAACTGAAATTCTCTTGTCACATGGGTCAATTTTAGGCATACTAAATAAAAATCTGTGTCAATTCCCCTTCGATTTGATTGTATACAAATAAATTTTTATATTGTTTTTGGTCGCATTTTATTGGTCAAACATGACACAATATAAGATTTTGTTTATGCTTGACAAACAAATGTTAAACTGACGATGGATTAATAATTAAATATTATTTTAAAATTATTCAAATAAAATATTTATATATTAAATTTGACACACACACATTTTAGTTGTACTCAAAAATTTATTTCTATTTATTTTTTCTCTTTATAGGTAAGTTGTGATCCAAATAAACTGCTAAAACGATAACAAAAATTTGGTGAGAGAAATCCGATAATAAAATAATTCTGAGCCGTTAATATATATATATGTGTTCTATATAAGTTCTAAAACAAGGAACCAATTAATGATATCATAAGAACTTAATTTTAAATTTATATAGCTTATATAGACTTGATTTAAAGCTTTTGGAAAATGCTTTATTTAGGCATATATCTTTGCCTCTTCTAAGTTAGTTATATTTCGATAATTAAAGGGGAAAGAAAATTAGCAACAAAACCAATGTGCAAATAAATTTGCCTTGTTTTTGCTTTTGCTCTATCAATTTTATTTTATTTTATTTTTTTTTGCATGCATATAAATTATATAGAAAGTTGAATGTAGCTATTTAGTTTTTATTTGTTGCTTTTGGTAGCCTTCAGCATATTTCATTTAATTAAGTAATTGATATAGATTCTTGACCAAAATCGATGGCAGTAAATTCATTTCCATTTCATACCATAAAATTGGTTGAGAAAATTTTATGCATTCGTCGGTATGGGGCGGTTTGGGGGAAGTAGCTAGATGGTCCTAAAATAAAAATAACCAAAGAAAATGTGAAAGAAGAAAGGTTGCCATGTAACTCCAAGTCAACGTCAAAATGTCAGCTGCGGGCCTAAAAGGATTCGTGTCCTTTTTATGTCGGTGGCGCCTTGGCGTGGCAGAACGCGATAGTCGGTGGGTGTGTCATTCCTTCATTGTTAACAGCAATGGAAAGACCCACAAAGTAAGAGGATACAAAGTGGAGAACTAACTGCCCCTCGGCACAAGTCATAGAAAGAGCTTCAAACGTTTATTCAATGCCAATGTTGAATATAATTGGCAACTAAAAAACTGAAAAGTTGTCCATGTCATGAAATATAATTCAAACTTTCGGTTTATATATATATGTTTGTACATATAGCAAAACATATATATTAATGCTTTTCTAATTAGCTAGTTGGATGGTTGTTAATTGAGTTAGTGCCGGCTAATGTTAAAAGGGATAAATTTAATTTCAAAGTCAATGTCATGGCAATAGCAACTATTCCACACTCTAATTTCTATCCCTTTCTTTTTCTATCACTCTGCAAAAGTTTTGTTCAGCTTCAATGCATGTATATATGTATGTGTTTATATATATGTGTGTAAAGTTTGCATTTTGTACTGTCACACACACATAGAAAATCACTTGGCACAATTTACTATTAGACGCTCGTTGAAAACTTTCTCGACTTTTTGGTTTTGCTCACAATTCAATCAACAAGGATGATGATGATGATGATGACGATGACAATGGCAACAAGAATCAAAGGAATAAAGCACTAGTACATATAATTCTATATACATACAGTATGCATGTGTGTGTGTGCATCTAGTATACAACAAAAAACGTGTTGATTTCGTTAAAATGTTTTTGAAACGCCTTCGTTATAGAGTATCATAGAAATATTTATTATTCTTTGGCAACATGAACCCCATTAGGTCGGAATCTGTATAAAAATAAATGCTATGCAAACATTCTTCATATCGAGGCAAATAAATCGTTGCAACTATGTGTACTTAGTCAGGTATCTCAGCATATCGGCCTTGTTAGTTTCGTCCTCCAATATGATTTCATTCAAACATAACCTAACATTACCTAGCCTTACCTTAGCTTACCTTACTTTACCTAACCTAACCTAACCTAACCTAACCTAACCTAACCTAACTTAACCTAACCTAACCTAACCTAACCTAACCTAACCTAACTTAACCTAAACTAAACTAAACTAAACTAAACTAAACTAAACTAAACTAAACTAAACTAAACTAAACTAAACTAAACTAAACTAAACTAAACTAAACTAAACTAAACTAACCTAACCTAACCTAACCTTACATAACCCAACCTAATTCAATCTTACTTCAAATTCTTACTTCAAAGCCCAGTCTAAACCCAACTTGTACGTAATATTACCTCTAACTACCTACCTACTTTACCTCAACTAAACTAACCCTATCTAGCCCAACCCAAAACTAACTTTTCGTATAACTACTTTAAATTCAACCATGTGCTTGTAAACTTAAAATACACTTATGCAATACCGATTTTGGTCTAGAAACTAATATAGTTTTAAACGTTTCTATAAAATACATATGAAAATTATGAATAGTCTATTTAAAGGGGCATTATGTGATTAAGTTATTTTCTTACTAAATCAAGTAATAAAAGATTTAAACAAATTTAAATCCAACTTTATAATATGATAAAGTATTGTAGCATACTTTAAGGCACAAGAACAAATACCTATGGTGTTCTTACTGATAACTATCCTCTTTAATTTTATTTCTGTTTGCATATTTTTTTTTTTTTTTTTTTTTGCATTTGTATGTTGTTGTTGTTGGTGCAGTAACAGTTGTTGCACTTCCTGTGTGTTGTTGCATGTAAAATAATTGATGCGAAAATAAAAATACATTTTTGTATTTTGCATTTTGTCTCATTGGCAATGTCAACACTACAATAAGGGATATTCCGAGGCAAAGAAAGAGTGAGAGAGAGATAGAGAGAGAGGAAAAAATATATATTGTGAGAAGAGAAAGTGATAGAATGTGTGTAAATAGGGCCCAAAGGCTTGGGTTTAATGGTCAAGGATATGGTGAAAAGGGGGGGAATATGCCATATGCTTCAGAAGGGAAATAATTGAAGGCAAACTTATTTTACTCCATACACCCACCCACCACACATATACACACACACACACACACACACAAACACATACATCTACTCTGTGATGTTTTACTGTTTCTTAAATGTGGCCTAGCCAAAGGGACACTTTGATTAGCTTAGTTAAATTGTTGCTTTGTTCTTTCGTTGCATAGAATGGAAGTTGCAAGTTGGCCAACTCTCTTTCTCTCGACCAACCATTTTTCGGTAAACCTTTTAACCCCCCTTTCTGTCTGCCTCCAGGCATTGGCATTTTTGAACAGACTCTGAAAACTGGACAACCTTCGACCAAAAGAATTTGAATTTCGAAAACAAACATAAAGGAGGGTTAAAGAAAGAACATGAAAGAATAACATTTCAACAAAATATGCTACTAAAAAATCTTTTTGCCTTAAATATTATACTCCTTCCATATATATATATATATATATATATATATATAAATAGAGATGTATGTACATGTATATTTCATTCATTAGCGCTGAATTCCTTGCATTTGCATTAGCTTATTATAATAGACATTGCACAAAGAGCAAAAGTGCTAATTGTTGGTAACATTTTGTTAGCCAAACAGGTGAGCAATTGCATTTAGGTAGCTTATTGCCTCTGTGATACTAATGGAACTCGCTTAATCTTATAATGTGTATGTGTAATAGGTATGAAAATCAAAAAGAACAAAGAGAAAAACTATTGAAAATTCACATTAAATGGAAATTTTTTTTTTTTTACTTATTTTCAGTATGGATCAAAGAAATTTAAAATGAGCTTTCAGCATCATCTTTAATTAACTTCTAGTGTTTTCTTTAATAAAACCAATTAATATTATTCAGAAATATTTCTATTAATATTTCATATTTAGTTTTTGAAAACATATTTAAAGAATAATGAACACAACTTTTTAGTTTTCAGTTTCACATTACTGTTAGTTATTATATATTATTTGATCTGAACTGGCAAATAAGAGGTTTAAAATATATCAGATAATACTATATAGTATATACACAAGACATATGCAGCTCATAAATGTAATAATGTCACCTTTCAACCTCTTGGAGTGCATTTTGTGGCATTAATTAAAATATGGCTTATCGCCAAAAGAGCACACAACATGAAGGCGGGGGGAAAATGGTAAATGAAGAGTTGTTTCTTATGTCAGACAACGATGACAACAACAACAACAACAAGCCGTTTGTCTTACTAAACAAACTTCTTGACTATATAAAAGAGAAAGGGGTTGAAGAGGAGGAATACAGAGGTCTGGTGTATAGAGTCTGAGTAAAAGAAGATAACAACACACACACAAACCAAAATACTGAGTAAGAACATCCAGACAAGAGGAGAAGAGAAGAGAATTAGGGAACAACTGGTCCCCCATACACTTATTTAAGAATTATGCGCTCAGGCGCAACTGTCTAAAGTGGAGCCTCATTGTTGTCAACAACTTATGCACCAAGAAAGTTTTTTCTGGAGCATCAACGTACCAAATACAACAACGAGAAGCCATATAACCAACAATCTATCCCACCCACTTTTACCTACCACCTACTAAACTCAAAAAGCCCGAAAATCAGGCGCCAAAATGGAATCAGAGCGCAGACAAAAGACAAGTATATCCTTCTACCATTTTGAAAGGAGAATGAGAAATGCATTTGGTTTATGCTCTTCCACTGTTTGCTGCGGGCTTGTGCAGCAGCAGCAGCAGCAGGCTAATAGAAATTGGTCTGGCGCTGATTGAATTGCCTGATTGCCTCTGATTGCTGCTTGCCTCAGTCAGACGGCAGCAGGCAGTAAACTAAATTAAAACCAAGACACTTCAATTGGCGGGCCAATGGGCCTACTATGCCTATTCCAATTCCTCCAGTGACGGACTTGAAAATTATATTAAATAATTCCATTTTCATTTTGATGCACAAAATTCCATTCATAATAAATTTCAACAAATATTCAAAAAAAAAAAAAAAAGGAAAAATGCAAAAATATTTATATAAAGGAATTTTCTTTACAAAACTGTGGAAATTGTTTAGCTGAGTTTTCTTTTATTTTTTATATAAAATTGAAATATTTTAGTTTAGAATTTCCTTTTTTGAAAATCTTTAAATTTTGGCAATTTTTTTTAATAGGAAAAAGGGAAATAAGTCTCTCTATAATATTAGGTAACTTACTTTCAAAATATTTTAAAAAATACTTTTGACTTAAAAAAAATAATACAAAATTGTTAACTTGTTGCTGGGTAAATCTTAAAACGTATTTATGGGCTTAATATTATTTGTTTAAGTATCTAAACACTTGCTAGAAGTTTATTTCGAATGAAAAAAGTTTACAATTCAAATTATTTATTTGGAATTTAAGATTATTATAAAATCTTAACTCGAAAATAAATTTGTATCTATGTCTTGTATTATAAAACTCTTCAATTGGCATTCCAAAATCCAAATCCAGCCCTGTTTTTTAAATACAAATTGTGTGCCCATGTGTGTGTCTATGTTTGTGTGTGTGTAAATTACATTGGTACAAAAAAGACACAAAGAATAAAAAAAAGACAGAGAGGGAGAAAAGAAACAGAAAACGAAATTATTGTACTTTACACTTAATCTCAGCTGCGGTACAAACAGGCAGCTAGGCATTTGCCCAAGATTTTTTTTTTTTTTTTTGTGTTTTTTCTATTTAATTTTGTGTGGCCCAGTTTACGAAATGTTATTTCTTGTCTTATCTCTCCTCCAGCGCCCTCTCCCTCTCCGCATACTTAAATGCATGCGATAAATGTCTAGAGTAAACAATTTGTGTTGTGTATATTTCTTTTATTTTGCTTTTTTTTTAAGCCCTTTCGTTTTAGATAAGATTTCGATAAAACAGAGCAAAAGGAAAAACCAAAAACAAGTAAAATGATCGAGAAATCCAATAGAATTGCCTAATCATATGTAATCGTAAATCAAACATGAGATAACATTGAGTAATTGAAATGGTGAATAAATTTCATTCATTGCAACTTGTTAATGTCTGTGTGTGTGTGTGTGTGTGTATAAGTATCTTTATCTAAATTCTTGATAAATCTCTTTGAAGTATCTAACACACTCTTTCAAAATTCATAAACAGTTTATTAAAAGCTCTTGTGTAATTTCTCAATTTTGTCAATTTGGAAAGACTTTAAATCAATTTCTATATCAAGAAATAATTATTTATGATTTTCTGTCAATTTTATTGAATAAAATATTTTTAAAAATTTTAGAATTTTTTTTTATTTGCTTTGAAACTTTGCTTTTAAAGTAAATTTAGTAATTCTAATTGATGTCTGTTTTAAACTGTACTTAATTTTTGCCCCACTGTGCCATATTAATGCATTTCTCAGGGCACCTTTACCATCATGCTCACTGTTAATAAAATTGCTTCCGGACTTGATGCCAAGAAAAATAGAATTCGAAATACAAAATTTTAATGCAAATTTTAAATTAACAAATCAACGGGAATTGCTTTAGAGATTGAGTTGGCTTCCGTTGCTAGCCACTCCCATTTGCAGGCCCCCAACCCCATTATATAGTGACACACATATACATATACATACATACATTCCATTCGTTTTTATAGCATTCCATGAGGTAAACTCAACTCTTAAGAATTGCATTGCCACAATTTGGGTTAAAATGATTGCTGACTGCTGCATGCATCGTATACACACACACACACACACACACACGCACATGCACAATAACAAAGAGAAAAGTCAATAGGGAAGCAAGAAACAAAAGAACATAAAGAATAAAAAGCAGAAAATAAAAACAAAGGCAAATTGAACAGAAACGTAACCAAAAGCAAAGCCACCAGCAACCATAAAATTGTGCGGCATGCGGCAGCAACATTTCATTTTTGTTTTGTGCTATCGACACTTGGCGCTTTGTTGCATGCAACAAAACCACCAGCAGCAGCAGCAGGAGCAGCAACAGCAGCAGCATCGTCGACGTCCACTTTTGGCCACTTTCAACTTTAGACTGGCTGCGCCACATTCGCATGTGTGCCACTTTTTTGTTTTTCCATCTCTTTGGAATCCATCCTTGAGTTTAATAAATTGGCTCAAGGTAGATAGAGCTTTGATTAATTTATAAAATAAATAAAAGTAAAATATTAAATCTTAACTAAATGAACCAATTAGCAATCATAACAAATTTGGTCACCCAAAAAAGTCGTTCCTTAGCTATAATATTAACTAGTATCATAATATAATAGCCTGACCTGACCCTACCTACCTTTTTGTTTTTTTTTTTAAAAAAAAGGACAAAAAGTCGACAAAGAGGCCAGCTGTAGAAGCCCAAAACGTAAAGTGAAAATATATATAAAATATATATATATACATATATATATATGTTCTTTGCTTTCTGCCCCCAGCATGCAAAGGGGCGGAAATAAGCCACTTGAAGCGACCTCAAAAGGAGAAATGTACCGACACATGGGCGTAAGCAGAAAAATAAAGGAGTTGAGAGATGAAGTGATGTAAAAGATGCTTGAGAGAGAGAGAGAGGGGGGAGGTGGCATCATGTGAGTGAGTAATCGTGCGCGCCACTTGCCAATGGCCACAACAAAAGTCTTTGCCGTTGCTTTTGCGCACACCTGAAAAGGCCTTCCTGTAGTTCTCTAGTGTGTCTGTATGTGTGTGTGTGTGTGTATGTATGTGTATTTTTCTCCTTTTTTTTTTTTAATACTCGTTTTATAGTATTTTTATGAAATGCTTGAAATATTTCAGAAGCGCAGGCAGCCACTTCCCATACACAATACAAATACAAAGGTTAATACCTTGACGATCCAAAAAATACAAAAAAAAAAAAAGCACACACACACAACACACAACACGAAAACCTGATTTACTTGTTCTGCTTCTTTGGCTCCTTTTGCTGTTGCTGTTGCTGACCTGCAACATAAATTTGTACTCCCCACCCCTGGCAACGTGTTGAACACATGGCAAAGGCAGAGAGGCAGGCCAATGGATGCTACAGCAGCAAACGATTCCCTTCTTGAGTTTACTTTGAGAAAAGTTGCAATCGTTGCACCGACAGTTTCTTTAAAAAAAATAAACAATAAACATTTTTAGATGATTTCATCATTATTATCATCATCATCATCATGAACATAATCATTATCATTCTCTTTATCGACATCATCTAACGGCGGATGCAGCAAGTATTTTGCCTTCTTTCTCCTTTGCCCTTACCTCCACTCATTAAAATGATGGCTAAAGATTTTTTACTCTTAAAGAAACAGAAGTATTTTTATTCTATAACCAATTAACGGATCATATGAAATATTAACTTAATCAATCTTTATAACTATTTGACTTGAACAGTCTCTAAATATGTTGTATATACAAATTTGCTGTTCTTTAGTAGTTTGTTGAAAATTTCTTACAAAAGTTTCACATTTAACTATTTAAGATTTATCTTAAATAACTGCTTAAGTTATATATATACATATATAAGATATATCTAGATATAACTATTTTTCCCTAGTTCTTCTTAGTTTCCCAGAAAAAAGGTTAAGTTCTAATTCTGAAACAGATCTAAATAGAGTAATGAAACTTAAGTACGCTTGAAGTTAGTGTGACCCTTTCTTTCTTTCACACACACACATATGTACATACATGCACATATTTTACTTCTCGTCTCTCCCATTCTGGTCAAATAGTTGCCTTTTAATAATGAATATCGCAAATTGTTTATAAATCAGCACATTTCCATTAAGCTACAGTTACAGTATTTCCCCCTATATAAAGATTTTTTCAAATGGATTTGGTTGATGAGAAGGAAATACCCAAAGGCGGGGCGAAAGGGCGATGACGGCAAGTAAATTGGGTTAATGCGAATAATCTGTATGAGTGTGTGTGGGTGTCTGTGTGAATCGGGGTGTGCGTGTGTGCCGTGTATGATTATTGAGAATTTTTTATTTCGAAATTGCAATGTTCGCCTTAAAATCGTTGCAATTGATTGAAAGAGAAATATTCCGACTCTATTTTTTTTTTTTATTTTTTACCTTCTCCGTCTTCTTTTGCTGCTTCTTTTTTTAAATTGATTGATTTGGTCTTGTTTCATTTTATTTTTCTCCCCCTTTTACTTTAGAATTTTTTCCTTTCTTTACTGTTTTTCTCTTTTTTTTTTTTTGCCTATCCATTTTCGTTACTTGGCCAATTTGGCAGCTGAAAATTTAACGCCAAGAATCCAATATATACATAGATATATGTATATATCTGTATATATATATATGTATATATAACAATTTTCTCTTAAATCAATATTTGCACCACAAGACCAAACCAACCACTGGGACGTTAAAGCCCTTCTCTGACGGGTGGGTGGGTGTTTGAGAGCAAGTGGTTTTGGTGGTTGGCAAACCGAAGGGACTCAAATAAATTGCCTTGCTCAATTAGCGGTTTTTTCTTTTATTTAAAAAATGTATAGATTAAACTATGTATATATTTACTTTACTCTCATTCCATTTCTTCTCAATAATATAGTACATTTTCTTTACAAGATTTAGCAGTGGGCAATGGTCTATGAACTAAGGCAATTAAAATCAAAATCAAAGTGGAAATTATCTACAGTAATCTGAGCCAAGAAATTGTGACAGTTAATCGAGCTGTAAATTGCACTCAGTGTGCCTCTATTACAACCACATTCACCTCCACCTCTACCTCTACCTCTACCTCCATTTCCATTTTCAGTTCCAACTTTAACTCTAGCTCTAGTTCCTCAGCTGGTTACGCTTGGGCAACAAAACTTAATTATAGTAGAAGAAGAGTTGTAGGTTGTTGTAGGAGTTGGTAGCTCAAGTGGGAGACCCAACATGATGTAAGTTTCCCATATGTGGTACTGAGATGGGTAAATGATTGAGATTGTGTGTGTATGTGTGTGTGTGTGTGTGGTGGGAGTGTCGTCTGGCATTGTTTCAATGTCAGGCGTTACCCTAGCTAGCAACGTGAAAAGTTTATTCCCAGAGCAACTGCGTGAGAGTGTGTGTGTGTGTGTGTGTGTGTGTGAAGTGGCAACAGACAAGAGACAAGACACACTTTGTGTTAAGGAGTGTGAATCGTCAGTTGAGTCCTCGTGTTGCAATGCTACTCAGACACGCATGATGTCAACTCCCCATCAGCTTCCCCCACCCAACAGCAACAGCAACCACAGCAGCAGCAGCAGCAGTAGCAGCAGCTGCTGTTCTGACAGTGTGGCAAGGAAATGCGCTAATTATGTTGTTCTTGCCATTGCAACTGGAGCGAACTTCCTACTATTGCGACCTTGATTGCACCAACAATAACAACAACGATAACAGAAACAGGAAGAAAAGCAACAGCAACATGGGTCAGAACTTGGCTCTCGGTAAAGTGTCAACTAAGAAAAGACCACACACACACACACACACAGGCACATAGGTCTGTATGGTGTTTGAATAAAATTCACAGCAGTTTTTGAAAAGGTCAAGACCAAAATAAATTTATTACAAAAATGCTTAAATGAGTGTTCACTAAAAGAAATATGAATAAACTTTTACCTATAGCAAAAGAGAGAACAAAACCAATTTTATCCATAGAGATAGCCAAGTTTATATCTTTTTTGTACAATTTGTTTCATCACGGATCTCTGGTCTCAGGTACAACAAAAAATTTTTTGGTTAAAAGTTACATAGTTTGTAACTCATTAGATGAACAATTTTATATTCTCATTGTTGAGTTTTCAATTTGCTGGCTAGCAAAAAATGTGCGGTTTGTCCTTTTACTATACAAAAATGAATAAAATAAAGAAAAAAGTCGACTTTCAAATGCCCTATGCCCTAAAAGAAAAGTAAATAACTTGCAATCAGAATATCTAAGGCTCTTAACAAATGTAATTAAACAAACATTAAACCAAAAATTTATAGAGTTAAAGAATTATGTTATGTAAATATTGTTGCTCCAAATAGAGTTGCATATAGCCAAATGGTTGGTTGTAGGGTATAAAATGCTTGGCATGCAATTTTCGTTCACTATGGCTATTCTCCTTAGTAACGTTAACCTGTCTTCCTTTTTGCACTTTGTGTTCATTATCATCATCTTGCTCTTATTATTATTAGCCAAAGCAACAGAAAAGCGACTCTCACTCTCAGGCTCATTATAAACGGCAGCAGCAACAACACCAACACAACCAGCAACATCAGCAATAGCAGCAACAACAATGCCATGCACCTGAGCAAAAACGTGCGAAAGCGCAAAAGAGAAGTGTAGAGAGAAGAAAAAAGAAAAAAATAAATAAAGAAAAGAAAAGTGGCACAAACATATTTCGTTGGGAAGAGTCCCAAGACCAAGACCATGGATAATAATGCTTCATTCTCCACTCTCTTTACTGGATTTGAGATGATTCGCAAATGAAATTTGTGCCAAGCAACAGAAATTCATTTAAGCAAAAAATTATGATGGCAATTTTTGCATCTCAACAAGCAAATCGTATTACAGTAAAAGTTTCCTTAAACGGACAATCATGATGTTATCACACTTGTAAACCATCTGTTCCACCCCCAGTCTCTTGTCCAAATTGTCCAATAAATGTAGTTAAAGTTTAATTAGACTATAATAGAAATGCATCATTTAAAAGCTATTACTTTAATCATTTAAATTTATTTCAATTTGGATATTGCAATGCTTAAGAATTTTGAATTTTTATGTTTCATATTTCGTTTCCAAAGATCTTCAACTGCCTTTCGTTTGTAGAAACTGTACAATAACAAGTTTGGTCACACTATTCCATGCCTTTGCAGAAAAAGACAATGTCAATTTTCGGCTGTTTTAATCTTAAACATAATATAAGTGATATATATATATGGAATATATATTCATATTAAATACTCCTACAGTTCTGTGGTCTTATATTTTGAAAATTTGGCCACATTGTTTTATGCCTTTTAAGATGTTGCCAAGTTACTTTTATAAGATAAACCATAGTGTTAGGGTTTTATATTCCTAGGACCATCAAACTACAATGACTTTAACCTAGAGTCACTTGAATACCTTATATTATTAACAAAGATTAAAATTTCTATATGTATACATATGTACATATGTAAACGGTATTTACTTTTCAAGTTCTTTATGACTTTTATTAATAGAAAGAGACATACCAATAACAACATTGTAACAACTTAAATTGCATGCAGCTAGGAGAAGAAGGGCATCATACTAATAAATGAAGTCTCTGTGTCTCTCTGTATTTCCACTCCTGCCTCATCCCGGTATGTCTGGTCTCAATGCGTTTTGCGTTTTGTTCTGTCTCGTCTTGTCTCTGCAGTTTTTGTCTCTTTGGAATATCTAAAAGTTGATGCGTTTACTCCTCTTTCTTATTCGTTCGTCGTCTACTGCTACTACTTGTTGTTTATGGCACTTTTATTTTAATATAATTTCCAGCAATTGTCATTGTGTCTGCTGCTGTCGTTTGTTGGCTGGCTGGCTGACTGCTTGGTTGACTTGGCTTGGTTTGGCCTGACTTGGCTGACTGTCTGTAGTTCAGTATTTGGTTGGTGGATGGAAAGAGGGGGATTTACCATACCAGCTTGTTCCCCAACCATGGCCAATTCTCATCGCGTTTTTCTTTATTTATAGTATATATATTTTTTTTGTTTCTCTTCTCCCCCTTTTCGGAAAACTTAAAGTAACCTTCATTCTTCTTCCCTTTTTCTTTTGGTGCATGTTTCAGTATTCTTCTTTATTATATTTTATTTGTTGCTCTCTTATTTGTACTTTAAGTAGTTCACTTTCGGCCAAGTTGTTTTATTGTATTTTGTTCAGTTTTGTTTGTTTGTTGTACTCTGTTTTCTTATGTTTGTTGTCTTGTGTTAAAGCTTCTCAGAATTATATGGTTACATATACATACATAATTCTTTTTATGATTTTATTGTTACTTTTTGTGTTGTAGTAGTAGTTAGAGAGACCAGGGTGAAGGGTAAAAGACCAAATAAACAAAAAAAAAAGAACAAGACAAGAAAAAAAAAACAATAAAAAAATGCTCCGCGACCTTACTCCCCCCAATCTCTCTTCATTCTCTCTTTCATTCTTTATTTGCCCTTTCATTGCCCGCTTATGAGAAGATTTTCTTTTTTTGTTTATTATAAATTACATTTTATTAAAATGAAGCAATAAACCTTGGAATGTGTTTATTATGATTAAAAGGATTGCCATGTATGTATATATATATATATTGTATATATATATATATATATATATATATATATATAATTACTTAATCAAGTACTGAAATTAAAGCTGCTTTAAATCTACTTTTACTTACCATTTACTTTTATTTTCAATCAAAGACAAAAAGAGTAACTTAATTTTGTTTATATCTAATAGTTAGGGTATACAATGTTCTATGTGTTGTTTTCTTATAAAAATAGCAGCTTATTGCCAGCAAGGAGTAGAAACTACTATATTCAAGGAGTTTTTGAACCTCTTTCATTCTTGTTTCCATCTTTCTATATAGTTTTTTTTTAAGCAAGTTCTAGTATCTGTGTATTTGTGAGTGTGTGTGTGTGTATGGGAATACTCTTCTTCTTCTTTCTATTTGGCAGTCAGCTTATACTATATGCATGAATCGGGTTAGTTTTTTTTTTTTTTATTTTTTTTCGTTTTCTTCTTAGCCAAAACGACCCGCCATGCCAAGAATTTCAAAATGGCATTTTAATAGTTTTGCTTTCTTTTGGCATTGATTCTTGTTGTTTTTGTTGTTGTTGGTGCTTTTAGAGATGGAGAAAGGGCTAGTCTATTGGGGCGACCGGCCTACTTGTTTGGTTTTTGAACTTGGTAGCCATCACCCTTTCTCTATATGGTACTTTTTTTTCTCGTCTTTCGTTTCATATTGTATGGTCTTCGATTTTAGTCAGAAAGTATTTTACATATTGTATGTACACTCTATATGCATTTAGGAGAGTGTATGTGTGTGTTTGTGTGTGTGTGATTGTCATTTAAGGGTTACTGTACCGCCTTGCCATGTCTTGCCTTGGTTTCATAGCCTTCAATTTGCTTTCAGTTGTTTGTGTATGGGAGTTTGTCTCACAAATTGGAATTCTGCGGCTATAATACAAAACTACTGGGACTATTGTAATGACATTTGGTCCTTTGAAGCCAAAATTTGAATATGTATAAATTGGATTCTCACAGTCAATGCCAATTCTCAGATCTCAATAGAAATAAGAAACTAAAAACTTTGTTCTGTTAAATATGGCCAATTTGGATGAAGCAACTTAAAATTCGTAAATCCCCATGGTAGTGAGGGAAGGGGTAAAAATTGGGAAAAATAGTTGCAGCTAAAGTGATACATCTGAGCAATTTCTCTCACGTGACATTAAAGAAAAGAAAAAAAAAAAAAAAAGAAAAGGAGATGAAATAGCGGACAAGCGAGAGGGAAATGGAACGCGGATTAGGCGACGGACGAGCGACTGGCACGTGAAATTTATGAGATGTGTCCGTCCGTCCATTCACGTAATGCCAGAGGAGAGTATCTGAGGGTAAGAGGGCGTAAAGAGGAAAACCAAACAGCAACAGAGCTCCTTGACAAACGACAATTGGTGACAGCGTCAGCTGTGGAATGGAATGGATAGAATGAATAGCATTGGATAGAAATGGGAATGGGAATCGGAATGGAAATGGAAATGGGACTGGGACTGCCAACTTGGAATGAATATTTCTCTCCCCATTGAAAATGATGTAATTTAAGGCATGACATGTGGTTACTCATGCGGTACAATGAGTTTTATGTATAAATTATGTGCCGCTTTCACATAAACTGATCTTACTATAACCCCTAGACATTGCCACCGCCTTCTCTCTCTATCTCTCTCTCTCTTTCTCTCTCTCTCTCTCTCTCTCCACCCCCATTGCCATCATTGTTGCCTTTTCGCCATGTATTGTAGTTAATCTATTAATGAGTAGGGTGAAAAGCGACGACTTTTTATTTTTAAAACTCTCAATAATAAGCTGCTATTAAAGTATATGTATGTGTGTGTGTGTGTGTGTGTGTGTGTGTGCGCGCTTGTATATGCATGAGTGCAACATAGGGGCATAAAAAAAATAAAACCTGCATTAATTCAATCAATCAAATCACTTCCATTCACATACCATATAGTTTGCTAATCAAAATTTTTCTTTCGAAAAAAGTCAAGGAAAGGGTTTAATGTTACAGTTTGTATAGCTTTTATATATACATACATATATATATATATTTGTGTGTGTATGTGTGCGCCCACATTTTCTTTTTCTTCATTTTACTCTTGGTTACTTTATTTTTTTTCTTTTTTTTTTTCTTCTTTTATTTTTTGTTGATTGATGTTCCTTTTGGCTTGGCGTGCAGCGCGCAGACAACGTGAAAATTAGTCAAGAGACACGACCAAGCCAAGCAAGCGGGTGAAAGCGGTAGGTGGTGAAGGAAGGGTAGACGAATTGCCGGCATTGCCGGGAAACTGTTAGACACCACCAACAGTGTGTGTACTCGTAGTCAAAATGATTGACAGCAAAACAAACAAGAGTTGGCCATTCTAATAAAAGGAAAACACCAAAATAAAAAGAGAGAGATAGATGGAGAGAGAGACAGAGACAGAGCAAAACTTAAGTGGGAAGGAACAAACAATTTAATAAGAATATTATAAAATGCTTTTACTAAATATTGGCTTGAATACAAAATATTTAAGAATTTATCTAATGGAAGTTGTATGAATTATTTATTTTGTATAACACTTTTGCTGTACACTTTTGTATAACAATTGTTTGTGTTATAAATTTGCAAGGGTATACAAATATCCATTGTTTTTTTTTTACCCTCTCAATTTTCTTTTTTTGCCATCAAACGGAAAAGAGTGCCTGACCACCCACAAAGTAGAACCAAAAACCATATCACATTTCAACGTTGATACCAACACACACACACACACACACACATATGCATGCATGCATGCATTAAGATCAGATGAGATGCCATCATAAGGAAGTGATGGCACCTTATGTACACGTCCTGTTAAGAAATGCTATGTTATAACATCCTTTTAAACCAGACCAAAGAGAGATAGAGAAAAAGGGGGAAAGAGAGACCACGTCGTTTACTTTAGGCAAACAAATTGTAAAAGCAACAAAAGCTCAAAACTCAATGAAATGGTGCGGGCGGATGACTATGTGGTTGTGTATCCTGTGTGTGCGTGTGCTAGATGGGTTGGCAAAAGCTGACACATTTTGCTGCCGCCTGTCAGATTCTGTACTTAAGTGTCTCTGCAACAAATTGAGCACAACTTCAGCAGCGACAGTGGCAGCGGCAGTGGCAGTGGCAGCGGCAACAAATTCTACATTGGAGTTTGTCACACTTGTAAGTGTCATGGTAATATCAAATGTCATCCATGAAGCCATGCAAAATGCAAATGCTGTGCAAGTGATAAGCTACGCATGCGCAGAAACCGCAGAAACCAAAGTGAAACCAATGCACAGGGCACAGGCACATAAACAGGCATTGGCATTAGCCACAACCACACACATGCACACACACACAGAAACTGCCACGTGTAGTACTAACCCATACTTACTTATACCTTGTTTTGTCCTCCCCACTCATCCCATCCTTCTTCAATGTTATTGGCAATTTAACGCCCGCTTTGTTTGAAACTGTTTGGTTGCAAGAGAATGAAGTCGAGTGTGGCACCTGCCCTGTTATGCCCCTTGTTGTTGATAGTGGTCATCATCATCCACATCGTTATGGCAACGCCCTTGTAGTGGCAAGTAGTTGTAATTTGCGACAGTGTATGGAGATTGGCACATACCATACCCCATACCTTACCTACAAACATACACACACACACACATAAATGCATACATACATACATACATACATGCATAGCATATGTTTGTATGTATTGTGTATAACAACAGCCAAACCCAATTGTTACTGATGCATAACCAACCGAATGCAATCTATTATTAACAATTTCAAAACAGCAAAATAATTAAGCGAATGGCTTAGAAATTTAAATAGCTTGTAAATATTTAGGTTAATTGTAATACCATCTAATTGGCTTAAATGCCAAGATTTTCTTTATGGCTAATATAACTAAGACTTTCTTTAAGTGTTAACCAATAAATTTTATAAAAATTTATGCAATTTTATGCATTTACTTACAGTCAGTCACAAAAATATTTGCCAAATGTTAAGGTTATTTAGTAAGATTTTATTAATAAAAAATTATTTAGCTTTTACAATCTAAAAGAATATTTCTTTCTAAAGTAAACTGTTATTTTTTTTTAATATTTATTAAATTTAAAAATAATTTTAACTAAATATGCATAGGTATATAGCAATAATTTGCTAACATTTGTCATACATATATATTATATATATATATTTCAACCATCCATCAAATGTGTGAGAAAAAAAATAAGTGTAGAAATATATACAACAATATATTATTTTATTACTTTCATTCCCATTTTTTGTTGTTGTTCTTGTTGTTTTTATTGTTCATGTTTGCATTGTAAATGGATTTATAATCCCACAAAAGGTGGGGCCAGAACAACAAAATGTTTGTTATTGAGCCAGACAGAAGCCGACAGAAAGACCAAACAGAATTTTACATAGCCAGAGGCGTCGATGCCAAGAGACACACAGAGAGAGAGAAGGTATTACAATTAACTCTGGCCACACTAACAGCTGATTACAACAAAATATTGGAAAATTATAATAATATTTTATAATTTTCTTCTTTATATATATATATTTTTTTTTTTGAATGAGTTCTCTTTGTTTTATGGCTACGCTCTTGGCCACATCTATGTATATAAAGGACAAGCCATGACTCGGTTTGTTGTAAATTAAATAAATATTTTTTTGTGTTTTTTATTTACGTTTCAATACAAATAAAATAACATGGATGGATATGTGTGTGTGTGTGTGTGTGTGTGTGTCTCTCTCTCTGTGTATTGTTTTGTAAAGGAAATTTGTTAGGTAACAATTGTATGCTCTTACCAAAGTTACTCTATAAAACTCTCAATATATTTGTTATAAAGTAAATCAACTTCATGTTAAGCTTTGAATTTTTAAAACACACAGTGTTGCCAGACCTTTTAAAAATAGTTTCTAGTGTTTTTTTTTTAGACTTTTTAATCTTAATTATAATTAACTGGTGCTGCCAGACTATTTATTGGTTTTTTTTTTTCAGATTTTTCTATGACTTAAAAAAATAATTTTTATCATAATTTTAATGAACAAAAAATAGTTTTTAGATTTTTTTAAAAAATGTTTTAAAGTATATTTATAATAATTTTTATTAATAATTTAATATTTTATTGAGTTGGCTAATCAAATTCGATCACTTTGCTCTAAGAGAAATATATTTTGGCAAAAAGAAAAACTTTTGTTTAAAATTGATATACCCTATTTTGATTTTTTCTTGTTGATGGTCATCATTTGTTGCTGTAAAAACGCATCTGTAATCGATCTCAGTTCGGTTATAAATATATATATATATCTATATATGTGTGTTTGCCCCCTTATGATGCATCATGCAGGTTCGCTATGAAATCGAATTTTTCGATTATTATAAAATGGTAACGAATGGCTACGTCTGAAAACTTATTCAGGGAAAAACATTACAGAAAAAATCTTAAAATAGATTTTTTTTTTTTTTAAATAAATTTTTGTCAATAAGCTGAGATTGAACAATGGATTGAAGACTCTTTATTAATCACATAGTTAAAGTCTTTACAATGGAACCGTTTAAACACCTGCAACTGATTAAAAATTGTTGTTTTTTATTTTCTTTACAGAAGCTGTTCCTTCTGCTGTTGCTGTACCTGCTTCCAATATTGCTCCCGTGTCACTTTTGCCACAACAGCAACAACAACAACAGCAGCAGCAACAGCAACAGCAAGTGTTGCAACAACAACAACAGCAAGCGCCACGTTTTACCACACATCCGTCGTCATCGGGATCGATTGTGAGTGAAGGAAGTACAAAGATTTTACAGTGTCATGCTTTGGGTAAGTTTGTTTTCTTCACTCATTTCTTTTCTTTTTTTTTTTTCTTCATTTTCATTTTAAGTCCAACAATAAGTTTCATCTAAACATTACACTTGTCCTTCAAAAACGGCCTGACAGCTAAGCCTTTCAATGAGGGTTGGCTTTTGTGGCCAGATGAGCAAATGGGACAGGTGGCCAGTTGGGTGTAAAATGAAACCATAAACGTAAACACACTTTTCCATACTTTTCCTTCCCTTTTGTTATTCTTCTTGTTTAGTTTCTTCAAGCTTGTGCGCGCTTTTTGAAAGATAATGAAGTAGAAAAACAATAACTTTTATGGGGTTTCCATAAGAGAAAGATTGAGAAGGAGGAGGAGGAGGAGGAGGAGGAGTATGGCGATAGAGAGCGACAGATAGAGAGTTAACACCCCTTCTAAAAAATGTATACCTGTAATCCTTTGAGCCTTGAACCAGTCATAGAAGATGGTAAAGTCGACAATGCCTTAGGGCGTGTCCAGCTCATGTTCCGCCTGGTAATGTGCGTGTCCTTCTCCTTCTGTTTTTGACAGGTTCGAGTATCGGTTTCATATTATGTGCCAAAAAATACCTTTTGCTACGAAAGCGAAAAACATTCACACAGTATATGAACGAGAGAGAGAGAGGTACAGACAGAGAGAGAGAGAGAGAGAGAGAGACATCAACCAAGTGGATTGGGGAAAGGGTGGACAAAAAACAGGCAGATATTGCCTTAAGGCAATTTGTATCTGAATGACAAGGACGTGACCCGTTTTGGGTTGGTGTGTGTGTGTGTTTTTTTTTTTCCAGTATGTCTAAATTTGCAAGATAATCACAATTTGGCTTCCCAATCGTTAAATTACAATTATTGATTTTTGAAAAGAAACCGTACAATAATAATAACAACAACAACAACAACAAATTATTGCATGATTAAACCAAATACCGGAAATTTTACTCAAAGTAAATAATCATAAATGATAACAATAAATATGAGTTTTTGTCTTTATTTTATATGCCAAAATGAATTCTGTTTATACACCAATGATTTTTAGCAGATTTTTGAAACTCAGTTAAATACTAATACATTGATATAGTTAATTCTATAAAAGCTAAGAGCCAATATATATTTTTAAAACTTTTCAATCTAAACTATCAAATTTACCTTATCACTCCTCAAATTTGGAACAACTTTAGCTCTTTATGCTTAAGCTTAAAAGAACTTTTGAAAAGATTTTTCTTTACACAACTTTATAAATATGAGATCTATAAATGTAATCCATTAAGTAAATATAAAAATTTCTGCAACTTGTTGGCCAAATCAATTTTAACTATAGTTCAATATATGTAGATATTTTACTTGATCTAATAGGAAAAAAAAGATTGAAAAAAATATATATACAATATACAGACATACATATATGAATAGGGCCTATTGAGAAGTGATTATCTCTTGCTGCATCATCAAACCTTCCTTTATCATTCCCCTACCTCATACCCTTCATCTTTGGCTTTCATCATTCCTCATCATCATGTTTGTCAAGGGTAGTGCTTGCAGCAGCTTTTGAATAGAAAAGATTCCCTCTATGCCAATTGATTTGCTGCGTGTTGATGGTTGTTTGCCACAAGTGTATGTGTGAGTGTATGTGCGTCGGTGTGCATATGCATGTGCGTGTGTTTCCGTGTATGTGTACATGCGTGTATGTAAGTATTTATGCGGATCTATGCAACGTTAGCCTAGAGAAGAGCCATGCACTTTACATAAGCTGCAAACGGGCAAAACACAAAAATGCCTCAACGAAAAACTAAAAAAAAATAAAAAAAATACGCCATAAAAAGTGCAAAGGGAAAAACACAAAAATAAAATAGAAGGGAAAAACCAAAAAATGCAAATCTTTTTAGCTGCTCTTTGGTGTCACACAGATGCCATGGCAGGAAAAGCAGCAACAGCCAGGCATCGCTCATCCACTCAGTCACTTTGGCGCTTTTAGCTGTCAACACACACACACACACACACACACACACTGAGATGTGTGTGTGCTGGAGTGCGAGGAAAACCATATTTGAGTTGCAGCTTCTTTACCCGCCCCTCCCCATTCACCACATGAGTTAGTTGCTCTTACCTTTTTATTACATATATCTACTTTCAAGGGAAAACGAGCTTTTGCGGTAGAATAAAACTAAATACAATAAAATCTTGAAAATGCATTAGATACAGTATTTGGTCATAGATGATCCAACAAAGCCAACCATAAATAACCAGTTCTTTTATAGAACTTTATCTCAAATTAGTCTCTTCACAATTGAATTCTTTTGAATTCAAAAAGCAATTAAAAGTTCATTTCCTATAGTTGCCATAGAGAGTGCAATTTAATAGAATAATAAGAGTTATCAGTGCCGTTTTATGACCATTTATATCTATATATATATATATATAATATTTTCTTTATAAATGAGACAAACCTAAAAGTATGCATATAAAAAAGAATATTTTAAAATTGATCTAAACTAGTTGGCATAATTCTTTTACATATAACGAATGTTGCAAGATCTTTGAAGTGTTTCAAATGTTTTATGTTCTTTTATATGTAGTTTTTTTAGTTGTTTCTCATATCTTTGTTATATATATTTGATATATATCGTAGCATAGATAAAATCAGTGAAAACAAATTGAGTTACGGATATGGAATATTCATTCTGAAGAGACGAATTCTATGATTAAATACTTGATTGGAGCCTTCCGTTGCTCAAAGTTATCTTGCTGAGTACTTTGTTTACGAGCTTGTAATTCACAAGTGGTTCAAGCCCTGCTAAAGTACTATTGCACTGCGTAGCCGGCTCAGCACAACATCCTATTTAACAGTCATGGTTCCAAAGCATCTTATTTCAAACCATATTTATTTTTTTTATGGTATTGCTCTTACTATTCTTTCTGTAACATTTTGCTTTAGCGACTGGAAATGGACCAAAACAATATCTTTAGATACAATTCTATGCTATTTAATGGAATATCCGAGGGGACACACAAATGATATCCTAGATTTTCTACAGAACGGAGAGCAAAGTATGTCTAGATTTATGTTAGTTGAATGTTATATATTCTGGTCTGATTTGGTCTGGTATTGTATCTTGGCCAACCAAACGAAATGCAATGGGAAAAAGAAGTAGTAAATGGGGTGACGATTGCTTGCTAGATAACATGGTTTTGAAAAGGAGGGGAGGGAGGGGTTGGCAGGCAAGCAGGCAGGCAGGCCGACTGCCTGGCTGCATCTCAAATGTAGCGCATTCACTTGCAACAAAGACTTTTATGGCAACAACAAAAGCCGACCACGACGACTACGACAACGAGAAGCTGCTGTTTTCAGAGTAAAGTAGAAGAACAAGAAGTTGAAAAAGAAGGCAAAAAAATATATATATATAGAAAAAAGTGCCATGTTAGAAAGACGAAAGCCAAAGAAGTAAAAGGAAAACCTACAGAAAGGCAAAGACGAGAAATAGGGCGGGGCGGCAAAGAAACAGGTAGATGTTATAGAGCGGGCTTATGCGTGGCGGCTTGGTTTGGTTTCCGCTTTTCTTTTAGTTGCTGTTGTTGTTTGTTATTTCGTTCCATTTTGCAACAAACAGAAGAAGCAAAAGAAACCCCACCCATCCAAAATGGTAAGCTGAAAAATTGTAAACTATTGTTTCTCCTGTTGTCGCATTTTTTCTAAAGACCTACCACATAGTGCCTATCGGGAAGAGAGGCAAGAGGAAGCCAAAGAGGAACAGATGGGAACAGGGCCATAGCAAAACGATTGCGAATGCGTGTTGATGCAGATCCTGTTTTTTGGTCCTTGTTGTTTGCTTTTGCCAGTATCAGCCGTTTCCCACTGTCCCCATGAGCAATATATAGAGAATAGGATGTTGGTCTGCCTGCCTGCTCGCCTGTTTGTCTGTCTCTACTAGCCAAGACAACACTGGAGGGAACTTTCAATCCAAATATGCAATATGCCTACAGCTTGTTCCTAAATTGTCGATGTTTTTAAGAATTTTACCCAACTTTTTCCAAGCTTAAAACTCATTTGAAACTCTTTTCTTTTTTTTTTTTTTTTTTTTTTTTGGTCAAAACGACTTAAAAAATAATTATTAAAATATTTTTTATTGGGATTGAAACATTTTAATCTGGCGAAAAATATAACAGAAAAACTCAAGGATATCAAAGACAAAAGCTAAAAAAAAAAAAAAAAGTGAACAAAACAAAAGATAAAAACTTAAAACAAAAACTATTTTTTTTGTGGTTTAAGCCAAGATGTAGAATATATAGAAGGCAAAACTATGTGGCTGAATTTGTTGTGTTTATGTGCATAGCCAAAAAATGAGAAAAAAACAAAACAGAACAACTGGAATAATAACAAAAGAAACAAATTTTGCAGTAGACCCTAAAGAAGCGTTGAACGTAAAGTGTAAATCCTTTTAGGGCACTTTTAAAGTTTACTTAAATTCGAGTGTAACAACAGCCTGAGAGGAAGGTGGAGTATGTAGGTGGTGTAAGGCGGTAAGGGGTGCTACAAGAGAGCTATAAACAAACACATGGTGTTGCCGCTGGTTAAATGCCCGAGTAGTAAATTTGTAAGTAGGAACTGCAACAGCAGTAGAAGAAGCCAAAGAAAAGAAATTAATAAAATGTAAGTCGACATTTAGTTACCCTACAAATCACATATAAATGACAACTCTAATAGGATGCATAAAGCAAAAGCTGGATTTATCAATTAAATTGATAAAGAAAAGGGTTTTTTTTGTTAACTTAACCTGTTTTTAATGAAACCAGTGTTGAATAGTGACAAGATCAGTACTTTAAGGGTCGAAAGTACTTAAATATTATTTCCGTGTTTTGTTTAGAAATAATGTTGATTGTCTTGCGAGATGTGGTTGAACCTATAAAGTAACATAAAACCTTGTATTAGTTTCAAGTCGAGCTTACTTAAAGAGATATATTATTCCATTATAATGAATATCACTTGTTACATATGTTTTCTTTCAACTAATATGCCATTGTTTTTACAGAGTATTTAGTATAAAACTCTGCTTTTTGTTTCTGGCTTTGCTTCAAAGTTAGCCGGCGCATTGCCAGTGTGCATAATTTACCAAACATGTGCCAGAGTTGCCACACACATATATACACGCACTAGTGTAGACAGGGCTAGGGCCACAAATAAAAATAACAAAACAAATATATTTTAAAGTGCACAACATAAAGAGAGAGAGAGAGAGACAGAGAGAGAGAAATTAAAAGACAAATGCCCTGGTTAGAAAATGTAGAAAATCTAGTGTGAAAAGCAACACTTGCAGAGCATTAACAATAATGATTATCATCCTTGCAGAATCCAGGTCGGACTTAACATTATTGTCCAAGTCCCCAAACTCAAAGGATCTTAAGTTTAAGATATATTTCATAACTACAAATGCGTTTTTTGTTTTCTTTAACATTAGAAGAGTGCAATACTCGTATAGCCAATGCAACTTCAATAGAATGCACTTAGTTCGCGAAGTGTTTTTTAAGTTTAATAGACCCTAGACCAGTACAAAACTATGTGTATGGCCAGAATGAACAAACAAACTGATAGACAGACTTCGAATCGAACGATAGTTGACATTCTGACATCGAACAACTTTTGTCTTTAAGGCGATTGGGAATGCTGAGGAAGGGCTCGGTGGTAGCATATAGCGGATGGTAGGTAGGTGGCTACGTACTCTGTACAAACATTGATGGCCTCCAGGGAGTTATGAATCACTGCCTGCCGCCTGTACCCAAAGGCAACAAAAAAAAAAAAAAAAAAAATATGGGTACTGAACTGAGCTTTTGGTAGTTACTACGACGTCTTTTATCGGACTAAATTCAAACTGAATGGAAAGTAACACTGACATTTATATACCCTCCCTCTACAATTTGTGAATTTTATATTTTCTTTTGTTAATTCAATTGATAAATCAGTTGCTCTCAATTAAATTGTAAATTAATTGAAACAATTAATTAATCAACATTTTAATAAAATTTATGCTCAATAAATTAATAAAATATGCCAATAAAATATAAATAAACCAAGTAAAGGTGAAACAAAAATTGTTCACTCATAAATAGAGTATAAGTGAAACTTGTTACGAAACTTTAAACCTTTTACAAATTGTTTTAACAACTTTTAGACAGATACTTTTTAATTGGTCATTGATGCTGATCAATAATATATATATATACATCTGACGAGAGTGCGTTATCAAACTTGCAATCAATTCTAAAATACCCTATAGAAGGGTAACAGGGAAAAGTCTTTTTAAATGCATTTGAGCTCTTCAATCAAGAGGCAGCCACAAATCAAACAATGCCACAACGCATGGTGACGAAGAGTGACTGTGCGTGACCCCTTGGCACACATATAAACATGCAAACACACACGCACACTCTCACACACTATCATGCACACACACACAAATATATATATATATATATATATATGTATTTATTGAAATGTGTGTGTATATATATGTAAATGCAATTTGTTGCGGTGCGTCAGTTGCTGCCTGTTTATTGAATTTCTATATATTTTTTATGCAGTTGCCTTAGACATTGACAGATTGATTGACTAACTGACTGGCTGAATGACTGAGTCCATTCAAAGGCTTCTATTAAATATTGTATTTTTGTAGCATACATTTCTGCGTTTTTTTTTCTCTTGTTAAAATGGTTTGGGATATATTCATATATACACATTTAGTATTTGACTTATTTAGATTTGGCATTTTTGTTCTTTGTTGATTTCCTTTGAACTTTGTATAAGTTCAACTTGAGGGGGTTATTTCAGTTTTGGTTATTAAAAACTCATTACATATACACGGGCACACACAAACACACACACAGTCACATAGATATAGTCCGTATGAATACTTTTGGGATTTTCTGGCCTGCTTATTTGGGCTTTCATTTCGATTTTACGCTGACACATATCGCTGGAGGAAAGGATTGCTTTTTTTATATTTTTTGTTTTTGGTGTGCATTCTCTTCTCTCTTTATTTTTTTTTTTTTTTTCTACTGTTGACTAACGGCACTTTGGGATGTAAGTGTATGAGTTGGTATATGTGAGCATGTGTGTGTATTGAAGTTTTTTTTTTTTATTTCAGTCCTACCATTCTCCAAATTGTAATTTTATAGCAGCGTCATTGCCCAAAATGCTCAAATAGACTTTTGCCTTGCTTCACATTTGTGTGTAGATGGGGGAAACTTTTTGCCTTTTTCTTCGTTTTCTTCTTTTTCCACTTTTATATTCTTTTTCTTGTTCTAGTTCTTGTGCCTTGTGCCGAAACACTTGAGAAACTTTTCATCTGCTTGATTCTCTCATTCAAGTTGCAGTTTTCTTTGGACTTTTGGGCCCGCACTTGCATTTTGACCAGATGGGTGTTGGCCGCCTATCTCTCCCTCTACGTCTGTCTCTGTCTATGTGCTTGTTCCCTGTTCTAGTGCTACTACAGAAAATTGTTCAATTCGATTTAGGCGACTGGGCCAAAGTGCTGCAAATGCTGCTGAATGCAATTGCATTGCCATTGGCTATGCTTAATGATACCCTGGATGATTGAAAACTCAAGATTGTGTAATGCTGATTACAATAAATTTCAACTTGTAACAATTCCTAACAGACCTATTTGAATACCGAAACACTTTCGTTACCAACTAAACAAGTAAGGGTTTAAAGTTTTTTTTAAAAAGAAAATGAAACTTTATGTAAAGACTCTTAGTATTTTGTTATCGATTTCTTAAAACAAATATATTTTGAAAATGAATACTAGTTATTTAAACTAAATTATTGAATCATTATGCTTTTGGTTAATTGAATTTTTATAAGAGGTATCATTAGAGTCGCTTATTGACAATTTTTCTATTTGCCAAAGGCTTTTCCCATACACTGACTTGGATGGGACCTTCAATGTAGAGCGTTAAATGTGCCACTGGACCGGATTTGACTTTGGCTTTAGCTTTTTATTCTACAACTGGTAAATCCCACCCAATTTCAACCTGTCCATGTATCTGTCACTGCTTCTGTTTCTGCAAGCTTTCAGAAATAATTTATATCCTCTTATTTATTTTATTTTTATCCTGTTGCATTTGCTTCTCAGTTAAGTGAATAAATTTTTTATATAAATTATATAGACTTGCATTTAGTTTGTTTTAGCCATTGGCGGTCATTGGTAAGCATAAATCAACTTTAAATTAAATATGACCACAAATCGAAATCGATATCGGTATTGTAATCGTAATCGAATTCTTCTATATATATATATATAAGTATAAGTATATATATATATCTGACTGTGGGTAAACCATTGTTAAACGAATGCGATATAATGCAAATTGTTGCTAGCCAAATCCCAATTCGAGTCCCAGAATCTCCGTTGTGTTGACGTTATTGTCCTTGCTTGCATCCTGACTGGGGATTTCCTTTGCTCTTGCTCTTACCCCTCACTGTACACATTGCCTCTATCTCCCTGTCCATATCTTTCTCTTGTCCAGAGCGGAAGTGTGCAAACAAATACAGGAAAAACGCTTGAGTGTTGAATGCGGGAAGGGGTTAAAAAATGGAATGGCAGATAGTGTGGGGTGAAAAGGAGGTATTGAGGCAGGTCAGCGACAACAGTTATAATATCCTAGATGATTTAATCGCATTTGTTGGACAACAAGAACAGCAACAAAAACTGCATTAAAAGAGCAAACAACAACAACAAAAAATGGATATAAAAAGTAGAAAAAAAAAATAAAGAAAAATAAACATTTCCATTATGCACAACAATTGATATTTGTAGAAGAACTAGAAGAATGGGCTAACTTCGGCCACGCCGAAGTTCGGATACCTTTGCAAACTGTTGTTTTCAATTACATATAAATTACCAGAATTATAAGAAAGTATATAAAACTAATCATGCCCGTGGCTCCAAGAAAAAAAAACTTACGAGTAAAAAAAAATTTTTTTTTTTTTTGGTCCTATTGTTCCTATAGGAGCTATATCATATTGTCGGCCGATTCTGTTAAAACTCAACAGACACATTTTTATATATACCAAAGTTACATATACCAAATTTCGAGTGAATCGCTGCTAAAATAACCAAGATTTTCATCTAAAACCAATTTTTTGGCCGATCGTTCCTATGGAAGCTATATGATATAGTGCTCCGATTCTGAAAAAACTTTCCAGATATGTTAAAAAGTATAAAAAACTTATAAATACCAAATTTAGTGCTAATCGCTTTTAAAACAACAAAGTTATTGCTTGAAATCCATATTCATGACCGATCGTTCCTATGGGAACTATATGATATAGTCAACCGATTTTAATAAAACTTGGTGGATATGTTAAGAAGTATATAAAACTCATAAATACCGGCTTTCGTAATATTTCGTTAAAAAACAACGAAGTTTTTGAGGTTAAAGCTTATTCACGACCGATCGTTCCTATGGGAGCTATATGATATAGTCATCCGATCGGGATGATTCCGAGATATACAATGCCTGCAGCAAAAAGAAGCCTAGGTGCAAAATTTCAGCTCTGTAGCTTTAAGGGTCTCGGAGGAGATTGCGTTGATCCAGACAGACGGACAGACGGACAGACAGACAGACAGACAGACGGACAGACGGACATGGCTATATCAACTCAGCTCATCGTGCTGATCAAGAATATATATACTTTATATAGTCGGAGATGCTTCCTTCTATGCGTTGCAAACTTCTGACCAAAATTAATATACCTTTTTTGCAAAGGTATAAAAATAAGGAAAGGAGAGAGAAAGAGAGAGAGAGATGGAAATGTGAAAACTCTTTAAATAACTGTTGATAAACTTATTCGTACATTTTTTTTATATTCATTTTTATTCTCATCTTTTTTTTTGCTTTTTTTTCTGTCTGCTTGTCACAGGTTATCCACAGCCCACATATCGTTGGCTTAAGGATGGCATACCCGTTGGCGATTATTCATCCAGTCAATTTTATCGGATTCATAGCACAAGACGTGAGGATGCCGGCAGCTATCAGTGCATTGCCAAGAACGATGCCGGCTCCATATTTAGTGAAAAAAGTGCTGTCGTTGTTGCCTGTAAGTATACAAAGTCACAAATACACATACACACACGCACATACACACCCACACACATTCATTTATTCATGTATGCATAAGAGCTATTAGTTAGAGTTTATTGAAATAAGATGCATTAGTCGTATTATAACATTAATATTATTTTCATAATGAAACCAAAGATAAACTGTGGCAGGTAATCAACAGACAAAAAGGCTAAGGTAACCAACCACCCAATTAACTATATCCAAAAACCACTTAAAGTTAAATGCCTGGGCAAAGTGCAAAAGTTCACTAATCTCTAATTGGTAATTGAAGGTTTAGATTTTAGTTAGTTTATGATTAGATAAAAATATCATTATCAGAATATAGAAGATAAATGGCAAATGCATCATCACTTTATATTAGTCAAATGTCAATTAGTTTAACCATATGGAATCAATTGACTGTATAAATAATTCAACAAATCAAATGCTTATTGTGAAAATTGCACAATCAATCATTTCTATATATGTAATATAAATCTATAGATACATATATATATATTTATATCAGTAAAAGATTAAATAAGTTTATTGTAGATTAACATTAACAATTAAATCAATCTGCCATTTCATTTGTTTGTTTTTATTTTTGGTTTATTGAGCTTACATAAAAGATTTGGCAAAGTCTTTCAAATTGGCTTTTATCTTTCTCTCTCCCTCTTTCACTCAATTGGCAAACCGTCTTTAGAGTGGAGTTCTTCTTAATTTTGCTTTTACATTCACCAAGTGTGTGTTTGAGCCTTATCTAGTGACATGTTCAAAATGGCAATTAACTTGTTAAAAAGTCAAAGGTTTGCCTTTTATTTTTACAAGCCAACTAAGCCATAGTTAGTTCATGTGAACACTTTTAATTGACGGTCCTAATGGCCATTGATTGGCCATGAAAAGTTGCAACAAATAAATGCTAAATACTTTGAAAGAAACTAGAAAGCAAAAAAAATGTAATGGAAGAGAAATATCAAATAAACTAAACAAGAAATAAATAACAGCTCATAAAGAAAAATATTATGAAATAAAGATTTATAAAAGAAAGAAAAGAAAAGAAAAGTTATCCATAAAGGAAGCCAATTTAAACTTATTTATTATATAGTTATATATGTATAAACAGTTGAACTTTTCTATAATGAATGAAATGTATTAAATTGAAATTCGTCTATATAGAAAATAGAATTGGTAAGCTGTGGCTTTTAAATTGATTTATCATATTAAAAACTTTATTATATAGAAGTTTACCATATCGAATTTGGACTATATATTTACGTCTTAAGCATCATTCATTCGTTTAATTTCTTTCATATTAATTAAGAGAGAATATATAGCTTATATTAAACCCGGATCCGTTTACCAATTTGCTTTAATCAAATAATTCCTGATAGAATACAAATGAAATTGTTTCTAAAGAGATATATATATATATATATTGATATAGATATAAATAAGGTCTATATATATTTTACTTTTATTGAAAATCAACTTTATTCTTGGAAAATACTTTCAAAGGAAATCCATACGATACATAATCATTAACTATAATTAGCACAGCCGAGTATCGTCCCCTCCCCCCCGTTGGCTTATCTATTTATCCCCAGAATTATTTTTCGATTAAGTCAACAACAACAACAAGAAGATGAAGAAGAAAAGCGTGTCAGGTGTCAAGTTTCAGCTTGAAATTAAAGACCGTCAAGGGAAAAAAAATAAAGAAAGAAAAGTCAAAAAGGATCGAAAAGGGGCGAAACAAAAGTGAAGGAGTGTAAAGTTTGAAGTTTGGAATGCGGAATGTGATGGAGTGAAGCATTGTGGGTGGTGGCTAATCAAAATGGAGATGGGTGGATTCGGCTGTCAGAGCAACAACAACGAACTAACAAACGATGGGACAAACAAACGAATGTATCAACCAACTGAAGGAACGACAAACATCTTTCCGCTTGCTAAATTTTTCTTTAATGCGAACTTAATGACAACAACAAGCAAGTTGACTAAGAAGATGATGAAGAGGTAGAAGGAAGGGCTGCAGATGAATGGTGTAGCAAGTAACGAACAATTAGACACACAGGCACAGGCAGACGCGTTTTAATAGAAAGAGTAATGAGAGAGAGAGAGAGACACACTTACATACATGTGCAATGACACTCTGACACTTTTCAAACTTGATGTATGCATAGGGCTATACATGTGTGTGTGTGTGTGAGAGAGAGAGTGAGAGTGTGTGCGTACATTACCCAACTAACTACTTGAACCTAATAAATCGAGCTCTCGACATGAGTCGCTGCTGCCACTGCTGCTAGTGACCTTCTTTCGACTACATTGATGATAATGATAATGATGAGAACGACGATGCCAATGATGATGATGATGACGAGTTGGCAATGTTGACTCATGCTTGGGAGCGGCTGACTGGTTGACTGGTTGACTTGGAGCAGCGTCTTGAGCACTTAATTAATTGTAGGAGTGCGCTTAAACTGAACCTAATAACCTTTAAAGCGCAGCTAAGTGGGCCACTAGAAGGAGGTCGTAGAGTGGGTGCAGTTTGTGGCCCTTGGCAAGCAAAAGGGGTTGAGGTAATGGTAGGGAGGCGGGGTGGGCTTGATAGAGGGTGTAGAAGGAGATGGAGGTTAAGTTAAATTGCCTACCCGCAGGCCCATTGCCTGATTCAATTAGTAACGACGACAACAAATTAGAGTTCATCTGGGTTGATGATTTTGAAAAATTTCATATAAAACGTTATATCAAATATCACACACAAACATAGAGAGAGATACACATACCTAAAATAATTAATAAAAATGATTGTCTAATTACTCATCTCTCAATTAACTATTTCTTTTTCTTTTTTTTTTTTGTCTTTAGACATGGGCATCTTTGAGAATATAACCGAAGGACGTTTATCTGTCATCAGTGGTCATCCGGCAATTTTTGATATGCCCGTAATTGAATCGGTACCGGCACCATCTGTTGTTTGGCAATCGGAAGATGGGCCACTTAATTATGATATTAAATATGCCTTCACTAGCCAATCAAATCAATTAATTATACTCAGTGCCGATGAGAATGATCGCAAAGGTTATCGGGCACGAGCAATTAACACACAATTGGGCAAAGAGGAGATAAGTGCATTCGTTCATTTAAATATTAGCGGTGATCCCTATGTGGAAGTAGCACCAGAGATTATTGTACGACCGCAGGATATGAAAGTGAAGCTTGGCACCGGTGTTGTTGAGCTACAATGCATTGCCAATGCACGCCCATTGCATGAACTTGAAACACTATGGCTAAAGGATGGTCTAGCTGTGGAAACAGCTGGTGTACGGCATACCCTCAACGATCCCTGGAATCGTACCTTGGCTTTGTTACAAGCAAATAGTTCCCATTCCGGTGAATATACGTGTCAAGTGCGTTTACGTAGCGGTGGTTATCAAACTGTTAGTGCATCGGCTAAAATACAAATACTGGAACCACCGGCATTCTTTACACCCACACGGGCGGAGACTTTTGGTGAATTTGGTGGACAAGTGCAATTGCCTTGCGATGTGGTGGGTGAGCCAACGCCTCAAGTGCAATGGTATCGTAATGCGGAAACGGTTGAACCACAAATACAAAATGGAAGGTAAGTTTCCAACAACAAATTAATAATTTATATTTATACAACACTAAGCGAGTTAGCATTGTCCAACACTAGTCAAAAAGTAAATTGTCGTTGTTAACACTATAGAAATGGCAAATAAGTTTGTAGCTGAATTTGCTGTTTCACAACACTACTAGTTTGAAAAAGAAAATCATAGTAAGGACTTTTGGTTTATCTTTCATTATTAACTGTTATACCTTTTCATTTTCCCCATCTATTGCAGATATTCCCTAAGCACAGATAATACGCTAATAATTAAGAAACTAAGCCTAGATGATGCCGCCATGTTTCAATGTTTGGCCACCAATGAGGCCGGTGAAAACTCAGCCAGCACTTGGCTGCGTGTAAAAAGTAAGTCAATTTACCATTACTCCCTTCAGTCGACCAGTGGTTATATGCGTACCATACATAAATATATTCTTATATATATATGCTAATCAATTGCGTGTCTAAACAGGAGTGCTTTGCCTAACCAACTACCTACCAACTATAAATGAAATAATACTAAAAACTATATAAACTCTTTTTCTCTTCCTCTCGTCCTCCCAATCATGTTCTATTTCTCTCGTTTTCATATTTGTTTTAATATTATTCGATTATGATAAAACAAACGCATATATATATATATATAATATGTGCTATATAGCCGCAGAGAAATCAAAGTTGCTACGCATAAAGCGTTTAGCGCAACCGCGAATTTTGCGGGTGAGAGCTTCGCATGTTGGCATGGGATCAGGTACTGGTACTGGTTCCGGTTCCGGCCAGGGCATGGGCACGGTCTATAATAGACGCAAGGAATTTCGCTTTGGTATGGGCATCCCTCTCATAATCATCATCATAAAAACAACAAGAAAATGACAAAAACAATAAAATCACATATGCACCCTCTTCTCACACAAACACATTCACTCACACACACACACACACACAATGTATCATTGGCACTATGACATGCATGGAAAGCACTCAAATTGCACTCAATTTTACGATATATACGCACTTAATGCACATTTGCCTTATGGCTGGCCATAAATGCCAATTTGTTGATAAATATCCAATTCAATTTATTTATATTATTTACATATTTTTATATTTAATAGAAATTTAACTCAAATTAGTTTATACATAGATATATTCCAGATCGAGAATTTATATTTTTATATTTGTGTTTGTTTTCTTTTTTTTATTAAGGCTATTACATTTTAAGAGTATAGTTTCTTATTCATTTGAAAATCATACAGCTTATGGAACTAGTTCATTTAAATAGGCGAATCTAGTTGTTGATTATATAGTTCTTTTTAGAAACTCAGTAACTAGTGTTAAAAGTTTTAAATATTAATATAACTAGTTCTTTTTTATTTTTTGTTTAAATAGTTCTTAACTTTAAATTTTCAAACCGAATCAAAATTCCACCCAGGTGGATAAAATGTAATTAAACAAGTTATTTCAGGTTATTCCCCAACTAAAGCTCAGAAATATTAAAAATTTGGTACGAGTTATTATTAAGTAACTAGTTCAATTAGTAATCCAAATCAAAAACTGATTGCTTGCCCAAATTTAATAATTAAAGTTTAGATTGTATGCAATTTACTTGACTTGAAAATTCTCAGAGTAATTTTAAATGTTTGGCAAATGTGAAGAATTTCTAAAAAGTTTGTCAAGTCTTTATGCATATAATTAGCAATTAAGTAAAATGAATGTTATGCATATCTAAGACGGGTTTTTTTTTGTTGTTGTTGCTGTCTATGTGCTTGAAATGACCAATGGACTGTCATATATTCTTGGATCGTTATTACAATTATTATTATTAATATTATTAAATTAGTTATCCACATTCATTATAATGTGTTGTTCATCAAAGTTAGATACAATGAGCATTTTAACACTCGAATGCTTTTAAGTGTTTGTGTCATGGTAACACACACTCACACACATATATATTGAAATGTGGACTCTGTTGTTTCTGTGTGTGTGTATTTTGCCACTGGGACAATTTCGCATTTTAATGAATTTAATAATGCACAATATGAAGAATGACAAACTGACATACCTAAATGCCAGACGAACACCCAAATAGAGAGAAGATGCTTGCTCCTTGCTAGCTGCTTGGTGCCAGTCTGAGGGTCACCCAAAAATGTATGCTAAATTATTTACTCAAAACTCAAGGACTCGACAAAACGGGAGCAAACATGCCAACAAAAAAACATAATTATTCATTCATAAGCCTAACTTTCTTTTAACTGACATTTAAATACATATTTGACATGTTCCCTTCTTCAAGATTTCATTCTCATTCAGGCAAAGGCCAAATAAAACCAAAATAAAAAATAAAATAAAAAAAAGAAGAAGGAAAATAAAAGAAAAGCAAAGCATGTCAAAGTTTTTATACCCTTGTACATTTTCATTTATTAGTGAATTGGATTAAAAAGAGCTTAAAAATTCTTGATTAGAGTCCCAGAATTTGTTTGGAGTTTTTATATAAAAAAAAAAAACTTTTTTCTTTGACAGGCACTCGATTAAGGAATTGTTTATCGATTCTAAAAAGGTTTCAGCATGAATTTTTCGATTGTTGTAGAAGGAATTCTTTTTAAATTTGGGATAGAAAAATATAAAATTTTCAAAAATTATGTTAAACTTTTTAAAGTTATAATCTTACAAAGTTGCTTTTTGATCTTATAGGCGATAAAACTTGCAGTTTTTAAACGATTGAAATCCTTTTTAACTCAATTCAAACTTTGTAAAATATCATCTTTATGTTTCTTGATAGGACTAAACAGCAATGTAGTTTCTAAGTTTAGTCTAATAGGACAAACTATAGAAGGAGACTATATAAGTAATATAGTAGTCTGATCCAACTGCTAAAACTATTTACATGCGGAAAAAAACAAACTAATCATATTACCCAAGCTTAAAAGAGTATTATAAGAAAGTAAAAGAAAGTGAAATGATCATAATGATTATGCACAGGATGTATAAGTTTTTCTTATTTTTTGGTTATACAATACTTATCATTTTTATGACAGGTCTCATAAAGTTCCTGGGTTGGGACAAGACAGAAACATACACCAAAGAGACAGGGAGACAGAGAGAGGAGGGTAAATTTTGAAGAGTTTTGTGCAACATTTTTTTTTATGGGCTCCTGCGATGTAAGTTTGGAAATTTCTATGCATATTTTGTTAAGTTATTTGCTGCTTCTACTACTACTACTACTAACAGTACTTCTGCTGCGGTATTGCATTGCAAGTTAAACTAGTTAAAAGATTTTCGTCGTCTTTTGCGGTTTATTGAAAAACTTTTTCCTCCTTCAAGTTAACTTGAATAAGTTTCATTCTTTTTTATTCATTCTTATTTGGCCTCCCCCCTCACACTCCTCTTACTGCAGTCAATCGTTATTGTCATCATCAACATTATCCTTGGTTGCGCCTCATTTAATTTAATATATATATGAAGAATAATTTGAGTCAATTTGTTTGTTTGTCTGCTCGAAAGCATTTTATGGCCAAGTACTTAAACTACAAATATATAAGTGTCTAAGGCATAAAAAGTATAAACTTTACCGATTAGTTAGATAAAGTTGTTAGTTCTTTGACTTTTCTCTATCCTCTTATCTCGCTTCGTTGCAATTGATATTATATTTAGTGTTTTATGTTGAAAAACTAAAGGTAAAATGCTTTCAATTGCCTTCTCTTTGATTCGAGGCATCTTTAACAAGTTCTTATTTCACTTTCTCTTTGTCTTTTATCTACTATCTATTGAAGTCCTTGTCTCAAGGAGTTACAATTCAGTCAAAGATACTAAAGAGAAGATACCGAAACTTGAAAGAAATTTTCCACTTTGGCGCGCATTTAAGTAGTCCAAAAGTTGACTGCATTTTAATTGCGCTGACTGCATCAGTACACCTTTTGCTTAACCTACCTAACCTTACCAAATCGTTCCGCTATGGCAACTAACCTTATACTCATCCTCGATTCCTTTTTTTTTTGTTAGTAGGGGGAGGGGGGTGGTAAGGCAAAGTTTCAAATATTTTATTTCTTGCCATTTTTGTTAACTTGGCGTAAATCTTCGCTTGCTGTTCGCTCAAGTTGCACCTGGCACAGTCAGTCAGGATTTTCATAGTCTTAAGCACACTTTAGTTGTTGTTCTCTTTAGTGTTGTTGTTGTTGCTGTTGCTGTTTATCTTGTTGCTGCGCATTTTCCGGCTGCTTGAGCCTGACTGGCTGCCGGGCTGTTTGCCTTACCTGGTACATAATTTCGTAATTTACCGAAAATGCAAAATGATTTTAATCGCCGTTTCCTGCCTGTCTACCGTCAGCCTGCCATCCTGCCACCTGGTGTAGTAAAGGTGAGGAGCAGAGGTTAGCGGGTGTATGGCTGTTGTTACCTTTTGCTTACTTTATCCGGCACCTTACAATTCAATGCACCGACAACAGGTGGCGCCACCTATACATATATATATATATATATATGTACGTGTGTATGAAACATTGAAACATCTTCCTTATAACAAAACGATGAAACTTAATATTTGACTTAAGTTTTTCTTACATTTTGTGCAGACTCATGCATTCTCTTTAATCTAATTTATATAGAATTTAATTATTTTATATTAAAAATTATACAATTAAAATTAACATCACGAAAAGTAGTCCTTTTTATAGTGAAACTTATTTATGAAAGAAAACAGGTTTAATTAGCTTCTCATCTAATATAAAAGTTGAAGAAAAATGTTTTCAAACTTAATATTCTAAAAATGAATGGTTGAAAAAGCAATAAATAAAATATTTTAGATGTTGACTTAAGTTAAATGCCTAGTTTTTCTTTATTTTATTATTTTTAACAGCTTAAAACGATTTTTAAAGTTTTTCTATATATAATTTCAATCACAGATTTTGCCAATATAAGTTACATAGTCTTTAAAATATTAAAAATCGTAAATATGGTTTATTGCCTTGGGTTTTTGGCTTTTGAAAATCTGGTGAAAGTAAAAGAAAGTCAACTTTAAATTATACTCTAACAGTGGGTTGCTAATATTATTAAAAAAAAGTATATAAACTATTTATATAGAGTTAAAAAATCCAACTAGACAGCAAATCTTGGATATTTTAACAACTATATCAAAATGTTCATTGATATTGTTGCCTACGTATGCCAGGATAAAGTTATCAGTTAATACCCTTTTGTGGTTAGAGTATAAAATAAAAAGGAAAACAAAAAGCGAAAGAGAGAGAGAAAAGTAAAAATTGCATGCAAATGTTATGCATTAACTCTTAAACTGAACTCACCATTACACTCTTTCGCTTTCTCTGTCTTTTGCTATAACCATGTTAAACCCAGAGCCACCCACTGCCACCGCCTCAAACCATTCCACCAAGTCTTGGCCACTTCAATGGCAAGTAATGGCAATTATCGCTGGCGCACGCCATTCCCAGTGAGTGTTTTTTTATTGCTATGGCTGAGGCCAGGGCCTCTTTAGTGGGTCAACTTGAAATTAATTACAAAAGAAGAAATGGAGGCTATGTGGGTAAAAGAAAAAGGCAACGAAGACGCTACCGCTGCCGCCGTTGCACATCGCATAAATCGCTTGTGTCGACGCCGCCGTTGCTGCCACTGCCGCTGCCGCCATGATTGTCAGTTCATGTCAAATTTATCAACGACGACGACGACGATGAGCCAACAGAATGGAGGAGAACATGGCAAAAAATATGGTACAAAAATACCATTCTTTTTGTAATTCTCTTCGTTTACTTTTTGTTTTTGCACACGTTTCGCTCTCCGCATAATAAGCCCTTTGCGTGTGCTATTAAAAGTAGAAAGAAGAAGTGAACTAGGGAAAGTGTAAGAAGGATAAAGCCAAGTAAAATAAGGAATAGGGGGAAACCACCTCGGGGACCAGCTTAAGTACTTTTAACACGTTAACAGAGAGGCTAAGCTCCATTCAGTTTACCTTTGGGGACCTAAATATATACAGCATAGGTTACCTAATTTTTGTTTATTTATATATATACATATACCAATATATATATATATATTGTTTTTTTTTTCTACCTAATTGCTTTAATTTAATAATAATTTACTAAAACTTTTGCGTTGACCGTCGAAAAAAATGGAATAATGTTTGTTTTTTGCTATCATAAATTTATTGTTGCCTACTTTTTGGGGGCCAGCGTTTAATCAAATGAAAAATCCAAGCACTTTCCAACACTTAAGCACATTATATCTTAATGTTAACTCTTGCACACACACACATACACACACTTGTACGCGCAATCACCCGACAAGAGCCATTTTTATTGTAATTTTATGCACTTATTTACATAAGCGTAGTTAACATGGCTTCTGCTTCTGCTGCTACTTTTATTTCTTTTACCGCTGTTCCATCATATGAAATTATTACATTATTACTTTTGTTGAAACAAAAGATTCAAGACTGCGTAAAGAGAGTTGCGTGGCTGCTGCTCTGTCGGTCTGTCGGTCTGATTCTGGGTTGAGCTGGTAGTTGATGGTGCATGGCATTCGGTCATAACAATGAAAACAAACTCAATAAATAATTGACATTAAAGCCAAACGGGGCAACAGCAGCAACTGAATCAGCAACAGCAGCAAATATCATAAATGAGTTTTTTGATTGTAGCTTAATTTCATATTAATTGGCATTTCAATACAGAAGCATTGAAGTATCTGGATTTTCAAAAGCAATTTAAACGTAATTACAAGCAAAAGCAAAAAAACCATAAAAAAAAATACAGAACTTTTATTTTAATCTTTAAATTAAATAAGTATAATATTTAAATATAATAAAAACCAAAACTAAGAAACTAAACTAGTTTATCTTGATGCCTTTTTAAAAAAGCTTTTCTTGTGATGAAATAATTAAGAGTTTTTAATTAACTAAATATTTAAATATCCTTTGAATTTAAAGAAATTTTCTTTATCTCTCTATTCAATTGTAAATGTAAATTTAATTAATTTAATTGTTTAAACATTTGTTTGGACTCTTGTTTGCTTGATATCAATTTAATTGTCAATCAAAAACTAATTAATTATTTGTGTTCTATTATTTTATGTTTTTTTTTTTTTTCATAGTTCTATTGTCATTGAATAAACATAATTTTTCAATAATTATGTCCGTACAAGACCTCAATATTATCCATACAACAAATACACCCACGCACACACACACACACACATTATAGATAGTGTTTTGTATTGTTAAACGTATTATTTGATTTAATCTATTGTTTTAATTGCTGCTTAGACTCTTCCTCTATATCTGTATATCAAATTCAAATAATTAATACCCCGCTCTCTCTCTCTCTCTCTCCACCCCTCTCTCTTCCCACATTGATATTGATAGCTTCCGCACCGGTATTGGAACAGCCACCACAGAATGTAACCGCTTTAGATGGCAAGGATGCAACAATATTGTGCCGTGCCATTGGTGCACCCAATCCAAATATCACATGGATCTATAACGGTAAGTTCTGATGCCTCCATTTTGTGGCATGCTTTGTAATTTATAAAATAATGATGCTAATTTCATTTATATTTAATTTTTTGTTGTTTATTTTTGTTTCTTGTTGTTTCTTTTATTATTCCTCTCTAACAACAACAACAACGATATGTGTGTAATGCTAACAAATCAACGTAAAACTGCAACCACTCGCTAAAAACAAAACAAAAAAACAAACCGTAAAACCAAAAACCAAAAATCTACTTTTGCTTGATCCGCCCCGCCCACTACTACTACTACTTCTACTACACCACTTTACAACAACTACAACATAATTAGAAACGCAACTTGTCGAAATATCGAGTCGTGTGCAAATTCTTGAATCTGGAGATTTGCTCATCTCGAATATACGAGCCACGGATGCTGGCCTTTACATCTGTGTGCGTGCCAATGAGGCGGGCAGCGTTAAGGGCGAGGCATTTTTAAGCGTTTTAGGTGAGTTATATTTTCGCACACACCCCCCATCCCCCTCCCATTCCACCCAAAAAAAAAGAACAAAAAATCCCCATTCCTTATCTAGGTATTCCTCTACCCCATGTCTGCATCCTGTAGGCACAAAAAAAAAAAATAGAAAATTTAATTGCTTGTTTTTTTCATGTTAAAATTTAAGTCTCTTGGCATTTCCCCACTTCCGTTTGAACATAGAGGCGTTCAGTTAACAAGGTTTTTCGCTCTCTCATTTAAAAAAAATCCTTTTTTTCGAATAATTGCATTTCATTTCCATTTATATGTATATATATGTATATATATATATATATATATATATATATATATATATTTGGTATAGTGTTTGAATCTAACAGCCAAACACACAATGCGTCATCATTTAGTGGCAACTCACAACAACACTGTGCAACGTGTCGCATGTTTGTCAAATGACAACATTTGCCTTGCCTTCGATTACCACATAGCATAGTGTTATTCTAGCGATGGACCAAAATCAAGTTAGTTTCAGATACAAGTTCTTAGAGATTTTGGAAAATTAGCTCAAAATGTCGAAAAGTGTTGGAAAATGCATTGTTAATCTAATGAAATGTATAGAAATTAGCTAACTTTAAGATTTACTTTCAATGCTTTAGTTTTTGACATAAATAAAGTAAAAGAGAAATTAAAAAATACTGTAAAAATAATTAGGAAGAGTATATTGAAGCCTTATTACAGTATTATATTGATTTACATTAATTTATTAATTCATTTAACATTTTATATAGTAAAATTTAGAAAATGTTTAACAAATTTAGGAAAAAACAAAGATATTAAAGTGAAATATTTCTAAAGTTTTGAAAGTCAACAAATTAGGTAAATTGTTTGTTTTTTTTTAAACTATGAAAAGCTAACTATATAGTAAAATATATTTATTTAATTTTAAGACAGAATTAATTCCAAATTCGGAATTAAAAACTTAGAGATACAAGTCTTGAGGCTTATATATAGATTTACATATAGATTTGTATATATATTATAGCTAATTTTATTTCAATTTAAAAGCTTTGCTTCGATAATCTTTTTGAGTGTTTAAAAATGCTAAAAGTAGTAGGCAAGCTTTATCATCATATAGTATAAATTTGCATTTAAACCAAATTCAAAATGTGAAAGCCAAATTGTAAATTGTGGTAACAAATTTGTAAGCTTTATGTGTAATGTGGAAATGGGGGAAAAATAACCAGTTGCTAATTAGTTATGTATGCCAATTGCTCATCTCTGATGTGTTTTTGGCCACAAATGATTACACAGCAAATAGACAAATAGACAACAAGACCGACAAATGGCAACACAGGGTAAACCATCAATGACCAGGAAAACATTCTGGTTTAACCACAGATTCTAGAATGCTTTGACTATTCCCGTTCCGTGTCAAAATCTCATGACTAACATGTCAAATCAACTAAAATGCATGCTCCAATAATAATAATAATGTCATCAAAGCCACAACAACGCCAACAGCATCCCATTTACAGTGGCTCCATCAGCATTTACCTTTGCCCTTACCTTTCGTCCTTTATCCTTCCCACCCCCCTTCCTATGCCAATTGCTTTTGTGTATGTAATAATGCAAAAAAAAAAAAAAAAATATATATAGAAAGCAAAAAAAAAAAAAAAAAATATAAGGGAAAAGTGGGAAAAGTTCCATATGGTTCAGATAATTTTGAAGAGTGGTTCGTTTCGGTGGCAACGATGTGGATGCTGCCGTGGATATGGACATGGCCCACCACTTCTGTGCCTGTTTGTGTAATTAAAGTTGATTTTGGCTAACAACGCGGCCTTTATGCGAATAGGCCAAGCTTTTATACATGTGTGTGCGAGCGTGTGTGTGTATATATATACATGTTTGTTGTATAGTCACATAGAAGGACTCAACTCTAAAAGGTGCATCAATGTCTGCTAATTGGCAAATGCCTCTCAGTCAGCAGCTCAATGCAGCATAGTTTTTGTGTGTAAGCACAAAACATGCCTTACACACAACATTCATACACACACACACACACACACCTAGACACAGAAAGTCATTCAGTCTGTCCGTGTGTCCATCAGTCAGTCATTCGGTCAGTCCGTCCGGTAATCAAAAATCAACGGACTGCACAAGGGATTTTGGGAATGAGAGCCAAATACAATGTCTGGTCCGTTGCTGCTGCTGCTGCCTGTTTGGGGCACATTGAACTTTTGGTATCATGTATGCGGGCCCAAATAGCCAACTAGCCAAAGTGACTGAAAGGGCTCAAAAAACGGAAAAACACAGAGGAGTAAAAAAAAAAAAAAAAGTAAAAAAAAAACGTGGTAGAAATAAAAAGAGAGGAAAAGTATATAGAAACAAGATCTCTGTATGTGAGTGCACTTGAAAAAAATTAAGTAATATAAAGGCAAAAACTATGCAAAATTATATATATAAATATTGATAGTTAACATTAAAAAAGGTTTTGATAAGTTAAGATTAATCCAAGCAAGAGATTGAGAGAGAGATAGAGGGATTTATAGTATACTTTTGAGGGTTACTATAAAGATATTTATCTTAATCGATAGAATCAAAATTATTGTTTGAAATTGCAATTCGACTTTAATTTACTCCTTTAAATAGTTTCCAAGTAATGGTTAAGATCCTTTAGCTCTAAGAATGACAAAATATATTTGTTTAAGCAAAAATATAAAATAATGCCTTTAAAAATATTTAGGGTAAGGTTTAGCCTTCTATATTGAGTCAATCTTCCTATAAGAAATTTTACACGAAATTTAAAAGAACTTTATAGTCTATAAAACCTTCATTCTTATATAGAAACTATAATATAAACCATCTTTGAAATAAATTTCTTATACCTAGAACTTCATTATAAAAAAGTTCACTATAAGAAAGATTGATTTTATATCATTTTTGGAATACTTAGTATAATAATATAGCGCATGATAATAACTTAAACTGCTTAGTCTTAGAGTTTAGAATAGTTTTTAAACTTAAACATAATACAGTTACCATATATATATTCAAGTGTATATATATATATAATCTACTGTAAGCTTATATATGTATGTATATGTGTGCTGTTTATATGTACATATGTATGTGTAAAGAGACTTAAAACTTCATTTCCTATATGCGAATTGATGTCGACTACTGTCTCGGACTTGGCGCGTCTGGTTGCCTTTAATCTGCATTGCCATGTTTGTTAATGTACTTTTCCTTTTTATCTCTCTCTCTCCCTGTCTCACTATCTCTGTCTTACATTTGATCTCTTTCATGGTGGCAGTGCGCACACAAATCATACAACCGCCAGTGGATACAACCGTATTGCTTGGCCTTACCGCCACATTGCAGTGTAAGGTGTCCAGTGACCCCAGTGTGCCATATAACATTGATTGGTATCGCGAGGGCCAGTCGGCGCCCATTAGCAACTCACAGAGGATTGGCGTACAGGCCGATGGCCAACTGGAGATTCAGGCGGTAAGGGCCAGCGATGTTGGTAGCTATGCATGTGTTGTCACCTCACCGGGTGGCAATGAGACGCGTTCGGCTCGTCTCAGTGTCATCGAGCTGCCATTTCCGCCAAGTAATGTGAAAGTGGAACGTCTGCCGGAGCCGCAACAGCGTAGCATCAATGTTTCATGGACGCCCGGCTTTGATGGCAATAGTCCAATATCCAAATTTATTATCCAAAGACGTGAGGTCTCCGAATTGGGTAAGTTTTTCATTCCTTTCTTGTTTTTTTTTTTTTTTTTGTAAGCCACCAAAATGGTTTTACTTAGTAGTTAACTTGGCTTTTGGGGAAACTGCTAGCCAGTTTTAGTGGTGAGAATACGTATATTCTATATATACTGTATAGTATGTAGTTCTTCAATTATATGGGTTATGGTATATATGACATTCATTTTGATTTATTGGGTGAGAAAATGAAATAGAGACGTGGCCAATATCACACAAATTCTAAGACATAAAATAAAACTTTTCATTCATCTATCCATCCATTTGGGCTGAGACATAAAGGAAAGCTGTTTACATTGAATACTCTTAAAATTTCGTGACCAAATATTTAAAAATGTTTTCAAGGTTTAATGTAAACAGTTTTTCACTTCTTTAGACAGGAAAAGACAAAATGAACAATGATAAATTGAAACAATATTTTGATACATATTTTCTTTTATGTTCTTTTCTCTTTTTCCCTTCTCTCTTTGATTCTCTTATGTCTGTACTCTTTTTTGGACACATTATAAAAAAAACTAAAAATTAAATATATCGATATATCTATATATATTCGATTATTTTATTAAATAATTTTACATTATTTGTATATTATATTATTGTAAATAACTAATTTTCAAATATTTTTTGTAATTTTGTTTCACATTTGCACATTTGAACATTTTACAACACTCTCACTCACTGTAAATTGTATTCACCACATCTTTAACTCACCACACGCTCACACTTAATACACAAACTACTTCACACACTCTCTCTCTCTCGCTGGTCTCTTTTCCCCACCTGTCTCTCTCACTCTCTATCTCTCTTCAAAACCCATTAACAATCACAGAAAAATTTGTAGGTCCTGTACCAGATCCTTTACTGAATTGGATTACCGAATTGAGCAATGTATCGGCCGATCAACGATCAATTTTATTGGAAAATCTAAAGGCAGCCACTGTCTATCAGTTTCGTGTGAGTGCTGTTAATCGTGTGGGTGAAGGTTCACCATCGGAGCCAAGCAACGTAGTGGAGTTACCCCAAGAAGGTAAGTTAATTGTAAAAAGATTATCATATTATATGTTTGTATTGTTCGTATATAAATATATATGTCTCATTATTATCTGTAAAATGTGCTTTAAAATAACAATAAGATCAACAATATTGATTTTATTATTAATTTTTTTGTTTAATTTTGTATCAATATCTGTTTAATATGTGTATACATAGATTTGTTTTTTTTTTTTGTATTTTGTGTAAGATATATTTTTCACCACACTTTACCATTTGAGTATTTTTGTATTTACTTGTGAATTAACGTATTAAAATTGAATTCCTAATAAGAAAGAATAACTATTACCGTGTACAATTCTGAAATATTTCCGATTGAAAATTATATATCCAAAAATAGATCATTTTCTAAAAGATTGGAAGAAAACAATTAATGATATGCTCTATACATATATTCCTCTTCTAAAACCCTTTCTCACTTTTATTTTTTATATCTCTACGATCAGTTATATCAAACGATTTGTATTATTTTGTTTTTGATTCACGTTTTTCTATAGTTTTTCCTTTTTGGATTTTGTTAAATTGAATTAGCTATTTTTAGTTATAATTGCGTCTATATATAGAGTAATTTATAAATAGTGTAAAAGAACTAATGCAATAATCCAATATATATATATGTATATATATATTGTACTTCTCTAATTGCTATCGTTGTCGTCCACCGCCTCGTCATGAACTTCGCTCGCTCGCTCGCTGAATAAACTAAATGCGTGTAGAGTTTCCGCTTTTCCGAGGTAACACACTCACACACACACACTGTAAAACCAAACTAGACACAGACACACACACATATATACATATACAGATATTCCAGAGATCCTTTTAATAATTCTTTTTTAATTGTAAAAAAATTTTTTTGATAAACACTTTACGTAACTCCTTTTTCCCCTTACCTTGATTTAGCTCCCTCCGGACCACCAGTTGGTTTTGTTGGTTCAGCTAGATCCATGTCAGAGATCATTACACAATGGCAACCACCATTGGAGGAGCATCGTAATGGACAAATTCTTGGCTATATTCTACGTTATCGTCTATTTGGTTATAATAATGTGCCCTGGTCCTATCAAAATATCACAAACGAGGCTCAGCGTAATTTTCTCATCCAAGAGTTAATCACCTGGAAAGATTATATTGTTCAAATTGCCGCATATAATAATATGGGTGTTGGTGTCTATACGGAGGGCTCGAAAATAAAGACCAAAGAAGGTGTACCAGAAGCACCGCCCACTCAGGTGAAGGTTCAGCCATTGAATTCGACAGCGGCCAAAATTAGTTGGACACCACCAAATCCTCAACAGATCAATGGCATTAATCAAGGTTATAAGATCCAAGCCTGGCAGAAGCGACTTATTGAGAGCGAATGGCGGGATGTGGAGAGGCGCATGATGACCGTACCGCCAAGCCTAATTGATCCGCTAGCCGAACAGGTGGCCATTTTGGGAGGATTGGATAAATTTGCCGAATACAATATTACTGTTCTCTGTTTTACTGATCCCGGCGATGGTGTGGCCAGTCAACAGGTGGAAGTGAAGACGCTCGATGATGTACCAGACGAGGTAACCGCTTTGCATTTCGATGATGTATCCGATCGATCAGTAAAAGTGTTATGGTCACCACCACGGTATGCCAATGGAATTCTAACTGGCTACACGGTGCGCTATCAGGTCAAGGATCGTCCCGAGACAATGAAATCGATCAATCTAACTGCCGAGGATACTCAACTGACAGTCAATCAGTTGCAGGCCACCACACATTATTGGTTCGAGATCTTTGCATGGACCAGAGTTGGCAGCGGTACCCCAAAAACTGCTACGATTCAGTCTGGTGTGGAGCCAGTGTTGCCCCATCCGCCTACCAATTTGGCTCTATCCAATATCGAGGCGTTTTCGGTTGTGCTACAATTTACACCTGGTTTCGATGGCAACTCCAGCATCACGAAATGGAAGGTAGAGGCTCAGACGGCACGTAATATGACCTGGTTTACTATCTGTGAGATAAGTGATCCCGATGCCGAAACATTGACTGTAACCAGTTTGGTTCCATTTACTCAATACCGGTTGCGTTTAAGTGCCACCAATGTGGTGGGGACTTCACGACCGTCCGATGCCACCAAAGATTTCCAGACAATACAAGCTCGTCCCATGCATGCTCCGTACAATGTCACAGTACGCGCCATGAGTGCCCAACAATTGAGAGTACGTTGGATACCCTTACAGCAGACCGAATGGTTTGGTAATCCACGTGGTTATAACATCACCTATCGGCAACTTGAGCGCACTACCGGCACTGTGAAGAACCTTCCACGAACAGTGGTCATTGAGGATCACACGGCTAATTCGCATGTTTTGGAAGCTCTTGAAGAATGGACTGTCTATGAGGTATTAATGAATGCGTGCAATGATGTTGGCTGCTCCAAAGATAGCGGCACTGCGGTCGAACGGACACGTGAGGCCACACCCAGTTATGGTCCACTGGAGGTAATGGCCAATGCCACATCCTCTACCACAGTAGTGGTGCGTTGGGGTGAAGTCCCACGCCAGCATCGTAATGGTCAAATCGATGGCTATAAGGTATTTTATGCAGCTCCCGATCGTATTAGTGCCGCGAGTGCTAACGGTGCTGTTGGCGTAGCTGTGGGCGGTGCCGGTCAAGTGCTACATAAGACCATACCCAATAATAGCTCATTTACCACCACTCTGACTGAGCTTAAGAAATATGTCGTCTACCATGTCCAAGTGCTGGCCTATACCCGTTTAGGTGATGGCGCCTTAAGCTCCCCTCCAGTTCGTGTACAGACCTTTGAAGACACACCAGGTGCTCCATCTAATGTTAGCTTTCCGGATGTCACATTTTCAATGGCACGCATCATTTGGGATGTGCCGGATGATCCGAATGGTGAAATTTTAGCATATCAAGTCACCTATACCCTCAATGGCAGTTTGAATCTGAATTATAGTCGCGAGTTTCCGCCTTCTGATCGTACATTCCGTGCCACACAATTGCTCCCGGAGCGTTACTATAGTTTTAGTGTGACCGCACAGACACGTCTCGGTTGGGGCAAAACAGCCAGTGTATTAGTGTACACCACCAATAATCGGGAACGTCCCCAACCGCCATCAATGCCACAGGTTTCACGAAGTCAGATTCAGGCTCATCAGATAACCTTCAGTTGGACACCGGGTCGCGATGGATTCGCTCCTTTACGTTACTATACAGTCCAGATGCGGGAGAATGAAGGTCCCTGGCAATCACTATTGGAACGAGTAGATCCTGCTCTTAGCTCATATACAGCAGTCGGATTGAGACCACATACCATTTACCAGTTTCGTATTCAGGCTACCAACGATTTGGGTCCATCGGCTTTTAGCCAGGAAAGCATTGTTGTTCGTACATTGCCGGCCGCTCCAGCCGTAGGTGTGGGTGGTCTTAAAGTTGTGCCCATTACCATTACATCGGTGCGTGTCCATTGGAATGCCTTGGAGACGGGCATGTGGAATGGTGATGCCGCCACCGGTGGATATCGGATCTTATATCAACAGCTATCCGATTTTCCCACGGCTCTTCAGTCTACACCAAAAACGGATGTGATGGGCATTAATGTAAACAGTGTTGTTCTATCCGATCTACAGCAGGATCGAAATTATGAGATTGTTGTCTTGCCATTCAACTCCCAGGGACCGGGTCCAGCTACACCGCCAGCTGCCGTTTATGTGGGCGAAGCAGTGCCCACCGGTGAGCCACGCGAAGTGGATGCTGCTCCCATATCCAGTACTGAGGTTCGTCTACGTTGGGAACCCCCCAAACAGAGTATGCAAAACGGTGATATATTGGGGTATAAGATCTTCTATCTGGTCACATACTCGCCGCAAGCCCTGGAACCGGGTCGCAAAGTGGAAGAGGAAATCGAAGTAGTCTCGGCTACAGCTACATCCCATAGTCTTGTGTTCCTAGATAAATTTACAGAGTATCGCATCCAATTGTTGGCCTTCAATCCTGCCGGTGATGGACCTCGTTCAGCACCGATTACAGTAAAGACTCTACCTGGTGTACCCAGTGCTCCACTCAATTTACGTTTCAGTGATATCACAATGCAAAGTTTAGAGGTTACCTGGGATCCACCAAAATTCCGTAATGGTGAAATTCTTGGCTATCTTGTTACCTATGAAACAACCGAGGCAAATGAAAGTAAGTGTCTATATAGCTATGATGTGTCCAGTATACTAATCCATTTAATCCTGTTTCAGAGTTTAGCAAACAGGTCAAACAAAAGGTTTCCAATACGACATTACGTGTCCAAAATCTAGAAGAGGAGGTTACCTATACATTTACAGTGCGTGCCCAAACACTGGACTATGGACCGGCTGTTAGTGAGAATGTCACAACTGGACCCCAAGATGGTTCACCAGTTGCTCCACGTGATCTTATATTGAGTAAAACTTTATCTAGCGTCGAAATGCATTGGATTAATGGACCCTCTGGTCGTGGTCCCATATTGGGTTATCTTGTTGAGGCCAAGAAACGTGGTAAGTGGCTATGGAAGTCCCTTTTAAATATATATCTTTATATTTACTTTTGGTTTTTTTTGGCAACTTTCTAACTATTTTTATTTGTCTAATATTTTTGGTGACTTTGGTGTAAAAAAAAAAAAAAAATTAAAATAATTTCCCGATAATTTTTACCTAATTGTAAAACATTCTTTGACAATGCTTGCGTAGAAAAAGGAGAACCTTCATTTGTTTGTAAGTACTGTAGTTTACTATATTACTATATATATATTATTAAATCTTCTATTATTCCACAACTCTTTGATTTGTCTCAATCTAAGCTTTCGACTTACCTCTCACAGATGACTCACGTTGGATGAAGATCGAGCAAACTAAAAAGGGTCCAATGCAGGATTTTACCGTCAGTTATCACATATTAATGCCATCAACGGCATATACATTTCGTGTGATTGCGTATAATCGTTATGGCATATCATTTCCGGTTTACTCCAAAGATTCTATATTGACACCATCGAAATTGCATTTGGAATATGGTTATTTGCAGCATAAGCCATTTTATAGGCAAACATGGTTTATGGTTTCATTAGCAGCTACCTCCATTGTGATCATTGTTATGGTCATTGCGGTGCTTTGTGTAAAGAGTAAAAGTTATAAATACAAACGTAAGGACAACAACATAAATATTTATTACATTATTAATTTAAAAATGAATCAACTTATAGAAGAAGCCCAAAAGACACTTGAGGAATCAATGGCCATGTCTATAGATGAACGACAGGAATTAGCATTGGAGCTCTATCGTTCACGTCATGGTGTCGGTACTGGCACATTGAATAGTGTTGGAACTTTACGTAGCGGCACATTGGGTACTTTGGGACGTAAATCAACGAATCGTCCACCAACAAATATGCAGTTAGGCAAATCTCCACCACGTCCATCACCCGCTTCAGTGGCCTATCACAGTGATGAGGAGAGTCTCAAGTGTTATGATGAGAATCCCGATGATAGCAGTGTCACTGAAAAACCATCCGAAGTAAGCAGTTCGGAGGCATCACAGGTTATTATTTCTTTTTATATTATTATTTTTTTTTTTTTCAAAGATTTCACAATATAATTTTTGATCTAACGCATTTCTCTTTTTTTCATCTTTTTTTTTTTTTTTTTAATTGCAGCATTCGGAAAGTGAGAATGAGAGTGTGCGCAGTGATCCTCATTCGTTTGTCAATCATTATGCTAATGTAAATGATTCGCTGCGTCAGTCGTGGAAGAAGACCAAACCGGTGCGCAATTATTCCAGTTATACCGATTCCGAGCCGGAGGGCAGTGCAGTGATGAGCCTCAATGGTGGTCAGATTATTGTTAATAATATGGCCAGATCGAGAGCACCACTGCCCGGATTCTCATCATTTGTCTGACAATCAACTGAATTCTAAGATCAAAGCACCAGTAGCAGCAGCACCGTCATCAGAGAGACATTCGTCTAAAGATTGAATACAGAGAACGGCTAAAGGGGCGGGTCAATTGGCCATCTAATGCCAATGCGGCTGCCGGGCTGTATCTCCTCTGACGTTTGTTTTTTGGTTTTCTTTTACTGTTGCACTGGTGCACTGCTATATGGTACCTATATTTATATACTTTACATATATATATATATATATATATACATTTATTATATATATATATATTACCAGAGATCTGAGATTTAATCAGCATTTAGTTTTTAAAAATGTTTATCCAATGTACCAGCCCCAGACCCGGACCCCTTGACTATGCATAATTATTATTTTTAAACTTTAATTATTAGTTTACATTAATTTTAACTATAACTTTGGCATTTTTTTTGTGTAATATTTATTGTGTGTATGTCTGTATGTTGCCTGCCACGCCTACTATTTATATATATATATATATATACTTCTATTTATATATATGTATATATATATATAAACCTATCCTAAATATGTATTTTTGGCATTTATCGAAAGCGAAAAACTTGTGATAACGTGAATTTTGCTCGGTTTTTTTTTGTGTTCAGCGTGTGCAACCAGCAAAAAAGGTATAAAAGTGAATGAATGAATGAATGAATAAGTGTATGCATAATTGAATAATGTTTTTATATATACTTTTTCTATATATATATATACAGTTTTTTTTATAACTTTGAGAAATCTCATTATGTTTAAAAGATAAAATTTTTAGTTTGTATTTCGTTTTTTTTTTGACAAAGTAATCGAAGGACAAAGAAAAGTTTTTGAATCGATGCAATCGATTCTGAAATCCCCGAATTATATAAAGAGATAAACAAAAGATTCTAAGACGAACCGAAAAAAAAAACGAAATGAATAGAAGAAAAGGTGACACAAATTATAGAAGAAGAAACAGGAGTATGGGATGAGAAGAAAGAACACAACATATAGCATATCCTTTAAGGCAAGTGACAGAAATATATAGTATATAATAATCATGTGTGTGTTGTTCTTTAAAGAAAAAAAACAAAAACATGTGTTTTTTTTTTTTTGTCAAAAAATGGGAAGATGAAATAAGTTTTCTCTCATAAATATAGGCCATATTAATGCAATTCTTTTAGCATGTAAGAAGACACAAATGATGAAGAGAATAGATGAAATGTGTAAGAATGAAAAGAAAGAAAACCAAAAGTGAGAAACTAAAGCAAAACTAAAAACGAACACACACACACACACACACAATCGAATTCTTTCCCAACACACACAAATTGCATATTGAAAGCAAATCAGTTTAGCACTAAGTAACCGATTGTATGTATGTATTTTACTATATATATATATATATGTAAAGATCAGCATATATGGTGGTAAAATGGCAACGCCGAATTTTTGGGGAAAAAGATTTCTTTAATTATATAAGTCTAGTTTTAAATATGACAATTTTTAATGCTATGCGTGTATTGTATGTATATCTAAATAACTTAAATGACTGATTATATATTTTTTCTTGATTAATTGTAATTTGTATAATTCTGATTCTATATTTTTTTTTTAAATGTATTTTATAAAACTACTTACTACTTAACTATATATACATACATAAATATATATATATCTATATATATATATATATATATGTATTTAGATAATTCCTTAAACACAAAAAAGGAAAACTTAAACCGTAAATCAAACGGTTTTCATTTTTTTTTTCTTTTTTTGCAAAAGGACAAATGTGTGTTTTTTTTATCATTTTGAAATTTTTACTTTTTATTAATTCAAAGACTCGAAGCACAAGTTCATACAAATCACAATATATATATATATATATATATTGTAGGTATATATGTCTAGATATGTAATTTATAATTGTAATTGTTAATTGAAACATAAAGAACAAGACACAAAGTGGACAGAGAAAGAGAGAGATTGGCAAGAAGAGAGATTGATAACTGATTGATCTCTGTCCAAGGTATCCGATAAAAGGAGTTAATGTTAGTTAAATGATCTGCATCATCATTATCAGCAAATCGGCAAAGAAAGCGCAAAGTATTAGAATTATATATATATATATATATCCGTATATAATTAAAAATTGAATGTGTAAATGTATTTGATGGATATGAATCATAAATAAATAAAACGACAAGTAATGAAAATTCACTTTTTTTCTTTCATTTTGAAAAAATTTTATTTATATTTATTTTTAATTATTTAAAATTTAACTTCAATTGCATATTGCCTGCCTTTTTTGTGCTTCTTTTACATTAATAACATACATTCAGTCTGGGTGTGGCAGAAGGGCGTGTGTATGGCCATAAACTAAACCAAACTATTGGATACAACTGCGGGCGTGGTCTCTTGTGCCTCGAGAAACAGTTTTGTTGGACGCCCAGTGGCCTCTGCCAATGGTAAATCATCCTCGGTCTTATCATTGTGCTCCTCTTCTTCATGCTGGTCATCTTGGTCATTGTCTTCATTGTCATCTGACTCGGATTCGGACTCGGAATCGACTTCCGCCTGCAGCTCATGGTCATCTAAAATATTACGTGCCTGCAGATCCACAATGTTGCGGTCAGCTGCTAGGGTGGTGTCCAATGCAGGACTACTAATGGCAATGCCAGATGGTGTACCAGCTACCGCAATATTACCTGTACCCATGCCCGGATTACTGGGCATGCTAATGGGGCACATGCAGGGCACAAATTGTATGCGAGCTCCTCTATTACCATTCCCATTGGGATTACCAAATTGCTGCTCAGGCATTGGGCTAAATGGTGCCTGTTGTTGCTGATAGTTGAAGTAATCCGGATATGGATACTGCGGCCTAGCATTGTACAGATTGTTAACCCGTCTACTATATGTCGGATATTCAGCATTGTTTAAGCCAGCACCGTAACGTAAGGAGGCGGCATAGGCTGCAGCATCCGTTGAACTGGGTCCTAGATTGTATCTTGTTGTGCTGCTAATGCTGTTGCTGGTTGCTAATGTTGTTACTGGTGTTGTGCTGCTGGTGGTGCTAGTGGTTGTACTGGTTGTAGTTGTGGGTGCTTGTGTTGTTGTAGTTGTTGTTGTTGTTGTAGTTGGTGCTGGTGTTGTACTAGTTGTTGTTGTTGTTGTACTAGTTGCTGGTGGTGTTACATCCGGCTTTACTGCTGCACCAGCAGCAACATTATCATGACGCCTAGCTGCCGCATAGCTAGTTACCGCATATGGATCAAAATGTGCTGGATTGGATAGTAATGGTGTTTGCGCTGCACCAAATCCAAAAAATGGTACACTAAATGGCCCACCAGCTAACGGTTGATACGTATACGTTCGAAAATATGTTAGAGGAATCTGTTGCAACATCTGCCCACTGACAGGTGTCTCTCTACGAAAAAAAAAAATCAATATTAATTACGAAATGTTCAATTTTCTGATGTTACCTGACCAACCCAATTGCTACTTACGTGGTTGTTTTTGGCCACCAAAATGCATTGCTAACAGTTGGATAAGCCCAAAGGGCAAATGTTAACTAAAAGAGACAAAGAGAGAGAGAATTTTTGTAAAATTTTTGCAAAATATATGCATTCAATTTTGATGAGTCAAAATCAGTTTGATCCATTTGCCCAGTGGGTTTATATATAAACTACGGATTGTTCATTCTCATTTTCATTCTCATTCATTCATTAAGTTCTTTATAACCATTTAGATCGAAGAAATATATTATTGTTTACGGTAAAGTTCTATATAATAAAGTATTCCGTATATTCTTTATACTTTAAAGATTTATTTCTCGTTCTTTAAATTATAATTTCTATTTCTAAGTTAAGTTTTTAATTAATGAAGTTTCTCTTTGATAAAGTTTTTCATGCTCTTTATTATAGTAAATATCATCTGAATTATTATTTTTATTATAGTTTTGAGAATCGTGTGAAAACTTTAGATAAAATATTTAATTTATTAGAAACAAAAGTTATTCCAATTTGATAAAAGTTGGTAGATCCTTCTTTGAGTTCAGTTTCAGTTCATCTTTAATTTGAATTCGTATAGCACTAAAGCACTATGCTATTACGGCACTACGACACTGCGTCACTACGCCATTACAGCACTACGGCACTTTTTAAAGTTCTGTCCTAGCAAACTGGTTTTTAGAATTTTCATATCCATTTTAGCCTTTCCATTGGGAAACTCTTCTTTCTTCTTTCAAATTTTCACTTTCACTTGTTGAAAAAAAAAAAAACTTTATTCCTTACACATACCACAAAGAATTGCAACATTTTACTATATAGTTCTTGTTCGAGGCACGTTATTCGTTATTTAAAAATTAAATATGTTAAAAAAAAAAATTAATTTTATTAACGCGTTCTGCTCGCATTGGCAGCTGCATTTGTTCTAAAACCAAAGACAGCCACAAGTCAAGCTTTTATAGCTGAACGAACTCAAAGCTGGCTGGCACATTTGTTTTGGGGTTGGGGTTGGAGGCATCTGCCAGATGATGGAGTTGGGGGATTCTTTTTTTTTGGATCTCTGCCCCACAGCCATGGTCAGTTGCTATATATATATATGTACATTTGTGTGTATGTGGAAAATAGCCGACACCAAGCGGGTTACATCTTCAATTTTGTTTTTTTTTTTTAAAGGTTGGTAGAAGGGAATACGATAGATGTTTAGAACAACGAGAAAATTAATTGCAGGCTTGAAAAATCTGAAAAATATAAAAGAAGAAAACAGAGAAAGAATAGATCGTAAGAGCGAAATCTAAGCTAAGGAAATCAATAATAATAATTAACATGCGCCTTTAGAATAGAAAGCAAAGGCTAGTCAGATGCATCATTGACAAAATGATTGAATGAATGATGGCGCAGCAGCAAACAGATAGCCATGGTTAACGTCTAGGTGGTAGTGATGTTGGTAGAAGGGGAGGGGAGGCGTGGCTATTGGCCCTTTCTTTCTGTTAGTTCAAAAGGGCCCCGCGCGCTACAACATTAGAATTGGCTATAAAAATTTTTAAAGTTAATGACTTGATACTCGATTTTTGTTTAACACATTTTCTTCTTGTTGTTGTTGTTATTTTCATTTTGGGAAATTTGTTTGTTGCTGTTTTTATTGTTGGAATTTGGGTCAGAAAATTGGCGGCAATCAATAGTTTTTTTTTTTAACCATTATGTAATGCCAGCCCTTTCATTCAATATTTATGTGAAGTTGTTCAAAGAAATTAAAGTTGAACTTTTACGATAACTTTCTAGTGACTGATCAAAAGAGAGGTTAACATTCATAGGGCTTTGTTTTTTTTAAAGAATTGTGGAATTTATGGGATTTTCTTATTATAGATTGTAAAACTCTTTGACAATACCAATACACACACACACACAGAGCTATTGAGATCTATATAAAGGCGTTAATGATCATGTAAAGGGGGTGGGGGGAACTTAAAATCGAGAAAAAGAAGCTTAAAGCCTATTAAAATGACAACTGATCGATCGATCGATCGTTCGATTGTTCACACTATAAACCATATACACATAATTTACCATGAAATGAATGTTCTAACGATATATAGATATATATATATACATGTATCTGTTAATTTCATTCTATGTATATTGAAATAAAGTAAAATGATAACTTAATTATTATAATACATTATATTTGGTCAATTTTATTAATATTATCATCTAGGCTTAGATACACTTTGTATATATTTGGAGGTATAATACTTGGGTGCTTTACCATTTTGAAGACTCCGATGATGGGGCTGATGAGGTCCTTTATAGCTATAAGAAAATGAAAAGAAAAAATCCCATATAAACATATTTAAATTGAAAATCTAAAAGAATTTTCTAACCGGGAATTTAGTATGAACCAGGTATTAGATTCCTGCAATGATTCCATTGAGTTCTCATTGCATTCCCCAGGACATTTTGTTTGACTTGAGTCACGGGTCATCATAGGTTGGGACGATGCAGTAGAAGGATTCTGCAATAGTTTGCCCAGTGTATAAACTGGAAATGCAAAGTATTCCCTTTTTAGAGCATAACGTGAACTCTGGCGAGGAATGGGAGTTGGAGTGGTGTAGATAATTGGAGTTGGTGTCGTTATGGAGATGGCTGTAGTAGCAGGTGGCTCTAGACTCTCATCTACATAGACAATATGAAAGGCAGAGATTGGATTATTGCTGGATGTTTCTTCTATTTCAATGTCTAATTTTTGTTGTTGATCAAGTGAGTTGTCATCCGATTTCAGTGCATCCTCCTCCATAAGGGTTTCCTGCTCCATTTCCATACTATCGCTGATGGTGAAATGACGATGATTGTCGGCATTGTCATATGTTGATGGAGAGGAACTATCGATTAGGGGTTGCCATTGAACCACTTCTTCTGGTGTATGATAGGCATTATATTGTTTGGCTTTTTTCATTTTTTTACGTTTGCTACTGCGCGGCAATTGTGTCTCATAGGGGGTCAATGTGGGTGTGGTTGTCGGTGGTGCTTCTGTTGTTGTCGTCGTAGTTGTCGTTGGCCTCATCGCCTCATGCGCGTAAAAGGGTATAAGTGTAAGATTGAGCATTTCTCTTTGGCCGGGCACACGAAACCTTTCAACAATCGGCTTTGGCCGGAACATGGGTGTCGAGGGAGGATAAAGTACTTGTCCAGGGACTGGCTCCTGCATGGGATATCTTTGTGTGCTCAGCATAGTGTTTACAATAAGTTCACCTTTGGTGCCATTGTAAACAAATATTGGATAATTGCGTTCACTTAGAGCATTGTCACCCGGTGCATTATCAAAGATTGGCAACTGATGGCGACGCCTTTGTGCCCTGTGCCTTTGCAGACTCCTTGCTCGAGCTGGGCGCCGAGCCAAAGGTTGCACATATTGATGGGGCAATTGTACACGTCGTGGTAGCATAAAACGACGCTGAGGCGCTACCTCAACTGGAGATGCAGTCGTTGCTGTACCCGTACGGACTAGAAATGTTATAGCAGCGGGCTCCTTGGCTCTTGGCTGCCTCTGTGTTGTTGGATGTGTGCTAGTAGCATAATCTGTCTCTGTTCGATCCTCACGTTCTCTTTTCACCAGCTGATCCTCTAATATCCAAAGTGGGCGCTGCTCTCCATTGAGATAATTCTCGGTTATTGTATACTGAGCACGTACTGGCAGCCAACTCCAGTTGAAGGCTCCCAGCAAACGGAGCAGGAGCAAAGTCCAGCTGGCCAAATGCTCCATTCCCCGACAAGTGTGGGAATGAACTGTTTGCCAAAACATACACAGCACATGAATTTATATAAAAGACTCATTCATTTAATGGTTACCAGTGTGTTTTCTTTTTGGGTCTACTGTTCTGGTTTTATATACCGGTCAACTTACTTTCATTTGACGGACACTAAGACATGAAAAAATCGCACGGTCATAGGGTTCACTGGGTGAATTTGAGGCCACTACGGAAACTGGTTAGGTTTAGGTCACCTAAATTACCAGAGACAAAATGAAAAATCAAGCAAATTGATAAGTTTTGTAATACAAATATTTAAATTAGTCTTTTTGAAAGCATTGAAGTCCCATCCACAAGTACATTTGTATATTTTTCTTAAAACAAAAAAAAATATATACATATATATTTTAATGCCAGTTATATGTATTTATGCCCCGCCTTCTTTTATATATATGTAGCATGAGACCCTTTTCCGTTCAGTTTTGTATAGTGCCATGATGGAGGGGCATTACAGCGCCTTGGACAGCTGTCAAAACTGACATTAATCAAAACACTATGTGCACCATTGGCCCCTTCATCTTTTTGGATGAATGGTTGATGGGGACGAGATGGTTCTTCATCTGCAATCTTCAAGCAACGATCAAAACATGAAAATTTTATGTTTTTGTTTTACATTTTTTCGCTCTGTTTCTGCTCTTTTTCTTTATTATTATTTTCTTCTTTATGTTTATATGTATGTGTGTGTGTGTGTGTGTGTTTATTTGGGCAACTTGTTTTTTTGATTTGGGAACCAGGAGGAAGAGAACAAGTGGAGCGTTCTACCAAAACTAAAAAGAAGACTTGTGGAAAAATAAAAATGGGGTTAATAGCCTTTGACAGACAATTTTGAAACGGGCCGCGGGCGGTCGTGAGTTCTCACTTTGGATCTGTGTAAAGGGAAAAATAGTGGAAAATGAAAATGGAAATGGAAAAATGATTTATTAGCCTGTATCTATAATGCTTTGATCGATCAATCGGCGCTATCTGGTGGTCGTCATATAGAACTTGTACCTAATTACAGAATAAAAAGCAAAAACAAAGCCAAAGGAAAATTTGAGAATACTGTGGGATTTTGTGTGTGATCTCCAGCCGGGCCATTGGGTAAAACGAGAAATTGTTTTTTTTTTCCTCTCTCTCTTTCTCTGTTTCTCTTTTCATTCATGTCCCTTTCTGGTACTATCATTTGCCGATCTATTGCGTGACTTTACAACATTATTAAGGCCGAAAGAAGCGAGTTTGTGTAGATATGGTAAAGGGCAGTTTATTAGCTTTTAATGGGCCACCAATGCATCTTGGAAAAATTTTAACCTAAATGTACCAAAATTTAATCATGCATTGAGAAAAGATAAAGTCAAGTGTGCACATACACACACACACACACACTCACATATATATACAAACAGTAAATTTCCAATATCAATATAAGAAATTCCACACATCGTATCGTATGGTATCGTATCGCATCACATCGCATCGTCACGCCAACTCGTGCCCATAATTAACAGACAGAGATCAAAAATATTTGGACAATCATAAAGACAGAAAAATAAAAGAGAACCCGATATCCAAAGAGTAAAAGAGATAGATACATTTAAATTATAGTTCCATCTGAGTTGCTTTTCACTATTTGGATTTCAATTTTTTAGTTTTTTGGTAAAAAGACAAAAATTTGTCTTCTTTTTTTTTGTTTTTTTTTTTTGTTTTTGACACCAAACGATTTGTTCTAAGGCATGTAAATGAAAGTTTTGTCCTCAATTCATTTCGTATCATAATTTCCCCCCACACCTCTTTACCGTATACGGGCAACACAACAATAAACCAATCAACGATCCAGCAGATGCATAAAGACACTTGCACCTCAAGACAGATGTGGATATGTCAAACGATTTGTTTGTCCATTGTCAAGTTGACATGGGTGTGGACCTGTGATGAGATGGCCATAGTCAGTACCAGTGCCAGTGTCCAAGATAATGTTCAATCTGATGGCCATATAGGAAACAGTGACAGGATAACATTTCATTGCTGTAATTATGATACTTACTGTCAGATATAAACATATATATCTAAATACTTAGAAAGGTCTTTGAAGTTTGATTAGATTCCTTGACCATTAACCAAAAAAGGAACACTAGTTGACTACAAATACAAATGATAGAAAAACTGAAAAACTCAAAGTTTTATACCCTGGCAAATTTTCATTTTCTCAATTCAGAGTTTCCATAACTTTAATGTTATATGTCTAAACTATTTTAAAATTGATTCGCAATGCTCCAATTTAGTTGAAATGTTGACGGGTTTTTTCAAAAAATGATTTTTTAAAACAATAGCCATAAGCAAAAGCTGTACAGCCGCAGGAAAAGGACACTGTCATATATTTTAAAGGAATTTGTAAAACTTACTCATTATTTGTTATTCAGAATCTGATTTTTTATATAATACAAATAAATTCGACTCGTTTTTTGAAAATTTTGTAAGGGGTCAAAAAATGCAAGAATTAAAAAAATTTTTTTTCTTAAATTCAACTGTTTTGATGTAGTTTTTTTTTTACAAAAACTTGTGTTGAAAACGATGTATAACTTTTTGAAATCGGCCAAAAGATGGCCAACTTAGAGCCATATAAATAAGACAAGTTCTAGTTAATCTTACCTTCATAATTATGCTTATTATATTATATATATCTACATTAAAATCTAGCAAAATCTAATTAAAACTTTTTTTTTTTTTAAAAACATTTGTTTAAAAGAACGACCTTAGCTTGTTTTTAATACTTTTGTATCTTTTTATCAGGGTTCCTCATAATTCATTAAATAAGAAAACCATTCAACCATCTCCAATGGCAAAGAAAAAAAAAAGCTTTTTCTGATTAACATTGCTGAGTAGATTTCGGGAAGAAAGCTTTTTACTTTTCAAACCCTCCCCCACCTCAACCGTTACCGATATGATCACTAGAGTTCAATTAACAAGCAAAACGGCTCTCGACCTCTCTTTCTCTCTCTCTCTTTTCTCTATGGCACTTCCAGCACATGCGAAAGCTTATAGAAACCAGAACCCCCTTAGGTCTCCCTCTCTTCAGAAATAACCACCAACCATCCAGCCACTTCCAAATTCCATATTCTCAGATATTTCCACAGTCTTTGTTGTTGCTGTTTTGTTCTGCTTCTGCTGTTGGCGCTTTTAAAATTGAATATTTCAGTGCGAATTCCGTTCTCGAAGCGGCTTGTAACGGTAGCGGGCGACTGACGAAATTTCGTGTTCATCGCAATTCTTTTTATACCCTGTACCCATAGGGTAAAAGGGTATATTAAAGTCGCTAAAATGTATGTAACAGGCAGAAGGAAGCATTTCCGACCCCATAAAGTATATATATTCTTGATCAGCATCAACAGCCGAGTCGATTGAGACATGTCCGTCTGTCCGTCTGTCCGTCTGTCCGTCTGTCCGTCCGTCTGTCCGTCCGTCCGTCCGTCCGTCCGTATGAACACGTGGATCTCAGAGACTACAAGAGCTAGAGCAACCAAATTTGGTGTCAGCATTCGTGTAGTGTCTACGCAGATCAAGTTTGTTTCAAATTTTTGCCACGCCCACTTCCGCCCCCGCAATTTAGGAAAAACGAATAACAAGAGTTATATTAAAGGTAGCGTATTTTTATTTGGCACACCTAATAATATGGCCAAAGGTATCAGCTGACCAAATTTCGTTAAAATCGGACACGAAATATCGAAGATATATCTATGTACAATTTGTACTGAAATGCCCAGTGCGACATTGCGTAGTAAGTGTGAGCGAGATAGCATGCGTTCGTTGCAGCCGCTTGTGAGGAAAATTTTAGTTTGAATTAATGGCGAATTTGAAGGGGTTCGATTTTATAAAGTTCTTCTACTTGGTACAGGGTATACTCAAAGTCGGCAGGGACGACTTGCTTGCTTCATTTTTTTTTTTTGTTTTGTTGTCTGTGGTTTTAGTTTATTTGTTTGTTGTTTTTGTTATTGAGGGATGACAATACAATTCTAATCTTATATAGACAAATATTTTGTTACGTGGTTATCCCATAGTGGGCCGGGCTCTTTTTAACAAAATTATCGGTGTAACTGTTTCTGTTTTAGTTTATCAATTCTTTTACAATTTTGTGCGTGTGCCTGTCTGTTAACCAAACTTAAGATGTCCAATCAGCAGCAACCATCACAGCAACCACAATTAGTTAGCCATGATATATCGCCAGCGAAACGAGCAGCCTTCCAAGTGCTAGCCGGTGGATCAGCCGGCTTTCTAGAGGTGTGCATCATGCAGCCATTGGATGTGGTCAAGACTCGTATACAAATTCAAGCGAGTCCAGCAGCAGCAGCAACGGCTGCAAGTGAGGTGAGTGTTTAACTGCAAAAAGAGCTTTTTCTCTAGTTAATTAACCAAGATAGAAAGCTTATTATTGATAAACATCTACATGTGTATAAATGTATGTATGTACAGGTGATAAGTGCAAAGCAAAACCTATTCATTCGGCAATCATAAACATTCATAATATCTAAATTGAAATGGCATACGTAATGTATGTTCATATAATAAGCACAGTTGATTAACTATGTCTTTGTACAGTAAAGTTTTAAAAGTAATTAATTCGCAATTTATACAGAATAAGAACTACAAATAGATAGTTGATAGATAGATGAACGATAGATAATAGATAGATAGATAACATAAGATTACTTTTAAGTTTCAATAAACTAGAATCTCAAGAAGTATGTTGCTGTGCGTATTGTTTTTTGACCAACTATGCGTATGTTCGTACAAACATAGAAAGGGCATACCAAGGTCAAGCTTACGCACTAGATACACTGGATGGATAGACACAAAGAACTAGACAACAGCTAGTCCACCCTCACAGCTGATGCTGGCGACGCCATAAACAAAACACAAGCAAACAAAACTAAAAGAGAAAGTGTGAGAGAGAAAAAGCTAGAATGAGAGGACAGAAAACAAAAAAAAAAAAAAAAAAACGAGAGGGCATATCATGTCTTATCAAACTCGGACCACTTTGTCTCACTAACCGAATGATTTTGACCGTTATCAAAGTTTTATTTTCACAAAATTTGTCGCATGTGTCTTGAAAAAAAAAAGTGTTTGAAGGGCCTTGAACTTATGGAATTTTTTACTATAGAGTTTATCAACAAAAAGTAATTGAATTATATACAAATACATTTATATGTACATATATGTTCATACATTTATTCGTCTGTTTAATTCTTTAAAACATTAACGAAAAAGAAAATAAAAGAATTCTTATTTTAATTCTTATCAAGAAATATATAAATCTTAAAAATACTTTAAGCTTAAAATAAAAATCTATTCCATAAAGTTTTATACATACATATGTATGTATGTATGTATGTATGTATGTATATATTGTTAGATATACAGTGAGTTATAAGATTATATAAAACTTGGTAGACTTGCCACAAAGATTGGCTATAACTAGAGCTGCTTTGTTTGTCAGCTAAATGTTTTACTTGAAAGGAAACTATTTATTTATTAAGGATACATAATTGTATAGAAAATATACAAATGCTCGATCATATCAAAGACCCATTAACATTTTTAGGTCTTAAGTTACTTGGCAAACAAAAATGCTTTAAATATGTCAAGTAAGAAATTGCGTATGATACATGTATACATATATACAAACGAGTAAAAAAAAAAGAAAGAAGAGGAAGTAAAGGCAGTTAAATCATATACAAAGAGAGGAAACGAAACTGTACCCATACAATTGGTTAGCCCTTCTTGGTTTGACTAAATTGCAAGCTTAGTCTTCTCATTTTTTAAACCAAACATCACGATTTGTTTACATATGTACAATCGATTCTATATACATATATATTTTTAATTATTTATGCTTGCAACCAAGTGTTAAAGTTCGTGCTTAATTACTAAAAATGCCTTTGTACACCCTAAATTGATCGTTTACTAAGTCAATGAATAGGAAGAGCATAGAGATCCATTTACCCAACTTTTAAGTTTTAGGGTTCAATTAGATATTTCTGGAATAAAACTTGTATAATCTGTTAAATTGTTTGTCTTAGACATTAAAATTCAAGGCCAATTTTTCTAGTTTCAAATCAGTCAGCCATAAAAAATAGTTACTCTATTTTTATGTATAATTTCAAAACTCATTAGGACATAAGATTTACTAATCTAAAAACAATTGAAAATTTAGACTTTTCCACAAATGCGACATATAACATTTTAAGACAATTTCTTAGAGAACAAAGAATTCTACATTAAATATCAATATATATATTATATTCTTAATTAATAACAATTAAGAAAATTAACTATGTAGCATTGTAAATGAATTGTAAAATGTTTTAAAATTATTTAAAATTATTTGTGTTGTTTTTTTTATTTTATTTTTTTTTTTTTTTTGTGAAATTTCTTTTAAATTTATAGCATTTGAAAATAGCTGCAGAATACATAAATGCAAATTGGAACAGACATGTATATATACATATATATTTATGTATATATACAAGAGTCAATATAGCAGAGAACGCATAAAGACTGAATAACTGAGAGCCAGACATTTTGATGGACTGGCAAAATATTTAGCACAATGCATTTATATTAAAATATGTATATTATATTCCAGTCTTTGTCTTTGGTTTATCTTACCTTGATTTTAAGCATCCTCTTCCTTTCATTTGTTTTTCAGATTCACTATAATGGCGTCTTTGATTGCTTTGCCAAGATGTATAGAAACGAGGGCTTCACTTCCTATTGGAAGGGCATTATGCCGCCCATACTAGCCGAGACGCCAAAGCGAGCTATCAAATTCCTGGTATTTGAACAGACGAAACCACTATTCCAATTTGGAGAACCACAGCCGACTCCATTGACCTTCTCGTTGGCCGGTCTGACGGCTGGCACTCTGGAGGCCATTGCTGTTAATCCATTCGAGGTGGTTAAGGTGGCACAACAGGCTGATCGTCAAAAAAAAATGCTTAGCACATTTGCTGTTGCCACAGATATTGTGAAACGGGATGGACTCGGATTGAACGGTCTAAATAAGGGTTTGACCGCCACTATGGGTCGTAATGGTGTCTTCAACATGGTCTACTTTGGCTTCTATCACAGTGTAAAGAATATTGTGCCAGTTGCTAAGGATGAACGGTGGGAGTTTATCCGGAAAGTGGGAATCGGTTTTATGGCCGGCACTTTGGCATGCTTTGTTAATATACCGTTCGATGTGGCCAAATCACGTATCCAAGGACCACAACCGGTGCCCGGACAAATTAAATATCATGGTACATTCAGTTCCATGGGCATTGTGTATCGTGAAGAGGGTTTCCGAGCCCTCTACAAGGGTCTGGTGCCAAAGATAATGCGTTTGGGCCCAGGCGGTGCTATCCTACTCCTGGTCTTTGAGTATTCATACGAATATCTTACAAGGAACTATTCCTAGAATTTATGTCAATGGCTCTTTAGAGGGTTTTTTTTGTTGCATTTGTTTTAAAGATCAATTATTTTTTGAGTGTAAATGTAGACTTGTTTGTTGTGTGCGTGTGATTGAATTTATTTAGTTTTGAATTTCTGTAAAAATAAATAAGTAAATGATCGAACAGAATTTAACAAAATTGATATTCTCTTTACCCATAGGGTAAAAGGGTATGTAACAGGCAGAAGGAAGCATTTTCGATCCCGTAAAGTAAAGTATATACATCAAACAGCATCGTCGGTTAAGACATGTCCATCTGTCCATCTCAGAGACTATAAATGGCTAAGACAATTATAATTAAAGTCTTTTCAATTTTTGCCACGCCCTTTTCAGTCCCTGCAATTAAGAATAAACGACTCACTAGAGAGAATATTAAAGGTATCATATTCCTATTTTAACGACCTTATATGGCCAAAAGGTAATCTGACCAAGTTTTTGTCAAATTTGGGTAATATATGTATATCGGAGATATATTTATGTACAAATCGTGGGACTTTGCGTGCTAAGAGTGAGCGAGACAGCATGCCTTAGCTGCTGAGTCTTTTATTTTTAATTGTTTGGCAATTTCAAAAGAGTTTAATTGTATAAAATTTCTCCGCTTGGTACAATTAAAGTCGGCTGAGACAACTTCTTGCTTTATGGCGGCCTCTATGGGTAGGTATAGGCATAGATAAAAGCTTTTGAAAGCTCCCCAAATGTACCTGTGTATTTGCTATATTTAGCTTTTAGTAAGTGTTTAAGCTTCTTTTGACTAAATATACAGTTGCGGTTGGTAAGAAATTTGACTTGAAAAATTGTATTGAAATACCAGGGCTAACAATATATTCTATATTTTTTAGGGATGCAAGGAAATGGCACAAAGCTCTAACGAAATCAATAAAAACCATGCCTGTAATATTCTAAAAACCCTCGACCTAAAATGGTATTCAAAAATTCGTGTATAACTGAATACTATTAGAATATTAAATAATTAACAATCTTTTATATAGTTTTATATTCAATATATTTAAAATTTTATTTATTTATAATTTATTCAAATGGAAAATTGTGTAAATTTTAAAGAGAAGAGTAATCAGTTTTTGATGCTTAACTTGTTGTTTCATTGAACTAGTTAAAGCTCGTCTCGTTAGATTTTAAACCATTTCTTGACTTCAATTTGCCCAGCCCTCGTCCGATTTTCGTCCTGTAAAATCTACAAGCACCTGCTGCTGACACTCGCAACCATTCTATGTATGTATGCATACATAAATCACATATGTGTGTGTCAGTGTGTGTGTGTGTGGGCATACGCTTTCGCCGCAAAATCCACCCTCTCATAACAACAGTTCGCATTCGCATTTAATATCGATCCTGGGCACGCGCCGTGGGAGACATTTTTGCCAATGTTGAGCCAACGAGTTGTCCGTGCGGTCAGCGCCACTTGCAGTCGTTTGTGAGCGTTCGCAGCGCAAGGTACAGCTCAGCTTAGCTCCCAGCTTTGACATTTTTTGGCAACGAACCATAGAAAAACTGTGACTGACCAACACACATACGCACACTAACATACACACACTCACACATATACTCACACACACACACACACACACGCACCCTGGTTCGAAACGAACTGCTATAAATTTTGTTGTTGTTGTTGGTGGTGGTGTTGGAGGTGTTAGTGGTGGTGGTGTCGGCATTACAAATTGTTATTAATTTTTTTCTTGTTACTATTAAAGTGCGTTAAAGTGCAAAACGGAACAAAAATGCAAAAACAAAAAAACCAAAAACAAATAAATAAAATACAATAGAAAATTAGTTTAATGGAATTTCATTTGTTGTGCCCAATTGAACGAAAAAAGAGAAAGAGAAGAACAAAAAAAAAAAAAAAGAAGAAATAAAAATGAAAAAGAATTAAAAAGAGTTTCCCTTTGGTGTGATTGTCTCTGAGCGAATGTCTTTCATATTTCTATCCTTTTCGGTGCGCGAAAGCCAAAGCGAAAGAGAAAGAGAGGCAGAGAAGAAGAGAGAGAGAGAGAGAGAAAGTGGGAGTGCGCAGAAGTCAGCGGGGTGTGGACTTGCGTATCAGCTCCAAATATTTCTTCGCAATGCAGTTAAATTTTTTAGAAAGCCACAAAAAAAAAAAAAATATTTAAAGAAACCATTAATCATTAGCCAAGTTAAGAAAACAAAAGCCAAATGACAACCTTAGCAAAGATTTAAATACAAACATTTGTTTAAAGATTTAACTAATCCTTTGTTTCTCATATATCAAATCGAATGTTGAGCTTAACGGGCGAGTGACGAGTAACGGAGCAAAATCTCTCGTTAAGTTATCTCATTTCGTTTCGGTTTCTCTGTCTCTCTTTCTCTCTCTCTCTCGTTGTACGGCTGCATGCTTTCTGGCTTCTACTACGTTCTACAATCAAATACTACTATGAAAGACACACACACATGTACACATACACACATACATACGTACTGATGTTTTTGTTGCATAGTTCGTTTTTTCTCTTATTTTATTTATTTTACTTTCTTTCTTGTTTGCTTTTGATTCTTTTTTTGATTCAGTTTTTGTCTTTTGGGTCAACGCGAAAGGGAAAATAAATCACAACAAGAAGAAGAACAATTCCACATTAGAAAAAACATTTGTCACTAGTATTGTATTTTTTTAACGGTCAATTCGGTTATTACAGTTGCATCCACACAGCCAAAAAGTGTTAACGATAACAAAAACAAAATAAAAAACAGCTAACAAAAGATCCCAGCGAAATAGAACTCGATAATAATCAAAACGAACGAAATAACAAGCAAAAACAGCACAAAAACAATAAACTCTAAATAAAAAACAACAAAAAAAAAAACAAGAAAACGCACAAGAGAGCAAAGCAAAAGAAAAAAAAAAGAATAAAGGAAAACCCCATTGAAGAAGAAACGAGGCGAAAAGTGCGAAAAATGTGCGCTTCGCTGCGTCGTAATTTGTTGCTGCGGAGCCTTTGGGCAACCGCTGTTCTAGCTATCATGGCCATGGGCACTGTGCAGGTGAGTCATACCAATCTACATACATACATACATGCAAACAACTACACATACACACACACACACACACTCTTAGTTAAATACATATATATGGTATATCTAGAGCTAACATATAAACATATAAAAGTCCAAGTCAGTAAAAGTAACAGTTACGGTAACAGAACCGCAAAATCCCAAACTACCACAACCACAGGCATATAGACACACACATATACATATACACAATCATACGATTCGTATGCCTTGTGCCGCCACAAAGTATGCTACGAAAATTTTGTGGCATCGCAAAAAGACATGCCACAAGACAAGACAAGACAAGGCAAAGGCAAAGGCGCGAGTGTGCGCAAATATTGGCTTAATTGAACAGTTTTTCCACTTTTTTCTTTTGAATGTTAGTCGGTGAGATGGGAGTCGGGTAAGGGGGCACAGGAGACAAGCACTTACACAACACAAACTCATACACACCAATTTGCATATAAAAGTAGCCCAGGTGGCATAGAATTTTCCTTTCCTTACGTTGTCCCCTTTACCAATTTTGTGTTTAAGGCTTTTGTGTGGCAAATATTTTGCTTAAAACAAATTTCATTTCATCTTACTAAGCAAAAACATATTTTTCACGATCAAATATAACTAATTGGGTCATCTAAAAGAAGCACCAATGGGGGATGGTAAGGGAATGGAGATGGAGACTGAATGGTATAGTTTGCAACTTGAATTTTGCATAAATTCATATAATCCATATGGTTTCATTTGTTTTACAGTGGAATGCTTTTGCTTTGTGCAATGATATGAAAACAAATTTCATTTGTTCTGCTTTGTTTTTCATTAAGTGGACTCAAAGCAAATATTACTATGGCAACCATTTTGAGAGACTGACAGGCGGTGGCAGGCAACAATAACACCAGTTTCTGACCAAAACAAAATCCTTATCAAATTCATACATACAGAGTAGAGTATTTTTTGTTTCTCCCCCCTATCCACCCCCTCTTGTGTATTTTAATATGAGTTTTTGTATGAAAAGCAAAGCAGGGAATCTAAAGGTGAAGTACTTTTTATATTTCTTTTTTGTTTTTACATACACACACACACACACACACATACATTTTAGAGTTTGATCAAGTGGTGGCAGCAAACGAGGAGAAATTGTAAGGTGCAGAAGAGAGCAATGGTTTGGGGCAGGAAGGAAGGGCAGTTAAGCTGCTTTATAAGTTGCCTCCTGGTTTGCTTCTTTTCATAGCTTGTTTTGTGTGCAGGCTGCAATTTGTTTTACCCAGCTTTCAGTCGGTCTCCATCATTGTCCTTCTATCTCCTGGGTCCTCTCTATCTCTTCTTCCCCTTCTTTTTTTTTTTTTTTCTCTCTCTCTCTCTTTCTATCTCTTTTGTGCTAGCACATCAACGCAGTCTCTCCCTCAATCTCTTTCTGTCATTTGGTTGGCACTCGTTGGCTTCCTTTTTTATTTTTTTTTTGTTTTTTGTTTGACTAAAACTTTAATACCGTCATTCATGCTAGCTGATGTTGTTGTTGTTGTTTTGTTACCTGAAATTTATGAGTGACCCATGTACGTAGCATCATCCTGAGAGCGTCAACGTTACCACCAATGCTTACATTGCCCATCATCACAGTCACCATGCATCAGGCACCATTATCGCTTTGTGGTCGTTGCCAGTTGCCTGCAATTTTTTTCCCCCTAACTTTTTCTTTTTTTTTGTTTTTTCATTTTCTTTCTTTTACTTTTTCACTTTTTTTTTTTTTTTTGAAGGACTTCACGTTCGCATGTGTGACTCATCCGGCTAAAATGGGTAACGGGGGCGGTATAGCGGGAGCACAATGTACAGTATATGCCCAAGCACCCTTGGCCCTTACTCCTATGCCACTTCCCCTCACCCTTGAACAATCTCTTCCACTACCACTAGCACTTCCTTTTCCACTTCCAACACTTCCTCCCATATTCAAACACTCGTCGTTTCTACAAACCAAAACCCATACAAAGTCTAGTCACATATAGTTTTCAATGATGTTTGGTGACGGGGTTCAAGAGAGGGGATGAAAAGTGTCGTTGGCCATTTGATTGTCGGGAACTGGTAACTGGCGGCTCATTCAGCCAACTTCAGTAACCCTTAAGCCGCGTTTACAACAACTGTCCCTGTCTCTGCCCCTGCCAATGACACTGCCCAACCCAGAACTAAACTGAACTGCATTGAAGTCAACTGTGACTTGGTCCTAGGGGGGAATGAGTGCTGACTTTTAGCCCTTTTGACAGTCCATATGTCACTTTAAATTGGTATCATCTCTGAGTTTGGCAAAAGCTTTTCATTTTTCAACTGTAAAAAAAAGAAAAAAAAGGAGAAAAAAGTAATACGAACGTAGTTAAAATATCAATTTGATATTCAAAATCATACAAACGACGATTTTAATCTGTTAAAGCCTTTTAAAAAAAGACCTTCATACACACACACACACATATACATATACACAGAGATTGTCAATTGAATGTAGTGCCGATCACTTTGTGGTTAGTTGATAGTCACTTTGCTGTCCATTTAATTAAATGAAATATTCCATCATTGACAACTGTTTGAAAAAGTGAAATATATATATACAATGAATACATTTTTATTTCATTTCATTTGCAAAACAAAGTTGCATTTATTTTTGTGATTCAATGACATTAACTGACCCCATTACAAAAATCATTGATATACCCAACATGGACAGGTATATTAGCTAAGCTAGCTAGGTATTATCTGGACATATACAATATAGTCAAGCTTGATCCTACTTTCTGTAAGAGAAACCATTTACAGAGACAAGAGTTAGAAGTCTAATGAACATTTTAACTCAACTGTACTTGGCATCTTCTAATTAAATGTTAACTAAGATAATTATTGATTATGACAATTTAGTTGTTGGATGCTTCTATAGAGAAACTAACTTAGAAACTTAGTCGCTGTTTATAGTTCTGTTTGGATTAAGGATTTTTATGCTACAAACATTGATGTAGGGTATATAGCATATATATCATTGTTCCTTTGTTATATATCACCTCCCTACCTCCCTTTTTCTTATACACACACATACACAATCACAGTCTCTTCTTCCCTTGCTATATCCTTTCCCCAACACATTTCGTATTCAGTTACAAAAGCATTTACGCTTCAATGATTTTTTCGATTATGCATTTTGCTCATTTCAACGTTGACAAAGGAGGCCAGTAACCACACCACTGCCTCCTATCTCCCTCCTCCCATCTATCTACCTACCACCCTCCTCCCCAACCCTTCTCTTCTAAATACCTTCTACTTTGAAAATCTCTGTCAGTTTCTTTGTTTAAGGCTAATGTGACCATTGTCTGTGGCTCAGCCAAATATGACAGCGAGTTGACTGGGAATTAGGGTTAAGTGTTGCCACCACCTTATGCCCCATGTCGCATGCCTCTTGATGGTGGTGGGGCAGTTGCATATATGTATGTATGTACATATATACATATTTTGTTAAAGAAAAAATTCAATGCTAGGCCAGAGGCATGGGTCAACAACACTCAACCACATAGACCGCTCCGCAAGGTGACAACACTTGAAGCTGTTTAGGGCAGGCCTACTAAAACGTATGACCTGGCAACCCTGATGATTGCGATACTGATTCTGATGATGCTTTTGATGAAGATGATAATGATGATGATGATGGGCGATGACTCACACAATCACAATTGAGCAAATGAAGCAGAATGAATGGCAAACGAAACGAAACAAAATGAAAGACATAAAATGTCGCTCGACCGGGCAGAGACCGGTGTAGAGAAAGGAATCATAGGAACAGAGGGACAACAAGGCAGAGCATTGTGCGGGAGGTTTGCAAAAGGGACATAAAAAATACAAATCGCACACAGAGAGAAAAACAGAGAGAGAGAGAGAGATAGAGGATTATTAGGAATAGAGTAGAAGAGAAAGAGAGAGACAGAGGAGATACAGAGAGACGATGAAGGATGCCACCTAAGCCAAAGGCAAAGTTAACTAATGCAAACACTGGGACACTGGTGGAAAGCCTTTTGCTGAAAAATAAAAGTTCACCTCACCTTGCCTCAGCCACGTTTCCATACCATCTCCCCTCTCTCCTTTCAAACCCCCCTTGCTTATTCCCTTTCTGTCTTGGTCTTCAAGCTGCTCGTTTCGCTCTTTGTTTGTATTGCACGTCTATGGCACAGCCGTGCGGTAATGTTTTATACATTTGTATGGCAAACATATACATACTACATATGTATGCCTTTATATATATATATATATATATATAGTGTACTGAAATAGGAATAAAAGTTCTCACTGCATAGATGGTCAGGTTGGGTGAGAGAGAAAGAGAGAGGGAGTCAAAAAGGAGCACGACAACGTGCCAAGCTAAAATTGTTTCAGGTGCTTGAATTTGGCATTTTGTTGACTGAGCCTGAACGACTTTTCTTGTAGCCATGTTCCGTTCCTTTCCGTTTCGGTCCGAACCAGTCCGGTCTGTCCTCTAACCGCCATTCCACCATCACATCCGGTATGCATTATTTGTTCGAGTGGTTTCGTGTTGTTGGCGCCATGTCTGATGGCTCCCGCATCCATTCTTGCCATTCTTGCAATTCTGCCCATTTTCAGTAGTTTCGTTGGCTGATTTCATTTCACAAGGAGTCACGTTGGCAGGGCCATGAACGCGGACACATACACACAGGGATTGGGCTTAGGCACGTCACAGGTTAGCGAACAAGAAATGATGTTCCTAGGCATAGAGAAAACTATACTTGATTTGGTTTCGACTACGTTTACTGGCTGCATATGTTGGCCATAAAATGACTTTGACTTTTCCACTCGAATTGTTTTTGCCAAATTGCAAGAAAAACAAAAGAGTATGAAAGAAATAGAGAGACACTATTTTGTGGCATCATTAACAATGATAACCCAAAAGCTAGATAAACATATGGGATAGGTTTACTTAATCCGAGTATATAGTCATATTTTAGTCTATAGAAATACTCTTTGGTTTTGTCTAGGATAGATAATGGCAATTTCATACAGAAAGACAACTAACAAAATGGCTCTAAGAAGATCTAGTTTGAGTCTAGTTTGAGAAGATGTCATTTGAGATGTGTTCTTCTTTCTTAGTGTATAATCTTATTTACAATTTTTATAGCAAATGTATAATATTATTCTAGAAAGTAAATCAATATAAAGGTTTTTTAAAACCGTTTCAAATAAGATTGAATAGAAGCCTTGTAAAGTTGAAGTTCCTCTAATGGATATATTGAATGTCCTGTTCATGTGGCTCCAAATTGGCCATACTTTAACCAATTTTAAAACGCTTTTTTAAAAGTATATAGACAAGTTTCTGCAGAAAAAACTATATTTAAATATTTGAAACTTAAAATAACAATAATTTTGACTCAAAATTTAAAGAAATTGTTTCAAAAATGTGTTTTTCAAGTTCTGCAAAGATGACATTTGAATAAAAGTTTACAGATATGACTTACTTAGGTCTTTCTTTATCTTTCTTTAACAGACTTAGTATTCCATAAAATTGAGATTCATTGCCTATATAAATGACATTATAATGTTTTTTTTTTAACAATTTTCAACTTTAATTTAAATTATTAGTAATGGCATCCATGTGACTTTTCCAAACTAACTAAAATTAGTTTTTACTTAAACCAAGCAAATTTGTTCCTTATAGAATTCGTTTTATTTAATAATTAGTTTATTTACCTTAATTCTAATTACTAGAATTATTAAGGTAAAAGTTTTATTTTTAATTATGGCTAAACAAGTTAAACGTTTTAAATTAGTTTATCCTATTTTATTTCAAATTGTTTGCTAAAAAAAAGAAAAGAAAGTTGAAAACTCCAAGTGACATGTTGTTCAAGAATATACTATATAATTTACCATATATATATAGAAAAGTAAAAGAAGTCCTGAATCCAAATGTTAATCAAATTTAAAGTTTCTACGGGTATGTGTGTGTATGTGTGTGCATATATGTAGTATATAGTATATAGCAGGACAAATTTCAACACAAATTCAAATGCAAACAAGCTGCTGCTAATTACGTGACCCAATTAATTCTAAACACATAGAAAAAATCAACAAAAACCAAAAAAAAAAAAAAAAAATAAAACAGAGTTTTCATTTGCCTTTCGTTGGCTTTTAAAAGCAACAACAAAGAGGAAAAGATTTATATAAAAAATTTTATACATACATACATGCATATATATATATATATACTATATACATAATACTTACTGTATATACAAAAAAAAAATGAACGCAAACTGAAATGTTTATTCGAAATATGCGCCAGGAAATACATTTGGAACAGCAACAACAACAACAACAACAACAGCAACATTTAATTTGGCTGCCTTTTTGTGCGCCACGGAAAATCCAATTTTATTTGCATTTTCATTAACAGCAAATAATAAAACGGAAATATGATTTTTATGCCATGCCCATGGAAGAGGCAAGAACGTAGCAGCTGCTGGGGCTTCCTTTCTACCCAATTTCCACTTTAGCCATACCAAATCCCAGGCCCAAGCCCAAGCCCAAGCCCTTTTCACTGGCACGCCCACTTCCAGGCCATTACAACGTGCATTTCCGTTTTGCCTTTTCTCTTTTCACTCTCTGCTTCCTGCTGCTTTTCCTCCTTCATTGCCATCGTTGCTGTCATAGTTGTTATTTTTTTTCCCTATTTTTTTTGGGTGATTATAAGCAATTTGTGTTATAAAATCGCAATATTGCACTTTTTTGCTTATCCTCTTCAGCTTCTTCTTCCTTCTCTCTCTCTCTCCTTTATCTTTCTTTTTGCTTTTTTCTTTGGCTTGTATAAACTTTACACTTTTCTCATCTTTGCTTCAATCTCTATTTTAAATTTTTGGCATAGTTTTATTTTCGCTCCAGATTTTGATGGCAGGTTGTATGTATGGAAGGATATAAAAGGAGATTGCCAGAAGGCCAAAATGCAGTGATGCGTATGATTATATAATTGAATGGCAACTGAACTTTAAAATAATCCTATATATATATATATATATATATATATATATATAGATATCATTTAATTAATCATTGAAATTGATGACAAGTGCAAATAAAATGTCATTGAAAGCATTTCGTTTGTATTGACTTTCTTTTTTTGGTATCCACATTTTGAGAGTCATCGAACTGTAAATAGTACATATATATATATATATATATATATATATATATATATATATCCAATTTGATATTTGTCAAATTAATGGATGGCAAGCAGTAGAATGAAACTGACATTGCATTAAAGTTAATGCAATGGAAACTAAATTAACTAAAGTTAAAAACCCAAATGGAATATCCTTATGAATCACAAGGGATTTACCTATATTCCCGTTAGCACTAAAGGCTAATGAAGTCCATGTGGCATAAACTAAAATATTAACTAAGCAACTTCCACTTGGGGTTCTGATCAGATAGATAGGTATTATAGCATTGTGTTGCTAAAAACTAGGTGAAAATTTTCTATGAGAAATGATAGAGAGAAAGGATACTCTTTCTTCATATTTAAGTTTAAGAGATAAAGAGAGAAGAGGTGATATATGTATATATGTAGAAACAAAAAAAATCAAAGGGCAAATCCAAGATGCAATCCCCAAATCGCCCGACGGCAACTTCAGTTTGACACTTTAATACAACCCAAGTAACGCCCCTTCTCAGCCACATATAAACTCCATCTCTCTCTCTCTCTTTCTCTTTTTTGAGCCATCATCCTGGCATAGACTGTATATATAATACCCCCAGCTCCTTGTTATCCCCTTTCCGTTTGCCATTCTCTTGGCATATTCCCCAAATCCCATTTGGCTATCAGCACGATGGCAGTCAGCGGGCAAGGACCACGTACTAAAGGAATAGCAATAGGGCAGACTGTGTATGTGTGTGTGTATGAGGGGAATGTGTCAAATCGAACCTCGCCCCCAACAAACCATTTGAGGGCCATAACAGTGGGCGAGTCGCGTCGCCATATATATATATATATATATATATGTGATGGGGCAGATGTCTGGCAGATGGGAGTCAAGTGAAGCGCAATATTTGTGACATAAAATTTGCTATTAAATTAAATTTTATTTGCACATTCATTCAAAATACAAACAGCAATGACAGCGACACACTGACTAAAAAAAAAAGAGAGACAGGCATATAGATAGAGAAAGAGAGAGAGAGAGCGAATTGGAGTTGAACTTTGCATTGGATATAAGAGAGTTAAGAGTTAAAAGAAGTAAGAAAAAAACAAAAACAGTTGGTCGTTTGTTACAAAAATTGACTTGATGTCAAATTTTTATGACCGCGTTTGCAGATAATGAAATTTATATATACATATGTATATATATAGGTATATATGTATATATAACAGTCCAGGTCAGACAGACATGCGATAATAGACAGAGAGAAGATAAATAGAAGACAGATGGATAAGCAAAAAAGGACAAATGATTGAGAATTAGATTAAAGTTAATAGACAACTATTTAGAGATGGAGTGTCTGTGTATTTATGTGTGTGTGTGTGTACGTGTGTGTGTGCGTGTCGAATTCTAATTCAAATGTTATTCAATTCATAATAATGAAAACAACCTGGCACGTCCCATAAAGGATTCAAATGCGTATGAAAATGATGTTTTGTTTTGTTTTTTTTGTTTTTGTTTTTGGTGGGCAACCGCAAATGAATAACAATGAGTAATCTAACAATTCGAGAGAATCAAGATATATATACATATATATTTAACTGTGTTGTAAAATGGCAAAAACAGGTAATGGAAACTAGTTGTAAATCATCTCATGTTCACTTTTGATGAATGATGATGATGATAAGAATTGAATGCATTAAAATGATTGTTGGCTTATAAATATTCATGATATAAGATATACATATATATATATGTAATAGTAATTATATTTGCTATATATCAAATGATATCTAGTATATAGTAAATCATCATTTTTTTGATGTACAACTTGATCACGTTCATTCTATGTACATATATATATATATGTATGGTTAAGAATATTTAGCTTATTTTGACATTTTCTTCACTTTATGCTCCAGTTTTCATATACATCCCTGTGGACTAAAACCCGTTCTCCCTTCCTTACTCTATTGCGGTTCACTTTGGCCACGTTCGTTCGCATTCAAGTCCACGTCCAGAATGTGCCAAAGTCATTGCATATTGTTCCGTTTGCCATCCAACGCCAGGCTCTCACTTAATAAAATAATGTTTTATGCGTTGCGGCGCATAATGGGTTTGTTGGTTGTTTGGTTGTCGGTTGCTTGGTTGGTGTCAACATTCCACATACATTTACATGCACACACACACACACACACATACTGACATGCATGCATGTCCTGTATGCAAGTGAGTTGGTATCCTGGGCGGCTCTATTAAATTCAGCTGCTTCTTCTGGCTACCAAATTGCCAGCTATGCGCAGCTGTGGTAAAAAGTTAATGGCCAGTCAAGCCAACGAACCAAGCTCCATAAGTGTGTATGTAAGTGTCTGTGTATGTGTGTGTGTGTGTGTGTGCTTATGCCTTTGTCACTTGGGTTCTATTAGGCACAAGTACACATGCAAACACATACACAAACGCACACACAAATATAGAACAGCGATGGCAGCGTGAAAATCCTGTAAAGGAAATCACTACAAAAAAATCTATTACAACAAATAACAAAGTTGTTGTATTATTTACTTAATATCAAACCTTATCATATTTATTAATATATTTCATATTTAATTCCATTAATATATTTATGCCAAGTAAATATGCATGTAATTATAATCTGCTAATTGCTTAAAGCTTAACAGAACAGCATTTAAATGTTAACTAACACTGTTGTCACAGGCAACACAAATTTATCTTTACATGCAAACAACAAGCAATTGAAATATTTATTAACACTGAAATTAACAGAACAGTAACCAAAAATAAGATATGTTAACATTAACAGAGCGGGAACATTAAAAGGCAAAGCCTAAAAAGAATTAGAAATGAACAAGAAAATAAATGAACAAAATGTTGAACTAAATATATAAGTTATAAACATTTCAAATATAATGTATAATTTAAATATTATAAATGGGAATATATTGAAAGATTGAAATAAGATAATAAAAATAAAAAAATTTTAAGCTTTTATTTAAAATTGGATTTCTTGTGACATTAGCACAATAGTTCTATTGAAAAGTTTCGTAACAAAGCTCACGTTGTCATCTCTAGACTTTGCATAGGGCGTCATGGTACTTTATCGTTTAAATATTTCCAGTTTCACACACTCCACCAGCCCCCCACCCAAATCCTTTCGTACATACATACACACACATACATTCAAACGAGTCGAGAACATTCTCATCGTGTTGTCTATGCAGCTCACATTATGTGACACTCGTATGCGACAATAGCCAAATAGACGCAGTCCCTTTGCCATCACAATTCTCCCAACTTCTTCAACTCCTCATCCCCGCTGCTAACGCTAACAGGCGTCACTCTACTCTACAACCAAGTCAGCCCCAAAATACCAAGACAAATTTTTAGTGGCTAGAGCCAATGTAATGACTTTTTAACGTCTCGCATGCGCGCTTCTTTGTGCACATGTGCTGACTGAACTGAAATGGCAATAAGTAAGCGTAAAAGCAAAAAGGCGAATGCGGTGGAATGGGGGGGAGGGTTTGGCTGCTACATCATAAAATGTCGATTGCCTTTTAAGCGTTGATTTGTGCCAAAAGCAAAGCAAGAAGCAAGTCATACGACTTAACAATCTATACGACCAAGCAACCTATCGATACATATTCATCGATAGTTTTGGCTTTACCAAAAGAAAAAAATAAGAAAAATGTCTTCGTTTTTTTTCTTTTTTTTTTTTTTGCAGCATTTTGTTTGGCTATTTTATGATTGACTAGCCATTCAGGCGTTAAATTTGATGATGTACAACATTTGACCCATTTCTTGTTCTTCTTTTTCTTTCCTTCTTTTTTTTTGTGGTTGCTTTATAATAATACCTTGAATTTTCTTCTTTTTTTATATATATATTTTTTTGTGTGTGTGTGTGTGAGAGAGTTTGTTTTGTGGTCAACGAGGCAGCAAACGAGGTAAAACTCAAACAAAGCTGTTGTTACGAATTTCCCTATTTATTTTTTCTCTGCTTGGTTTTTCTTTAACTTTTTTTTTTATATATATATTTTATCCTGTTTTTTTTTATCAACTTGAAATCAAAGCGTTTGCCGCGCCCATTTAGCTATCTATAGAAGAGGTAAAGGCAATGACAAAAAAAGTTTATATTATACCAAATACATATATAAATGTATATGTATGTGTGTATGTACATATAGTCGGTTCGCAGAGATGTATGCTACAGAAATTGTTGTGAGCTATTGATATGTCGCAAATGTGTGTGTGTGTGTGTGTGTGTCATATTATGAGCCTGGCCAGGACATAAAAAATGTTTTATCGCAGGCATTACAACCCTTTACTCACACACATAGAAGATGAAAAACAGAAAAGAGAAACAGACCGGTTGGGGTCGGTAGCCGATTTAGTTTCTTCATATATAGAGAGAGTAAGGGAGATAGCAAAATATATATAAAGAGTGTGAGAGAGATAGCAAGAGATGAAGAGGAAACAAGGGCCCTTAAAGCGGCCCAAATACTGTGATTGAGTGGCGACTGCAACTGTTGTGATTTTGCGGTTGACAGTTCAGTTAATTTGTTTACCAAAAAAAGATCCATACAAATATATATTTATGTATATATGTATATACATATATATTACATGTGTGTGTGTAAGCGACCTTAAGCATTGGCAATTTGCTTTTAAATATTCTTTCTCAATGAAACGGAAAATTAAGTGGTTAACACTCAGGACCCGAATATTTGTCAAAACCCTTTTTTTTTTTTTGCGCTTCACTCATTTTTATTTCAGTTCGTGCATTTTGTTGACAACTGTACCACATAAATTCTCTATATACATACATATGTATATATATATTTTTATAGATTTTTTTCCTCTTTAGCCATAAACTTACAGTTATATAGATAAATGTTTGTTATTTTTATCGATAGTCAAAATGTTTGAGACTCCCCTCTCTTTGCTTCTTAAGACATTTGAATGCGTTTAACTTACTTAGCCACAAATAAACTGAACCTAAACGAGCAAATCCACTAAGCCGCACCTCACACACACACACACACACTCGCATACACACATAGATAGAAAGACAACACACTTGTGTATGTGTTTTTTTTGTGCCCTGTGTTTGTCTTTGGGAGACCTTCTTAGCTGATTTTCATTTTACTTTGCTTGAGTTTTTGACCTAAGCCAAAATGTTTGTAAAATGTTTTCACACCCTGTACTTAATATAGAATATAGAATAAAAGAATAAATTTTTATTTTAAGGGGAAATTAAAGCTGCTTTCTGGCTGGTTAAAGGGTATACATAAGTCGGTCCTACAAGTTGTTTTTTCTTCGATTTTGTATGTCGACGTGTTTTTAATTTAAATTTCCATTCGCCATCACAAATTCTCGGTCTACATTCCTTTACCATCACCACCATATCCCCCCCCCCCCCCCTCCAGGTTACAGCCCTGATTTTTGGGTAAACTGTTTCTGTCCTGCTTTCACTTGTTCTATGCCAATTGAAAATAGGAGAAAAAAATACAAAAAAAAACCCGTCGGTTTCTTGGGATTTTTCAAATCGGAGACTTTTTATTCGGTTTTGTTGTTTTGCTTCTTCTTTTTTAAATTGCCTGACCTTGTGGGGGCGAGAAATTCTTTCCTTTTTCTTTTTCTTTTTTGTTATTGTAGTTTAACTATTTAGATATACAAACACAACAACCACACACAAACAATCATGCACTGCAAAAAATAAAAGTTCTTAAATTTTATATAAAGAAAAAGAAACTATTCGATTCTTTATTGTTAATAAAGTATTGATTATATATGTATATATATATATATGTATATATAATCGGTTATAATTTCTGTTTAATATGAAATTCTACTCCAGTTTGCCTTGATTTGTTTTAGTCCTTAAACTTTCTTAAACATAATTCCAAATTATTAAGAAAATAATTATAAATTTTTAATAGCAAACAAGTTCTCTTTTATATATATATAAAGAAAATATATAAAAGCTATTGATTTTCCCTAATTTTCTTAACAACGAATATTCATTACACTTAACATGAACAATGAATTTAAGTATTCAATTTTAAAGTTTGATTCTTATAGCTATGATCCAAAATCTTTTGACTTTCAATCATTATAATCATGATAATTTTTCGTATAAATGATTTTGTTTGTTTTTTTTGTTTTTCAGAAGTGTAAATGGTCTTTTAGGAAATTTTCTTGAGAATTGCTAATGCCAAGAGCGTTTTATACGAGCCAGGTCTTATGAGCCTCGAGGGTATCTCTACTTTTTCTTCTTTTTCACTATTTGCTGGCTCTACTTTTGGTCGGTGGCTTTCAATCCCAATTCAACGGCCCTCATCCGGACATTCTCTCACCCTTACATCCTCACACCCACACACACTCTCAATTTCTGTTCTTTCTTTATGTTGTTGTTGTTGTTGCAATGTTTGTTAAACTTTTGGCCTTGTTGGTAGGATACATTTTTGGTTGCTGATGCTGATGCTGATGGTGGTGCTGTTGGTGTGGTTGTGGTGTTGGTAATGGTAATGGTGTTGGTGTTGGTGTTGGTGTCGGAGTTCTGTTCCGGGTTGAATGCTGTATAAAAGGGTAAGGGTGGTGGTGGGTGGTCCTTGTGGTAGGTTCTGGTACAGCTATATCTTCTTCTTCCTCTTCTTCTTTGTAGTATTTCTGGTGAACTGAGTTCAGTTGTGTAGCCGGCGGCAAATTTCACCACGCGTGTGGCTGGCAGAAGGACGTCGTTTGTTGCTCGTCTATTTTACACAAATTATTTTGAATTTATTTCGGGTTACCTGTCGTCCCTCTCTCTCTCTCTCTCTCTCTCTCTCTCTCTCTCTCACTCTTTCTCCCTCTCTTTGTGTGTGTATATATAAATGTGTGAAACATTTTGCTGTTCGCTTGCCAGTAAATACAAAAAACCAATTTCAAGCATTCATTTCAAGCGTCAGGGGATTTGGCTAGAGTAAGATAGCAATAGAGCTATAAATAGAGAGGTAAATTGTAGGATGAGTGGAGGGGGGATGGGTGGTTGAGTCTTAGCTTAAGGCCTTTGGCATTCTCTATAGCGTTGACAGGCATCATTCCCGCCCTTCCCCGCCTTTCCACCAAGCATTCTTTGCTGTTTATTTAAAATATGTTGCAAATTTACCTTTTTTTTATATTTCTTTTTTGTTGCCCTTTGAATTTTACCATCATCATCTTACAGGGCTCTCTTATTTTTTGCCTTTGTTGTCTTTTGGATTTAATGTCTTAATTGGAAAAGAAAAAATATTTTAATAATTTCTTTGGGGGCAATAGAAAAAAATCGATTTTATATATCATTGACATCAAAAGTTGCGCCTTGAAATATGCAGTACGAAAACAGGAGAAAATTCAAGTGGAAGTGAGTGAAGGAAATAAGCAAAAGCAACCAAAAACAGATAAGAGTCATAAAGAAACGCACCCAATCCCTAAAGGCGTTATGGCAGGGGACAAGAGGAACAAGTAAAATCATGCCACAGAGAGAAAGAGGGGGTGGGAGGGATACAAACGCTTTTTTTTTTGGTATTTTCTTAACTGAACAAGGAACTGGAAAATGCTGGGAACATGCTTTTCTTCTATATATATATATGTGTGTGTGTGTTTGTGATTGAGGGAGAGTAGGATAGATGGGTGTAGAGAGGGGTAGAGAAAAGGAAGAGCTAACGATTATGATGATGACGACAAAAGCAGAAACAGCAACAACAACAAACGTCACTGACAAAAATGCCAAAATAAATGACACTGCGACAAAGTAAACTTCCTTCGGCCGGCAAAGGCAAACCACCCCACATTCCGCAACCCGCTTCCCCTCTCGTTTCAAGAAATGAGCAAGAAGAAAAAAGAAAATACAAAATACGCGACAGCAAAAGAAGAAAAAAAAAAAAACAGCAGAAGGAAATTACGTGCTGGTTCGAGGGTTGCTTCCCATCCTCTGTTCACTTTTTGTGTTGTATTTGTCTGATGTCCTGGATTGCCTTGTCTTGTACTCTTGTCCTCTTGTTCTCTTTGTCTGCGTTTCTCTGTTGTTTTTGTTGCTGTCTTCTCTCCTTTTTTTGTGGATTTGAAGTAATGCAGACTTTACAGATTACAGTAAGAACAATAACCTCATAGCCTAATGAATGAGCAGTAAAGACAAAACAACAACAACAACAGTACAATATAAAAGGCAAAATGAACAAAGGACATACAGTAATCCTAAGGCAAACAAATAATATGTTGCTGCACAGAAATGCAGCTGGCAACTCTGGCTGCCATTATTGAGATAAATGTTAAACAAAAAGAAAGAGCAAAAATTGCAGGTGCATTTAATCATCAATTTTTGTTTTTTGGTTTCTTTTTGCAAAATGTAAAGCCAAATAAAGTGTAAAATCAAAATGAAATGCAATAAAGCCACAAAAGAAAACTCCAGATGGATTTTTCAATTGAATTTGTAGTCTGTTTATTGGGTTAAGGCTCCAGCTTAAAGGGTTTTTTTCTTTCAACTTGAAAAATATTTGTGATGAAAATTTCTTTTTGTTTTCTCTCTCTCTCTCTTATTAAGTTAGAAGAGCAAATCAGTTTATATCAAGCAAAACTGCTTCACAACCAAGTTGCTGGAGTTAAAGCGGAGTTGGCTAGGATTATATCTCGTTAGTTTATCAAAAAGTAAATTGTCTTTGTTTATATAAACCATCTAAGAGCAACCCTTATGAAAGTAAATGCCGCTTATCATTCATATTATGTCATCTAGACAGTTATACAATTCCCTATTTTCTCTTACTTACTATCTATCTGAAAAGGGGACTCCCCTGTAAGTCATTAAAAGCAAAGTTACTTGTGTTGGCCAAGTAATTGTTGGCCATTCATAAAATGTCCAAAATGATATACAAAACTGACAACAGAAATTGCATATTTTACTATTATGAACTGCTTAACGGATTTTGCCACTCTCTCTCTCTCTCTCTCTCTCTTACGCATTATCCTTTAAAAACTACCTCAATTAAACTTAACTGTGCTAATTTTAATGTTTGTTTTCTCTTTTCCCCTTTTTTTTTGTTTGGTTTTGTGCAGAAATATTTAAGAACAGAGGGAGAGAGAGAGGGAGAAAGAGTAAAGAGTTTTCTTTTTTTGTCGTATAACGGGAAGGCGAGTTTAAATAAGAAAACAAAATGGCGTCAAGCTGACAGCTACAGCAGCAAAGCAACAACAACATCAACAGAAATAAAAACGAAATAAACGAAATCAAGGCGAAAACAAAACATGCAGTTGGAAAAAAGTTTCTGTTTAGTTTAGTAAAGCTTTTTTTTTCTTTTATTTTTTGTTATTATTCTTGTTGTTGTTGTTATTGTTGTTCCGCTTTTTCGCCATTTTTCGTGCTGCACATTGCACAAAATGAAGCTCGTTTACTTTTATCAAAATGAAGTTTTGTACTTTTCTGTACGTTTTTTTTTTTTTCACTCTTGCCCCTTTGCCCATTTGCCTCTTGCCACTTGCCTCTTGCTTCTTGCTACATTGCTGTTATTGCTGCTGCGCATAATGAGCTTGGACTGAACTGGACTGGACAGTTTCGTTTGGTTGTGTGTGTTGTGGGAGGATAAGAAGGAGATGGTAAATTGTTGAAAAACTTTTTCGACCTTTGTGTTTAGGTGGCAAAGAAACGCATAACAAAAAAAAAAAAAAAAGGGTAAAAAAAAAACCAAAACGCACTCAAAGTTCTACTTGCAAGAGGTGTAAAAGTTGACAGCAAAAGTTCATAAAATGGAACAATTTTAATTTGAATTCATTTTATTTGCCTACTTCTGGGCGCCCTTGGCAAATGCAGCACGATTTAATCATCAAAATGGCGGAAAGAGCTTGAAAATGAAAATGAAAACGAAAATTGAAAAATTAGCAGAGCGAATTGAGGTGATTTGAGTTGACCATCTCATTGAAAGATATTAAGCCAGAGGGCCCAGTTCAAATGAGTCTTTGCCCTAAGGTAGATGGCTATGTTATTTTATGTCTCCCTCTCTCTGTCACACTCTCTCCCTCTCTCCTTCTCTAATACTCTCTCATTTTTCTTACCTCTGCTCCATTCCACAAAAATCCATTAAGTTCTCTAACATTTTATAATGGCTTTGCGCAAACGAAGGAAGCAAGAGCAAAAAAAAAAAAATGTAAGAAGATATATATAAAATATATATATATATATATATATATGACGCACAAGCATATCAAGAATTTAATTAAAGTTCATTCGGGCTTTTTGATGGGTTTACTCCTACTGCTGCTGCTGCTGCTCCTTCAGCTTTTGCTCCGTTTACTTGCGCCTCAAGTAATTTTACTCCCTCATCATTTTTACCTATTTTTTGTCTTCTCGTCTCTTTGAGACTTAAAATAAATTTGTCCCCTTCCCTTTTTTAACCAATTCTCTCCTACTCTCTAGAACGACCCACTTACACATATGCGGCCATATCCTTTGACATTGAAACGATGATCAAAGATAAAAAAAAAAAAAAAAAAAAAAAAAAAGAAAAGCTTATTGAAATATCCTTAACAGAAATTAGGAGTACATACCTTGCACCCCAAAGCAAAGAATGTCAATTTAGGGAAAAAACTTTTTCGCCTTAGTGTTTGAAATTTGTTCCTTTTCCATTCATCAACAGTTTTGCAAGCACTCAACTATTGTGCGTTGCAAGTACAAAGTTTAGATGAGTCTTTTCTAAAAGGTTGCCCTGCACTATTTTCAGTTTTTTTTTTTGTTGAAACTTAATTAAGAGATGGCCTGGAAGTTCGTCAAAACCTCAACCCCTTGCCCACTAACTTATTTCGATACGCAAAAAAAAACAAAAAAAGCAAGGGTAAAGGAGAAAGATGATGAACTCTTACCTTAATCTTTTGCCCTTACAGCTAACACACACAAACACACACATAGAAAGAAAGAGAAAGAGAGATAGAGAAATGCGAGTGGAATGGTGAAACTTTTTACTCTCATTCTCGTCAGCATTTTCTATGCTTTTTTTTCTGTTTCTGCTAAAAAGAAAAAAGTTTAAATTGCATGTCTGTCAATGTATTTGGGTAAATGTATAAGTGTGTGTGTTTGCATGCGTTTGTGTGTGTGCGTGTGTATTTGTGTGTTGCCAACACCTTGTCGCTGTCAACATTTTTGCCAAATTGCGCATACGCTCCATATGCCAGAGTGGATGCCAGAGAATGACAGGGCCTGGGCTACAGGAGGGGGGAACTTTGGATGATAGCATTGCTTCTGTTTGTAATTTATGCACGTAAGTAACGCCTTTACTTGACACCATACCCCCTCCCTCCCCCCTCACACACATACACCCAATTCTAGCCTCAGAACCTCTATTTACCCTCCTTTTTTTTTGTCTCTCCTTTTGCCTGCACTTTTGCTCTGGTGCAGTTTGAAAAGCGAACAATTTCAATGCTATCGCTGTGTGTTTGTATGTGTGTGTGTGTGTGTGTGTGTAATTCATTGACTTCACTTTGCTGAGATAATGAGAAAAACGTAACAAGAAAGCAAGGCAAGGCAAAAGAAAATCCAAATACAACTTGGCTAATAGAGGGAGAAGGTAGACGCTTGCTTTGCACCTGCTAAACCAAGAGCTGATTTAATGAACTAGGTAGATTACTCTTCAACTCTCTCTCTCTTTCTCTTACTCTTCCCTCTTTCGCTGTTTCTCTGTGTGTTCTGCCATTCAATCATTGGCAGTTATCTGGTGTGTGAGCTCCTCACTAAGCTGCTTGAGCGCCTTGATAAGTGTGCAAATGTTTCAGCTCTCTCTCTCTCTCTCTGTCTCTTCTTCACCCATTTCTCCATTTTACCTTACCTTAGCCATGTCCAAATGGCTTGTTCATTATATGTATGTAGGTGCGAATGTCTGTCCGTTCTTAACGTTTAAGTGTCTGAGTGTGCGTTTGCTGGAAAATCGCCACTTCTAAGAGCCACAAGCAGAGCAACAGAAAAATTTAAAGCGCACGATGACCGCAATTAGTGCAGAAATGGCATATTTCTTCTTCTCTTTCTTTTTTTTTTAGCCACAACATCGTAGTTAGGGTTTGCATTGTACAGTGTCAGAAAAGGATTAGAATTTCTATTCAATTTGTGTTCTTAAGTGAGTTTTGTTAGCACTTAAAAGGTGCATATTTTTCCATTTCCAACCATTACGCCATTTTGAAAAAAGACACTTCAATATATAGATATAGAAACGATGTTGGAAATGTCTTGTAAATTGGATTGTAAAAGGCATCAATTATAAATGGAAAATGTTTGCTTTTGTTGTTGCTTAAATTTGCCAGGATAAGAAGCAAAGATGTACAGAAAGCAGTCAAAGGATATGCCTTAAAGATGCTTAAAAAAGTTAAGGATATGCTACAATGATTAAGTATCTTTTTTTTTTTTTTTGGCTAGGTGAATGAATGCAAACATAATATTCTACATATGCGAGTGTGCGTAAATGCGTATGTGTGTGTGTGTGTGTGAAAATAAATTGAAAAAGCTTTTCATTTGGCTTACGGCTGGCGATTAAAATGAAAGCCAGTGAACGGATTGAGAAGATGAAGAAGAGGCAAAGAGTATATGTGGTGGAGCAGAGAAGAGAGAGAAAAGGAGAGGAGAAGAGATGGAATTAGTCGCTGTCAGTTGAAGAAAAAGTTTTTCCTGTTTCGGTCTTGGTTTTGGCAAAGCCATTAGCTCCAACTGTTGTCGAAGTTGCCAACTTGGAACACGCACGAGCTAACTTTCATCTCACTCGCACTTTTTTTCTCTCTCTCTCTCTCTCTCTCTGGTCGTTTTTGTTCTTTATCTTTTTTATCTGCCTGCGTCTTTCTCTGTTGGCAAAAGTTATGCCAAAAAGTATGCAACCAATACATGCAAATATGGTCACACACACATACAGTGAAAAGAAAAAATAGGCGTGGCCATTTCAATTTACCTTCTTCTGTATGTTTGCCAACACTAAGCAACTTAATTAGTTTTCACAGTTAATTGATTTTGCCATGTCCACCTAGAAGTATGCTGCATTTTTTGTCTCATCTATATATATATATACATAAACTATATACACAACTGTACCACACGATTTCTATGTAATAAAATCAAACCATATTTATTATCGAAAACTTTACGTATTTACTCGCTTGCACTGGTCTAAGCCTCTGCAATTTGTGGTCGGATTAAAATTTTGTTAGACCGAGTATTTGCATTTTAATGCAGACCATATGCATATACACACACACATACATATAGACAGACATAGATACATATATATAGATAAACAGACAGCCAGATAGTTGTGGTTTCAAACCATTCGCCTTACCCTGCTTTTGTTAGCCATAATTTTGTTGATTGCCTCTGCTGATTCAGCGTTTAATTTCATAGGTTTCCCTCTTTTTTTTTTCCTTTTGAGAGAAAGAGAGGGAGATATGTTGGCTTTGATTTTAAGCAAATCGATTGAATGAGCTTCCATTTTGGTTTTTTTTTTTTTTTTTTTTTTTTTTTTTTGAATGTCAGTCTATAATGGACACAAGCAGAGTCAAGTCTTTGAGCCATTAAATGCAGCCACTCTATGCTCAATTAGCTGAAATTGAAAAGATCTTGCATCAAATCGACGAATAATGAACTGCACAAGAACGACGTTGTTGAATGACCCAAATTATCTAACAGCAAAGTAAAAAGAAGGAATCAAACATTAGCCAAAGAAAAAAAAGAAACTAAAATTGAACGGCAACAACTGCAGCAAAGTTGAGTAATTTCATTTTGGCCAATGTTGGATAATTGAAGAGAGTAAAAGAGAGAAAGAGAGAGAGAGTTGCCTGCATCTGGCCGTCACTCCAAATGGAATTGGATGCAAAATCAATTAGATAGTAGCTAGTGGAAAAAAAAAAGAAAGTATAAAAATCTAAGAAGAAACTGCAAGTTAAATGATACACAACTATGGCTAGCTAGTTCGTTGTAGACGTAATCGGAAGCAGAACTTATGAGGGACATTTAAATTGAGTTTTCTCCACACTCCATCACTAACACCACCCCCGTAACCCTCTTCCCACTCTCACACATTTCCCCCCTCACACTTACAGCAGTCAGTAAATGTAATTAAAATTGCTTTTAGCAACATCAATTAGAAAAGTACAGACTATGGCAAAAGCAGTGTGCAAAAAGATGAAGAAGCAGCAAACGAAAAAAAAAAAAAAAAATTAAGAGCTGGAAAAATGTACAAAAAAAATAAGCAAAAATAAAAACAAAATTTCTGTTGCATATTTGCAGGACTCTTGGCAAAAATTCATTTCAATTTTCTCATGTGTGTGTGTGTGTGTGCGTGTATGTGAAAAGCAAAAGCATTTTGTAGGTTTTATATTTTGCCATAGTGCAAAAGTTTTCTTTTAGTTGTTTACGCTTTTTGTTAGTTTCAAGTTGCTGTCAGTTTTTGATTTCTTTTCCTGTTAAGCTACGCATCAAAAATTTCTTCGAGTTGAAGGCAGTTCCAAAATCATCCCCAAACTCAAACCTAAACCCATCTGCAGACCAAAAAACCCACTTGAGCTAAGGCTTGCTGACTCATCAGCAAAAAAAAGAAACAGAGAAAAAAAAAATAGGAGAAATAAGTAAAAGAGAAAGAGAAAGACAGTGAGAGCAAATGTGAACTTTTGCCTATAAAATCGACCATAAAATGCCCTGTAAAAAAGAGAATTTGCATTGACATTTCACTTTCAGTCACAAAAACCAAATGCTGATCAATGAAAGTTATTGAATTGATTTATGCGAATACTTATATACCCTTTATATGGTGTAAATATATAGGGTATTTGAAACCAGCAAAAAGAGAAAACTACAACAATGCTTTGACACTCGAAATTGAGCCACAAACCGAACACACATGCACACACTCACACACATACACACATTGACAAAAGAGGCAAAAGAATGGGGGAAAAAAATAGAAGGAGGGAAGGCAAAAGGAATTAAATGACAAAAAGCGAAAATGCACAAAAGGCAGAAACGTAGAAAACTCATAAATAATAGCCACAGTTTCTCTCCCTCTCCCCCTTTTTCTCTCACGCCCTCTTTTCTTACTTTTTTTTTGCCTGTTTTTGTGCACCCAATTCTAACTTACCACTTTGCCCCTCACTCCTTATCTCTTTCCTTCCTCTTTTTTTTTTTTTTTTTGTTGTCCCTACTTTTCGGTTTCTTCAGTTTGTGGCTATTTTTCACAATTTGTTTGGTTTGTTGTTGTTGTTCTTGCTGCTTTTTCTTCTATATATTTCATTTTGGTCGTACTTAACATGCAAGAGCATCAACATCATTATTCTACACGTTTTTTTACCAATTTCACAGCATATATATATACCTATATATATATATATATATATAGTGATTTATAACCATTTCAATATATAGACAAACATTTTCAATTAACTTTAGAAAACAAAAATAAAGTAAATAAATCGAAAGGCAAATGCAAACTTTAGAGACAAGAAAAAGATGAAGGAGAAGAGAAGAAAGTTTTCTTACTTTATAAGAAAAAATCAAAAAAAATATATATTAAATATATTTTCTTATTTTAAACCATTTAAAATGACAAAAATTCTGGTAAATAATTATTTTTTAAATTTCTACAAAACTTTTTTAATATGTTAAATGAATTAATATTATAATTTGAAATTGAAATATATTTTTTTATAAAGACTTTAATTGTTTTCTACTTATAATTAAAGTTAGAAACAAAATTTCTATAAATATATAAAATGGAAATGAAATTGTTGCCTTAGTTGAAATGTTTGTAAACTTTCAAGTTTGCAAGTTATCTATATATAAATATTTGAATATCTTTTGTATAAATACCAAAGAATTTGTAATTCTGTTTTTCATTTGAATTTGAATTATAATACAAGCATTTTTTTGTGTTCGTGTTTTCTTTTTTTTTTTTTTTGTGTTCAATTGGAAAGTTGTCATTTGAAATCCATTACCATTTCTTTTCTCTAACATTTCTTGGCAATTTCTTTTATGCTGGCTCCTTGTTCTCTTTTCTAATAACCAACTTTTTTTTTCTTTGGCAAACAATAAATTTTTTCCCACTTCTTTGCATTTTACGCATTCGCATTAAAATTATATTTGTCTTCTTTGTGCGACATTAAACCAAAAAGAAAAAAGAATCAAAAAAAACAACCAGACCAAAAAAAGGAAAAAAATTACAAGAAAGAAAAAAAAAATTCAACTTTTTTACGTGTGTTATTATAACGCAATTTCCTTTGCGTTCGTTTTCTTATTTCTTTTCTTGATTTCTTTTTTTTCTCTCTCTCTCTCTCTACTCCCCCTCCACTCCCTGGTTTTGCGTTTTGCACTTTGCTTTGAACATTTTCAACTTTTGCGCTCTCAAGTGTCGCTGGGGCGAAATTAAAATATCATAAATTTGAGTTAATTACGGTCGAGTAAACATTAACATAATTGTGTCTGTCGTTGTCGTTGTCGCCGTTGCCGTCGCCGTCGCTATTGCCGTCGTTGCCATTGCCATTTTTTAAGTAGCTTGTACTTATTGGCCAGTTTCCTTTGCTCTCGCCATTCTTTTAGTATTTGCGTCCGTTTGGTTTTTGGGATTTGAAGCGACGTTTTGTTTTTTTTGTTTTAAGTCGTATAAATAAATCGAAATGGCTGGCAATTCTTTGTCTTGTTTATTGCTGAATTCTGTTTGATTTTCAACTTAATTATCTAAGCCTAATTAGGTGGATAACGTTCAATTTCCTAACAAATTTAATTTAGTTGACAAAAAAAAATTTCTTTGCGCCTAGCGGGTATGCAACACTTTCATGCCCTTGTACACCTTTGCTTTTGCTAGTTATACGTATTGCTGTGTGTGTGTGTGTCAAATGAAACCAAAGAGTCTCTTGTTCGTTACGCCCCTTAATGGTGGCCATACACACACACACACACACACACACACCTGAGTGCATTTGATTACAAATTTTGCCCTTTTTGTGTCCGCTGGCTAAGCAAACAGGGCGGGCTGACAGCAGCAGCAACACGAAACACAACACGAACTGTGATTGCCAGTAACAACAGCTAAAGGTACAGCAATAGCAATAGCTACATAGCAGACAGTTAAGGCAGTAAGCCGGGGGGTGATTGGGGCCACGACTGTGTGGCAACTTTTGCCACACATGACAACTTGCTGCCTTTGGCTGCTGCAACAGCTTCTGCAACTGTGCCACCAACTCCATTTTCCTCTCGTGCCTTTGCTGATGCTACTACGGCTGGTGCCGTTATTTTTTTTTTTGTTTTTCTTTTTTTGTTGCCTATGCAATTTCCTTTTTCCCGTTTGCATGTGTCTGGCTTTGTGTTTGCTTAATTTTGATTTTGATTCAACTCAATTGTGTCAAAGCTGGGTTGCATTTGATATAAACGAACACGAGGAAGAAGCTTCATTGCAAAAACGAAATAAATAAACGAGAAATTCAATTTATCCATCTATTGCATTTGACTCATAGAAAACGTATTGTATACAATTTCAAATGCCATTTGTTTCTCTCTCTCTCTGACTCAATAATCCTTTGGCCTGTGGCTTAAATAAAAAAAAATCTACAAAAAAAGAAGCTAGAAAATGAAGTCACACTTCTTTAGGCTCTTATTGACTCTTCGTTTTAAATGATTTGAGATTAAATTGAGACTCTTGTGTTGAGTATTTAAAAATTTAGGCAATTATCTAAAAAAACGATGTTATTTTTCTTAAATAAATATGCAGCCACACTATTTATATTTGAACTTAATCTAAGAGTTCTTTAACTTTGGAAATATAGGATAATTGATTTTATAAGCATTTGCTTTAAAAAAAATAACTTTAAGCATATTAATTTATAAGAATACATATAATCAATGTAACATTTAGGAAATGGCTAATGGTAATAGGTCGATTTGAATCAGATTGTCACCATAATTGATTGCTATCTTTTATTTATAATATTTAGGGATTTTAAATAATTTAATATACTAAATCGAATTCATAATCTAATGCCCAATATTAAGTTTAAGATATTTAAGATTATTAGTAAATTATTTAGGAGGTGAAAGGTTCAAGTGTCTATGTGAAAATTGGCAATTAATTTTCATTCCAATGATTTAAAGACAAGTAATTTGAAACCGAAATGAAAATTTAACAAATTTATTGGTAATTGGAAACGCAAATAGGCTTATATATATTTTTAATACTTATGCATCAACTCAGATATATATATATATATATATATAGTTTCTGTAGCATCTGTTGCATATATTTGGTTTATTTGCAAGTGAGTTAAGAACCTTTGGGTTATAGGATATAAAAAGTAACTACATGTATGCTGCATAATGTCGCATAATATATACATACACAAACACACACACACACACACACACAGACACATATACATGTATATACATATATATACATATACAAAGTGTTGGGCTGTTTGTTTTGCTTATTGCGTTGCCTGGGTAGCGACATTATTATGGTTATTCCTTTTTTTCTTTCTTCTGTTGTTGTTGTTGTGTTGTGTATTGGTGTTGCTGTCGCTGCTGTTGGCATATGCCAAGTGGTGTCAGTGTAAATAACAACAACAGGAACAAAAACAACAACAACAAGAAGTGCAACCCAAACTGTAGACTGATTGCAATAATGACATGGCCATAGCCAGAATGCCTCTCGTTCTCCCCTCTCTCACTCCCTTTCTCTCTGTTTTCCTGCACTCTTTTCATTTCCGTTTTCCAGCTAACGAAAAATTGTGCACAGCCAAAAAACAAGGCAGGAAAAATAAGCATACACACACACATATATATATATATATATACACTCACATTCATACTCATACTGTTTTTTTGGCTTGTGAATTATTAGATTGCCTGGAAAAATGCCTGCACGTCATAAACAAGCAGCTTGAAAAAAAAAAATGGTGAAAAAGGGGTAAAAAAAATATAAAACTAAAAGAAGGCTTCCGCCTTTTGCTAACTTAATTACTTTTGAAATAGTTGGGCGCACAAGCAAACACACATATATATATGTATATACACACACACACATATACTAGCTCATGTACATGAATAATGGCAGTTTGGATGACTGACAAGCCCCAAGGCACTGAGACTTCAGTTGAGTAATAATATTTTCCCCTTAGTTTCTTTTTTTTTTTGGGTTTTTCTGCTGCCAAGCAGCAGACGAAGAGTCAGAGAAGCAAACGGAAGTCGCCCTCTTTTGATATGCCTTTTACCAAGTAAATGCAAACAAAATTTTCCTAAACAAATTTATTGCAAGACATTGCAATATGTTGCAGCTACACACACACAAACACACACACACACACACACACACACATACATAGAATAAAAAATGGAAAAGTAAAAAAAATATGTGATATACTAATGAAATGTTGTCATCTGGTTGAATCAATCAATTAGTCTATAAATTGCATTCACATATATCATTTAAGGCAGATTTTGTCTATGTGATTAAAGTGATGGTAAGGCAGTGGTGTGTGTGGGGGGGCGGAGGGGGTTTATCTCTATCCCTAAATGAGTTTCAGTGCTGTTGCGGCTGCTATTAATTGTTCTTGGGGTCTTCTGCCGCATGTGTTGCCATATCATTTTTTATCGCTCTGTCACACGCCCAACCATACACAGACAAATACACACACACAGATATACACAGATACACAGACAGATACATTGAGAAAATGGGCGTTAAGGAGAGCTTAGGTTTGCTTATATGTTCGTACAATGTGGCGTATGATTAATGTCTATATCTGCTGTCATCTTCTATAGTTGTTGCCTGCTCTGTTTCATGGCTTTTGTTTGGGCCATTTGTTTAGGAGTGTTAGGTAGGGAGAAGGTGGGGGGGGGGAGTGAAAGACATGTTCATCATGATATGGGATTGATCTTTAGCTTATTGATAAAATTGGAACACACAAAAAGATATTAAGTACAATATATATTTGATATAATATTCCATTTGTTGCACTATTTTTGTTACTGATTGCAAATCTCCACTAATCGGATTTATTCTTACTTACTTTTACTTACTTACTTTTACCATTTTCGATTTTTTAGGCCGCCTCACCGCGCTGGGAGCCACAAATCGCCGTTCTATGCGAAGCCGGCCAAATCTATCAGCCGCAATATCTATCCGAAGAGGGACGTTGGGTAACGGATTTAAGCAAGAAGACAACGGGCGCCACATGTTTGCGTGATAAAATGGATTTGCTTGATTATTGCAAGAAGGTAAGTACTTGCCCCCTATTTGCCACAAAAAAAAAGGAAAAAAAAAAGAGAAAACCCATCTCTTTCCCCTCGTTTGGTTGCCTTCATTCATAATGCTTGCCACTGATTGAATTGAAGCTGAATCTGAAGCCGAGCATGAAAATTGCTATTTGCATTCACTTTACATTTACTTTGCACACAGAGACCAGACCTGAGATTGCGCATATAGGGAATTTGGGGCGCGGCTGACATGATGATGGTTGGGCAAAGTGAAGAGGGTATGAGGTTGGCATTCTGCTGATGCCAGTGGTTATAATACTACTACTACTACTACTAGTGTTGGTGGTGTTACTGATGGCGATGTTGCTGTTGGTCTGATGCAAAATGTAATTTTATGGCCACGCTGCAGTGCAACATGCAAAAACCAATAAATCAAAAAGAGGCCACACAACAGCAAAACGGGACAAAAGGGAGAAAGAAGGAGGTATAGAGAGTCAAAGTGTGGACAGCAAAAGGAAACAGCTAACGGTGAAAGAGAGTGAGAGAGAGAGAGGAGAGACGGGTATAACAATTTAATTTACGCTGCGTTGAAAGCGTTTACATTGTGAGACAACATTAAACGACACTTAATTAATTTTCCATTAATTTTTCTCTTATTTTTTTTTTTTTTTTTGTTTTTTGCATTCCCCTTACCATTCGTCTGCCATCATCATCATCCGCACATGGCTGAAGCTGTAGATGGAGCTGCTGCTGTGGCTGGCTGTCGTCATAAATTGACATTCCACAATGCCTCTCGCTTCTTTTTTAATTAAATTTCTTTTGCCAACTCGCTTGGCTAATGTGCGGCACACTCACACACACACACACACACACATACGTATACAGAAAACCACGTTTCAGCCATAGTTCATAACTGAAGAGGAAGTGCGACAGCTTCAGATTCAGATTCAGCTTCATATCCAGCTTTTACTTTTGTTTTTTTTTTACAATTGACTCAGTGACTGGCTGGCTGAATGTTCCGTCTGTCTAGTTATCTGTTGTGTCTGTCTCACTGTCTGTGAGTGGATCTGAATTGTGTTGAGTGGCATGTGACAACCAAATGAAATCAGACGACAACAACAACAACAGCAACAATAACAAAGGACGCAACAATTCCATTCAATGCCATCCCATGCCGTTCGATTTTAACTTTCCTTTTGCGTTTGTCTTGTTACAATTTGATGCTTGGCATAAATAAATGAATACCTATTTCTTTTGCATATTCAATGATTCGAATAAAAGACCTTGCCATTCATATAAAATGGAAAAAGCAATTAGCCTCTTATTTTTTTTTCTCCTTTTTTTTTTGCATTAACTTAATAGAAAAATGCAGCCACACTAATAATTTAATCACACAAATAAAATAACTTGTCACTCAATATTAAATGGAAAACAATTAATTGGCTTTGTTTTATGCTTTAAGGGGATATATATTTTGATAATTATATATATTTAGGAATATTCTTTGAAAATTTGAATCCAATTCCATAAATATTGTTGGAGATATACTACTATGATAAACTTCCACTAAAAGTAACCTAATTCTAAAACCTTCTTATAGCGATTTCTTAAGAATAAGTAAGCCAATTGTTTTGAAATTTTTACACCATCTTTTCTGATGTATTTCTCAAATATTGAAGTCATTTTATATATAAAAAGCTAAAGAGTAAAACGGCAGCTCAATTACAGAAAAATGGGATAAAACTAAAATTTCTGCTAATGAATTATATACATATATAATTTTTAAATCGATGCATAAGTTTTTTGCCTATTTGCTATCATGAATTTTTTGCCAAACGGCATCTCTTGGTATTTAGTTTAAGGTCATGTAAATGCACTTGCTGTCATGTCATTCGCATTTCACATTTCACCAATACAGCCTTCAATTTATATAAATGCCCAATCCAATGCGATCTAACATCATTATCATCATTTTCTATATATACATATATAGTAATGAGACCAGCGAGCTGTCAAAACTGTCGCATTTGATTTTGATATGCAAATTTAAGCTAGATTCGTTGGCCCAAACCTTTTAAATGTTGTTGCTGTTGCTGTTGTATTTTACCACAACATAAATCAAATAATATACATATATGTTTGTGCGTGCGTGTGTGTGTGTGTGTGTTGTGCATATGTAAATGACATTTTTTTTTTTATTGGTTTTTTGCATTTGCATTTTATTTCATGTAATTTGGTTACAATTTGAATGTATCTCTTGCTCTTGCTCTTGCTGTTTTTGTTCTTGTCATGTTGCACATATGTATATATATATATGCATATATATTTTAATTTTATATTCGCCGCTTCTTGTTGGCCATAATTAATTATTATGCTTATTTATTTATCATATTTCATTTATGTAACATTTGCTTCTGATGGCCACAAATAAAATTGTTAAAGCTCAAATGTTTTAATAGTACAACATGGCGTATGTGCAATATTGAGATAAAACTGATTAGTTCATAACGAGTTTGCCTTTTTGAGTTTAGTCTTTCATAATTGAATAGTCGTTCATAAAAGTATGCACACACACACACACACCCACACACACATCTATCAATTCAATTTTATTCTGACAATCAAACATAAATCAGGCCACATGAAAGTATAATACAGATTGTTTTTATACCTGACGGCAAGTGGTCGCTGAAAAAAAATAAACAAAAAAAAAAATTATTAATTAAAAAACATCTTGTTGGCCTTTTTATACTTATTTTTATTGTTATTTTTGTTGCTATTTTGTTTTGTTTTCATGTCTGGCTCTCGCTCTCACAGTTGCGCTTTTTAGTGCTTTCTTTCTGATATTTTCGTGTTTTTTTTTTTTTTTTGGTTTTGGATTTTGGATTTCCGCCAAATGCAGTAAAATATATTTATATTTAAATGTTATTTTATTATAAGGTAGCATAAAGGGTATATTAGCTTTAACTAAACCAGAATAAACTAAAACAAGTTTCTAAATATTTGAAATACTTTTCTTCTCTTGGGAAATGCAATATTATTTGGAAAATATTTTATAATAAGAAAAGTTTTTTAATTCCCATTTTAAATGCCCTTAAAAATACTAAGTACAAAGGCAAAGGGTATTAAAAACTCTTTATTGCCCAAAAACAAGTTCAGAGCTTTGTGTTTTACTTTGTTTTTTTTTTTCCTCCTTTTTTTGTATATTTTTATATTCATTTTGCTGTTTTTGCTTGCTCAGCAATTCAAATGGAAATTAATTAATTTGCCACTGAAAAGAGAAGGGGGCAGGTGAAAGAAGAATGAGTAGGAGGCATTGTTTTTTTTTTTTTTTTTTTTTATTTTGTGGTATTCGGTGTCTCCACCCCCTACCCTTACTGCCCTTAAAATCTTTTGTATTTGCATTTGACCGACCCCATCTACATATCAGTTTTTGTTAGCTTTTTTGGTTTGAGGTAATGAGTTAAATTACATGTGGGAAATGAGACTGTGGGAGTTTTTGTGGGTAATATAATACTTTTGGTAACTGTATATATATACATCTGTATATGTGTGTGTGTGTCCTTCTGTATATACAGATATTAAGCATTAAACAAATTGAATGGATTTATGTTAATAAATTTTTTAGTTATTAAATTTCTCTCTTTGAGGTTTGTTTATATGTTAAAACTGAAAAGCCTTAAGGATGGCCATGTTATACATTTAAATACTCTTAATTATGGAAAATTTGTATTAAAATTAGATATTTAATTATCTTTTTTAGTGTTTCAAAGCCAAATAAACTAATCTTCTATTTATGTTTAAAAAGTTTTGAAATTTATATATTTGTTATATAAATAGGGTATTATGAATTCTATAACTGAAATAATGAAAATAGTTAACAAAAAATTAAAATGAATAATAATGAAATCAATTAAACATGGATAATTCCATTTCAGTTGTTAATCGAGAATAAAGTGAATTGTTATATAAATTGCATCTTGATTGAATTAATTACATTAACTTTATACTATTTGATCAGGATGTGTGTGTGTTGTAAAAGAGTGAGGGAGAGAGAGAGAGAGAGAGAGGAAGCATGGGTTAGCAAGAGGTTTGTCTTTTGGGGCCGATTACAAACTGTAAGCTCATTTTGCACAAAATCTCATTAACTTGGCGAGAGTAGAGGAAGAGGAGAAGGTCATCCAACCGAGCCGCGACCGGAACATTAATGAGCAAGTCTTGTAATTGAATATACCCCCCCGGGTGTATATATATATATAGGTATATATATGAGTGTGTGTGTGTATGTGAGAGTGTCCATGTGGTTGAATCGCTTATCAATAAGCCATTAGTCATGGTCTTTGGTTTGGCATTTTTGATGATTTGTCTAACTGTAGCAAATTGGCCCAGTCATTGGACAATCAAACTGATTGAACTGCCAATATGATTAAAGCGTTAACAAACAGAAATCCCGATCAAAATGTTTCAAGCCTTAATAGGATCCTTATATAAACACCATTAGTGTAAACGCAATTGCCAATCATTAGATAATTTTTGTCATCAGTTAACAAACCGAATCAGAGTCCATTCAATACGATTTCGTTTCTACAATATATAATGATATTTCTGTGCTAAAGATTTTTCCCAAATTGATATTGTTTGAAATATATTAAATAAATATAAATTTAGATTAACTATTTATATATAAACACAGGTCACAGGGGGCGTATGAGCAATTTTTACCAGTTAAAATTTGTTGTTTAACTCTTTCTTCAAGTTTTTTAATTATTATTATATTATTAAAACCCTTTGATTGTTAAATTTAAGAATTTTATTGTTTTAAGTTTTAATATTATTAACTAGCTGTTTTTTGTTTTCTTCATATGCTTTTATTAACTAATTAGTTATAATTATTTTTGATTTCTGTTTTCGTTTGGAATTCAATTCGCTAATTATACGCTGCAAGCAAATTCAATTTCATTCGCATTCATGATTGAAGAGTAAACCCATATACATACATACATACATATAGATATACATTTATATAGGTGTATGCGTGTGCCCTGTGTTTGCATTTGCAAATATACAAACACACACACACACATATATAGGCCTAGGGGCATTTATATAGACACGATGGTTGAAGAGATGCACAAATAGTGAACTTATGAATGCACACACACACACGCACACACACACACTCGAGGAGTCAATTGCATTGGTTGCTATTGCTCCTGGTTATAGTGTAAATATGTATATACTTACTATATATACATACATAATTGCATAGGGAATGGGAAAATACTTAGTTTGCGCATCATTTAAGCGACAGCAATTTCTGCCTCTGCCTCTGGTAATTGGCACTTAGCTCAAGTTCGGAATGGACCCGGTATGCCATTGCCATTGCAGTTGCGGTTACTGCCGCTGACAGGCAAACCAGCTAACCAACACCAGGACCATCATCCACACACAACCACTCATTGTCAGTGTTAAAGGACACACATGGATATATACATACGTATATATATATATATATATCATATGCAGAACATTTGCCATGCTTTAACTTGTATCTATGAGATGTTTATAATTAAATGCCGTATAGTTCAGCGCATTGAAATTCAGTGAGCAGGCAAAAAGTAGTTTAGTGGCAAAATAGTTTACTCCATATAAACGTGTTCATGTGTATGTTCTATATAGCTTAGTGCTAAATATAGTTGGATGGACTGACCATCCCCAAAGACACACAAACAGACAGGCAGACAGACAAACACATAAAGTGGGAGGGAGAGAGAGAGAGAGAGAGAGAGAGAGAGCAAGAGAGAGATAGAGAGACACTCATCCATGGCCATGTGTAACAAATGGGGCCGTTTTTCCAAGCTAAGCCGCTCGCTTAAATGCCTGGACCACCATGAACAAGAGCTATCCGGCGGGACCAGCAATAGTCGCTCTCTTCTCTTCAGCTCCTGTGGGCGTACAATGCTGAGCTGTGCATCGGTCCAGGCCCTAATTCAATTGTTTGTAATGTTGCCCGGGCATTTAGGGGCTAAATGCTTGCTTACACATAATACCCATTAAAGGTGATATATGTGCAAAACATTTTGACCATTTTGTCTTTATTTTTTTTTTCGTTTCGGATTGGCTCAAATTGGTTTTAGGCATTGAAAGCATGCCACTTAAAAACTATTGTAGTTGAAGTCTCGGTTTGTCAAGAACCCGAATTAGAATCTTTAGTAATAATTTTGAAGAAATATTCATAACTAACTAAAACGTTAGTTACCTGTTACTGAAAGTTACTTGAAGCAAAACAATTTCCTAAGAACGTTTCACCATTATTGATTTTTCCTTCAACTGATTGAAAATTGAACAACTTTCATACCTAAGTTTCTAAGGCGGAAATTAATTAATTTCCGGTTGACTCCAAAGCAAACACGCGTCTACAAAATAAACGATCGATCATGGCAAAGAATCTAAGTATTTAGATATATTTTTAATATAAATAAGATTTCCTTTAAATAAATATTACTTTATTCAAAGCTTATTAGATTATTTTGATTAAGTTTATTGTGTGTAACAGAAATATCAATCAAATGTCTATCAAACTCAAGATGTAAATCATTCCAGTTCCAAACACTAACTTCAATAACAATATTGGTTACCAAAGTTAATTTTAAGCAAATTTGTAACTCACACCAATGCAATCTTTCAAGGACTTTACTAAAAGACCCGTTGTGGCGAACGAATTTCTGTAAATGCACCAAAAGGATGCATCAGGTATTTGCATGTATCATAAGAGCCAAAGACCAGAAATGGCAATCAGTTGAGTATAGTCAAGGTATAAGTTTTCACTTGGCTTTGCCAAAGGACTCTTGTTTTGGGAAATTTAATATCTCTGTAAGATGCCTAAAAGTTGCTTTAGGTTTATATAAATATATAGAATCATGTCACTAGATTGATTCACCAGTTAGTAGTGATCAATTTTCTACTATATTTTACTTTTTTTGTGCTGTGAGTTACATGCTTTTATCCTATGGTTAAAGGATATAAATAAGAGCACCTGTATGGCTTGAACTATATGTATATGCGTGTGTGTGCATATGTGTGTATGCTTTGGTATCCCATTTGACAACACAAACAAACAAACAAACAAGGAAAAAAAAGGACTTTGTGTCACAAAAGTTTCAACTAAACAAAACAATGTTAACCGAAAGCCGTCCGCAACAACAAAGTAAAATAATAACATTTAGACCTTTTGGCCTTTGTTTTTTTTCTCTCTCTCTCTTTTTGTTTTCTTTTTTGTTTTCACCCCTTCTCTTTTATCTAACCTTTTCTTTTGCTACTGTTTCTGCTCCCTGTACAACGAGGCGTATGGGAAATTATTTTTACAATTTCAATGTCAACATGTTGGACGACAGAGCCTACAAAAAGAGAGAGAGAGAGAGCAAAGAAAGAGAGAGAGACAAACATAGATAGAGCGACAGATATATATATATATATATAAATTCAAACACGCGCGAAGGCCAAGTACAGGCGAAGCTGGAACGGTAGTAAAAGGGTGTACGCCATTTGGTTTGAGGTGTATAAGGTTACGCCTATTCAATGGATTGGACTAACTTAGAACAACACGAGTGAGCTTAACTAAAAATACAACATATACGCAATATTTTAAGCTCAAATTCATTTGATGAGTTTCAGTGGGCGTGGCTTTGGCCAGGTACCAAGTAGACATTGAAGGCATAGGCGAAAAACTTAAATTAAAACAAGCTCAACGCGGCCTGTACATACAAATGCCACGGGGCCATGGCTCTCTCCACTTTCCCAACTCTCTCTTCCTCTCCCAACCTGATCCCTGCCACCTGCCTAGTTATCCACCCTAACCTTACCCACTGGAGAGAAGGGTGAAGAAAAATAAGGAAAAAAAAAAACACAAAATGCAAATGGAAAGCTGCTACAAAATGATTTGCCACAGCACGCACAAGTTTAACGGGCGGGAATAGATGAATAGGGTTGGGATGATGGGAGGAGCTGAGCTAGGCTAGGTAAGGAACTGTGGGTTGCCATGAGCGGCTCAATGCCACATTAAAAAATCATTTTCAATAACGTGCAACGTGTATGAATAGTGTAGTTGTTGCTTGTGTCTATGTTGTAGAAGGATGTGGATGGAAAATCTTACAAAAACCATTCAAAATCGATTGTTTACAACGAACATACACACATACATACATGCCTGCAGGCACAGGAGGTGTACAAAGATGCATCATTGTCAAGCTGAATATGAATTTACATAATTACAATGAAAACCTTTATAACAACAATAGATTTTTAACGTTTTATTCTTTATTCTGGTGTTCTTAAGTCGTCGCCGAAAAGTATACAACGGTATGGTCGTTTAGACCTGTTGTCTTGGTTTCCAAATCGATGATGGGAAAACACAAAAGCAAGGACAATGATGGACATTAACGAATGGCCGCCATATTGTTTGGTATTATTATTGTGATTATTGTATTGAAACTTGTCTAATTGCATTGGCCAAGGATAAAGCCCAACAATAGAGACACATCCTGTCTAACGTATGGGTCCCAAATGGTTATCTATGTGGATGTGTCTGTGTTTGTGTGAGTGTGTGTGTGGTATGTGGGAACAAAAGCAAAATGTCAAGTTTAATTGTTTGTCTGTCATTAGCGTACACATCATGCAGCAATGCAACGAGCCATGGGTTCTACATTTTTCCTTTTTCTCTTTTTTTTCCCCTTTTTATTATTTTTTTTTTTGCTAATTTTATACAATTAAATTTGCTTTTCATTCTCTGTGTGTGTGTGTATGTGTGTGTATGAAACAAAGGAATCAAATGCTGTTACAATAACTTGGACCTGGACTGGGGCCTGCCTCTGTATTTGTGGCGAACTCTCTCAAGCGAAGCACTTAAACAGCCTCACGCTCGGTTGAATATGTTTTGATTAAGCCAAGTAGAACGAACACATTTTAGCCAGTACATGAGGACCAGCCCACCCAAGAGAGTGTGTGGGTGAGAGAGTAAGTGTATGTGAGACAGAACGAGCAAGAACATATGCTCCTCAGGGTATTCGAAAGTGAAACTCACTCTTCTCCTCTATGGGTGTGAGTGTGTGTGTATATGTGTGTGGCACGTTTATATACTCCAGCGACCAAAACAAATGGTGGACTCGTATTCGTTGTATTCATATTCAACCAGAACTAAAGCCAGTGCCAGGCGACCATCGACCAACGTTAACGCTGGTCTGTTCAGGCACAGTGCGAATGACGTCCTTGTCCACATCGTTGTCGTCATTCCTGCTGATGATGTGCGTTTTCATTCTTTTTTTCTTTCTTTTTTTTTAAAGGCAACTGTATATGTGTGTGTGGCTTTGGGTGTGGAAAGTGGTGTGGGCGGAAGGATTTGGTGAAGTTTTTTTCATCAGTTTTTTCATCTGTTTTTTGTTTTTTTATTTATCAAGTCGCTTGCACGCACGCAATGGTGACCCCGACACCCAAACTTGATGTACAGTGACTTAAAAGTTTTATGTGAATGATGAGTGCTTCATTAGCTGGTAAAATGTTACCTGCTGTAATTTGGTTTTAAGTTGCTGTTATATCATAAATTTAACACACAATTCTTATGTAAAATTCAGGTCCATTACATGCGTCATAATAATTATATGCAATTGTGGGTGGTTGTGTTATACATATGAGCATACATACTCGCATTTGTATACATTATTCATTCTGAACTCATATATGGGTTGTCTGTAAAACGAATGTTTTCAAAAACTGTTCTACAAAACTGTTATACGAAAACTGTTATATAAAACTGTTATACAAAACTGTTATGTAAAACTGTTTTATTAGAACTGTTATACACTCAAAGTTGTAGCTTATACAGGTCAGTTATACAATACACTGAATCTGTTATACATGTGCCTTATGCAAATATTGTCACACCAATTTGAATTCAGATCTCCCCACTGTACCACTATGTGTTCATGTACTGTGGATATAGTCAACGATGGAGGCCACTGCAAGAGGCCTTGCCAAGACTTGGTTTATTTTCTGTTTGGCTTTGCTGGCGGTAATGGGTGGCTAGTGTGTGTTTGTGTGGGGTTGGGTTTTCTTTTTTTTTTTTTATTTTGGAGTGGGTGATGCGGGAAGGGGATTGACGCCTTTGGGGTTTTGGTTTTCAGTTTGACTTGACATGCATCAGCATCATTATTTTGTGCTTTTAATGTTGTATTTAGCCTGGTTGCCAGCAGCTATACAGGCCGAAAGCCGACTACTGAAAAACCGAATGGACCTGCAAGCAAACGAGTAAAGGAAACGAGATGGAATCCAGTGTATGGAATGGGTAAAATGGATGGATGGATGGATGGTTGGTTGGTTGGTTGGATGAATGGATTGCGGTGTCTGGTGAGCGGGCGTTGCCTACGTGCCGTTTGCACTCATTTCATTTTTCTTCTCCATCTCGCTCCACCTGCACCTCTAGCTCCATCCATTTTCAACGAAACACTCAAACAACATTTAAAAAGGCCTTATTTTCATGAGCTGTTGGTGCTGTTCCACATATGTATGTGTGCGTGTGTGTGTGAGTGCGAGTGTGTGTGTATGGTTGCCACTCGGCACATAATTGTTTGAAACAAATGTAGTGCATATACACACAAAGAGAGAAACACAAGCAACCACCTCCCAACCGACACACACACACACATGGATCGCATTTTATTAGGCCATTCAGTTAGTCAGTCATTTAGTCAGTCAATCAAACTGGACAGGCAATTAAAGTTTTACTGGGTTTGGGGGTAAACAACCGAATACAAAGTGGGGATAAACATGATCATGTATTGTATTAGTATATTATCCGGATAAAGATGAATTTCATTTTCACAGTCCAAAAAGCAGGCAATGAACTAAATATATATTATATATACATACATACATACATACATATGTATATCTTTTGTTTCCTTTTACTTATACACTTTTATACAATGTATGTTTGTGTGTGTGTGTGTGCTTGTGTGTATATTTTCTCGCTTTGGCAACCACAAATGGAAATTGAAATTGATTTTTCCCCCACCTTTTTGGGGTTATCTCTTAGACACCCAAATGTTTCCTTGTTAATTCAAATACGAAAACTTTTGGCAAGTGACAAACTTAACTTAATTGTTGTAAAACGCAACATGTTTGTCTCAATTAGACAAGAATTTTGTCTACAAAACTTACATGTGTATACATATGTTCAAGTGTGTGTGTGTGCACTCAGAAAAACCGTTTTCGTTTGTGTTTCAAATTTTTGTTAGTTTTCATAGCATACATTTGGGAGCAATAAAATTTAATTAATTCATCTAGTAATTAATTAATCAAAAATATAAATGTGAGTTTATATAAATAAAACAGCAAACAAAAAAAAAACAGAAAAGAAACTGCACCCCTAAAATAGGCAATTCAATTTGTAAACTTTTTTCTAATTGAATGTAGCGATAATTTAAAGAACTTTCAACATAAGTCTTACCTTTTATTATAATAAACAAACTGTTTGGTAAGGTTAACAAGCTTTCTTTCAAGTGTATTTGCCTGTTTGCTGATAATAAATGCACTTATAGGCATTAACATTGCCTCAAGTGCTTCAGAGACAAGTTAATTAATCGACTTTGACAAACATCTGCGTGTGCCTGCAGCACAGTCATTAAAGTGACTTATATGGCCCATATGCATATATAAGTATACCGTTATACACAGATATACATATATTGCTTTATCGAATTAGTTTTGCCTTCTATTCACATATATATTTTCGTATTCTCCTTCTTATTGCAGGCCTATCCCAATCGGGACATTACAAACATTGTGGAGTCATCGCATTATCAGAAAATTGGCGGTTGGTGTCGTCAAGGTGCTTTGAATGCGGCCAAATGTAAGGGTTCTCATCGTTGGATTAAACCATTCCGTTGCCTAGGTAAGAAATTCCATTCTCTTAATCTTTAAATCTTTCTCTATCTATCTTTCTCTCACTCTATGTGTCTGTCTGTTTAAATTTCTTTCTCATATTGTTTTTTAAACTTTGCTCTACTCTGTTCTGTTTTTTCATTCTCGTTACGCTCTATGCCTTTCGATACAATTTTATCTCCTATATGATGCGTCACGATTGTCATTGTCTTCATGTTTGGCTTCAGAAGGACCATTCCAATCGGATGCCTTGCTGGTGCCTGAGGGATGCCTCTTCGATCATATACACAATGCATCACGCTGCTGGCCATTTGTTAGATGGAATCAAACTGGAGCAGCTGCCTGCCAGGAGCGAGGCATGCAAATGCGTAGCTTTGCGATGCTATTGCCTTGCGGCATCTCTCTATTCTCGGGCGTGGAATTTGTATGCTGTCCAAAGCACTTTAAAAGTAAGTAACGCTAAAGCCATCAAAAAATATCTGCTTTTCTCATTGTATGCCAATCTGTCTCTCTTTCTTTTGCAGCCGATGAGATTCGTGTAAAGAAGACGGATATTCCAGTAATGCCACCCGCCCAATTAACCAGTGCCAATGATGAGCTGACTGCTAATGATGACGACAATGATGATAGCAACGATTCTAATTACTCCAAGGACACCAATGACGATGAGCTGGACGATGAAGATGATCTGATGGGTGATGATGAGGAGGATGAAATGGTTGCCGATGAGGCGGCAGCTGCTGGCGGAGCTGGCGGTAGCAGCAGCAGCAACCCAGCTAGTCAAGCTGATGCCAATAGTGGATCTTTGGATGACATTAATGCTGAATATGATAGCGGCGAAGATACAGACAACTATGAGGAAGATGGAGCTGGCTCTGAGAGTGATTTGGCCGATACATGGGATCAGAATGGTAGCTCAAGTGGTTCAGGTGCTGGTGCTAGTGCCATTGGTGGAGCTAAATCGCCAGCTCTCAAGGCTCCAGCTGTTTCCATGTTCTCGTCAACAACTTCATCGTCTGATATGGCAGTCACCTCCGGCAAGGGACAAATCAAGGCATCCGAATTGGTAACCAATACACCCCAATTGTCTGCTGCCGCTGCGGCTGCTGCTGCTGCTGCCGTTGTGGCTGCTGCCAATGGTGGCGCACCCCCATCGACAGCCCAACCCACCTCAGATCCCTATTTCACCCACTTTGATCCACACTATGAGCATCAGAGCTACAAAGTAAGTCAGAAAGTAAGTGTTAACAATGCGGGAGCAGGTTTATTTATCGAATCCAAAACACACAAAACGTATTCTAAACAAAGGAAGCCCAACAGCGCCTTGAGGAATCGCATCGCGAGAAGGTGACCCGTGTCATGAAGGACTGGTCCGATCTAGAGGAGAAGTATCAAGATATGCGTCTAGCCGATCCCAAAGCGGCCCAAAGTTTTAAACAACGCATGACCGCACGTTTCCAGGTTTGTGCAATCTCCAACCCCTTCAGCACCTCTATCTCCTGTCATCTATTTCTATCCTATATCTGTCTCTCTATTCTCTCCTATATCACTGATGCACCCCATTTAGTATTTTCAACTATCATCTAATTAACCATCAAAAGATTATTTGGTTTTTTTTTTTTTCTCATAGTATTACCATAACCATGTAAATTTGTAGCTAAGTATTTGTATATACTTACATACATATGTATATATATATATCTGCGTCTGTATTTTTGCAAGCAGCAACTAATTCTATCATAAACGAATGAAAATTGAAACGATAACATGATTATAATCATGTATAACAAAAGAAAACTATCGATAGATGCGATAGAAACTTCTTTTAACAATTTTCATTCGATTTGTGAAAATTACAACTGCTCCAAGTATTGTATTCTTTTGCTCTTTAGGAAATGTAATCATGTAATTAACTTAAATCTGTAGTTGGAATCATTTTATATATCTTCTTTTGGTTTTGTTTTCATTTGCTTTGTTCTTTGATATCTTATGTCTTTCCCTTCACTTACCATGCACATTGTATGTAATATTGCTTTTTTTCCATTTCGTTGCTCATTGTAATCGCTTGCATTTTGATTTAACTGTACTTTCTCATCATCATCATTTTCTTTGTTGTAACCATGTATGGCAAATGGGAGCGAAAGAGGCATCAGATTGTAATCATATAACAATTAACATAAAATATCAAATAACGACAACAGCATTAACCCAAAAACAAAAAAAAAAAAAAAAAATAGAAAAAAACTAAACAATACTGAAACAAAAACTATAACAACCGATTAACAACAACAACAAAAACAGTAACAATAACAGTAACCTATACATAGATACAAATTACTTAAGCTAACCAAAACCTAACCAAACTTAATTATACAATACATAACAAAAGCGCTTTTGTAGTTCAAACTGATTGGCTTTAACCATATATATATAGTATATATGTATATACATATATGTATATATACATATTAAATAATGCAAATCCTTAGTTGTGACGCCATTTTGTTTTTAGTTTCCATCTTAATTCAAATTCAGAAAGCAAACCAACAAATGAAACAAACGAAACTGAAACATAGGACGCAACCTTTAGAGATGGACAGGCAATCGATAGTCGATAGACGCTAACAATTTGTGCATTAATTCCTTTAGAAATGCTGCTTCAAGTAATTGCTATGGCAAGTAATGGACTGCAACTGCCTTTAATGTGCCCTATTGAACTGCTACATATAACTGTAATATATAGATTTTATATATATTAATTAGATTATATATATTATATTATATTTATCGGACCAGAAATCAAATTGAATTCCAACTGCTTACAACACGAACCGACAAATTAAGAATCATTTCTTATGTGCTCATGCAAAATATTTTCCATGTCCTTATATATTCATAAATATATATATATCAGATCAGATCAGTTGTTTCCAAAGTTTCACTCAGTCCACAGTTCCCTTTACATTTGTCCCTTCGTCTACAGTATGCACTTTCTCACTTGCCAGCAGCACTTAAAGTATCGCGGTTTCTCTATACCACTCTCTTGCTCTCTCACCCTCTCGCTCTGTCTTTCTCTCTTTGTCTGTTTTTCCGAGCATTCTTATTTTAACACACACACACTCATATTATAGAGGGCACCAAAATTGAAAATTCAATTCGAAATCGAAATCAAAAGCAAAACCCAACCCTTAAACATTTTAACATTTGACGTTGCAATTACTAACGACTTTAACGGCAAAACTAACATTTGAAAGTAAAGTAAAAAATAAAAAAAGAAAACAATTTAACCGATTAAAACGGAAAAATGAAAATCGCATATCGATAGTCTGTGGTAAGACCACTCACATCGATATCGTAATTGAAATCGAAATTCGAAAATATGGCAAAGTTTCGTCATGCTGATAATCTTTCTCTCTTGGTGTGCAATACGTCTTTATATGGGAATGTAATTTTAGACTTCTGTTCAGGCACTCGAGGAAGAAGGCAACGCCGAGAAGCATCAATTGGCTGCCATGCATCAGCAACGTGTACTGGCCCATATTAATCAACGGAAACGTGAGGCTATGACCTGTTACACTCAGGCCCTGACCGAACAGCCGCCCAATGTGAGTAGTAAATGGGAATTTCATATTTTGCTATTGCAAATGTTTATCGATAATGTTATCGAAAACGCAAATGGTGATCGGTAATTGATGATCCATCCATCCATCCAATGTTCGGAGAAAAGTATTTCAATCATTTTCCATTCATTTAGTATTCAAAGAACAAAAATATAAGTAATCCGAGTGCAATATTTAATCATTTTTATTAGGCCCATCATGTGGAGAAATGCCTGCAGAAACTATTGCGTGCCCTGCACAAGGATCGTGCCCATGCCTTGGCCCATTATCGCCATTTATTGAACTCTGGCGGTCCAGGAGGTTTGGAGGCAGCTGCCTCAGAGCGTCCACGTACATTGGAACGTTTAATCGATATTGATCGGGCTGTCAATCAATCAATGACTATGCTAAAACGTTATCCTGAATTGTCCTCAAAGATTGCTCAATTGATGAATGATTATATTTTGGCACTACGCAGCAAGGATGATATTCCCGGCTCATCGCTGGGCATGAGCGAGGATGCTGAGGCTGGCATATTGGATAAATATCGTATTGAAATTGAACGTAAGGTGGCCGAAAAGGAACGTCTGCGGCTGGCCGAGAAGCAGCGCAAAGAGCAACGGGCTGCTGAACGCGAAAAGTTGCGTGAGGAGAAACTTCGCATGGAGGCCAAGAAGGTCGATGATATGCTCAAATCGCAGGCAGCCGAGCAGCAACAACAGCAGCAGCAACAGCAGCAATCGCCCGAGTTGCAACAACAGCAGCAGCAACAGATGGATAAGGGCAAGGATCTGAGCCTTGACAGTGGAATGGTAACTTCAGCCAATCTTAATCTTGATACCACAAAGAGCGAGAAGGATTTGGTTGATGCCGAGTATGCTGAAGCTACTGTCAGGTGAGTATTATGCCCATAAATAATTAAATATACCGTTATTCAATAAAATTTTTTATTTGTTTCGTTTCAAAACCTTGTAGCAGCACCAAAGTCCAGACCGCTTTGCCAACGGTCGATGATGATGCCGTCCAACGGGCGGTAGAAGATGTGGCTGCTGCTGTGGCCCATCAGGAGGCTGAGCCGCAGGTGCAACATTTCATGACCCACGATCTGGGCCATCGCGAATCGGTATTTGAGCTGCGTACCCGACAACTCGTACCGCATTTGCCTAAAGCATATCCCATTTCGTTCTCATTGCAGAGCTTCTCATTGCGACGCGAATTTGCGCATTCGCATGCGACTAAGGAGGGACGCAATGTCTATTTTACGCTCTCATTTGCTGGCATTGCCCTAATGGCGGCTGTCTTTGTGGGCGTGGCCGTTGCCAAATGGCGAACATCACGCTCGCCGCATGCCCAAGGCTTCATTGAAGTGGATCAGGTGCGTATACCAACATCGAGATCATTATCGATAATTTTAATCGATAACTACTTTATATCGATCTCTTCGCCGTTTATTGCGGAACTTTGAAATACAAGTTTTAACTTTGCTTTGCTTATCTGTTCTCACTTAGAACGTGACCACACATCAACCCATCGTCCAGGAGGAGAAAATTGTGCCGAATATGCAAATCAATGGATATGAGAATCCAACCTACAAATATTTTGAAGTGAAAGAGTAAATGCAACTATTTATAATCAACAAGCAAAATTGCATGCACTCAATAATTTAATAATTAACAACAACAAAAAAAAGAAGCAACAACAACAGCAAGAGCATGGCACTTCAACCACATTTCAAAAGAAGAAAAACAAAAAAGGAAAACAAAACAAAAAAAAAATTAAACATAATATTAACAAACATTTTTTTTTTTCGTCAAAAGGAGCGCAGTTCCAAAAAAAAAAAATAAAAAATCCACACACACACACACACAGAATTAAATAATATAAAGAAAAAACGTACATGAATGGTAATGGAATCTATATATTAAATTTAATGAAACGGCAAGAATATAAAGCAAGCAAATAATTTTAAGTATTTAAATGTTTAACAATGAAAACAAGTAACAAAGAGAAACAAACAACAAAAATGCAGTAAGAGAAGAAAATAAAATAAATGCATCTCTCTCTCTCTCTCTCTCTAGCTCTCTATTCATTTCCTTTGTCACCCTCTGAACGTAAGCAAAATAAAACAAAAACAAAAATGCTTCAAATTGATAATAATACTCATACACACACATAGACAGACACATTGTTGTTTTAGTTTTAAACAAAAAGGAATAAAAGTATTAAAACAACAAATATAATCAATAAAATGGTTATAAAAATATTTCCTTTTTCGTTTTCGATTGCTAATTTCTACAATTTGTGGAAGAGTTGAAAAGAAAGATAAAGAAAAATGAAATGCATGAGAGATGGAGAGAAAGAAAATGATATTCCTAGTTAATAAATTGTCAAGCCACACGAACACTCACTCATACCCCACATACACACAAGCATACTACACAAACTACGCAGAATCGTTGCATACTTTTCAGCATGCCAATAAAAATGAATTCTTATAGCAAAAAAACTGCGCCGCTCTGCCACTTGCTGCATGCATACATATTAGTAAGGAAATCTAAAAAAAGAAAATGAAAGAAATCAAAGGCAAAAAGCAAATGCAAATACGTAAGCTAGTAAACACACACACTATGTGACACTTACACATACACAGCCACAGCCACATGTGAATCTAAGAGCTACCTACGCGTACTAATCTATATACATACATATATATACAATCCACACACATATATATATATATATATATATATATTGGATGGCAAGCAGAAACTAAGAAACAAAAAATGCAAAAACAAACACAAATTATATATATATATATATGTGTATATATATATATATACAATATATTTAAAACGCAAACGCAAGCAAACAAACAAATAAGAAAATGTCCATAAATGTATTTATGTATCTATACACAAAAACCTTAAAAAATATATGAAAAAGAAAAGCCATCATTTACGATGATAAATTCAATCTTGCTAAATCATACATATATACTATATACATACATGCATATACATATGTGTCTGCCCTCCTCCTCTACCAAAATAAAAAATAATATATAATAATCAATTCATCCTCAAATGGCAAATGGCAAAATTAAACAAACAACAATACAAAAATCTAATTTGTTTCATTATTTAATTGAAATTGTTCGTTTTTCTTTTTGTTTTGGGTTACATAACCTTACAATTTTTAAAATTTTGTTCAAAGAATGAACTTGAAACTTTTAAACTTTAGAACTTTTAAGCAAACTATAATTTTTACTATATAGTATCCACATTTACACTTAAATAAACTGAAACAATGTTTATTACACTAAGTTTCCAACAGATAAACAGAAAATGTTATAATACTATATAGTTATATATAGTTTCTGTACAAACTGGGCATACAATTTTCAGTTTTTAAACTGATTTCTAGCTACTAATTCGAATTTGATTAATGCAAATTGGATTAGTTTCCAATTCTAAACATTTTACACTTTAGAATCTTTGTGCAAAACCAAATGAAACATTGGAATTTGAAACAAAAACACGAGAAACCGTTACAGCAATCAGAAATAGAATAAATTTAAGAAATTTCAAAAAGATTTCAAACAAATATTTTTCAAAATCTTTCCGAGAAGTTATTATAAGCTCAAAGGGTTCAATTTGAAAAAACTTTAACTTGGTTTCGTTTTGTTTTTTCAGAATAATAAAAATAAAAAGAAAATACTTGATTATCCAGCCCTGAATCTGAGTAAAATTTAAAAAAATGAGTCATTTCATTTGTACTCAACTTGTATCAATATGTATATATATATATATATATATATATATATATTCTGTTTTCATTGTTGTTTTGTTCTTGCCGAACATGCACAAATCACCCAATATATAGTATATATATATATATATATATATATATATGTATATGTATATATAGTGCTATATGTGTATGTGTATTGGCCATATCAAAATTATTTCCTAGTCTTAAAGTCAAGCATATATACATACATTTTGTTGTTTTCATTGGTATTGTATTTTTTTTTTGTTTGTTTGTTAAGTTGCACTTGATATACTATTACATAATTGGTAAGAGAGAGAAGATAAGCCGTTTCGAAATTTTTAGTTTAATTTGCAGTTCGATTGCTTGGTAAATATTAAATTTGAAATGTTTGTTAGTTAATAGAAAGTATGAATTATACTATATACATAAAGAAAGAACATTGGCAGCACAAAAAAAAAACAAAAGAAAATCATTCACACAAAACTAAACAGGCAAAAGGATTTCCCCCAGTAACAAAACAAAGAAGAAAAAAAAAGAATTGAAATGAAATGAAAAGAAAAAGGTTTATATAAGTGTAATTTGTAGTAGGTTTTTGCTAATTATACAAAATGATCATGTTTGTAACAACCATTTACAAGATACTTGACACACAGATACATGCACACACACACACATATACATACACATATATATGTATATGTATTAAATGCAATACATACATACGAATATATATATGTATTTATATGTATGTACATGCACATAATTGTATAACAAAAACATAAAGAAACAAAAAAAAAAAAAAAAAAGAAAAATATATTGATTTTCGATTCGTTGCGTTAAAATTTCTTTCTTAGTTGCATTTCTCAGGCCATTTCTAATCCCTCTCAGATATTGCTGTGACAAAATTAGGGGATATAGCTGCAAATGATATCGAATTGAGATCATTAGCAGTTATAGACCATTTACATAAACATATGCTAGCTATCTATATATATATATATACACATATATATACATATATGTATATGCATATAATATATATATATATATATATATATATATATATATATATATATATACGTATATGAATAGGCAAAACTAAATGCTTCAAGGCAAATTATATCTTTAATTGAAATTTTCGTTATAAAATCGAAGCTGGAATTAGACCGAATTTTCCCAATTTTCCCACACACTTACTATACTCACACTAACCTACACTCACACACACACACACACAGACACACATTCCAGATCTAATGCTTGTATTAACAAAAAAAATATATATCTCTATATATATACAAAAAGCAAGAAGGAAAATCAACTACCAAGAAAAAAAATATATATATAACTAGTCAAAGCTTGAATATTTTTTAATTTATTCATTAAATACCACAAGAAAATGAAAGCAAAAACGAAATATATATATAAAAAACAAAACAAAACAAACAAAAAAAAAATATAAATTGATATTTACACTTAGTGAAAACAAAATGAATGAAAATGAAAAAACAAAGGAATGTAAAACAAAAAAAATGGAAAAAAATGCAAATGTGTAAGAAATAAACCCCGTCCTGCATAAATAAAATTAAAAAATAACAAAAGAAAACAAAAAATATATCATAAAAAAAAAAAAAAACAAAGAATTAAGTGAACAAATCGTCGTATGTGTTTTTGTCGTAGTCTCATCATTAACAAACAATTAACAAAAACAAATATATATATAAAATGCAAAAAGAAAAACAAAAAACAACAACAAAAGCAAAACCAAAATCAAGATGCAACAAATTGTGTAATTCCTTTTTGTCAAAACTATGATTTTTGCATTAACAAATGGAAAAAATTTAAATATTAAATGTACTCAAGACAATTGTAATTGCAACAATAATTGTACGCTATTATATACTATTATTAAAAAAAAAAAAAAAATAAAACAAAACAAGAAAAAAAAACAACAAAAAAGAACATCAGCAACAACAACAACAACAAGAACAAAGCATTCAGCCTGGCCGTTTATTGAGCAAAAAGAAAAAAGAAAAGGAAAGAAAAAATAAACTGATTTCTGACTATTTTCAAGGCAAAAAAATGAAATGTAATTGTAAAATGTTTCACAAAAAAACTCAAAAAAACAAACCAACAAAATGGCTAAAACATAAGAAAACCAACAAACAAAAAAAAAAAACAACAAAAAACCAAAAAAAAAAAACCATTTTCAATGTATAATCATAATTTTGATTTTGAATTCTTAAGTTCTTTTTCGAAATATTTTGCATAAATAAAATAAAATAACAGAAAAACAAAAAAAAAGGGAAAAAACCAAAATGTTAGGAATGTCTAATGAAATTTTTTGATTTCCTCTCTCTCTATTTTTTTTTTGTATGTTTTTGTTTTCTTTTCAGTCATAATTATAATCTTTATGACACATGATTTATTTAATAAGCTACAACAAAGCATTGTAATATGAATTTTGGCATTTTTTTGGCTTTTATATATTGGCCATATATTTTGAAATTCAAGTCAGATAGCAGTTGATTTTGCTATACTATAGAAGAGTAAAGAAAGGCAAATTAATTCAGAATTTTTTCAACTTAATCTAATAGAATTCATATTTGTTTAAAATCAATCTGATAATGATTATTTATTTCAAAATTCTATGCAGTGAAGTAGACAAATTAAAAACGGGGTAGACAAAGTAGATTCTGTCTCTCTTTTTCTCTACTTGCTCCTTTGTAACGTTTCTTCCAGATAGTTTTAACATTTTTTACTTTATTTTGAGTAAATATTTTTTTATTAATATTTATAATCAACAAGTTATTATTGCAAAATATTAAAAATAATCAAGAAATTTTATAAAAATAATAGATTCCATAATATTTTACACGAAAGGTCTTTCCATTTCTTCTCATAAAAAATTCAAGCAAATAAATAAGCAGATAGGCTTATAGTTTTAGTCTATAGTTTTTTTTCTATTTCCACAAAGTATGTGAATATTATAGACTCTAGATCTACGTAATTGCCAATATTTGATACGATCTATATATATCTGTATATATGCTGTTGCAGGGCCACTCAAAGATTGCAATTTCTTTTGAAGTGGGACAAGTGTAAAAGGTTCTTCATATTGGACGCCAAAACAAATTCGATTGTTAGATAGATGAGTAGATAGATAGATAGATAGATAGATAGATAATTAGTTAGATAGATAGAGCCTTTAATTGTTCTTGGTGTTATTTTTATTTCAATTTAATTTTATTTTTTTTTTTCTTGTCATATTTCTTTTTGTTCTTTTTGAAGTGCCGTCTGAATCATGGAATAATTTTTAAGCTGCTTCGTATGATTAGCTTACCTATTTCCAGGTTTCAGGTGTATATATGTATATGCAATTATGTATATATATATATATATATATAGTTATATGTATTAACGCTCTCATTATGAGTTTTTCAACTTCGAGTGTGCTAACAAGCCTTTACAATAAATCACTTGAAAATGTATATGTGAAATCAATGTAAAGCACTTCAGTCTATCAAGTGTCCAAAGCATGAAAATTGACGTACATTTTGATATATGAGCCATGGGGATGTATAAATGTGAATATGAATGTGATGGATGTCAAGCGGGACAGAGATAGAGATATAGAAAGAGTAAGAGAACAAATGGAGAGATAGTAAGAGGTAAATAGGTAGCCTTTGCAATGTAGAACGAGAGATAATAATCTCGCCCCAAAACGTTACCAACACCAAAAAAAAAAAAACCAAAGTGCATTCTGATGAGTGGCAACTGTCGTCTGTCTACATGACAAATAACTACAACAAATAAATAAACAAAAGCAAGGGAGATACAGATACAGATACAGATAGATATAGAAAATGGTAGTAACTTTGAAATGCACTTGAACGTAGTGGGTACCACAACATCTATACACATGTATATGTGTATGTAAGTCTATGTGTGTGGCCAACTGATAGGGGACCCAATGCTAACTCTTTATTAAATATGAAATAGAAGTCCCAAAACTAAACCATTATAGAACTTTAACTAAATAAATAAAATCTACAATTTGGCCATGTTTTTTTTTTTGTTGTTTTTTTTCAATTTCCAAAATGCCAAGTGCCAACTACCTCTGTCCAAATTGATATAATCTAATGGAAATTTAAATAACTATATAACATTTTGTGTATAGTCATTATAGTTCATTATTCGACTGCTGTCAATTTTGATTCCAAAAACAAGATACAAGATTCGAAAATCAGCTAAAACCTTAAAGGAAGTCTATGACAGACATTTCGCAAAATGTCTAGAAAGGAAGGGGATGGGTGGAGGGCAATATATGGCAAAATTACCAATAAGAAAAACAATAACAACAAATATCTGATAAGGCAGTAAACAAAAAAACTTTGTTTTTCTCTCACCAATTGGTGGGAGAAGGATGGCTAGTGATAGTTCAGTTGATGCCTGCTTTTGGGGGCCGCCCCACTCTCTAAGCACGCTACATACACATGTGTGTGTATGTATATATAGTTGTATGCATATATGTGTATATATATGTAGTTGTATGCAGGTAAGTATATAGAAGCGATAACGATATCAATTGAAGATTGTGCATTTTCAATGGGCATGAATGATGGCTAAGAACAGAATGCAAAAAAAACAAAAATAAAAAAAAAAACAAACACAAATTGTTAACAATAATTAAAACCCTCCCCCTCGCCTAATAATTAACAACTAAATTTGAAATTCTTTAAAAATTTGTGAATAACACATTTGAATACAACTCATTCATAGCTATAGAAAATACTATATAGTTACATAGATAGATTATATGTTGCTTGGAACTCATCATTATCATAACTCTGATATCTGATAACAGCTATTTGAGTTGTGTGAGTGCGTGTGTGTGTGTGTGTATGAAGTGGCAAGTAGTTAGTTTGTTGACGGGAGTTTTATGGCCCGTACTCCCGATCTCACCCATATTGTTTGTCAATAAACATACGCGCCACATAATCGCCACTAAAATAATAAAAAAAAAGGAATATAATAATATTGTTGAGAATCGGTATTGGAATTATTATTATTATTTTATGAGGTGAATTGAACTCAAATTGACTGCCGTATTCAGCATTTGGGGATTTGGTTTTTCCAACAACTCTCAATGATATGGTCAGAGTAAGTATGAGAGGGAAAGCAACAGTTAGTGTCGTATGGTTTATGAAACGAAAGAAAGGGTTAGTTAGGTTAGAGCTGCTGGGGGGACTACAACCTTTAAGCGTTACAGTGGGTCAAAGAATACAAAACTATTTAGAAAACAGAGAGCCTCATCTAGTCTTTAAACGAACAGAACTAATTTTAATTATTATATTATATATATTATATGACTATATAACTAATATATTATATATTTTTATATAACTTGGTTCCTATTTTTGGAATTTTTAAGAATTTTAAACATATTTCTAAACAAAAAGTTGATAAATAAAGGAAAAGCATAATTTCTAAAATTATCGTTTATATAATTTTCAAAAACTTGTCACATTTTTCATATTTATAAAAAGAAGCTTGTTCCACTGTAATCAAGTAATATTTTAGTATGCACGATCCACTGTGCCAGCAAATCGGGTGTAGAACAGAGAAGTAAAGAAGAAACAAAAAAAAAGGGTACAAGAACAAATATATAAGCGAAAACTCCGATTTGAAATGAACGGTAAACGTTGCGAGTATCTCAGCGTTGTTGTTCGGTCGTCTGTTACCCTAACATTGTCTCTCCCATCCCACCCCCCCGTCCACCCACTCAACTGCCATCCATGTCCATGTCCATGTCCATGTGCTCTGTTTCTATATATGAATATTTGTATACGTATCATACATACATACATATAGATATTCATGCCAGGGCGATATCTGCAGCGCTCACTCACTCTAATATGTATATGTATATACACATGGACAACATTATCGATATGTGTACTTTATTTATATTTGTTTAACTCAGTTTTTGTACCCCTACCTACATGTATAGTTGTTGCTTTTGCTTCATATTTTTCCCTTCTTTTTATTTTATTTTTTTTTTTTTTTCGTTTAATACCTATTTGACTTTAATAAGTGATTGTTGTAGCATTTAAAGTGTCGAACGTTGCGCCACTCCAGATCCAACCAGGTGTGTGTTAGTGCTTATATGTGTATCTGTGTGTGTGTGTGTGTGAGCTAGTGTGGATCATCGTCGGCATCAGGGTTCCATACCCCAAACGATGGTGTCCCAGTGCGCGAACGTCAGTGTCACTTGGAACAACATAACGAAAAATATTGCAGATTCTCGAGTGAATTCGTTTTGCTTTTTATTGCCATTACTACTACAACAATAACAATAACAACTAATAATTTGTTCATTTATTTGTACACACACACTCTCTCTCTCTCTCTCACACACTCTCTTTGTTGGTCTTAAGTTTAAAATTCTTTTTTTTTTAAGTATTTTATTTAGTTTATTGTAAAACGGCGTCGATCGACGGTTAGATCGTCGGTATTATTAACTAAAGCGCGCGCTTTTTTAAAAAAAGCCGAAAATGTAGTGCTAATGAATGTTAACAAGTTTAATAAAGAAATCAATATAACAACAAATTATAAAGTGATCAGATGGATTAAAAAACGATCGGCGTTCAATAACAACCAATTCAACTTCAATTCAGTTGGCTTTAAAAACAATTTGGAGAGCCATTTGAAAAATAGAAATACACAACCAATTTGTATATATACAAAAAGAAATAAAAATATACAAATATATATATATCAATTTTTTCTCGTGATTTATTATACTAATTCATATATATACATAGATATATATATATATTATCCTGTGGCAATCATCCTTGTTACTGAACAACTCAGCTGGCATATCACGCCAACTTCTTTATTGTTAATTATGAGCAATTATAATCCGAATTGTGGTTACTTTGAGGATTGCAGCTATTACACGAATACGAATGTATACCAACAGGATTATTGCATGCCGCAGGATTACGAATACAACAAGCATGTCTATGAGTAAGTACCTAACAGCCAACCAAACTCCATTACAATTATAAAACCAAGCAAATTATTATTTCATATATATGTATATATTCTTTTAAATCGGTGGTAAGTTGATTAATCAGTTGTAAATGCCGTCGGCATTTGTAAATTGAAACCACAAAGGTTATGACACTAGAGACCTTTTTCTTTGTAATAAGAGTTCCATAATTCCAGCGGTTTTTTGCCTTATTTGCCACTGAATTTGTCCTTCAATGAAGATTTTCATAGTTTCAACTTTATAGTTTATCTAAGTAAACATAAACTAACCAAAATTTTTTAGTTCTACATTTGTTATAAAGCTTTGGCTTATCGGGCTCAGATCAAATATATATATTCTATAAAATGCAGAAGGATATCAAAAGAATGAAAGGAAATAGGGCAACTTATCCTCTCACCTTACATCTTTCCACCTGACCACAAGATGAACCGAAAACCAAACTGAACTGTCAAAATATTTCTAGGAAATGGCTAAGACCAATTAAAAACAATTTGATTTAAAATCAGCTAAGAAAACATTAACAAAAATAGAAGATGAAGAAAACGAGATGAGAAGTTCAAAGAGGACTATAGCGACAGGGAGTGAGAGAGAGAGGAAGAGTATTAACATTTAATGGCATAACAATAAATGGAATTTAAGCAACAATAGAAGATCGAGATCGCATTTATATATATATATAGTAGACATATCGTCCGTTCTTAAGCCCCATGATTTTCGCACAATGCATCTAAGCCAATGTTACGGCATTGTGATAGAACCAACTGAATGAATTGAATGGAATGCCAAAACGAAACGAATCTGACCAGGCTAGTATGAGTATGAATCTATGGCATGTGTGATAAGTCCTACAGGCGAAAAAGGTGTCATACAGTCAGTCAGTCAGTCAGACAGGCAGAATACAGGAGTAAGAGTAAGAGAGAGAGAGATAGAGGAAGGGAGTGCACTCAACAATGCGCATTATTTCCACTTTGTCACCTTTTCGGTTTGCTGGTCGGGGTTTTTTTGGTTTTACTATAGACAAAACCAAAACACATGTTTAGAGGGAAATCGTTTGGAAAATCACAAAACACACACACAGAGAGAGAGAGCAATGCACACACACAATGCAGAACTGAGAAGTTTCACAACCAAAAAAAAAAAAATTTTTACTTTAATTGGGTTTGCCCATAATCGTTGCATCGAACCCTCGGCTAATCTCGGATAATTCTGTTTGCCAAATAAAAACCAATTCTATTATTATTATTTGTATTTTATGTCATGTTATTTCTCATTTCGGTTTTGCAAGGTTTTCATTCATTGATGCCACCGACGGCCTTCCCTTCGCCTCTCACATGTTCTGTACGGGGGAAATCCCCTTGGCAGCAGGTCTCTTTTTTTTTTCTTATACATTTTCTTTTCCACTAATTAAAATTGAGCAAGCAAAACATTTTTTTTACACTTGAATTCATGTTATGCGGCAATTCGTTTTGCCATTCACAAAATAAATAGGGAAAATAAAGTAGAAAACAAAAAAAAGAAATAACCAAACAAACTTTTACATTTTGGTTCTCGGTTTTCTCATACTACACACTTGAAGAAGAAAAACACCAATACAAGACTAACAACAACAACAACAGCAACAATAAACAACTTGAAGGACATAAAAGGACACGCCATACACTTGTCTAACCGCCCTGAAATATGAAGTTCGAAAATATAATTTTACTTCATTTTTATTAATAATAAAAAGAAGATACAACAAAAAAAGCCAACTCAAACCTAAAAAAAAAAAAAAAAAAAAAAACGGAGTAGCATTACTAAACGCAATTCGGAAACGCAACCAGTCAAGTTGAACGTACTCCAAAAAAAAAAAAAAAAACATAACAACAAAAAATAAGAAAAAAATATTCAAAATAATATATAAAGCAAAAAAAAGAACCAAAAAAAAAAAGAACGAAAGCTTCAAATGTCTGGGAACTTGGGCACATGTTGTCGTCATCGTCATTGTTCTTGTCTGTAATGTTACTGGATGAGCCCCAATGTCAGGAAGTAAACACAGTGCCATGCCCATGGTACATACATTTTTACATTTAATACCCAAATACCTTTATTATTGTAATAGATACAGTGTGTCTTAAAAGTGTATGTGTATACAAATTAATATAGTACTTTAAGTTCATATTGAGTGAATTGTTATTCCAATAATGCAAGCATAAGTATATTTTTATATACAGTGAAAACTCTTTTAAACGAACATCTGCTGTTCATTTTTGGATTGTTCGCTTTTTGACTCGCTTCGCTTGTTTAGGAAAGTAGTCGAATAATGGCAGTCCCTGAGAAGTTGTTCGTTATGAAAGTCTCCACTGTAATTTGTATTTTCCTTTAATATTTTTAAAAATCATTTCATTTTGGTTTACTATAAAACAAAAAGCTTTGTTTACCCTCAACTCATACTTTAGCAAAATCTGATATCAAATCGTAAACAAAAGCTAAAGTTCAATTTGTCTGGTTTTGGCTTCTTTAAAGTTTATTTCTTCATAGATCCCTTCAAAAATATCTTGGATTCCATATACTGATAAATACTGAAAATGACTATGAAAGCATTTTTTCTCTAATAATGAAAATCTTGAAGAAAATTTTCAATATATTAATAAACATTTTTGATCCACTCTGACTATAATATAATTATATATCATTAAAGTTTAAGCTAAAAAGTTTTAAACTAAAGTTTTAAATTCTTTAAAGGCTATTTTTAACTAGAAGACAAAGATTTTGGTGTGTATATAAAACTTGAACCAAATTTTTCGATACAGAGTGTATCACATTGTATGAGCTTTTAAGGATACTTGTAAAATTTTTTAATATTTTTTAAATTTTATTCCTCCTAAAATTAGAAAAACCAAAAAGAGAAACTCTTACAATAACAAGATACAAAAACTTTCAATTATATTTATTATTAAATAAAATAAAATAAGTAAATAATTTAATATTAATCTATATGAGAGTAAGACAAGTTCCATTGATTCTATATCATATTAAAGCAGAATTATCAAGTACATATATATGCTTAAATATAATTTCATGTCAGTCAAGTAAAAATTGTTGCATGCGTGGCAACTCGGAAGGAAAAATAAAAAGAAAAAATGAAGGGGGAAAAATCTACTATAAACGGTACTGTCAAAAGCGGCGTCCACTTGCCCTGACAAAAGTCATGATATGGAATGGTGAAGGATAAGGGGAATTACTGCAGGACTCAACTCTCTGCATGTCAAAGCAAATTGTCAGCAAAAGAAAAAGGAAAAGTTCCAGTCAGAAATCAGAAATTGATACATTTCACAATATTTTTTTTTTGTTGCTTGTTGTTTTTTTTTTATTTTTTTCGTTTTTTGGGTGAACATTTGTGTCGCGTGAGACGCGTGACTTGATGATATTTAATGCCAGTTTGTCAGCCAGTTTTTGGCATCGCATGCATATTTCTTTCATGCGAATGTGAAAATAACACAATGAAATTTGCATCTGCCCGAGCTGCCAAATTGATGACCCTATAATGAAGCATGTGATTGGCTGAAGTGTCACGGACAGACCAAAGGATACAGCAAGTACATGGAAGCAAAGAAAAAGCTACCCATCTGAAGTATAGAAACAACATGTAAGAAAAAGGACAAAGTCTTGACAAATGCAAACAAATCGATTACCTTAAAGTTTTGTAGATAGAAAACTTAAAAAAAAAAGGATTTTTCTATATGCAATGAATGCTTAAAAATATCCTTTACTTACAATGAATTTACTTGCAATGAAAAAGAGAAGAAACAAAATTTGTATTCAAATATATATCTACAATTTCATTCATGATTTACTTAGTTATATATAGGAAATATGACATTTTAATTGTTAGAAATCAAACAATAACTCTTAAATCATTTAAAAAAGTTAATTTCATTTTAATAATTGAATTTAATTTAGTTTAAAACTATAAATAACAATTCCTTAATCAATTTGTTCTAAAGTTAGATAGGTCATAAGATATATCAAACTATAATTGAATCCATTTAAATATTATGGTCCATGTTAGTTTCTATTCACATTTTGGCATCTATATTAACAATTAAACTTAAAATTGTTTTTAGAACTTGGTTTTAAATTTTAAAACTCAACTCTCATGTGGGCAATATTCAATTAATAACAGAGACAATACCACAAGAACATCCCAAAATGGGCAAAAAGGTGTCATTTGTGTAAGGGAAACATGCTGGGCCATTGATAGAAACAAAAACCTATTGCATTTTGGCAATTGCTAAAGGACATTTGAAACAAATTGCAAATGAATGCTAACCCAAAGGATCAAGCTGTGAAGGAAGTAAAAGTTGATATTTATATGGGAATAGGAAGTGTGTCTGTCTATAGAGAGGAAGTTGAACAACTGACAGAGAGATAGAGTGAGAGAGAAAGAGCAAGAGAGAGGTAGATATACCCAGTGGGACATGGTGCAGTGTGGAAAACCCATTTGTCAAGTTTTTCGGCTCTTTTGGGTTTATGGCCCACTCACAATCAGATCCTCACAGCCGGCAGCGGCTTGCTCTCTCTCTCTCTCGCTTCCTTCTTTCTTTTCCATCTCTTTTTTATTAATCTATGAAATTGTCTCTGTGTATGTGCATGACTTTTGTCCCTTTCTTACTAATTTGAAGTGGTGCAGCAATATCCGCTTCTGCTCCATTCCATTGTCCTTTCAATTTGAGAGCCATGAAATGGCATTAGCTTGTTAGCCAAAAAGGGATGCAATAGCCAATTCAAAATAATAAATAACAATAACAACAACAAAAACTACAAATAAAAAATAAGGAACATCAAATAGTCCAAAAGTAGGAAGTAATTTATCTAAATTTTCTAAACCTTACTTCCATGGATGGCAAGAAATCGTTTTGCATTTGAAAATTCGAATTCGATTGTATTTGTCATCTTATTAATGTTAATGATGTGCCAGCTAAAGGGGAGGTGTTGGTGATAGAGGGAGGGGAGGGGTCTCAAAATCGAAATGGGTAAACACTATAAGCCGATTTAAGATACTTCTTAAGAAGCATAAAGAAGAAAAAGGAAGAGTGTGAACAAAATCTTATAGAAAACATGATTACTTTTGCAAAGAAAATATCTAAAGGAAGTTTAGGATATAGTAGGTATATGTATATATATATTGGAACTAAATATTGAGTTAACATGTGAGAACTTTTAAAGAGAGTTTTGAATTATAAATTAAAACAAATTTAAGTTTTAATCTAAGCTAATATTCTATTTCTATTAGCCAAATATTTTGAACTTTAAAAATGTTGCTAAATTTAAATGATCCTTAAAAAGATTCTCAGGTGAATGTTAAGGTAAAAACGGAACCTATTGCATTGAATATCCGAAAATCAAATTATTACATATATATTATTCAACATATTGAAACTTAAACCAGTTTATATATACTATATATATATCTATGAAATTATAACCAATATAATTTCATTCTCCAAATTCCCAAAACAAACTTTAAGTTCCAAAAACTAAATAGTTTCATTAATTTATATTAAATGAAAGATAAATAACTATATATATGTATATACTCTATGCCTTAAGGATCCATTCCATTGCATTCAATATCCTTGCATCTGCTTACCAGCTGTATTTACACAGTTCTTCTTCTGGGACTAAAGTTATGCTCCTTTACACATTTTCCATTCATTATTCTCAACTTTAAGTCGAACAACAACAGCAGCCACGCCCTCCTTTAAAATAGATCTAGTTGCCATTCAACAATTTGCCAGAATGAAATTCGATGGAATCAATATCATCAAATGGTTGCGACAAACTGGACAAAGATCACGCCAAAAGGGCCAAATGCTGACCCCGTCCTTGTTAAACACAACCGAAAGATCAATCAAAATGAGAGAACAGAGGGTAGAACAGAGGGGAAGATAGAGCACGAGTAAAAGAGGAGAGATAAAGGTAAACTTCCGTAGTGCCATACTAAAAAATGTTATGTGTACTTCATTCCTTTATGTTACAAAATTTTTTTTTTTTTCCAAATTTGATTTTTTTTCTCTTTTGGGTAAATCACTTCCGCGCAACGAATTTGGGAACCCAAAAAAAAAAAAAAAAAAAAAAATTGTCATGGCCGTCAATCGACAGCACAGTGAGAGAGGGAAAGGGAGAGGAGGGTCGACTCTTAGTTTTGAAAATGAAATTTTGAAAAGAAAGGAAAACCGGAAGGTAAATTAAAATGGATGACAATGGCATGAGGATGAGGATGAGCGTGCGGGGCTGCTTATAAACGAGCATTGAATGAATGGCGTTCACTTATGTGTGTATGTATATGTGTGTGTGTGTGCAGCTTGCTGCTCTCTCTATCACTCTTATTGTTCCTCTCATCTCTCTCTTGACAAAGCAAACACCTTTGACCAAAAACACAAAATTGTTTGGTATTCGATGTTCGGTGTGTGATTTTTTACGCTCATTGCCAAACGAAGCGATTAATTGGGGTTGTTAGTGTGTTAGTGATGCCGCTGCCACATAACCGACCGACCGACCGACCGCCTGCCCTCCCGCCCCTAACATGAAATATCTGTCGCCCGATTTCCTTCGCTTGCCTCCTGTTCAACCAGTAGAACCAAAAAATAACCATTTTTGCTGACATTCAACATATTTTATTGCATTTGGTAATAGAAATGAAATTGCCTTGAGTTTCATTGTTGTTAATTGTTTTTGTTATTGTTGTTGTTGTTCCTGTGCACTTTCCCCCCGCAGATATCTGGAACTATATAAAGCCTAGAGACACATTGTCACACTTCATAATATGAAAACTGGGTAGAAATTCTTTCAGCTGCTCTCTATATTGAAGAGCTGCTATTTTCGAGTTTTTCTGTCAAATGGTATAAGGATAATCGCACTCATTGTGAAAAGCCAATTAGAGATTTAAATATATTCAACAAATTTAAAAAAAAAAAAAAAAAAAATTTTATTTAAGTATTCTTTATGAAAGAAGCTAGTTTTTGAAAATGGTTTAAAAGTTATTTGAATTTGATTTCAAGATGTTGTTTTGATAGTAGTTTTTGGTTTTGCTCAGCAGATGAAGGACTTTCTGCAAAATATAATATAATTTTGAAATTAAAAAACATTTTTAAAGATCTTTTAAAAATGTGTACTAGAAAATGACATGCACAAATTAAGAATCTAAATGAGAGTTGATTATGTAATTGAAAGAATTGTTTTACTTATTTACTTTTTACCCCTATCTTAAGACCTCAGTAGTTATAGCTAATGTGTCGAGTAAGTGTTATATATAATCATAGTATAAATATATATAATACTCTTAAGGGTGATTTTTTGATTGGATTTTTCTTTTAAGTCAAATTAACTTGATATATTTAATATGTTTATTGGAATCAACAAATTGATCTTTGCCATTTAATTTATAAAAATAACTTTATATAAATGTTGTCCGTGGCTCCGTTTCAAATGTTTAAAATTTATTTTCATAGCTTTTGAATTAATTAAAATTAAGCTGAAAGTTAATATACAACGAAATAATTAAACATTTATAATTCACAGTTTCATTAAGGTACCAAATAGCTTTATTTCTGTTCATTCAAAAATTATTTAAAAAAAATATAAAAACAAATATTTAAGTAAAGTTTTTTTAACATTTATGATTTAAAGATCTATTTATATATATGTATATAGTCTTTGTAGATTAGCTGCGCCATGTGAAATACTTCTGTAGGTAAAGAATCCATTGTAGAATATCTAAATTTTTTTCTTCTTTGAAAGAGAATTGTTCCATAGTAAAGCTAATACAAGTATATATATATATATATATATATATATATATATAGATATATCTAAAACGAATTAATATATATATATAAACCTTAATCTATTAGAATGCAATTACTACTAGTTATCTATAAAAAAACTAGTTATAAAAGAAACTTTTCTTTTCTTAAAAGGTCTGATTTATTGTGATTAGCTAACCATTAGAGTTGCGATCCCATATAATATCTAGGAATATCTAAGGATTTCTTTATTATTTCATCGATTTATCTAAAGAACAACATAGAACAACCAATCATTAGAGTGTTGCAAGTTAAGTATACTTAACCCTAAATACAAACCATTGGATGGACACAAGAGAAAACCAAATAAACAAACAACAATAACAACCGAAACACAATCAAACAAAACCGTTTAAAGTAGTTTTCAAGTGCTTAGAGAGAATGAGAAAAAAATAAATAAATAAATATTTGAATAAAGGAAGCAAAAAGGAACAACAACAACAACAAGAAAATTAAGCAAAAAACAAAATAATATATAGAACGAGTTTTTATGCAAAAAAATGAATTGAATTTGTATGTAATTTGAATGCCACAAAGAGAGATAATGCCTACTATATATATATATAGGTATATATATACTTGCTTGTATTGCTGTTATTATTGTTGTTGCTACTTAAACTTCCTGCGGAAGCTAAACGTATAACAACACCAACAACAACACTAACAATATAAGACACAGGAAAGGGCGACGCAGCGACGTCGACGCTGAAAGCCTTTTACTTGCAACATCATCATTAAGGCGCATAACAATGGCCATCATACACACACACACATAAAATGGGCGTGAGCTACACAAAATTGAAAAAAAAAAAAAAGAAAATTTCCCTTTTTGTCCGATTCTGTTATCCTTTGTAATAATATCAAAAAAAATTTTCCCAAACATGCGCGCAAGTGCTCTTTGCTTATCTAGCCATCTCGCTTACACAGCCCAATGATTGGCTTAACGGTCTCAGTTGTGACGCGCCCACTTTAACCACTAGCAGCGACGGCGTCGTCGTCATTGTAGTTGTCGGCTACTGCTGCACCATTGCCGACGGCAAAATACACGTAATTTCCCCTAGATGCCGTGCATTCATGCATATGTATGCGTGTGTGTATGTGTGTGTATGTGTATGTGTATGTGGGTGTGAATATAGATGTGCGTGTTGTAATCCGACATGGAGTACCAGTACCGTTCACAATAGAGTGTTGTGGGGGGGAAGGCAGGGAGTTATGTAAAGGCACTTTTTGTTACATACTAAATATATATGTGTATATGTATGTATTTATGTACTTTATTGTAACTATATGTACTGGCATGCACATCTATGTATGTATGTATGTACATATGCATACATAGTTACATACATACATACATACGAGGTGTGATTCTAAAAACAAAATAAACCTTTCTTTTCTAAACTGAAAGATCTGAAATTGAACTTTATTTCTATTTTATTTATTTAAATAATAATAATAAATATTTGAATGAATTTTCAAAAACTTACCTACAATTAGGATAAATATGTATAAAAATTTATATTTTAGATTTTTGTACTTTTTTTTAAATGATCATAATTAATATTTAAAGATATTTAATAAGGTTTACTTACAAATGGAATATATAGCATTCGGCTATATCATTGCATATGAACCAATTTTGTTTCTAATATTTTAATAATAATAGTGTAAGTAAATGCAATTTTTTTTAAATAATAAACATTAGATAAGTGTTTATTATTAAATATACTCTGGAAACATACACAGTGCAACTTAGCTATAGTGAACTTTTATATCATACAGTATTCCATATTAATTTCCAAACCATAAGTTTACTATTCTGTTGCTATTCTATTCTTTCTCATTCATATATTCCATATAATATCTTACATAATTTCTAATATTTTCTATATTTATTATAACTACTTAATGATGTTCTACTGTATGTTGAGTTATTATGTATATTATAATTCAAATTAGGAATTAAAATCTAATACAGAGTTTTTTCAATTATTTTTTCAAAAATTATTTCTTCAAAGGATATAACAATTTTTGGACTAACCAATCAAATAATATTATATATATGTATATATGTATATATATAAGTCTTTTAAATTATGGATAACAATAAGAATAATTACATTTAAATTGTTTTTAATAAGATTTTATTACAAATCAAGCCATAAGCAAGTTTTCTAGTGCATTAAATGGCTTTCTTTGAATATCAAAAATATACCTATATATGCTATATGGATTTTTAATCTGAAACAAAGTCGTAACAGCTATATACTTTTTAATCACACCACGTACATATATGCCTTTATATATATATATATGTATATGTTTATATATACATATATAATTTTATGGTATGAAGCATATTAGATGGCGTCCTGGCACGCCATGTGTCTGCCATATTATTTTTTCAATTGCTTGAACTTTTTCCCTCTTTTCCCTACTCCTACTTTACTTTCTCCTCTTTTTTTTTTTTTTTGCTCAAGTTTAGCTAATGGTTGTGTTGATTATATATTTTCCTATATGCCTCATTTTTTCTTTTTTTCTTATTCATCCTTAAAAAGGGGGGAGTCAAAGTGCTTAGCTTTTACGTTATTCTTTTGGGTGTGTCCTCTTAGATAGGAATATGTGGCTCAAATTTATATATATGTATATATATATGGAATATATGTTTGTATATATGTTAAGGATCTGTTGGTAATAATGGGTTTGCTTGTGAAATCGAAATTCAAATGGTGCTTGACAAGTCACGACATAACATTTGTAGATATAATCACAAAGTATAAAAAAACAAAAAGAGTAATTGTTGACCTCTTTAATAAAGTTAAAAGATCTTTTTTTTTTATATTTATAGTTTATTAATTTCAAATAGTTTTTGGTTATTTGAAAATTTTATATGGTTTCTTTTCATTTTCAAAAATTTCAAAGAGCTTTAAGCAAACTAAAACAGAAAATACTTTCAATTTATAATCAATTTCTTTAGTTTGGTTTAATAAGAAATATATAGAATAAAATAGTTTAATTGATTGTTGATTATCTTAAGATTTTTATAGCACATTATTAACTTTATAAGTTTATATTCCAAATAGTTCTATATATAGTATAATCTGTTCCTAGATGATACACCCCTTGAATATTATGTAATTCTTTCATGTCTGATTTCACTCTAAAATACCTACTGATAGATAGTTCCAATACTTCAGATTCTTAACTATGATGCAAGTACCTTATATGTAAACAAAATATGCAAAAATTTCAGAATTCCAGATGTTACTGAATATAGAATTTAAAGTAATCTAAGAACTATATCAATCAACTTAGATTAAATTTTTCACAATTGTTAAGAACATTTTTTAAACTTTTGCCTTAAAAATCATTTGGTATTATTTTAAAAGACTATAAATTTGATTAACGGGATAATTATAGGTAGTCTGCTAAATCGTGAGTAATTCTAACTGAATGGAAATGGAATTAAGCCATATGGCAATCAGTGTATGTACATACCAGCAATGGTTAAGTGCAAAATAGGGATCCGCCTTTCTAGTTGTTTCCTTCTGCTTCTTTTTTTTCTCTGGTTTTTTACTTGAAGAGATGATAATGATAAATACAATATAATGACGCAGCAATTGTTGACAACATCAAGTGTAAGAGTGGAGGATTGGAAGAGGAGCAGCAGCAGCAGCAGCTGAGGCCGTTGAGCCGTTGGTCATGGATAAAACTAAAAAGAAGAAGATGATGAAAAACAAAAAAAAAAAGGAACTTGTCTGACTGGCTGGCGACTGGAGCGACCTATCTACCTACTCAAGCAGTACAATGGCTAACACACACACACACAGATATATAGCATACACACACACACACACACACTTAAGTGCCCACTCGTCTCGACAACTGGATGAGTGTAAGCGAGATGGCAACTTATATAGGAGTAAAAATTGCGTTCCTTTTCTAACACAAGGATAACTATGCTGTTCATGATGGTGGTGGTGGTTTGTTTTTGTTATTGTTGTTCGCTTGCTGGTGGTTGAATGGGCCACTCAGAGTGTTGCTCGTGCTCGTGTTGTTCGTGTAGTATCCTTGTTGAAAAGGACATGAGAAGCCACTTAGTTGAAAATGCGGCGAAACAACAGCCAGAGAGTCTCTCCACTCATCTCTCTCTGTGTGTGTATATGTTAGAGTTGCTATATACCCAATTGTGAATAGATGCCTCATATACCAAAGACACCCTATACACATATATATATCCCTCTGTGTGTATATGTGTGTGTATGTGCAGCGTAGCATTTTTGGTACTTTTCTGCCGTTGGCTGGTTGGACTCGTGTCGAGTTCTTGATGTCTCGTTAGTTGTTGATGACACTTCAGTTTGGAATGTTTAGAGTGCGGCTCGAAACATAACAAAACGTTGGACCAAATTTCGAAATCCAAAAAAAATATAAAAATATAGAAAATAAAAGAAAATATCGTCCGTGCAACAACTATCCGGCAGGATCACAAAAGTGCATTTGTTGCCTACAATTATGGTGCCAAGTTTTTGATCAATTCATTCAAATTGATTCCCAAAAAAAGAGAAACCATAAAATAACCATTTCAAAATTTAAGAAGATCATTAAAAAAAAAGTGTTTCAATATACACAAAATATAAAATTCATTTTTTTTTCTCACATTTTGGTGTGATTTGTGTGTGTGTGTGTGTGTGAACATCAAATCACGGCCGCAAAGTGGCGGAGAAACGTAAAAATCATCCTTCGTCGTCGCCGTCGTCGTCGTCGTCACCTGCCCCAGCGCAGCGACGCAAATCGAACGGAGGATCTCCAGAGTTAGAGGAAGAGCCGGAGACAATACCAAGAATCCGTATAATGACCAGCTCGGCGACATTGGAACGTACACCCACCAAGCGGAGTGCAACGGGTGACAGCAGGGAAAGGGAACGGGAGCTAAGTAGTGGACATAGCAGCGGATTGGGTAGTGCTGGTAGTCTACCCGCCTCGCCACAGAGTGCGGTTACAGTTAGTCCTGTCACGCCTACAACACCCACAACACCAAAACGTCCATTACGCACCTCAACGCCCTCATCAATATTGGAAAGTGGCGAAAGCCACCAAATTGAACGAGAGCGGGAGCGGGAAAATGAACGGGAACGTGAACGCGAACGGGAAAGAGAACGGGAAAGGGAAAAGGATCGACAGCGGGAACGTGAACGGGAACAAGACCGTGAGCGAGAGCGTGAACGAGACCAAGAGCGAGAAAGGGAACGAGAAAGAGAACGTGAACGTGATCGAGATATGCGTCCAATCAAATTGATTAGCACAGCTAGCACAACAGTACCAACAACAACAACACCATGTGGAACTTTATCGTCCACGGAACAATTACGCATACCAACAGGAGCAGTCGCATTTAGTGGCTTTCCCGGATTGCATAGCATGAGCAGTCTAATGGTGCCATCATCGGCTGCCGTTGCAGCTGCTGCAGCAGCACCCTTCCTGCCCTGGTCACCCATATTATTGCCACCCTGGAGTCATGCCCTATTACCGGCTGCGTTCTATCCAGCCGCTTTACGGAATGCTTTGCCCGGGTAAGACTAAAAAAATAAGGATAATAAAAGTACATATAAAGGAGCAATTGATCTTTAAGTTCTTTGAATATATAATTGAGTATATAGATAGAATTCAGGGAATTCAAGTATAACTACGTTATTTGAAATGTTAAGAAATCATATGGAGCACCAAAGCTTGTATATAGACCAGAGATCGAGTTTATATTAAGAGAAGGCTCATAAGATCATTGACATTATATTGTCTAGCTATAACGTTATGATAAATCTCATAAGTTACAAATTCTAAAGTTCTTAAAGAATGATCTTTAAGTTGAAATCACAAAGTCTTTAACCTACTTCTGAGCGTTGGTTGGTTAAGACAGTTAACCCTCTCGAAATTCATAACTTACATTATCAATTTTTAAATAGATCAGTAAATTAATATAAAGTTAATATCAGATCTATATTTTTCTCACTATATACTAGAAAATGCTATATCAAGCCCTCTTTGATCTCTCACACCCATATACATATGCATCATGCTAATGGACTTTGGTTTAACTAATCCCAGTCACCTGAGCAATCCAATGAAGCGACTTGCCCTTAAGTAAATTAACTAAATCCTGCAAACGTAATTCCCCCTGCAGTTTGTCCAAGATCTGTTTAGAAAGAAACTCAAGAAATTTCGTCTCTTTTTTTTTGTTGCCTCGTTGCCGTTTGTCTAACACTTGTTTTTCTTGTTGTTGCCAATGGCCTGTAAAAGAAAATGTGGCTTAGAAATTCCCATAGCACCAACACCTATGTATGATGATACCGATGCCGTTGGTGATGGTAATAGGGAAACCCCAAAACGCGGTTCAACATGTGTGCAACAGACAACTAAATTTATACTAACGATGGACAAAGATGACGCACTTCGCATTGCGGCGTCACACTGTCTGGGCTATAGGGCAATTGGGAATCCCGTTTAGACCTGGCGGGGAATGCCCTATTCGTGTATGTCCTGGCCGTGGGAATTTCGCATGCACATTTGGGAAAATTTTTGTGTTGGACAATGTGTGGAAAAACCGGAAGGAGACAAAAAGCGAAACTTGCGCCAATCAACAACACATGGTCTATCCCAAAAACCTGTGTGTTTTTGTATCTATGTATGTATTGGTGTCTAAGGCGTGTTGAGCAGGTAGCTAACATATCGTTCAAAGATCATCCATAGACTCAGAGCGGATTTTGTGTGTGTGTGTTAATTGTTGATGGTATTAGTGGAAAATCAAATTTGTATTAGCGAACTGAACTGAACTGAGCTAAGCTGAAATATAGGTAACTAAGAGAAAACTATATAGCAAACCAGGGGTAAGGGGACTAGGTGTCAATAATCCCACGATTTGTCTACACTTAATCGAAGTTAATCAAAGGCGAGTCCGAGGTCTGACTACTTGTCATATATTTTGCTGAAAGTCACCGACCGTCTGCAGGTACACAAGACACAACGATTCCCTTTCTCTTGCAGACAGGTAGTCCGAGAGAATTACACTATGCGGAACTCATTCATGATTTTTCAACCGGATGTAGTTAGCAGCATGACAATTCACTGACTTCCTTTTGATTTGTCCCTTTCTTTTTTTATGTTTCTTTGCAGTCTATTTGATGCCAAGGTACCATCATCCCAACGTTCAGGATTTCACATATCGGACATACTCAATTTAGATGGTTCGGAGTTGAAAAATGCTGCTGCAGCCGCTGCAGCAGCCGCCCATCATCATAACACTGAACTGAGCTCCGCTGAGGCCACCAATGGCCATGGACATGTCCATGGGCAGGCTCATGGTCTTGCTCATGGTCATTCAACAGTTCCAACTGCCACACTTTCGCCCACGTCAAATGCCACAAGCCTGGCACAAGCTGGCAGTGAGACGGATCATGCCACACCCGCCTCTGTAGCAGCTGCCGCTGCTGCTGCTGCTGCTGCCACAACCCATGGTGGGCCAGAGCATGGTACAACCACGGAGCATCATGGTATCCATCAGTCCAATCATCACCAACAACAGCAACACCAACACCAGCAGCAGCATCAACAACATACGCATCCACATCCACATCACCAGCAACAAACACCATTATTAAGCCTTTCCCATCATCATACTGGAACCGATAATGGTCATGCCCATGCGGCATCAGCGCAGGCCGCTGCCCAGCTGCTGGCCAGCCATAATGCAGCGGCTGCTGCTGCTGTGGCCGCTGGACAATATCTTCCAAAGAATTTCACTGGCAATTTTACAGATGATATGTCCTCATATCATCATATGGCCCAAACAATGCTATCTCATACGGGACGCAGTGCGTGGATCAAAGAGAATGAGCTATATGGTAAGTAATATAATTTTATCATTTGAATTTCCTTTCCTTTTTAAAATTTAAAAAAATTATTTTTCTACTAAAATGTAGATCTAAGTATTCAGAAATACAGTTAAAAGTAAAAAAAACGAACAAAAAAAAGTTATATAATGCAGTTCAAAGTTCCTAAAAAGGAGGAAAATCTATATTATATAGAAACTAATAAAGAAAATAGAATGAGAAACATATATATAAGTCATATATTTAGAAAATATATAAAAAATAGAATAAAAATTCTTTAAATTTTCGAAGAACTTCATTATATAAAAGTTTACTATAGAGAAATTTCCCTGTAGTTTGATTAGATCCTTAAAAGAGTTTTTTTCTGATTTTTATTAAATATTTATAGGAAATTAAATGAGTTAATTACCACTAAAAAAACAAAAAAATATATATATAATTTAATTTTGAATATTTGTAGCTTAACTTGATTTATATATATATATATATTTATTTAAGTTAAAGATCAAATTGAATCATAGATAATATCTATATAGATATTTTAAAAGTTTTAAAGTAAATTCATTGTTAGGGTGATGAGTACTCATAATTGAATTTAACTTAAAAAGCTTTTTCTTTTGTTTGATCTTTGGCAAGAAGAGAGCGCCGTCGATTAATAATAATATTTATAATAATTGCCTCTCACACTCACTCACACACACACACACACACTTTAGCACTCTTATATAAAGACCTAGAGGCAGCTGTGTTTGCATATGGACAACTTGGCATTTTATTTGTACTAACCCTTGGCTATGCCCATCCATGCCACGCCCCATTTGGCAAAGTACCTTTTTTTTTTTTTTGAAGTTGCACAATATTGAGCAAGCACACTCCCATCCATCCTTCCATTCATCCAACCATCCTTCCATCCATTTATCCAACGTTCGTTTAAAAAGTAGTCAAGTCAATGTCGTTTCAGGTGCTTCAAATGCGAAGTGGTGGTCCTCCAACCACCACCAATACTACCCCATCACTATATACGTACTATATTATACACATATATATATCTAGATGGAATTGCTACCCTTTCCCTTTCCGTTGTTAGTTGTCGAGACCCCGAAAACATAATCTTGACTAATAGTTTGTATGCGCTTCACACTTGAGGATTAATTTTGTTATTTTTGTTATTTCTTTTTTTTTTATTTTTTATTCTTCTTCCTTCGTCTGGGATACCACCCGTCTATTGTTTTGTTGCGAGGCAAACAATTTTTCAGTCATTCCTTTCATATATAGCCTCGAAATTTATGGCACGCACTTCCGTTTTGTTGTGTGTGCTCTTTTTTTTATTTATTTTTTTTTTGCTACAAATTATAATTGCTTGCTTTTTTTTTGGGAAATTTCACAGCTGTAAGTTGAAGACTCGCGTTTTTTTCCTTCTTTTTTTTTTGATTATATTAAGTTATTAATTTGTTGAGTTGTCATGGTGAAGGCGGTTTAGGGGCTTTAGTTGGTGGTGGGGCTAATGGGCTAAGTTTATATATACATATATATATATATATAAGAAGTTCTTCGATTTATTAGTCAAGACTTTGGTTTCTAATATATATTTTTGTTGTTGCTCTTTTGTGCATCTCTTGTGGTTTTCAAAATTCAATTTGTACACGCCCATGGCGATAAATCAAAAGTGGGCGTTATAGATACCGGAAGAGAACGGAAGGCGGCCGATACCAACGTGTGTTTTCTGAGGTTTGCCTTTTGTCCTTGTGCTCCTTTTGTTGTTTTCACCCAAACACACACACACACACATACACACAGAAAGTCACACGGACATTATTTCCTATAGTTTCAATATATTATAGGTATAGGTATTTGTATCTTCAATAGACAATGAATGCATTTTCATTAGCATGCCGAAGGTCAGCCAGTCAGTCAGTCAGTCATTCCGTTTTGTATAGCTCTGCAGGATATATGCATGCAGGCTGGCAGCCAGGTAGTTTCTATTCCCTTCCCTGTTCCCTGTTTTGTGATGATGCCCTGTCGCCTAATTGACGTTATTAGCAATAAAGGTAAAATGGGTTGGGGTGGCGGAGTATACTGTTTTCCCTCTCGTAGGGGTTGTTTTATGCCACATCTGGCCCGCTCGATGTTCGATTCTCGATGCTGAATGATCAACCACAGGACTAATCCAATTGTGCTGTCAATTTGTCCTTTACCTTGTTGGCGGTTCGCCCCTCGTTTACCTACAATCATTTCTATTTGCCCAAACTGACTTTACAATTTTTAACATTTTTTCAGCCATCTCATGCCCCCTTTTTTTCCAGTTAGGGGTGTGTGCGAAAGCATTAATTTTTCACAATGAACAACAAAAAAAAAATAAAGAAAAAGAAAATAGATTCGCGTTCACATTTCAAATGTTTCAAGAATTGAGCACCCAAAAAGTAGGCAATAGAAAATAAAAATCTAAGCTAATTACACAGAAAGAGAGAGGAAATTAGCTTAGTATGCTAAATTAATGTTTACTTGATTTTAGAGATCGATTTGCTATAATGTATCAGTCAATTGTTATATATCTTGACTCTTCTTAGATATTAAAGTTTGATTTCTATTTTTATTTATTTATCTAATCATATATTTACTTTGTCTTGTTGTACTTGTAGGCACACAACAACCGGCTAGCCCGGACAGCACATCGCCAGTTACCTCGGAAGTGTCCTATACATATATAGGTTCCAATTGCCAAACATCACCTGCCTTATCGGGCGATTATAAGAGTTATAGTCGATCAGCGGATAGTGATGCTTTATCGGTTGGTGATACTTTGCATACGCTTCATGGCACCAATTCTGGTGCACCGACGGCGGCACATGCTCTTCACAACAACAACAACAACAATAATAATACCAACAATAATAATAATAATAGTTTGAAAAACGATGCAATTAGCCATGACGATAGCCTCAATGAGGATGGCATCGAAGAGGATATCGATGATGTGGATGATGGTGATGGCAGTGGAGCAGCAAATGGCAGCGATGGCATACCAAATAAGAAACGCAAAAGGCGTGTCCTTTTCACCAAAGCTCAGACCTATGAGTTAGAGCGACGTTTTCGTCAGCAGCGCTATTTGAGTGCCCCGGAACGTGAGCATTTGGCCAGCTTGATACGTTTAACGCCAACACAGGTGAAAATCTGGTTCCAAAATCATCGCTATAAGACGAAACGTGCCCAAAACGAGAAGGGCTATGAAAGTCATCCAGGACTATTGCATGGTCATGCCACACATCCGCATCATCCGTCTGCATTGCCATCACCACGACGTGTTGCAGTACCAGTCCTTGTTCGTAATGGTAAACCATGTCTGGGTGGCGGTGCCGATCCTGGCAGTAAATTGGCTCAGGATTGTGTTAATTCAGCCACAGCGGCTATGCAAAATGCAGCCGCCCATCATTTGGTGGCATTGAATGGAGCTGCCTATCAACATGTTGCAGCAGCTGCAGCTGCCGGTCTTCATGCTCATGCCCATGCCCACGCTCATCCTCATGCGCATGCCCAAAGAGCAGCCTGGTGGCCCTAATATTGTTAAGGGCCCTAAGACCCTAATCAACAACAACAACAACAAAAATACTAACAAAAATTATAATTTACTAAGGGAATCAGCCTAGCAATAGCAGCTAACTGGAAACTCGAATAATCGACAACAACAATTGGCCGCCATGGTTTGAGTTTCAATATATTAAATTTTTTTTTTCAAATTTTCCCTTCCCATATATATACATATTTTTTTTTATTCGTTTTTCTTGGTGCAATATCCAACTCAAGACCAAATTTGGACCAGTCCTCCAGGCTGCTATGGCTAAAGCTTTTATCCTTAAATTATTAATAACAAAAACAAAAACAAAAACAACAACAAAATGACAAGCCAAAGCCTATAGTTCCCACAACAATTTGTTGCATGTACATAGATATCCCCTTAGATACCTCTTTTCCCCCAATTTCCTCATTAAACCTAAAAAATCAAGCAATGAAAATATAATTTCTTTAAAACCTAAAAAAAAAAATGAAGAAAAAGAAACAGAAACAAAAAATGATATCATAAGTGTAATAAGAGAATTTTTTTTTTATATAGATTTTATCATTCAGACATTATCAAAATTGTTCTCAATTAACTGTCTCATAATGCCGCTAAATTTTCTAGATTCAGTTTGAAAATTTATTAAAAAAAAAAAAATGAAATATATTTATTTTCATAAATTAAAAAAAACAAACAAATGGAAAATTTGGCAATAGTTGCAAATTGATTAGCAACTTTTATGATTTTGTTTCCCAGCTTAAAAGTTTCCCCTCCCCCCAATCCCCCTACACACACAAAAGTTGATAATGCTTATAAAAAACTAGACTGTAGATATAGTGTTTTTTTTATCCTTTTTTTTGATCCTTCTTGTATATATAAATCATTCTTTAAATAAAAACGGAAATGATATAGGTAATTCTAATAAATAATCTGTATATTTTATTAATCATAATTAGTGTTCAATATAAAATGAAAAAAAAAAAAAAAAACAAAAATCAAATAAAGTCAGCTCTTTTTTTTTTTATTATTATTAGAAAGAATTTAATTTTTTTTATATATATACATATATACATACAAAATATATACCTACTATATATATACAACAAATAGTCGTAGATGTAATTACAACAAATTTTTTTCGTGTGTCTGTGTATAGTGAGTAAACCCAAGCTCTTTGAATTTATAGTGTGTAATGAGTTCATAAATGTTAATAAAAAAATCTAATAATAATAATAATAATAAAATAAAAAACAAATTACATTTTAGAGATTTAATAAAAATCATTTACAAAAATTAAAATATAATTTATTTAATTCTTTTATGGTTTGAAAGTAAGAATATTTATTCCATTTGACACCATTCGATGGAACAAAAGAATGTTGGACTAAAAAAGCTTTGCAAGAAGTTGAAACAAATGGAATTGGAACAATTGAAATGTATGGCAAGGCCAAATATAGATAAATTATATATAAAAAAACGGATTTTTACAAATATTGAAATCAATTCTCAAAATGTGTAGAAAAATGTATATACAGACAAAATATAGGATCTAAAAAGGGTAAAAGGTAACACAATATAATTAGGGTAATAGTCAAGAACTAATATCATATATTTTTACCATAGCAAAAAGAAATTTTATTTCCAATTCTACAATTTCAAGATTTCATTTAATACAAATTATGAAAAAATTGGAGTCTAGAAGCAGGACAAATCCAATCCAACAGTGAAAATTTTTAGAAATTAACAAAAATAGATTTTACAGATAGGAAAAGCAATTCAATAAATTCTAAAACATAATACAACATTCGAAATTTCGAATGAGCTACGATCTATAGTCTATGATCTAAGGTAAGGTATATATATTTTATCTCTTTGAAACCTTCCATACACTTCAACCAATTGTAAGAGTAATTTTCCAAACTCTACGATTTAGTTGGCCAAACATTTTCAAGGCTATAACTAATCATTTTGGTATATAGTTAATGATAAGGTAGATTGATTTCAAGAGAATTGGGTAAAATGGATTTTTAATCGAAATTGCCTCAATGATACTTAACAAAACGACAGATCAGTTATTTTCCTATGACTCAAATTATCCGTAAACAATGAACCAAAGCAAAAAAAAAATAGCGGGTTAACTCATATATATATATATATATGTTTCTTTGTATGTATGTATATGGTATACGATGTCTGGTGGACAGGGCCATAAAATATGGCTTGATTATGGTTTTTAGCTACCGTATTGCGATTGGCATCGTAATCCATTAATGATTACGACGGCACCAAAACATAATAATAATAACAATATAATAATAATATTAATAATATTAAAACACACATACATACGGATATATATATATATATATATATATATATGTATATGTATATGCCAATGGTGGTCGTTAAAACCTTTTTAACTCTTTGATAACGTGGATTGGGTCCTACACCCCCTTACCAATTGGTGGGGACTTACATCTAACATTGCCTCACTTTATGGATGAATTGATGGAAAAATGGATGAGTGGATGTATGGATGGGGAAGTAGAAGCATTAATTACTGATATGATACTATCAAGGGCTTTTAGTTCAATTATTTTAGCATTTAACTTTGCTTAAAATATAAATTTTTCTTACCGTCGGCAAAAAAACAAGGAATTATTTCCCATTTGCGATCATGTCGTATATATATTTATATGTTGCTATACTTGTATCTCTGTATATAGAGTATAAAAAACTCGAAAGTCAAGTAGATATTTTTGAGTATCTCATAAAACTAAATAGAGTGCTATTCTAATAGAACGACAAATACAAATTAAATTACTCATCAATGGCCACTCGGTTAAATACAAATACTTGAGTGCCCACCCAAAAACTTGGCGCTATTCAATTAATGATCGCTGACAAAACAGCTAAAAAAAAAAAAGAAATATATATATATATATATGTTCATTCAATACGTAATAATAATAATTCGGGGGGTATTAATAAACATCAAGTACTTGGCCATATATATTTTTTGCAACAACAACAACAACAAAAGCAGCAGCAACACTTTTTTACACGGGGCCCAATAAACTGAATGAGTGTTCAAGTACCATAAAAAATATATATATGTACATGTATGTATACATCAAATATTTTTATGATATGTTTCTTGTTGTTTTTGTTGTTTATTATTGTTTATCTAAAAAGAAAAGAAGCAACAAATGAACTAATACCAGAAGCTAACAATTAAGCAAATTATATTATTTATTTATGAGTGTGGGAAATTGTTAAAGATAAAACTGAAATTTCTCAGAAGACATTTCAGATGACTTAAAAATTGACATGTATATAGGATACTTATATAGAAAATAAAGAACAATTTTGCACTAAAGAAATTATAAACATTATTTTTAAGAACTTTAATTAAAAAGCAAACAGAGTTTCTTTAAGGAAAAGGAAATATTTAAATAAAATTTAAGATATTTGCTTAAAAAAGCATTATTATGTTTTTCGAAAATCTACAACTTATTCAAAATACATAAATCCAAATATATATTAAAGAATGCTTAGCCTTTTTTAATCCTGTTTAGCTTTACTAGTTGAGTCGAATCGTTCAAGAACAAAAACTTTAATCCAGAAATCATTTAAGTAGAGCAATATAAAAGTTATTTCTGAGGCATAAATATTCATGAATGTAATGTTGATCATTGCACAATCAAAGGGAGATATATATGTATATATAATCCAATTCAAATACTTCAAAATTCATATATATTATCTAAGCTTCAGTTTGAACACCTAATCAAAAAAAACTTTCTCTTGTTCTCATGATGAGTTCAGTTTCTATTAAAATGGAAGGACATTTCAAAACAAGTGATAATGAAGAAGCTTGTTTCAAAATTGAAAATTTGAGGAAACTGAAATAGAATATGAAAAGAATGAAATATGGATACTGAAACGCGTTTTAAGATATGCAAGTTGACGCTGAAACAGAATATCAAAATCTCATATCAAAATATGGAAGTTAAAAAAACTGAAACTGGAACAAAATTTTAAATGATTGTTTTAAAATTTATAAGTCAAACCAACTGAAACAGAAACAGAATATGAAAAGTAGATTCAAAATATACAAGACAAACTAACTGAAACTTAAACACGTTTTAAAATAAGCAAAATGAAACTGAAATGGAATTTCTAAAACTCATTTCAAACTGTAGAACTTAAACTGAAACTGAAACAGAACTTCAAAAGATCGTTTCAAAATTCATAAGTCAAACAAACTGAAAATGAAACAGAGTACGATTCGAGATTTACAAGATGAACCATTTAAAACTAAAACACTTTCAAAAATTTACAAGATAAAACTAAAACAGTAGAGGCGTAACGAACGTGAATGAAAACTGAAACACGTTTCAAAATTAAGAAGTTAAAACTGAAGCTGAATGTTTGGAGGCATTTTTCAAAAGGAACACGTTGAACCAACTGAAACTGAATTAGAATCTAATAAGCATTAGTTTAATCAAAATTTTTGATTTCGTTTCTAAGTTATACAAATGTTTTTGTTTTGCCAAATCTTAAAAATTTTTCTAACTTCGGCATCCAAACAACAACTTAATTGGACTGTATTTTATTATTTAATAGGAGAATTTCAGAAAAAAATGTTTTCTTTAGAAAACATACATACACCAAATATATGAATCAAAGGTAATAAAATATTTTAACCTTTGGCCTTATCACATTACTCTATAGCCTCATTTAACAAAAACTGAAATTCTATTTTCAAATGAAAACAAAAAATTTCACATCTGATTAGCTACTATTAAATTCTAATCCCATAATCCAACTAATTAGCTTTTCCCCCCATCAACACTGACTTCTTTTTTTTGTTTTTTTGGTAGCGCAATTAGTACAAGTGCCCATAATTGGTCTACATTTATGATGCAATACACATTATTGGCTATAAGTTCATTTTTTAGTCAATATTTTCCTCTTTAGTGGCATTGTCATAAAACTTACAAATCGAATTTAAAATCCGATAAGCGACCACAAGCTAAAAAGTCCCATAATCATAATGTAATCATTTGCATATACAAAAGAGTAAGACAGTATGAGCGAGATAGGGATAGTGTTAGTTAAAAAGAGAGAGATATAGACGCTCATTGGTTATCGTACAGGATGTTGATTATTATATATTGGGGGCCCCAACCGATACATAAAGTACATTTCAATACAATGATCAAGATTAGGGGCATAATAACTGCTCAAGACTGATATTGTACCCAGTACCAGCAGCCCACAGAAACACACAATAATAAAGTATTTTATATACACAAGTACAAATATATATATATATATTTATATAGATTGATTTTTTTTTTTTTTTGTATTATTATTTTTCTTTGCTTTCCGATAAGCTAAGCGATTCCATTGAGTTTCCATGGGTATAGGAATAATAGTGGACATTGGGCGCTTACACGCTACGCCAAGCTGATAGCTTTTCAGTACCGATTGCTGAGTTAGATGGCCAACGGGAAGGTATTGATAGTTGGCAGTTACCAGTTACCAATTCCCCAACTTGTACCTTAGCTGGCCCATATCAGAGCGATATGTCTCACGAGAATGGTTTCTCCCCCCCACCCTCCTTTCCACTATCATTTATTTTGTTTTTTTTTTTTCGACAGCTCTTTGTGGGGGCGATCACTAGCTAGATGATTTTGATACATTGGTCAAGCATGCATGAACGTCATGTCAAGTACGTAAAAAGCGGTGCAAGCTTATCAAGATTTTGTATAAAAAACACTCATACACACGCACACACACACACACACACACATACTTATAGAATAACTTAAGGTATAAAATAGCTTTGGGGTAAATTAAGCATGATTGGGGGTCTATGGGTTATTGTAAACCGTCATTAGAAAGATTTCAAATTAAGGCACTTGAAAAAGTTTTAAGTTATCTAAAGCCAAGACATACAGTTATAAAGATAATCTTATATAGAAACCAACACAATAATGGTTTAAAAGAAAAACTAAGGAAATAATTTCCTCAATTAAAACTATTCTAATTTTAGTAATTAGCCAAAAATAAGAGAAAGTACAATATAGAGAATAAACTAAGGTGTTAGAAAAGTAGTTAAGTTAAAAAAAAAGGGATTTTAGGGAGCACTTAAATAAACTGAAAACCTTTTTAGAACCATCTGCATTCAAAAAAAAACAAACTGAAAAACAGTTTTTGTAGCCCACGAATATATGAAATTTTAGCTAATAAATAATTTTTTATATACTATATAGATAGAAACAAAGTTGAAGTATATAAAATCAAATGACATAAAATATATAATAACATTAAGTAAATTTAATATCTAATTTTTCAAAAAGGTTTAAGAATTTTTCTCTTATTTTGAAGTCTTCATCTTTAAGTCATCTTTTCATCTCCAAGTCTAGGAAAAGGAATCTAGAAGGATTACATATTTCTGATCACTTGTTTTCCTAGTTAAGAATATCCTAAAACCTTTGTTAAATTCAATGAATAATAAAACCACTAAAACTTAAAAAAAATGGCTTAAAAATAAAATTTTTTAGGTTTAACTGTCAATGGAAAATTCTGATTTTTAGAAACTAATAAAGATAAAGCCTTTTCAAAATGATCAAAAATTTGTCTGAAAAAAGAAACTTTCAAAATTCTTAATTTAAAAAAAGGTATAGCTTAAATATCCAGTAAAAATCCAGTTAAAATCCAGTAAACAATCAAAACGAAATTGTTTTTGTAAAACTAGTTTAAAACTCAAAAAAAGAGACTTAACAATCAATCAGACAAATTGAAACATACAAATATTATACAAAACTTACATCTATATCTATATAGGTAGTTAAAAACGATAAACATTTCTATAATCTTTTTGTAAGGGGTAACCCAAATTGCCTTGACTTGGTGGAGAAAGAATTTTTTGATTCATACATTTTTCTCAAGAACTTCAGTTATAGCTGACTTGTGATATTCATTTGTAATCTTTTTGTATCAAAAGAGAGAGAGGGAGGGTAAGTAGGGATTTTAGGGTTGGGGGATTGTAATTGGGTAAAGAGAACAAGGTAAAGTCATACACACAGATTGGCGAGGCAGCACTTCAACTTGGGCGCCTTCACAAAAAAAAAAAAAAAAAAAACACTTGTCAGCATGAACATTTCAAGGAGTATCAATACCGATATACTTACTTACTTACAACACTTCATCGTCTCCGATTTTAGTATGTTTAAACCATTGTTGTTGTTGTACAAATTTGGCATTGATAAAGCTAATAGAAGATAGAACACTGAGACAAAACAAAAGTGTCGTGTCGTCGACCACATTCATGACGTCCAAACTGGGCAGTTTGTAATGAAAAATTGATTAAGGCCAAGGCATATAACTTTACCCATAAGATACACTTGAAGAAAAGAGGTATATCATTAAATTAATAAAATGAAATTCATTTTAAACTTAATGAAATAAATTTACTACTTATATTAACTATTTATTCTTATTTCTTACTTTGAATAAATTTATTTAAAAAAAATAATAAAGATTTGATTGGACATGACTCATCGATCTTAAGTTTGCTTAAAGAATTTGATCTTTTTCTTTAAGTGTATAGATGTTTATACAATATATATATATATATATATATATATATGTACATATTAACTGATCAAATAAATAAATTTATCACAAAATAAACGTTCGTATATTGGAAAAAAAAAATGAAGAAAAGAAAATAACGTAAATGAAAATAATGTAGAAATTAAACAGAGGACCAGCGAGTCAGGTAAAGTAAATAAATGAGATTACAATTAATAAAATAATCGATAAGTGGACGTCCACAAGTTTCTACAGACAGTTCGATATATATATATATACATATTTATATATATATATCTGTATATATGTAGGCCAAAGTTAATTGCGTTTTTGATTTAATAACACAAGCAATAAGATTCGATTAACACTTGGCTATCTTATTGCAATTGTGGGATCCATTTTCCTAATTGTTATGAGCATTTCAAGCTGTTAGCTATATATATATATATATATATATAGTTTTCAAAATCAAACTTTACCCAATCCCAACTAAATGGGCGTATTTACAATTCCTCTCTCTCTCATTGGTTTGCTGTAAATAATTGAAAAAACAAAAAGCAATTGGGTCCGGCTATATACATATATACCTTGGCGAATTCATATTTATACCGTTAGTTTTGCTATATATGTATATTCTAGATATAAAACAAGTTGTTAAAAAATAATGTCTAATGGAAGATTCTTTTATTTCAGTATAAAATATATATATATATGGCAAATATATTTCAAGGAATAAAAACTAAAAATCTTTTTTCAATGAATGTTATTCAGAGCACTCTAGTAAAATTGTTTATATATTTATAGTGAAAACGATCATTGCCAATTTTTGCTATTTATCAAAATCTTTTTTTTTTTTTTTGATTTCAAACATTTTTAAGAATGATAATAACTCATGTAAGGGGAAGACCATTTTTTGAACTGACTATTTTCTATGGTAAGAAAGATTTTGTTTTTAGTTTGTGTTTACATTTTAAAATGCAAAAGATTATATTATATATATATATAAAGTATTTAAAAAACGTTTTAAAATATATAAATTATAATATATATAAAATTTAAAATATTTCTTTGATTTTTCCTGTTTTTAATTATGGTTAACATATTTTCTACAACAAATATCTTTTAAGTTGATTCCTTATATAATATATTTTTGAACAGGAATTCAAAACACCAAAAAAGTCATCTTTAACTATGTACTTGTATATATAAATATATATATATATTTATATACCCTTATTACCTTTATATTAATATATAAGTAAATTTATAAAACTTTCATTTAGTTCTTCAATTTTTTCCTCTTTCTGCAAATCAAATGCAATTTAAATGACCAAAATCTCTCACCATCTCTCATAGACTTTTAGATATATATATAAATACCTATATATAGATCCATTATGTACCATCTCCTCTATCAAAACCAATAAATACAAAGTCGCGAACGTAAGTCTAATTAGCCCAAACGTCGTGGCGCAATAAAGACCGCCGCCGGAAAGTCAAAACCATAGGGGGTCGACAATCGACCTTTCTTCATCTCCATTTTACCTTAAATAGGGGTTGAGAGAAGGCATGAGATATATATATATATATATACATACATACATACAATATATATACTTTGTATTTAGCCCCTTTTTAGCTTGGGCGCTTGCAAATCAAATCAAATTAAGTCTCAAAGTTGATGTGCTGCGCATTTTAGAGCCGTTAGTTGTTGCGGTAAGGGGTTGTGGCTAGTAGTGGGCGGTATTGGTAACACAAAAACAAAAAAAAACAATTTGATAATGTCTGGTAACTGATTTACACTGAAAAAAGAGTAAATTTATTAGAAAAGTTATCAAATTTACAATGATCATGAAATTGTATCGAAGTATAGAAGTAAAGAAGTATGGAATTATAGAAGAATAGAAGAAAAGAATTATAGAAGTATAGATATAGTATAAAAGTCCTTTTTAAAGCTTTTTGCCAGAAGAAGATATTCTTATACGATCAGGCAGAGGATATTATCTTTCAACATCAGAAACTCGATCTTTATCTACAGATTAAACTATTTGCAATAAGTTGATCTTCATCTTGTAGATTTTCATCATTTTCTTGTTCTTTATCTTCTTTTCTTTTGGCACAGTGTTGTCTGTTTGTTCATTTCGCGGACCATCGTCATTATCTGCATGTAATTACTCATTTTCATAGTCAATTAAGTCAATCACACGCCCTTTTAGCCACCGCAACCAAACGTTATTTTTGTTGTTTTTCGAAAGCCACCCTGCAAATTAACACGTCGTCGCCATTCAGGTCCTGGTCCTGGTTCTGACTCCTGTTCCTGGTCCTTGTTCTCATCGTCATCGTCGGTGGTTATGGTGGTAGTGGTGGTGTGTTTCCGTTTCCTTTAGCGTTGGCGGCGTTGGCGTTGATGTCTATGTCGACGTTTATTTGCCTTGGCCGTAAGCAATGTAAGAAGACTTTTTGCCTTTTTTTGGTTTTTTTTTTGTTTATTTGTAACACCATTCGGCGTTTCATCGTTTATTGCTCAATTTTCATCGACCAAAAGGGAATTACATATTCATATTGTTTGCAATTGTCGAACCCACCACGAACACCACCAGCCACCAGCCTCAATAACTGTTACAATTTCAAGCACTAAAAGGACACGTGGCAGCTGCTTTTAAAATTGAATTTCCTGCATGTAATCTTGTCAGAGTCAATTGTTTTTGCGTGGAATTCTCCAACTACTTTTCCCCTTCCTATATATATTCCTATTCCTATAGTATATCTTGTTTGGTTGGCATGGCACACGTGCACTCCCCCTCTTTTCTCTCACCCTCTTTTTCTATATACTGGGTGTGTGTGTGCCAGTCACACTTTTAATATTTATAAAGATGCGGCCAATATGTTCGTCTATTTGTGATACCCTTCCCCCCCACACCTCTCTCTCATTCTCCCTCTTCCCCCTTTTGTGAAAGTGCGGTTAGACCACTAACTGAGGGAAACTTTTATAGGATTATTATTTGACTTTTGTTAGTTTATTATTGAAAATTGTGTTCTTTGTTTAGTAATATTGAAATTGATTTGAAAATTTTTATAAATAATAATCTTTGGTTAACTTTCTATAATCCATTTTTTAAAAAATCAGATAAGACACAGCTTCAATATGCTATAAGTCAGACAATATATAGATTGAATATTCTTAAACTAAAATATTTTTAACGGTTTTGCTTTTGATTCATTTTAGTTTGAGTTTTTGTTTTAAAGAACTTTAATATAGTTTTTCCCCTATTTTATTTATTTACCGATCTTCTTTGATTTTGATTTAAAAAATTAACATTGATAGTTCTAAAATTAAGTGGATAAATATATATTTGTATCTTCTGTGACTTATTCATTAAGTAAAATGAGTCAATGAAGAAATGTGGCAACGCTTTTATGCTTGCAACGGGGTCACCACTATGAATGTAAAGCTACCTAAAAATTACAAATATATAACTGTACTATATTTACAATTTATGAGTTATGTATGTCTATAATATGATTTATGTGGTCAATGGTTAAAAGATTCGATAACTGAACTCTATTTTAGAATATTGAAGTTAAGCGTATATATAACTAACTGTAAAAACGAAATAGTTCTATTTGTACTATAAAATTTCTTCAGTTTTACAGAGATACACAAATTACATTTATGGATTCATATAAAGTGGAAAACTATTATAGTTAAGGAGATTTCGAATCATATTAGAAAACTTTTTTCATATAGAATATATTAATAAGACTAAGATATATAATGAAACTGTTTCTATGCATTTCTTTATTTACCTTTTTATGCCAAACTTTTCCCACAAAGATGATGCTTCGGGAATAAAATTCCATTTGTAGGATAATTAACATGTCACGAAAAGAAGGGGAAAGAAATATACTCCCCCTACCTTATACTACATTATTTTTTCCCCAAAAAAAAATAATACACTTTATATAGTTGCGTGTGTGTGTGTGTGGAAACGTGGCATGAACATCAATTTAAATATTGCATTACAGAATGATTTGCATAAAAGGCTCACAGCGGAGTCTCTTAACTGAAATCAAAGTTAACAAACAACAACAATATATATATATATATATATATAGATATAATACATGTATATAGAAACCATTAAACCAATAAAAATTTGCACTTTCACATGACCTCGCTTTGGGTATTGTGTATGGTGGTGGCTTTGACTAATTTGAATATGAATATTATGATATGAATATAGAATGAGTATGTATATGTGTGTGTGTGTATTTAGTGCTTCCCACGATACCGATATTGATATGACTTTGTCGTGTCGTTGGTGGAATCAAAATTCAAATTTACAAACAATAAACGGGGAGGGGAGACAAAGCTATTAGCAGTAATTTCACCTGGGCGAATGACAGGAGAAATAGTTTTTCATAATGTAATATGGTCAAGGTTAGTGTTTACTACATATCAGGTTTCTTTTCACTCCCTTTAACCTTTACTCCCAAAGTATTATTATTTATAAATAAACAAAAACAAACAAATAAACAACAGACAATAGAGAAATCAATCAATCGGCATTCTCACTCAAAGCAATTAGAGAACGCGCGCGCTCACTCTCTCTCCCTCCCTCTCCTTCTCTTTATTTTGGAATCAGAAAACGGAAGTCATTAAGTTGGGAACGGGTATGGGTTGAAAGGGTTGTGCAAGCGTCACTACGTGTGCTGCCTAATTGCGCGGGATGGTGAGGGAGGAGCGACGCTTAAGGTTACGAAAAGGGTTCACGTTGAAATTCGAGTAGAGCAGTGGAATGAAGAAGAAGTAGAGACTTAGGGTGAGGCAGGCGCAGATGTTTTATACAAGTTGATTCAAGTGGCCTAAAAACACTTGTGGTCAATGTGCTGGGCTGCCTTTTCAAGTATTGGGAATTATATTAAATTGAATGAAGGTTTCCTTTCAATTAGCTTAAAAATCCTATTTGATTTGAATCTTAAATAAATCGTAATTCATTAACCCCAACTGAAAAGTAACAACTAAAAGCAAAACTCACGACACTACGCTAGGCGTTCTATAACAAATTCAAACTGTAAACTTTAGTTTTTTCTTAGTATTTAGTTTTAGTTAGTTCTATTTAAGTACAAATACTTAATATATAACTTATTTCTAACAATGAAAGGCATCTTCTATAATGCTCTGTATAATTATCGAACATGTTCCTTGTAAGTTATGTCTCAAGAACGGAAGACACAGACCCCCAGACTACAATGATATCGCCTGACTGGACACACACATAGCTATATAATACAAGGACACACATTGATATAAATCACAAGTCCCAAGTATGTACAATAGACACATAGAGCCGGACAATTGACGTCAACAATAACTAACAATGATGTCAACTTGTAATTGAATTGATTGACAATATTTTATATGGAAAGTATTTGCAGCATTTCCGAGCCAAAAGGACGTCCCCTTAATGACAAAAATTTGTTTAGATTAGCATTAATGGACCTTCCCGATACGCACACACACACAAAGGAATGAAATTTGGGGGAGAATGGGCGGGTGGAGTCAGCAGAAGGACCCTCTGACGCACACGACACAGGACACGGGGCGAGAGTTGGTCATAAAAAACGTTAAGACGATTCAATAAAAATACTTTAAGCGGAAAAACAAACTTGAATGACGATAAAAAAAAAAGAAAGAAAAAAAACAACAAGGGTCACACAACAAAACAAAAATTTGTTGCCCACCCGCCCAAGCGATTTTCCGCAAGGACATATGGACAACAATATGCGTGCAAGGACAAGGACCAAAAACAGGACCCTTCTTTCCAATGCTCACTGCGCTTTTTAGCTAATGAAATCGTTTGCTAAATGAAACGTAAAAGTCAAAAACCAAATGGGCGAATCCTTTTGCTGCCACTGTTGCTGGCCAAAGCAAACGACGGAAACGGAAATGTGTCGCCGTTCAACGACATTTTCTTTCTATGTTTTTTTTCCTTTTTTCAAAAACCAATTTCAAAGTTTTCACTAGCTGTTTGTAATTCACTTTTAAAGAAAATGACTCAACCGCTGCGGTTGCCCAATTTTCAAATTTTAAAGGCCACTTGAAAAATCAACAAATTTTGTCGAGGCCAATTCAAAAATACAAAAAAATAAAAAAAAAAACAAGTAACAAATTTCAATTTGATGTGCGGCTAACTGTGTGTGCTTTTCCGTTTCCGATCTACCAAAGGAATTGCCTTAGAGTGGAATAATGGGGATGGTGTAGTTTGATTTGATGGGTTCGGGTGGCTCGGGTGGTGCGGTGTATGAAGTTAAATGAGTAAATGTGGTCTGCATTTGGGCTATGCGTTTAATTTGTTGATTTATTTCTAACGGAAGGGTTGCTTAATTCGTGTTGACGGCGTTTTTATTTATTTGTATTTCCTAGTAACAAAAATTATTGTCTAGCCAAACACGAAGAGAAATGTCTAAATGTATTTATGGGTAAGACTTTTTAAATGGTAAACTAAATTAATTGTGACTTGTAGTACACAAATAAACTTCTGTTTTTATATAAAACTAAAAATAAAAAAGTTAATTTGTTTTTAAAAAAAACTTTTGTTTTGTTGTTTTCATTTTAACATTGCTGCAATATAATTTTTAGATAACTAAATTTTTATTTCTTATTTTTTCTTGTTTAAAATATTATATTAAAATCTTTAAATATTACCAATCTCCTCTTAGTGTTATATATTAATATTATTTTTAATATAAATATTTAATTATAATTTTTAATGTCAATTAATTTCAACTTTATGCATTGCCTTAAACAATTACTGCAATGAACTTGCCAACATATAAAAAGATGGTTATATACAACAGTATATATATATATATATATTTATATATATATATATCTACCAAGATAGAACACAAACTTCTACTATATATATATATCTATATGCTTGTGTTGTCTGGTTATCAACACGACGCTTCCGGAACTTAATGGCCTGAATCCTTTTGCTGTTGCCTTGATTTGCCTTAGCCCTTTTGGTTTGACTCTACTTATTCCCTTGCCATTTGTTGTTTTTTTTCGCCATCGTTCTCTTGTTAGGTGCATTGGCCTGTAATGTAATTTCATGACCAGTTTTGGCCATTTTTTACCCGTTACCGTAAAAAGCAACAAAAATAAAAAAAAGTAAAGAAAAGTCTATATCCTTATACACTAAAGCACTGCATATATCATCTATAAATAGTTTAGTGTATAAAGGGTATCATGCTAATTGGCTAAGTCCTTTATATAATATATTTTAGCAATCTTATTTTCAAATACTTTGTTTATAAATCATTCAAATCAATCATTCATTCAATTCAATTAAAGTGAATAATAATCAAAAGTAAATGATTATAAAATTCCTTAAATTTCTTTTTAATTTTTATATCTTTTCTAAATATTATGATAAGAGATCCCTTTTTTTTTAAACAAAAACTTAAGCAAGAAGAAAATATTTTATAAAAATTTCTAAACAATTCCTGTTAAAGGAATAACCGTAACCGTAACCTTTAGCATAATGAAGTTGATTGTCATTAACCGAAATTGTTAAGTTTTCTATTGCATTCCATATCATATTAAGCTATATTTTATTACAAAAGAATTATTAAAACAAATTAAAATTATAATTTAATTTATAATACATAAAATATAGTTTATTATATAGTACATAATATGGCCAATTTTTTGTAATTTAACTCTGTAAGGGTATTCAAATATTCCCATAAGTTTCAATTAGTCTGATTTCTGGTCTTCTTTTTATATGAAAATATTTTTACTCTGCTCTCTGTTTTTTTTTTCCTGTAATTATTTTAGTTGTGTATATCTTGCAGTTTTCTTCTTTTTTTTTTTTTTTTTTTTTTTTTTACATAAATCATTTTTGCAAATGCTGTCTTTGAATTATGGTAAAATTGTGTATAAAATTTACGAGCCAAGAAATGAATGGTTGCCATGTTGTTTAAACGTTTTTACGGTCGTAAAAGTGCTAGTAGAATCCAATGGCTTTCTTTTACAATTTTCTCTTCTTTTCACCCACAATTGTTCGATTTATGTATATATATATATATATACTTTATATATGTATGTTTTTGTGTTATATTGTTTACACAAAAGGCAATTTACACGCTTTGTTTTTAATGCGCTTTTGATGAAGCCATCATGTCACATTACATCAAAACTAGCAAAAACATAACAAAAGAGCAAAAGAGATGGGAATTGTATGAAAGTAGGAGAGAAAGAGAGAAAATGTGGGTATCCGGTGAGGGTGTTAAAACAACAAACAATAAAAGAGCAAATCAAGTCAAATCTCCAGTCAAAAGGACTCCCCCGTGGTCTGAAATCTCATAAACACTTTTGTTCTGGCACAAATTGAAATCTGGTTAGCAACAGCAAAACGAGACCTCTATGTGAGAAAGAGAAAGTGAGACAAACAGACAGAGATAAAGACAAAGAGGGTGATATTGTAACAGTGGGATGGGATGAGATGGGTGATGGGTTGGGTTGGGTTGGATTGGGGGGAGGGGAGGGGTGGTGCGTGTGCCCAACCTTTGGGCATTCATGAGCAGCTCATGCGTGCAAATCAAAGTGTCTGGCAAAAGTGATAGCACACCAACAACCGAAACCGAGGGCAACATTTTCAGATGAATGTGGGCAAAAGGAAAAATCGCAAAAAAACCAGTAGGTGGCAGAAAGTAGAATGGAAAAGGGGGGCGGGGGAAAGCAAAACATATTTATTAGAATGTTGCCGTTTAGCCTGATGTCGTATTAGTTGACTTTTCCCACACACACACACAAACACAAACAAACATTGACTTTGTTTGATTCCGGAAACAAATAGATGAACTCTTGTTATACCCCCGTGACCCATTTTGAAAAGGCATAGAATAGAATTTTATATATATATAAAGTATAGAATGCATCAAGAATACTAAAAACAATTAAAGTTTAACATTTTCAATTAACAATATTCAAACGAAACTAGAAAACTTTATGTCTTAACTTGATTGATTTTTGTTCTTTAAATTAGATAAGAAAGTAAAAATTTAGGCTCTATTTAAGGTTCTTTATAGGTTTGGCACTAAGGAAACTTAAAAACATTTGATTTTTAAATAAATGTCAAAATTTTGAAACAAAAAAGCTTGAAAAAAAGTCTTCTATATGCTTTTTGCTCTTTTAAAATTATGTTTTCTTAAATATTTAATAAAAATATATAGGCAACTGTAAGTAACACAGCAGACAATATTATTATTAGTGATCCTACTTTGGAAGGATAATTTAAGTTTCTAAAAATTGAAACTATATAAGATCTCTGATGAGAACTTTTGTATATATTATATGTATATATCATTTATAGATGAGATAATGTTTTATGATCTATTTAGATGTAAGCTAATTTTTATATTATAAACAATAAATCCTTTTAAATATGTTTTTTATATATTATTTAGACCAAAATATGCCAAAAGTCTTATCTATCTCGAAAGGAAAAGCAAATTTGAATCAAATAAAATTAACCTCATTGATGTTACAGATCAATTTATAACTTATTTTTTTTCTTATTTGTTTGTTTTTTTTTTTTTTTGCTTTTCTCTTTTAATCATAATTTATTGCCCATTAGTTCAATTGCCAAGCAAATACCAAAAAAAAAAAAAAACAATAAAAAAAGAGAGGCAAAGAAGCAGAGAAAACACTTACTCATTGTCAATTGTCATTGCATCGGCTGGGCCCTTCATACCAAACATTCGTTCATTCATTCTGTGTTTTTTTTTTTCTTTCTTTCCTCCTTTTTCTAGTTTTTTCTATTTTTTTTAGTACTTCCTAGCCAATGTGTCATGCTTGTTGATTTGTAAGGATGCTGCTGGAATCGCCCTGTTCGAATTTGTATTGACCGGAAAATCATAAAGCTCTTTGTGTGAGAAGAGAGGAAATCAAGTCGCCGCTGCCTCATGACTGGACATCATTTGAGATTTTCTTTTCATTTTCCACAATAGTTTCTTTTTTTCTGACTTTTTTCTGATTTTTTCTTTCTTTTTCTTTCGACCGGAAATGTTGCCCAGTTGCATTTGGAACAGTTTCGTTTGATAGTGAATTTCAATCATCGATTTCTCTTACTTGTTTATAATCCTTTCTTATAGTTTTGTTTAAAATACGTTTGAGGCTGCTTTTGGCCCTGTTTCCGCCGCAAAATATATTTGATTTTTCAACTTTTTTTTTTAAGTAGGTAAGTTGACAGGCGAGTCAACAGGATTTATACAAACGCAATCGGAAATGTTTATGAAATCGAGAGAGGAAAATAAAAAGGGCTAAAACCAAAAATGAAGAAAGAAAAGGTTAAGACTATGAACGGAAGTAAAACTTGATGGGACAAAGACAGTTGTAACGAAAGAGAAAGATACTTATAGAGGAATAAAAAAAAGGGAGGGAGAATAATAGAAGAGGAGTACCAGCTAAATGTGTGTGGTCTGTCTTTATTATAATCATATATAGTTATTTATATTAAATATCTGTGATCTATATATATTTTATATCTAACTATCTATTGCAAACATTGAGAGGTATTCCTAGTCATTAAAAGGCCTTTTTTTTTGGAATGATTCAATTTGTATTCTTTGAATATCTAATATTATTTGCAAGTGTATGGCAAAGCTTTTCAATTCGTATAGAAATCTATAGAATGAGACTGTATTAGCTAATCGGCTTGACTAGATCTAATATTTTATATATGAGAGTATAAAGTAATTTCATTCAATCAGGCAAACGCTACTTAAACGATTTCCATTTGGTTGGCTCACTTGTTTGCACGCGTGTTTGTTTAGTGGCTTTCTCTTCTTTTTCTTTTTTTCTTTTTTTTTTAGTTTTTTTGTCCTTCCCAAAGCAAATGACCCATAAATGACACTGACACACACTCACACATATATTTCGACACACGCACGCATAGAGAATGATTCTGACCTGACCTGAATGAGCAAGAGAATTGTCCTTCGTCCTGACATATGTGCTTTGTCAAGGGAAAGAGCTAGCACTCGCTTGCTCGCTTTTATCCATTTATGAGTGCACATTAACCGTTATGATTTACGCCCTAAACCGCACACACACACACACACCCAATTGTATGAATATGCTCCTGTCCGTGTCCGTATCAGTGTCCGGGATTTTACTGGATAGCGGGTGCCCCGGGTCCGGCTAGTAGCCGGTAAGTGGCCTGGCCCCGTCTGTGCAGCTAAGTGGAAACTATAGATAATATTTTTATAGTTGCAGTATGAATAAAATGAAAACAGGAAGGGGAAGGAATAGAAATGAATGAGTGAATGGAGTGGATTGAGGCAGCTTGGTTCTACAAGGCAGAGGGGTAAGAGGTGTTGCATTGTCTTCATGCCCGAATATTTTGTATATTAAAATTCTAGACTGACTATATACATTGAAATTGATTTACCGATTTCTTGATTTATGACCGGGCACAATTCTATCTACTTTTGCTTCATCTTCTTCTTCATCATGTACCTCTTCTTCTTTCATTTTGGTCAAATAAATGATGCGTCAGCATTAATATCACTTTTTTTTTTCCTCTTTGACCACAAACATACTAAAAATGGCATGTGCCGGACATTACAAAAGAGTAAAGAAATAAAATCGAGTTCGAGTCCAAGCCAAAGAGTTGGTGTGAGTATTAGCCTAATTGACAGTATAGTATGATACGTGCCATTATTATAGCCAAGACAGATTAGATACATATGAATTTCGTACGAACAGGAAAAGAGTTGAGATTGCCAAAACACAGCTGAAAATGAAATTAATTCGTAACCATTTTCAAATTAGTTAGCCACCATATGGCTGAATGACATTTTCATATTTAGAATCTACTTAAGGATTTCCTAGATAACTAAATTAATCAAAAATATTAAAGATGTGTGTAGAAAATGTGAAAAAAAGTACTGAAAGTTGAAAATTGAAAGCCCTTAAAAATGTTAAAGCAAGCATAAGTAGCGCCTGGGGATATGCAACATTTCTTTAACGATTTCTACTTGAAATAGTTTAAATGTTTATCTTTTAATTATTATTTAGGTAGTTGTGCTTAAATTTATGCATTATTCTTATTAAGTATATAACTATTTATTAATTAAAAGAATATATAAATAATTATATTAAATAATAGAATTACTTTCTTTTTCAGCCATTAAACTACAGAGTAAAAGAATGAAAGAGAAACAAATTTGGTTTTATTGCAAATTCTGCAAGAAACAATTTGTTTTAAAATTTTAGTAAGTTGCTTTTTAACTTCTATAGTCTCAGAATTAAAGTGAGAGTTGATTATTTTAATATTAAATAAACAAAACTGCCGGAATTAAGGTAGCAATCAAGTAAGTTTTCTAGGAGCTTGAACTCGGATTAGAATGGCTTTTAGAAAATTTCATGGATTGTTTAAAAACTATTAAAAAATATATAAAATATAATTTATAAATAATAAAACATTAATTTAAAAAAAAAATTACAAGAACACACAAAAAATTAAACAAAATTAGCGACTTCTGGCCAAAACCCACCTGCACCACCTTAAGCTATTGCTCAAACAAATTGATTTTTGGCCAATCCAAATAAGTTTTCCATCTCTTGCATTAAAAACTTTGTCTTGTGTATAGGTAAATACAATCTGTAAAGTTTTGTCTTCATTCAGCAAAGTTTGCCATTTGTTCCTTTACGAGCATAAAAGAAAAAATATATAAAATGAATTTAAAATTCTGGTATAGCAGCTGTCGGACACTTATTAGCGTCGAGTACATCAATCATCAGCTTGTTTTAATTTTAAAAAATCGCATGCTGTTTGGCTATGGTGAGCCTCATCCTGTGTGGCGGGGTCGCAACTTTTGTGCACTTAATTAAATAACAGGACACCCACATCCTTTGCCACCACCATCAGCACTATTGTATTGGTATTGTAAAGCCTCCACCATCTTCTTACCTTGCTTGCTTTTGCTCTCTATTTGGAATCCCGCCCACTGCGCAGCATTTGGCATCTCTTTCACACACTTTTGTGTATCCCAAAAGGGAAATTTCAATGGGGAAATTTTGTTACTCCTTAGTTTTTCTTTTTTTTTTTATATGAGCTCACCATTTTCTTTTTTAGCCCGGGATTTGATTTCCCTTTTTGTTTTTTTGGCCTATAAGGGTTGGGGGGGATTTGGTGTTGGGTCTTTGGATTGGTGTTCAGGTTTCATCTCGGCAACACAAGATGGATCTATTTTAATAAGAGGACTTAAAAATTTTGTTAACGCTAAACAAAGGAGAAAAGTAAAAATTTAATTTACTTTTCATCGTCATCATCATCATTATCATCTACATTGTTGTTTTTGTTATCATAAAATGTCAGGCCATAATCTTTAGTTATCCATTTTAAAAGCTTTAAACCGGAAAGCCAATAAAGTTCCTTAAAGCCATGAAGTAAAATCTATAACAATATCTTAAGGCATATCTTATAATACCGATATGATAGCAAAACAATATATATATATATCAGTGTCAAAAATATATTCGGTGTGTGTTTTACAGCAAAGCAAAAAAATTCAATTTTCCCAAAAGATTTTTCCATATTTTTATTGATAAATTAACGTAAACAATCGATACAAAGAGCTACAACGCTGATGTCTTAAATGACGCTCATCTAGAACTGCATTGCATAGGTGAAGCTAAATTGCGTCGGCTTTTTGACCCACAGCTTACAATCTGGATGCCTCATTTCGTTTAACATGATTTGCGGATCTTAAGGGCCGTGGCTGCAAAGTGCCACAGGAGGTTCTAACCAAACTAGTGGCAGCGTTGCAGCGGGATTACTCGGCCCAGGATAAGGAAATCTAGTTCATGAATGTTGCCATTCCATTGGCATTGGTCTTGACTGCTCTGTGATATCACTTCATCATGGCGGCCTTTGTCTTGTTCAGACTACCTACTTCTTTTACCCCATTATATGATGGGCAAGATTGGCTCCGCCAATGTCCTCAGTGATTTGTATGCAATAGGCGTAACCCATTGCGACAACATGCTTATGTTATCAGCGGTCAGCACTAAGATGACGAAAAAGGAACGCGATGTTGTAATTCCACTGATCATGCGCGTCTTTAAGGACTCTGCTTTGGATGCAAAAACCACTGTTACTGGCGGTCAGAGTGTGGTCAATCCATGGTGCACTATTGGTGGCGTAGCCTCAACTATTTGCCACCGATATAACCGACTTTGGTCTCCCGGGTCATGCCCAGACCCTGGCTAACCATCAAAAGAGGGATGTTTCCTTTGTTATCCACAATCTCCCAGCAATTGCAAAAATGGCGGCTGTGGCCAAAGCATGTAGTAACATGTTCCAGCTATGTTCATTCTGCAGAAACTTCCGGCGGGCCGCTGCCTATTGCAAGGACATCGAGAAACAAGAAGGTTGCCAGGCCTGGATCATTGGAATCGTTGAAATGCGTAACAAGACCGCTCGTATCATTGATAAGCCACGAGTCATCGAAGTACCCGCCAAGGATTAGGGTCTATCATTTTGATGCAACGTCGGAAGCCGCTGTTGGAGTATCTGCTTAAGTAACTGTAATTTTAAAGTAACGCCCTAATAACTTGTGTCAACTTGGTCCTTGTTTTTTGAGAGAATCTTATCTATTATGGATATGCCGCTTAAAATACAATAAATGATTGAATATCATATATATATATTTAATATACTTTTAAGTTTTTTAAATAATAAATTTTATGTTTATCATCGTTTAAAAATATTTATCTTTCCTTTTAAATTGTGTTGTAACTAAAAATAAATCTTTAGTTAAAGCCATAATGTTGTGTATAATGTATTCAAAATGTATCATATTAGTACTAAATCCATTTCCAATTTTCCTTAAACTTTTGAAAAGATCTCCGCTAAGTTAAGCTAAAACATTTTGACCAGAATGTGATGCAAAATTTGTGAACGATTTGAAAAGAAAACCCTAAGGTAGTATTTTATTTTATTAGTAGATATTCCCCCGAAAGTAGACTATTGTAATGCAGACAAGTCTAGACAAGTTTTGCGAATTACGAATAAGACAACAAAAGGATCTGGGTGGGTAAGATTTAAATATTTGGACAGTAAACTAGTAAAAGAAGTCACATTCATAGAAAATTACAATCATATTCACCATTTACCATATCCATAGATTTTCATTAACTGCAAGTTGGCCCAAACAAAATGAATGGTAAATTGAAATATTATATTGTCCATTTCATTACTCTATTTAATATAGACAACAACAATTTGTTTGTATTTCATTATAGTTTCGCGAATGTTTTCATTTATTTGCATTTGTTTTTCTGTGTATTTAATATTATGTTTAAATTAATTTTATAAAAATACAGTTTGCTTTTGTTGTTCGTAAAGATTAAATAAAATTGTATGTTTTTGCCTTTTTTTTTTTTTTTTTTTTTGTTTGTTTTACATAATAAGATATATACATATATAATAAATATGCTAAAGCTAATCGGCCCATTTCATTTGCTTTGTTTAATATCTAGTTATCATCAAAATAAACTCTGTGTCAGCATAAAAATTAATTCATTATTTCATATGAAACAAAAAAGAATATCCAAAAACACACAAAAAAAAAAAAAAAAAAAACACATTCATGCATCCAAGTCGAACATATCCGACCGCAAAATACTTAATTTAAATCGACGACGCTCAACGATTTTTAACAATTTTTTTTATAATTATTAATCAAAAATAAAATCAAATTTTGAAGTGAGAAGAAAAAGCGCTAATTGCTATCCGATCTGAATGCTATTTAGAAAGTTATCACTAGAAACAACCCGGAACTTATAATAGTTATTTATCCCAAGATGGATTCGTATATTACATCGAGATCTCTTGGGACTCTAAGTAAAATGGATAATTATCCAAAATTAATTAACTGACCGCGTCATTTTAAAAACAAAAAAAAAAATGTAGTAGTTTTATCAAGTTGTGCCTAGACTAAGACTTTTTGTTGCATTTGCATTTATCGTATTTTAAAGATATATATATACTATGTTATGTTGTAACACAGGTCGACAATATGAAGACAAAAAAAAAAAATTGTTTAATTCTTATTATTAATTTTCATTTTCATTAAATTGTTATCTTTCTGCATAGTCAAATTATTATTATTAAATTGTTTTTGAACACTGAATGAAAGGGTATCATTTAAAAAAATAAAAGTTTTTTTAATAAGTAGAGATGACAAAAAAAAGTTTAAGTCAGATATTTAAAATGTAAATGAAATTTTTAACCGATCGTCTTTTATTGAAAGTGTTAATCGAATATTGTCGACCCGTGCAATTGTAGTGTTAAATGTATTAATAAATAGAGAAAAATACATAATAAATATACAAAAGACGGTTGATTTTTGTGAAGAGAGAAAGGGAGAGAGAAGGATCGCTTTGATACAATTAGGTCTCAAAGTATTTGTATATAGCTGTTACATAGGACATGACCTGTGTCCAGTCGGGTCGCTCAATCTGGCACATATCATTAATGTTCTATATTTTAAAGAAAGTAAAGTTATATTAAAAATCCAAATAAATATGGATAGAAATTATTCTCACTCACCAGAGTTGTGCCAATACCAACTGATTCGGCGGCCGCAAAGGCTAATGAAAAGTTACGACGCTTATTGGCTGGACTGAGAGTATCATATGGTATACGATCCGGTAAATAGGAATGTAGAATCGCACAAAATGCCAGACCATCGTTCCACGATGAGCTAAAGTTCGTGATGTCTATGTTGCGATAGCCAACGGTTTTATTCTGACACCATTTGAGTAAAGCATTGCGTTTAGAGCCACCATTTTTGGCTAACATATTGAGAGGATCCTTGCGCTCACCTAAAAAAAAATGTGAAAATTCATAGAAGTAGATGTAGGGGTTTGTCACTGCATGTCCGTTTCGACTTACCAGTAAGAAATGATTTTGAGACATTGCCAAAACTGAGGCTGCCCACTAGTTGACTATTGCTTGGCGTTTTCACTGGCGTTGTAAGACTGGGCGCCATCATTGCCGGTGGCGGTGTGGCCGGTGTTGGTGGTAATGTACCAGCAGTCGTTGTTGTTGCTGCCGGTATTGAGTTTTGTAGTTGCTGTTGCTCTCGCAATGGCAAAGTTACTTTGGTTGTATTGGAGCCTCCTTCTAATCCACTAGCTGCCATGTTATTGACATTCACATGAAGATTGCTGCTCTGCAGGACGGGTAGACGTAACTGAAAATAACATAACGAAATTTAAATGTATGATGTTTTGATAACCAAAGGATCTTAGCTTACACTCTCATGCCAATCACTGGAGGGGGGCAGTATAATAGGTGTATTACCCATCTCTGGAGTTCCACTATTTAGGCTTGAAGTTGAGCTATAACGTGATTCAATCTCATCCGGTGATTTGCCCTGCTATAAAACAGAGGATATTTAAAGTTAACAAGGAAAATAGTGAATTATCGAATATCTCTGCAAACCTGCTTGTTGTTCTCAATGCTCTCGATGAGCGTTTTTACAGAGAGCCTCGAATCCTGTCGATTAAAATTATGTTTACTTCCACGGCGGGATGCCATCTCCAATTGTACAGTCGATATGACCGATTGTTGCGTCTCTGTTTTAGTATTTAACTTATCCAATTGCTGTTCCAGCAATCGTATTTTCTCCTTTTGCGTTTTATTCTCGAGAACCAGCTGCTCCCGGGCGCTAAGCGCTTCAGTCTTGAAATCATTGGCAACCCGGACGGTCATTAAGAGATCCGATTGAAATTGTTGCCACTCCTCAGCCTCTTTGCGGCGTAGCTGTGTCTCCTTGTCCAAGCGTTGTTCGGCATCGCTAAGCTTTAACTTAATATCGCCTAAATGACGCTGAGTTTCGCTTAGAAGCTGCTGCAATTGCGCCTTATCCTCCTGATGGCATTTACACTGAACCTGAAGCTCGGCCACACGATCCTCAAGCGATTGACAGTCGCTTGATAATTTATCTTTATCACGTTGCAGTTGTTCGAGGCAATATTCTAAATGGGATACGGCACATTTGGCATTATTTTTGGCCACCTTGCATTCTTCAGTGACGCCAGCTAGTTGTTCCCTTAAACGCCTCAATTCGGCCTGGCCTCGTGAGCACTGATCCTGCAGCTCAGCCACCCGCTCCTCCAGTGCATCCTTCTCCCGGCGAGCCGCATCAAGAACATCACTCAGATCGGTTTTATCGCCGCGAGACAAATCTGCTTCGAGTTCTTCAATTTTCGAGCGTGCATTCTCTAGAAGAGTGGTCAAACGATTTATTTCAATGGCCCGCTGTGATATTTCCTCTTTGGCCAGCGACAGTTGGGACTCTCCTTGCTTGCGTTCGGCATTCGATGCGTCTAGCTGGGAATCCTGCAGGGCAATACGTTCCCTCTGACGCTGCTGTTCCTGTTGCCCCGCATCGCAAACAGAACGCAATTCACTTAACTCCGCATTGAGCTCCTCTTGCTTAAGCAGAACCACTTCACGCTCCTCCTGGGACGTTTTGATTAAATCCAATAGCTTCTTTTCCCTTTCCGAGGTGGTTACTTCAGCCGCTTGTTTTGTATCCCGTAGCAACAACTCTTGGAGTGTTGTTATTTGAGTTCGTGACTCATTAAGCTTTTCAGTTTGGCGACAAAGCGATTGAAATAATACATCCTTCTCCTCGGACAGACGTTCATTTTCAGTTTGAGTATCGGTTAATTGGGTTTGCAGATCGGCCAGCTCTTGCAATGTGGCCTGTAGCTCCTCATTAGTGGAATAATGTGTTTCCTCCATTTGTATGATCTTATCCTGTAGACAAGCTACAGAAATTTCGCTCGATGATGAATGTTTATCCCAGTCGGGTGTAAGACATGGTGTTCCACTATCATGTATACCATCGATTGCCTATAAAGAAGAGATATATGATTTAATATTCAAGGAATTGAAAAATATTTGAAATGATTTAACCAATTCAACTTACACTGGGCAGTGCTATGGAGGCAGGAGCTGAACTATGCAAACGTTGGGAATCTTGTATAATCTGATGCTTTTCCGCATCTGATAATGGTGAATTAACAACGTCCCGCAAACGATTGCGCAAAGATTCATTTTCATATTTCAAATTGCCAATTTCCATTTGTGTTTTCTCCTGTAAATTCTGTTTATACAAACAGACAAAGAAAGAGAGAGAGAGAAATAGAGAATAAGAGGGGGAAACAAAGAGTAATTAAAGCCACCCATAGAAAGACAGATGAGCGACAGGTGTAGAAAAGATGATGTTGTTATTATTGTTGTTATTGGTTACGAAACACATTCAATTAAAGGAGCGCAATTTTATTTACTAGAGCATATTGAATATCAATAAATTGGTTAAAGTAGCCAAGCGCAACGCCCCCGCCAGAGGAGAGGCACCTTAGTCATCATTATAATAATTATTAGAATCATTATAACAACAACAATAACAACGACAACAACTACATATGGCCATATCCATAAACGTAGGCAGGATTTAATGTTTGAGGGGTAGGAAAATAGAAACAAACACATGACCATACAAATCCATTTAAAAGATTATTTTGTATTTTTCCTTTGATTATCCGAATCAATCCAGCTTCTAATTGATGCGGATAATCGGAATTTTACTGTAGTTAAATACAGTTTTTACTGTTATACTAAATCGGTTAATTATCTTTTGCATTTTCTGATTGATCATGAACTTGACTTTTATTTTAGCCTCAATTCCCCCCTTGGCCCACTGAGCCCTTGAATTTATCAATGAGCCATGACAATCATTTGCTATTTTGTGGTTAAACTAAGCTACACATTGAAAGGAGGCAGTAATTGCAATTGTATATTGTACTAGTTGTAGTTGTAGCCCTTCCTGGTTTTATTTTCTCACCTGCATTTTAACCAAATCGCCCTTCAATTTGGTCACTTCACTTTGGTATGGCAGCAGCTCTGTGATGCGTGTCTCCAGCTGCATATGTTCGCTTTCCAATCGCTCTAACTGCCTATGCAGCTCTTGCATTTTGTTGTTAGCCTTAAAGTGTGATATAGAGAGAAAGAGAGAGAGATGGAGATTTAAATTATTAATAATTTCAATAAAATGTAAATTTGAATGATATCTAAAAGTGTGAATTGGATGGATGGAAATTCCCATTATAGTGTTTTATCACATTTACACTTGTTTCTGTGTTATGTGACGACACTTCTAAGTAGTTTAAATCGAAACAAATAACAGACTACAGTGGTTTTCAAATTAGCTGCTACAGTTGCCTAATTTCGGACCTAAAACAAATAATATTAAAACTGAAAAGGTGTTCAGTTAGTTACTTTAAAAAATAACGAGTAAAGGCAATCAAAATATTTTTTATCGGGTACAATCGGGTACTCTATATACATAATGAAAATATGAAAGGATCTATAGGGAGATATACGAGATGATATCAAAAATGTTTGTACACAATTTGTTTATGGGGTTGATTGTGCGTGCTTACCTCTAATAGTTGCTGTTGTTGCTGTTCATTATTGATAAGCTGCTGTTGTTGTTGTTGCTGCTGTTGTTGATAATTGCTGGCAGCAACAGCTGCAACAGCGACTGCAGCAGCGGCAGCCGGAAATGCATTTGCTGTCGCCGCTGCTGCTGCTGCTGCTGAATGAGGAGGGACTTGATGGGTGTTGGTATTATCGGTGGCAGATGAATTGGTTAAAGTTGATAAAGTGCTACCGCTTGATGTTGTCGTTGTTGCTGTTGCTTGCGCTGCTGCTGCTACTGCCAATTGTTGATAAAAATCAGCGGCAGCAGCGGCGGCACTAACGCCGCCATCTTGAAGGGCGGCCAATGCGTGGCTGTTGTTGTTACTATTGTTGTTTAAATTAAGATTCCGATTATTGCCGCTGCTCGTTGTTGTTGCTGCTACTGTTGGTTGAGGGGCAATGGCAATGGAAGTCATCTGCAATTGTTGTTGCTGTTGTACGTTTAAATCATTGCCAGATGATGGGTGTTGCTGTTGTTGTTGCTGTTGTATTGGTGGCAATTGCTTTGGTTGCTTTTGTCCTTTTAATTTTGATTTCTTTTGCGGCAAAGTATTACTTTGTTGCTGCTGTTGTTGCTGTTGCTGGCGTCGTTGTTGCTGTTGATTTGTCAGCAATAAGGCATCTTCATCCCCTACATCCACCCCACGTTCATAGGTGGCACCTGTCGCTTCGTTATTTGAATAAAATTTTGTTGCCGTTGCTGCTTGCGGTGGTTGCTGCTGTTGCTGTTGCTCATGTGCCGTGTTAAGCGATGTACTGGATTGAGATTTTTGTCGATTATTATTAGAATGCTGCTGCTGTTGCTTGTGCGCTGATGTTGAATTTTGCGAGGAATTAGAACTCGAAGTTCCTTGTCCTCTGCGAAATAATGATTTTAATTTAATCATTTTTTATTTGGATTTTTTTTTTTTTTATTTGATTTGTTTATAATGATATTTGGATTGTTGTTTCAAAACGTAAACCATAAACTGTTATTGTTCGATCGTTACTAATTTTCGTTTTTATCGTTTGTTTTTGCTAATCGGTTATCGTTCGGTTATTATCGTTCGTATCGTAGAAATTCTTTATCACACTTCATTCTCTACTCTTCTTTTGCGCGACGGCTAAAGTAAAATTTCATGTTATTCTTTAGATTTCTTGTTTTGTTGCTGTTGTTGATTGATGAAATGAAAGTTACAAAAATGCGGCATGCCACAATAACTCGTTGCTGGAAGTGTGTGTGTGCGTGTGTGTATAAACAGACAGACAATCGCTTGCATTGTATTAACTTAAATGCCAGCTGAAGCAAAAGCCCACGCACTGTGGTTCAACTTTGCCAAGAACATAATATTAAATAAAATTTGACTTCATCATTGGTAATTACACATTTATCGCACAAATATGTATATAGATTTAGCTTAGATTCTTTCTCTATAATAAGGTAGCACATGAATGCGATTGACAGTTAAAAATTATTTAATACAAAACTTTTAAAACATATAAACAATTAAAATTATTTTTCATAAGTCATAAGCCATCTTATATTCTTTGTTTTCCCTCTAGTGCGTCCCACTGTACATATGTAAAATAAAACAAATAACAGAGCAAACAACAGGCGTAAGAACGCGCGCGCCGTAGTAAGAGAAGCACAGAGAAAGAGAGAGAGAGAGATAGAGATTGCCGGCTCAACTCACACTTAATTAATATGCAGTTAACAAATAATAATGCAATTGAAATTCAAAAAAGGCCAAGCACAGATACAGATAGAGTCACACAGAGATTCATTCCCAAGTCTGGCGACATTGCCGGCAATGGAGACGACGACAACTGCAACGTCAACATTTTAACATCTCTCGTGGGGATGGGAAAGGCGCCAGTTTAAACAGAGCGGAATTAATATAAAATTCAAAGCAGTTGCAGGGCCAAAAATCAATAAATGGCAATACGTTTCACATTTTTTCTATTTACAACATTTGCTTGTTTTTTATTATCGATAGTTGAGTCATTTCTTAAAACATGGGTAACACTGCAATGCAATAATACTAACAATATTTTTAAACATGTTGAAAATTGATTAGATAAATGCATGAACATAAAACGACCGTATTAACAAATAGTTGTAAAAAGCAAAATGATTGTGCGAAAAAGTAGAGTATGCCAATATTTGCGCATTGTACATTTTATATAACAGAAAAGAATACATCGCAATCACAAAAACTGAAATAAATTATTTTGACATTTATGATTATACGCAGTTATGATGATTCCGCTCCTGGCCCATTGCCGCCTGTTGCGCATGTGTGTGCGTGCTTGCTCATGTGTTTTTTTTTTTTTCAGTGTCGTAAGGCCGGGGGGATTACTCACTCATGTCATGACATGGCATGGGGAGGCAGCGTTACAATCAAAAAAAAAAAAAGGGTAATGGAAATATGAAAAAATATGCATTATTATTAACCTGACATTGACAGCTGACTGACCGACCCCAAGAGCAGTAGTAGGCTGCAACATAAACAGTGTTGCCAAATGGTTGTTTTTATCTTCAGTTTTATGATGTTGCCATTTATGGCCAGATTTTGATTCTTTTTGATTTAAGAAATTTTTTCTCAGCCCACACAAAAATTTATAATGTATGTTTCAAAAAACCACACAAAAAGGCCGAAAAATAGAGTGACATCATAAGGCAAAACACAAATTATGGGATTTTGTTTTCTTTTTGTTTGTTTAACGCAATTAAAAAAATTGCGGTTGTTGAACATGAACAATTTTTATCTCTCGGTTTATCTTTCACAAGTTGTTTAGCTTGGGCAAATGATAAATTTGATTTTTTTTTTTATTAGATAAGCCAGAGAATCGTGGAGAAACCGAAAATGAAAAACAAATTAAAATGCTAATTTCAAGGTTTGAAAGTTTTTGGTACACTAAAAATCGAAAAAAAACGCACACTCAAATTGCAACTGCATTAACTGCAGAGAGAAAGGAATGACAAGACACAGGGAGAGAGACTGAGATGGGAAAACAACGAGAGTGAAATAGCAGGATGTGCCCTTCAAATGAAATAAAACTGAATGAAAGTGAATAAAAAAAGAATGTCAATGAATAAGACACACTCTTACACACGCACGGGGAGAGCATAATTTAATTGTTTGCTACAAATAACTGTAAAAGGCAGAAAACGATGATGAGGAGGTTCAACAGAGGGGAGTTGAAGTCTGTTTTCTCTCTTTCTATCATTCAATTTTTGCACTCGCAGAAACCGGAATACGACAGCAAAATAAAAAAAGAGACAACTTCACACCAACACACACAAATACACGCATATATACATACATATATAAACATACGAGAAGACTGAACTTTTGTAGGATAAAACAATATTTGTTAAAGCAAAGAAAATTTCAAAAACCAAAAAAAAAATAGAAAAAAAACAGCAACAAAACAATTTATAATAATAAACACATCACGAAGCGGCAAACAACGGCGTCGGCGGCGGCGCAAAAATAAAAAAAAAAGAAACTAAAAACTGACAACAAAGCGACGCGCGTTTTCTGTTTCAGTTTTTCTGCACGAAAACAACAACTATACAATTACAACAAGTGGCAATCTGTGTTGCCGTACTGAAAAAAAATACTTAAGGAATCGATAACAAATCGAACGATAACACGATTCCAACATAGCAAAGAGCGCCACTGGGTTCAAGGAGCGCCAATTTTAAAAGTGTATCAATATATTTAAAGTTTTAGTGCATACAATAAGCCATAAAACATCAACAATTAAATAGACTCAATGACATTGCCTTTAAGAAGTTATTTTGGATTTCAAAAACCAGAAAGGTTGAATTTTGATATAAGAAGTAATAGAAATTTTAGTTTTACTGCTAATGCTTACAGAGGAATAAAGAATTCATAAAATCTATTATATTCTTTTTCATACGCTTTTTTTCTTTAAGACATTATCTAACTGTCAGTAGATATGCAAAACTACATAATTTTTCTTATAGCCAATCCATTTCTATTGGTAAAACCTGGAGGCCATTGACCACTATGATCATGATCCATAGGTAGGTAACTATACACACAGATCTATATGTATGATGACATTCAGTTTCGTTTTCCTTCTTTTTTTAAATTCTTTATTACTACTTATTATGACGTCTTCTTTAGGCTTGGTTGAAAAAAATAAAGTTGATAGAGAAGGGGGTGGTGATGATGATACGAGTAAGTATGCGCCCAGGTGCGTGTCTGCGTGGCTGGAGCTTATCAAAAAAAAACGTTGAACGTTAAAGAATTAAAGCAAACCGGAACAGAACGAAACCGAATAGAATAGAACAACGAAATGGGGAATGAGAATGGGAATGGGAACCGCAAAGCCACAAAGCGAGTCGGGGTATTTGCGGTTTATTTTACTTCTTTTTTTCTATTCGCATTTTTGCTACTTTAACGCGTCTTTCTCTCCATGACCAGCGCCACAACACAACGTCACTTATCGCTGCTCGGTGTTGTCGTTGTCTCGTTGTCGTCGTTGTTGATAACCGCAAAAGCTTGGGGATCATTTGGATCTCACATTTCTGAGCCCTGAGCCCGACCTCAGAGCCAGGCCAGTGGGCAGTTGCTTTTTTAGCCGGTCCAAAAAACCATCGAGCATGACATACAATACAAAATACCAACTTATTTTAAATGGAAAGAACGAAAAAAAAAACAAAAGAATGAAAAAAAACATTAAACAGAACTCAGTCAGCCGTTGTCCCGCCTGGGGCATTCACTTGAAGCTTACTTTGCATTATCATTGGTGGCATAAAAGAACACATAATAGACGAAATTAAAAAATGGCAAAGAGAAAAGTAAAGAAAAGGTTCTACTATTAACTCATATTTTAAAATAAACCTAACTGTAATGATTGTTTTTTTTTTTTTAAAGTGGAGCTAAATTTTAGTTTGGGATAAAATATTTACACCTATACATTCATACACAGGTAAGTTTTACAATGTCTTACTATTATGATAATCGATTTATATTAAATGTAAGAGAAACACCATTTCCCCCAGCAATAAAAATGGGTTTAGTTAAACAAATTCAAATTGGAACAACAATCGCTCGAAACAAGGTTTTTTTAAGGGGGCTCGACTCACACTTTCTTGTCATTTGCCCTACTCGAAATACGCTTTTTATATGGCCGTTTATCTGGTCTATTGTTTAGTTTGAATTTTCTGTTACCAGATGTTTAACATTGATTCAAAAAATATAAATACAAAAAATTTATAAAAAATGGTTGGTTGTAAGTCCGTTTTCCTTTCATTTTTTGTTTGTTGTTCGTTTTGTTAGAAATGAATTATTTTTAGAAAACGGTTTCATTTTTTATACCCTTGAAAGTATTGACGCAAAGAGTATGTTTCATTTGTCATAAACTGTGCAACAACCTTCAAGAAAGAGAGCATAGACAAAAGATAAAGGAATACAACAAAAGTCTAGATCGAAATTTGATTTTACATATCTTAAATCACTCATATAATTGATATGATTTCATATGGGAAAGATATATATATATTCATGCATTTAAGTATGTATAGGGTATTTTAAAGTCGGTGTTCATTCGTAATGCCTGCTGCTTCTCATAAAAATAGAAACCGAAACTGAGTTTTTTCTAAACTCTTTTTTTTTATAAATATTTATATGTCTTTTCTTTTGGGTCATTTTCTCTTCTTCTTCGTCTGCGTCTTCTTCTTATTGTTGTTTGTGTTGTTTATGGTTTACGTTTTGCTTATTAATGTTGTTATACATTTTGTTGATTGTTGCTGTTGCTGCAGCAGAAAGTTGAAGGTTTCACCTCTAAATTATATAATTAATGTCTTTTTAATAGTCTAGCGCTAAAGCAACAACAATAGTACAACAATTTCTATTTTCTAGCATTTGTTTTATGTTTTTTTTTTGTCTGTGTACTTACCCGGTAAATTGTTCCAAGCAAATGCATCAGCGGCAGCAGCACTAACAACAGCAATAGCTTCGAGTTTTAACACAGGCCAACAAAATTGCGAACAATAAAATTCAAACTCGAAGTTAACCTAACAAACATGTCATATCTTAAAATGGGAACAACCTAAAGTAATGTTAAAGTATTATTCCTAAACCAAAGTATAGATTTATTAACAACATATAACCTGAGTATGGAGCAATAAGGAAAAAAAAGAGAATTGAAAAATAAAATAGTTCCCGTTGTTAATATATGGACAAGAAATTACTTTGGTCACATTTGGTTACATAGAAATCCTGTAACAATCACCTCATCAGTGGCTGGATTATAAAATTTTGTTGGCCTGTGTTACAATCAATCAACGGTACACTTGTCTATGCGTGTGCCTCTCACTCACTCTCTATGTTTGTGTGTGTTAGTATGAAAGGGAGAGGAGGAGAAGCACTTGCACCTTTGACTTTTTTGCTAGGCCAACACTAACAACTGTTATTTATGTTTTTCTTTTATTTTCTGTTGTTCTTTTTTCCTTTTTTTTTTGCACTAAAATGGGCAAACCAACGACACCAAAAAAAAAAGTAGATTATTAACACATTTTATTTATTTAATTTTTTTAACACAAATGCAGCTGCGCTGTCTGTGACTGCAGCGCAGTTAATTGCATTAGAAATTCGCATTAAAAGCAAAGAATTGCAAGAATAAAAGAATAACAACAACGACATTCAAAAAAGACAACAGAAAATTCAACTAATTAGCAATTATTTCTCATTTTTTTGCGGCTTTTCAAATATTTCTTTCTTTTTCTTTTGCACAAATTCCAATTAGACGAGGCTAGGCACTGGTATAGGAGTGAAATGGGAGTAACAGAGACAGAAGCATTGCTGTTGTTGTCCCGTTAGGCATTTGCGATGACCTCGACAGGAGTGAGGAGGGGGTAAAGTTGACCGCGGAATTGCAAAGGTCCGTTGATTAATATTCATTTAATTTCTTTGTTTTTTGTTTTATTTTTTTGTTGCAGTTATTCCTTCCGCCATGGAATTTGTTGTTGTGTTTCTAGTTATAGTTTCTTTTTAGCTCGCTGTCGGTTGCACATAATGTTTGTCACAATTCTTAGTTAAAAACATTTAACGTCTTGCCACGCTTTGCAGTGCGCCTGGCTTTGATAATTTTTAAGCAGTATTTATAACTTTGGTTTTGGGAAAGGAGCCGCCGCCTTTTGACGCAATTGTTGTAGCTGTTGTTGCCGTTGCAACAAAAAACATGCAAAAACAAAACAATGTACGACACAGTTGCAAATTCCTTGCACCTTGCTTTAACTTAAAGATAATCGTGGATTGTCCTAGTTACAAGTTCTATTATTAAGTTCTTTTTTATTTTCTATTATAGTTGCATGTTGTTCTTGTTCCCTATCGGTTGTTGCATTTTTTACTTTGTTTTTACGAAAATAAATTACTAAAACGACCGCAACAGCGCACCCGCTTACCCAGATAAAAAACACAACACTGAGAAAAAACAAAGCGTTTCATAGTAGTCCAACGATTCGCCGTCAGTTAGCAGAGCTCAAAAATCGATGTTACTTTACAGAGCTAAGAAATCCCTGTTAACTAACGAGCTAAACAAATTACTGTTAAATTTTAAAAAAGGGCGCTGAACCTTTAATGTTTTGCCGGCAATGCTTACGTTAAAAATACTTTATCTGTTTACTAATTCGGTCATTTTTAATAGATTTTAATTAATATATAGTTTACAATGTAGAACTATTACAACTACAGCTTGCTTTTCGTCTGTCTTCTAGTCTTTGACCTTTTCCGTTGTAGAGGAGTCAAATGGTACCTCTTCCACTTTGCTAAGACCAGAAAACCGTATAATCTTTCCGGTACCCTCAACTTTGATGTGCCTGGCTATTTGCTGGCTTGGCGACAGAGATGCTTCCTCAGGACTCTTATAGCCATAGTGTTTGGCCCAATCATTACGTCCTGTATAAACCATGTAACAGACGAATCCAAATGCCTGCCAGGCGAAAATGGCGTAGCCCAAACTTAAACGACGTTTCCACAGCTCGGCCCTTTGTTCCGGAATAGGATTTGTATGACGTCGGACAAAGCGGCGAAGCCATTTCATTTCGAACAGGGCCATTCCTATTTATTTCCTTTTCGTTTTATTGTTATGTAAAAAATAAGCAAAATATAAACAATTCAGAGATGTGATTTTTGATGACTAGAGGTGGAAGTTGTTTCGATGTTTGTGTGACAAAATGACAAAACTTAATCACACTAAGATGTGATGCGTTCAATTTTAAATTTAAAAATCATGTGTAAAAATCCTTAAATCTGCAGCAGATTATTGGATTGATGACTGCTACAAAATTCCAATTAAACTAAACAAAATCATTAAAGATGACATTTTATCAAAGCGATAGTTTCTTGGTATCCAAACCAACACTGTACCAAAAGTGTGGCCAAAACCAACTGAAAATCAGAAAAATATTATTTTTTTTAATCAAGCAAACGAAATACAAAATCACACGAAAACAGGTAGGCTGGCATCAGATGTGACAAGCAAAAAGAAACAAACTTACCAATTACAAACTTTTGCCGTGGTTCTATGTTCTGTCAAATTAGATAAATTGAATATCACTTCAAAGCAAGGACCGACTGCAGGACCGGTTCCCGCTTAAAACTACAACAATAAAACAACAATCATGTAAGTACATAGAGTAGGCGTAACAATTATATTAATTCTTATTTAAATTAAAAGTTTAACCAATTTCATAAACAGTTTGCACAATGCCCACCACAACACAACAATCGCCACAGCAGGGCTCAACACTGCATTCGCATTCACATTCGCATACGCATCAACATCAGGAAAACTTAAACCTTAATGCAGAAGAATGCAATATGCCAAATCTGTCAACTTTATCGCTGGACGAACTGAAGCAATTAGATCGGGATCCTGAATTTTTTGACGATTTTATAGAGGAAATGTCTGTGGTGCAGCATTTAAATGAGGAGCTCGACTCCATGATGAATCAAGTAGAGAACATATCTCGTACGCATTGTCTATGAATCGTTGTTAGATTCCATCTAATTATATAATTCCCAACGACTTTGCAGGTGAGAACGAGAGCAAGGGCACACATTTAGTGGAGCTAAAGCGAAGGCTCAGCGATGATTATACGGCACTTAAAACGCTCGGCGAGAAATGTGACCAACTAAACAAAAAGTATTTAAAAAAGTCAGAGGAATATGCACCACAACACATACGGGTAGGAATACACAACAAACGTGATCCTAAATGACACAGAAAAAGGACGCAGTTCATACTATATTCTATTTGTTGTTTCTTTTGCAGGAGCTGCTTCAAATAGCTGCTTCGAATGCAGATGCAGATTGTGATCGGCATGTGGAGCATTTTCTCAATGGCAAAATCGATGTGCAAACTTTTTTGAATACCTATCAAAGTTCAAAGAAGATCAGCTCGGAACGTAAGGCAAAGGAGGAGCGTTTGGGTATACAACTGAGTGCCCTGGAGCGTGCTGGCATCTGAATGCGAGGGCATACTGAAAATGAAAGCGAGAGAAATAACTCGCATTCTGATGAAGAAAATCCAAATAACATGAATTAATGATAATAATTGCATGTTAACAATAATATTTTCCTCCTTTACATACAGATACTTAATTTTATTTAATGTCCTCTTCACGACTGTTGTATCCTTTGTTGTGTTCTGTCCTTACGTTTCTTTCAAAAGTCGCAATATAGAATATAAGGCATTTAGTAATTCTAAAAATGAAAGAAGCTCGCAAAACCCAGATCTAGTTATATTTTATATAAAACAAAAAAAAAAACACATTTCATAAACTACCAACAAAGAAAAATAGATATAAAGATATTAGTTACTATATAGATATACACATACAAAAACATATTGTAAATCGCATTGATAGGGCCAATCAAATTGATAGAGTATGGTTTAAAGGTATAAGTTTTAATAGATATAAACTTACATATATATATAGAATAACAATCAATTTAGCTTGTTCTTAATTCCGATTTACAAATGTATTAATGTGACTCCGTTGCATTTTAAATATGTACCAATCTGTAATTTTTGGATAGTTCAAAATGTTTACCCATTTTTTTTTTTTTTTTTTAATTATTTTTGTAGATAGTTTTTGGCTGTCCTTACGCATCGGAATTGGAAAAACTTTGATTATTTTTTAGTTAGGTTGATTTTTGTTAACAAAAGTTATATACTTCTTGGACACTGACCTCTGTAATTGTTTGTAACCTGAGACCGTCAGTCAGCCAATACCATAAAACATATATAATTTAATTAAACAAAAATATATAATAATGTTCATGTAAAAAAAAAATACAACGTTTTTTGCAGGCCGGATTAAAAAATCGTCCAAGAAAAAAGTTTGTAAGAAGATTATTGCTAAAATGGTTTGTTTGCGTATCGAAATTTTATCGTGCTATCCTTGTCTAAATCAGCTAACTGTTGTCAAAATAAGCTTGCGTCTAAATCAACTTGTTTCTTAACATATGGAAACAAAGGATTTATTTCAAGATGATGCTTTGTAAATATTAAAGGTGTATTAGCTAACATCTTTTGGGTAATAACGGGCCATTTTCTATAAATTTAGAATTCGTTGATTTTAAAATTGAAATAAATTTGTTAGAAAAAAATCTTTGTGGCTATTTTTAGCAAAAACGGGCAATAATCATAGTATCTGTTGTTCCTAAAAGCAATCTAAAAAAATTCTAATCAAAACATTTTGTATACTTGGCATTTCTTTCTCCCGCCAACAACAATTTAAAAAAAAAAGAAAAAAAAAATAGAAAGAAGGTGATCCACAACGCGTTAGTGTATTTTCACCGAGTTGCATGAGTCCCCCAATGGTAAATGGAGCTTACAATCAGCTGAAGAACAAAACTGATAAGGCAAGCATTTCTCTCTTTCTCCCTCCCCTTGACCCGACCCACAGCAACATCAGCATTAAACCAACAATGGGCAAAATTTCAAATTCATTTCGTTTATTTGCTATAAAACGATAAGACAGTACTTAAGTAAATGTCATTCAATAACAAATGTTTGTTCAGTGCAAATCAAATGCAAAAGAAGTAAAAGCAAATAAAATAATAAGAGCAATAACTATATAATGAGCAGTTCTACGATTGATGTTTTGGTATTCGGTTCAGCCATAATAGATTTTATATGGTAGGCTGCATAAAAGTAGTGGACGAAGCATCTTCTAACTTCATTTGTTTCTTTTAGCTACACTCCTCGCTTGCCTCGAGCTGGTGAAACTTTACATGGCCATAAATTTCAAAAGGGTTATGGCGGCAAAGGAGCCAATCAGTGTGTGGCCGCCGCCCGTTTAGGTTCTCGAACAGCTTTGATAGCCAAACTGGGAGATGACACATTTGGAATGGACTATCTTCAGCAATTAACAAGAGAGGGTGTCAACGTTGAGCATGTGGAATTACTTAAGAATCACACCACGGGCATTGCCCAAATCGCTGTATCCGATGACGGCGAGAATAACATCATCATTGTGGTGGGTGCCAATAATCAGCTTAGTTCTGATGATGTCTCGCACGCGGAGAATGTGTTCAAGGAGGCTAAGGTACTGGTCTGTCAGTTGGAGACGCCTCTGGAAGCCACGATCACAGCCCTTAAGGCATGTCGGCACAGCGTGTCCATAGTGAACGCAGCACCCGCTATGGAACAGACACCCAGCGAGCTATTGCAATTGGCCAGCATATTTTGTGTAAACGAAAGCGAAGCGGCTCTCATGACACAAGTTGACAATATCAGTGATATCAAGTAGGTATAGGTGCATATCTTTTTCCCTCACTTTTTCTCTCTCTCTCATTCTGCATCATGTAAAAGGCATATAGCCTACAAGACAATATATTCATATTTCTTTTTACTTTTTTCAGCCAAGCAAAGGACGCCATCGTTCGGCTTTTTGAGATGGGAGCCAATACTGTCATAATTACCTTGGGCAAATTGGGCGCTGTCTTTGGTCACAAAGAAACGCCAACTAAATTTGAGCATGTTCCTGCTCCACATGTGCCCGCCGAAAAAGTAGTAGATACTACGGGTGCTGGTGATGCCTTTATTGGTGCTTTGGCCCATAATTTGGCCAAATTTCCGGAACACTCCCTCGGCGATCATGTTGCCGCTGCCTGTGCAATGGCCTCGCAGTCAGTTCAATCACTTGGAACCCAATCTAGTTTTGTACGTGCCTAATCATGATTAAGAAAACGGCTATTTTTGCCGCATCCTTACTACCTATGTGCTCCATTATGCTAGCCTTTTTCATCGGTTAGTTAAGGTTTTCGATTTACAATACAACAGCTAAACTCTTGGTGAACATTTTAATTTTAGGAATAAATCCTGCCTAGTTAAGTGGAACTGTAAATTTAGCCACTCAGTCTTACGGTCTTAATAAATGTGTTTTTTCTGCATCGGTTGTATGTCATTTGAATTTTGGTCAAATATACATAAAGGCATACATTTTCCAGGGTGTTGATTCTGTCTTTCGACGGAGAGGAAAACAAGAAGCTTTATGTCGTTTTAAAAATCATCCGTAGACAATTCTTTGTTTGTTTAATCATAAATCGTAAGTATAAAACAGAAAATATATATTCACAAGGGTGTGTATTTGTGAGTGAGTGTGTGTATAAGTGTGTTTAGGCTGTTTCCATTATAAATTGCTAAATTATCAAAATCTGATCAACTTTACACAGTCCATTGATGTGAATGGGATATTGGCTAGTGCCACGATGCTGCAACTTTGGCTGTTGGATCATTTCTTGCCAGATTTCTTTATGCCGCCGCCGACAAGTGGTCCCTTTTTAGCAGCATTTGCCTTGGCAGCATCCAGCGCCTTTTGCTGTTCCTTTTGCTTTTGCTTAAATGCCATATCATCGTCGTCCAGATCCTTGGCGTCCTTTTTGGGCGCCTTTAATGGCTTCTTTTTGCCTCCCTCACGTCCCGACATGTTTTTAAATGTTGTCCTTCTAAAGATAAAGTTTTAAATTGGTTGGAAAGAATGTGTTTCAGTTTAAATTATAGAAAATAGTCAGTATGTTGTTACACACCTTTCGTTTTATCACGTTTTTTACTACTTTTCTCTCCGTCTCTGTCTTTCTCTGAACTTTATTCTAGTTAGTGTTTTTATCGATATTTTTCGATTAACAAATATTAGGGCTGGATTTTAATTGGTGACGACAAAATGTTGGGAGCCCTTGCTTTTCGTTCCTATCAATAAATATTATTTGTTTTTAATTACAAATTGAAAGTTTTGGTGTCAAATGAAATGCAATCCGGAAAAGAACTAAAAAAAATGTATTTTAGCTAGGTTATCTATTTGATAGTTTTGCCAATTTTCAGGAAATTCAACAAAAGAAAATTTGATTTTAGAAAAGCATAGCCCATTGATAGTCTATTTCACAATCGAGTTATCGAGATACTATCGATTGTGGCTCGATGTTTTTCCACCACTAAATCCATCCACCGCCAACCACTTCACGAATTTCGTTCGTTAAGTGAGCACGCGGCAACGCCAAGTGGGAAATTTCTAATTCTGCAAAAGAAGTTTTTATTCTGTGACTTTTGTAAGAAGTTTAATAACTAAAAGGTATTGTGCAAATTTATTTTTTCTTGATACATTTGTGAATGCTGTACAATTGCTAAAAAAAAAAAGAAGGGAAACCTTGAATGAACAGTGCCTGCATTTGCCATTGAATTGATTTTTTTTTGCCTTTTTATTCACATTCACCTTGCGCCACATATTTTTTTTAGTTATGTAATGTGCTAAATTTCTCACATATATATATCTTTTTTTTCGGTCAATTGTAATTTTGGTTTGGTGTTGGTTTATATTTGTTTATTAATACATAGATCGTCAATTAAGGTTTATTGGAAAACTAAAAAAAGAAAAAGTGAAAATTATATAACTAAAAAATGAATAAATTAAATGTAAGGCAATGCATCAGTTGCTAAAACATGAGAATACTGCAAGCTAAGATATGAGCGAGAGTTTAATTAAAATAAACGTAAATCTTAAGCTGTAAATTTGTCATATGCGCCACGCTGGAGTTTTCAAAATTGCATTTAACATTTATGCCGAAAAAAAATGAGAATTCGCAACCACGCTGGAACTGCCAACTCGATAGTGATGAGCGAAAACGACAAGGGCATGTTGTCATGTGCTTACACATCTCTATCAGCTTATGCAATTTCCTTAAGTTGCCAGTCCCGGCTTATCAAGGGGGAAAAATAGAAATAATACTTTGTATAATAAGTTATGTTTACTAAACTATTTTTCTCGCAATGACAAAGAAAACTGCGTTGACGCCATGTGGCTACGTTTACACTTTGTGTTCCCTTTACTCGCTTTTTAAAGAGTATCGGCGTTCTCTTACCATTTTTGCTTTTCTCTTTTTGACCCGCTTTCCTTTGCTGTATAAACGAGAACGAACTGCTAAATAAAAACCCGTTGCCGCAGCGGTTAATGTGACGTCAAGAAGACGTGTGTACCGTTCATGTGATTTTTATAGTTTATATAGTATATAACATTTGTATTTATTCTGCCCTTTTGTATGGCCTTTTTAGCGCCATTTTGTTGTTGATTAACAATTCCCCCCTTGTTGCCAAGTGAAAATTATATCGTATAACCCTTTCAAAGCAGAAACAAAACTTGAGAACAATTTCTGCAAGTTCAGCTCAATATCCCCATTATTTGAGTAGTCGCGAGTAGGGGGAATTTCTGTTATTTTTGCTGATCTTGGCCTTTTCTGTTTTGTATATGGGGGGCAGCTAAATTTAGCTATCAACAACTTCGTCTGGGCAGCAAGCCAAAGACCAGAGACACAAAAGAAAAAAATGTAGAAAAACTAAACGGCCTTTAATTTTTTATGTAAGTTTTCTTCGTTTTCGATAACATCGACGAGGAGACCTTGAACACATTTGGCCAGACAATTGTTAAAAGTTAAAATAACCGTAATTGGTATAATCTAATCACGCCGCGTACTTGTCCAACAGCCATTAAATGAGAGAGGGAGAGAGGATTAAAGTAGTCACATGCCCGCTAAAAAAAAAACAAAGAGAAGAAAAAGTGTATTTCAAATTTTAATTTTGTATTTCCTTTCGCTTTCTTTATAAACCTCGAAAGGGGTAAATGAAAAACAATTGGCCATATATTTCAGTGCTTTTTGTTTTATTTGCAAAAGTTGCATAGCATTTTAGGCCGCAATGAGATTTTCTCAACAATTTCGTTACTCTCTTACATTTGTCTCTGTACAACACCAGTCTCTTAGTTTATGTTAATAGTTATGTAATAAAAATTGGCATTGAAATTTTCTTTGATAAGACAAAGATGCGATCGTACTTTTTACCCTATTAAAAAAACGACAGCAAGAGCGAGAGAGAAAGACCAACGAAGAACGACGTAGACAAGGAGCGTATACACGTGCTAGACAAAAAAGCTGTAGGTGGTGGTGTTGCCAACTGAGCTTAAGCTTTCTCTCGTTGTGTTTCTCTTTCTCTCTCTCTCAACTGTTGCTTGAACTTGAGGGGCGTGCGTTGGCGTTGACGTTGACGCTTTGCAGGCTAGCTGGCCCGTTAGAATCGAGCTAGGCGTTCACAAGCAATTTAGTTGTCGTCCGGTACAGACCTTTCGCCAGGAATAAGGATAACCAAATCAATTAAATTCTTTTTTTCTTGTGTGCTGTGATATAAAACACAAAACAAATTTGTACGTATGATAAAAAGAAAGAAATACAAAACAAAGAGAATAGTATTAAACAATATTAAACGAAATGAATAATAATTCAACGAGTGTATTAAGCATTTTGTTTGCTAACAGTTACATAAATTAAACCAAATTGTGTTTACGATAAATCTACATTGAGAAAATTATGCAATCGGAATAAGATAAATTCAAATAAAACAAATTGATGCTAATCTAATCTAATCGAAATCAAGTCTTAATCCTTTAACTTAGATTTGAGTCTTCCTCAACCTATTACATCACGGGAGTGCGCGTGCTCTTTTAGCAAAACGAATGAAAGAAAAGCTCTTCTCTTCTTTCGGTCCCTCTCTCGCTTTGTCTGCCCGTCCGCCCCTCTCTTGGAATTAGATAATAAAGCCAGCCAAGAGTGTTACATAAAACGGTTCGTTCTTTTTTTTTTTTTTATGAAAAAGGCCTAGTTGGTTGACGGTGGCCTCTGCTGCTAATTAAATAATATGAACAAACGAAAAAGCTTAAAATTCTAAATTTAACAATAATACCGAGATGAGAGTAAAACAAATAACAATGCCAATGTCAGACAGTGGCAGCGCCTTCTCCTTCTCTTTCCTTTTCGTTTACTCTTTCCGATGACGTGAACAAAAAAAAATACATATATAATATATATTTTTTTTTTTAAATTATGCAATCAAAAATTTGTTGCAATTCTTTAACTCCTTCTATCGCAGCAATTTGCCACTCATTCTCTCTCCGTCCTTTCAATGTAACAAGTTTTATAAAATTGATTGTTATTTATGCAAATTGAATAACTCGGCCATTGAGAACTAGTTTCAGTTGGTTTTTGTTTTGTACGTGGCAATTGAATTTTTTTTTGATTCATCAAGCAAAAACCAGTTTTACATTTCGCCGGTTAAGAGAAATGACAAAGAGCAAACAGAGTGGTCGCGGAACAAAGGAGGAAAAATTGTTCTCCAACTTGCGGCTAATTAAAGTACGTTTTCATAAGAAAATTAAAGAGAAACAGAAACAAAGAATGAGAATAAAAAAATTGATTTTATATTCAAAAATTGGTTGAATTGGAAGTTCAGTTTAACTAAAATATATACTGAACTTATGAGTTTAATGTAAACTCGTAACAGTTATTTAACAGCTTTGGGTAAAAACAGTTTCGATTAAAGTTGCACTTTACCGTTTCGTAATTTTCCTCAATGTGGATCATCATCATTAGCTAACATCAACATATTTAACAGAAAATAATTAACATAATGTGTAAAAATTGATATGTTAACATTGATTAATTTTTAATTATTTTAAGTTGCATGATTTCTCATTTCTTGTAGTTTCGTTCATAATTTTTTTCTTTTATTGGGTTCTTGGGTCGCGTCTATATTTTATTCTTTTCATTTCATTTTGCATGACTTCCTTTATTTCTTTTGTAAATATTTGTGTTATTGGGTGTATGTAAGTTTTGTGTGTGTGTTGTTTAAAGTGGAAACTCAAAAATTGGAAAATGACTTAAGATGGAAAATGTGAATCAACAATCATCCTATGTATCATCAACATCATCATCGTTCAGTCAAGTCAAGAAACTAACTACCAACCTACTACATACATAACGTACATATCGTATATCGTATATCGTAAACCGTAAAAATCATTATGCAACAAGAGCATGGGGAAACAGTGGTTTCTATTAATCATTCACCGGCGATTAAATATAAAAAAAAAAAATTCTACATATATGGCATGACTATCACAAACCAAACAACCGATAATGATTGAGAATGATCGACCAATCCAATTGTAACATAATTATTAATAGCAAAAATGGGCAAGGATTTCGATGCTGTTGGATTCGTCAAGGATTTCGCTGCCGGTGGTATTTCCGCAGCTGTCTCAAAGACTGCCGTCGCCCCCATTGAGCGTGTGAAGCTGCTTCTGCAGGTTCAGCACATCTCGAAACAAATCAGCCCCGACAAGCAATACAAGGGTATGATTGATTGCTTTATCCGCATTCCAAAGGAGCAGGGCTTCAGCTCATTCTGGCGCGGTAACTTGGCCAATGTTATCAGATATTTCCCAACCCAGGCTTTGAACTTTGCCTTCAAGGACAAGTACAAGCAGGTGAGTGATTTGCCCATTTCCACGCCCATTCTCAACGGTTCAAGTAAAGATGGCAATAATTGGAAACCCCAAATACGATACAATCGTTGATTACATCGATCGATCCTTACTGATGATATGCGTTTCGTTTGCATTAGGTCTTCTTGGGCGGTGTTGACAAGAACACCCAATTCTGGCGTTACTTCATGGGCAACTTGGCCTCTGGTGGTGCTGCCGGTGCTACCTCTCTGTGCTTTGTCTACCCCTTGGACTTTGCCCGTACTCGGTAGGTTACAAATAAAATAATTCATTTTTATATATAAATCTAAATTATAAACATATTTTCAGCTTGGCTGCTGATACCGGCAAGGGTGGCCAGCGTGAATTCACTGGTTTGGGCAACTGCTTAACCAAGATCTTCAAGAGCGACGGCATTGTTGGCTTGTACCGCGGTTTCGGCGTCTCTGTCCAGGGTATCATCATCTATCGTGCCGCCTACTTTGGCTTCTACGATACTGCCCGTGGCATGTTGCCCGACCCCAAGAACACACCCATTTACATTAGCTGGGCCATCGCTCAGGTTGTTACAACTGTTGCTGGTATTGTGTCCTATCCATTCGATACTGTCCGTCGTCGCATGATGATGCAGTCTGGCCGCAAGTCCACCGAAATCATCTACAAGAACACACTGCACTGCTGGGCCACCATTGCCAAGCAGGAAGGTACCAATGCCTTCTTCAAGGGCGCCTTCTCCAACGTTCTCAGAGGTACTGGTGGTGCTTTCGTGCTTGTGTTGTACGATGAAATCAAGAAATTCTTGTAAATTAAATTATTAAATTATTCAAACAACCAACAACAACAACAACAATACAAATATAACAACAACAACAAAACACTACCAGCTAATTATATTAGATAAAACAAAGAACAACAACAACAATTTGGTCAAAATAACCCCAAAAAAAAGATATAATTACGTAATTATATTATATATAATAACTGGGAATATATATATATATATATATACATAATTTAATTGAAATTGCACTATCGATGGTTTTAGCTATAGCAGCGCTAGCAGCAGCAGCGAAAGCGGAACCAGCAACTGAGAAACGAACCCGGGTTATATTAATATACAACCATGTATCGACGATATTTAATAGTATTCTTCTGTTAAGTTCGCAATTAGGATAATCATTATCATGTTGCTGGATCCCAGCTCTCTCCAGCCTTATAAGGCACCTCCCCCTCCCCCCCTTAAATTTCCCTGGCCTCGAATCCCCAACAAATGAGACACGGGGGAGAAGAGGACGCAATATAAACTAAATGGGATGAATCGAACAACAACATCTGATTCCAATTAACAACACCTTCAAACAAATACATACAGAAAAACAGCAACAGCAACAACAAACTAGAAACTCAACTTTGGTTGGTTTTTAAAAATATAAAAATTGATAAAAATAGTAGAACTATGTGTTTTTTATGTTTATGGGTCGTCATGGCATATAAATTAAGATCGAACTGGTTGATTAATTTCCATGATACTGTGCACGAGCTAATGAAAAACTACCGTAAACTAAGGAGAGATGTTGAATGTCACCATCAAGATAATGGGAATTACAAACTAGTAAACGGAAAGCTTTTCAACCGACTGTTTTTTGATTGAAATAGCCAAATCGCAATGGTACACAAAACTCATGAGCTTTAAAGAATCTTTAAGTTGATGTCACGGAACGGCAGAGCTTGCAAGGCGATGACAGAATTGTAAAAGCTTTACAATGATCCAAAGGAAAACATCGTTATGCGGATAAGTTAATGATGTTTTGCTAATATTTTTTGATCTCCTGTTTATTTCAAATATGCTTAAACTCGAATGTTCATATGTCAAATAAGAAAGCGCTTGTAAATTCCTTATAATAAGATCTTTGGATCAACGGAGTTCTCGTTCGCCAAAAGAACGTTTTCATTTATTGAATTGAATTTTTCATTTAAGCTCCAAGTTAGCTAATGTCTTTTCAATTTAAGAAATCGCATATAAAACGTTTTTTGACAATTTTAAAATTTAAAATTAATTATCTACATTTGAATGTCCATCAAAAGATGATTCTTTCAAGTGATATTTTGCGAGGTTTTTTCACAAAGTTGAAAACAAATTAAAACTATAAAATTAAGCTTGTTCTATATTAATATAAATAAAAACACTTGTTTTTTATAACATTGACAACTAAAGTGTAAAAAAAACGTAAGTAAGAAGGATCATAGAGCCCTATTCTAAAATACTTCATAATTTATATGTGTAATTGTAAGTTTATTTTCATTTGTATTCAAAATCTCCCAACTCTCGTCTTTTAACTCAGTCAAAATTTCAGTAAATTTTAGTATAACAGAAACAAAAACATAAAACACAACATAAAAGTTAGTACACACCAAAATATATATAGATTTAAAAAAAAAAAAATTAAAAAAAAAATTACCCTTTTTTGCTGTTGTTTGTATCCTTTCATTGATGCACTTATTAAATTGTTTTCTTTAAAAAAGAAAAGGATAGAATATAACTAAAAAAAAGTGTTTCAGTAACAACACGGACAAAGCATGGGTGAAGATGGCGGTGGTGGTGGCAGAGGATCCAAAGATCTCAAATCCTTTCTCATGGATTTCATGATGGGCGGCGTATCGGCGGCAATAGCAAAGACAGCGGTGGCACCAATCGAACGTGTTAAGCTTTTATTGCAAGTGCAAGAGGTCTCGAAACAGATACCACAGGATCAACGATATAAAGGTATTATCGATTGTTTCGTTCGCATACCCAGGGAGCAGGGATTCGCTTCACTTTGGCGCGGTAATTTGGCCAATGTGATACGTTACTTTCCCACACAGGCGTTGAATTTTGCCTTTAAGGATGTTTATAAATCGGTGAGTCCCAAAAATAAAAAATATTTTTGGTTTTTCAGTTTGTTTAACGCATAGAAGTTTTATTTATTTTCCTTTTTTTTTAGGTATTTCTCGGTGGTGTGGATAAAAATACACAATTTTGGCGTCATTTTATGGGTAATTTAGCTTCAGGTGGTGCAGCAGGTGCCACATCCTTGTGTTTTGTCTATCCCCTGGATTTTGCACGTACGCGGTAAGTTGGCTTTAGTTAAATTTGTTGTAACTTCTTTTAATCCTTTGATTTATCAATTTACAGTCTAGCTGCTGATGTGGGCAAGGGTGGCAATCGGGAGTTTAATGGCCTTATTGATTGTCTAATGAAAGTGGTCAAGTCAGATGGCCCAATTGGATTGTATCGCGGCTTTATTGTGTCAGTTCAGGGTATCATTATTTATCGTGCCGCATACTTTGGCTTCTATGACACATGCCGTGACTTTTTGCCTAATCCAAAGAGTACACCCTTCTATATTAGCTGGGCCATTGCCCAAGTGGTGACAACTGTGGCTGGTATTACTTCTTATCCCTTTGATACAGTACGTCGCCGCATGATGATGCAGTCTGGATTGAAGAAATCTGAAATGGTTTACAAGAATACAGCTCACTGTTGGTTGATGATAGCCAAACACGAGGGTATTGCTGCTTTCTTCAAGGGTGCCTTTTCAAACATTATACGAGGCACAGGTGGTGCCTTAGTACTCGCCATTTACGATGAATTTAAAAAGTACGTTTAATTTTTCGTTCGGGACCATCGGGACGGAGCATCATCATTAAAGTAACAATCGTTAATCAAATCATCCAGGAGGTCTACGTCATCACCAATGTTGATGAATAATGAAAACGGAAAATACCATTGGATGAAAATGACTCTTGCCACCATAAATAACCAACAATAAGTTACTACTTAAAAGTAATTTGAATCCATTTCTTCTACAACACCGATGCTCCTTCAAGAAACAGATTTTATAGGTACCTGAACTTATCCTTTTTTTTTTTTTATGAACGAAACCCGAAAAATATATATCAAGCGGAGATCATGTATATATCATGTATATATCAATCATAATTAAAAGCCAGATGTTCATACCAAACTTTGTGCATTTGTTTTGTATTTGGAAATTGTTGAATTAAGTGAGAAAAACAGGAATAGTGAGAATATATCGTAAGGTTATGTTCTCTCTATGTAGAGTCTTGACCTAGACTATGCAGAAGTGATGTTTGTTGACACAATAAAAATTGACAGTCCTTAACTGGAGATTAACACAAAGGAATGGCATTTAAGGAATAAGGTAAGCTTATATATTTTGGATTCAAAAAGTGAACAATACGGTTTTTTTTTTAGCAAAGTTTCAAACCGCTTTGAAATAAAGGAAACCCAAAAAGTGCTGCATACTTCGAAGTGCTTGGGTTTTTTTTTTTTTTTTAGAAAATAGAAATAATTTATTGAACTTATATTTTGCTGTGTGCGCTATTGTTTTGTTGCTTTGTAGTTTGCGTGTTTATGTACGTGTGTGTATGTGTGTGGGTGTGTGTATATGTTTATTCAACTTAATGTTAGCAGCGTTAAAGATAAGCATTAAAAAATAACATTACAAAACAAGTCACGCGAAAGAGAGCCGAGCGAATGCAGCAAACTTTTCACCATTTGCAACTGAGCTTTTCTACAACCGTTACAAATTTGAGCTCAATTAAAAGTTAACAGAAAAAAAAAATAAAAAAAAGGACGGTAAGAAGATGGTGGTGTCATTGATAGATAGAAAAAGGGTACAAACAAAAAAAATATTACACACAACTAAATTTCACTTAATTTGTTAAAACAGTTTACAAATTATACTATGCTAAAACATTTTCTTTCATACATATATATTATTTCTTTTTGTTTATTGAACTTTTGTTTTGTTTTGTTTTGAATTTTTTTTTGTATTTGTATTTGTAAGCGCGCTGCTGCTTGCTGGCTGTGGCTGTGGTGGTAGCGGGAACTAGAGAGTTGCAGGCAACGCCAGTTTCCAAAAGCTGAATCAATCGTTCGCTAATTTATTAATGTGTGGCACCCGACCTGTGGGCCAAGAACAAGAAATAAGTACCCGCCCCGTAGGCCAGAAAATTGAAAAGACCAAAAACACCAGCTGCGGTATTGGAACCATGTCCCACATCATTCGACTCTGCCCATCGGGCCAACTGGACAATAAAGCCAATAAAATACAACAAAGTCAATACAGCGGTAGTGATCAGTTCCTGCATAAAAAAACAGAAAAAAAAACAAAACAAAATTAAATACAAGTTAATAAATTGCATTTTATACACACACAAAACACTTACCGAGAATATCCAATTGATGGCCACATTGAGAGCCTCACGTATGCCAAGGAAATAGGCAGCAATCAGCAGGATGGTTATAATGAATGAGATCACAATCACAAACATAAAGAAAGAGGTGGCCGAGGCCAATGGCGGGGAGGCAAGAGCCATACAAATGATACCCAAGACCTGAAAATATACAACAAATAAATTTCATTCATAAGTAGAGTGAGTATATATAAGTAATAGAGTAAGAGAGAGCAAACCAAACCCCCATGGGATTGAAAGTTTGTTTATTAAAGATCTGTCACTTAGATAGATCGGTGATTTAACCAATTGACCGATGACTGCCCTCTTGAAGGCCATGCAATGTAGCATGATCTCAGTTCTATGATGTCATACTTAATTGAACATCAAAATTATTATTTTTTTTTGGTTGCAGTAAAATTAACGAGTGGAAGTAAAAATCAAAACGAAATATGGAATTCATTAAAACACATAATTAATATACAAAATCTTTAATAATGTTGACTATAAAAGATCGGCGAAGTGTATATATGTATATACATATATATAGATGCATTTTTAGCAAATTCCACAAGATATGTGGCATTCTCTTTTACTTTCATTTGATATTAAACTTGTGGCGAATAATGACTCCGAGATCAAAGAAAGCCTTTCTTTTGTATAGTCAAATCTCAACAAATTTATTTTATTATTATCTTTAATTGAAGTTCATTATATGGCATAATTTAAGAATTGTTCATTTAAACATTTATAAATCCCTAATGTTTATGTGTTGCATGTACATTTGTTTTATTTGTTGTCTTCTAATTGTTTTGAGGGCAATTATAAAGCAATAAACATTAGGCGAACAATATAAAAAAAAAAAAAAAACAAGGTAAAAATGAACAGGTGCGCTTCAACAATTTGTTGCTAATGCCTAAAACAAAAGAGAGGTGAGCCGGTCGAAAAGTGAAAGCTGAAAGTTGCGGCCGGGCCAAAAAGAAAAAAAAAACAAACACCGAGAAAACAAAAGGCGACCTGTTGATGGCAACTTGTTGCTGTTGCTGTTGTTGCTTTTGTTGCTTATTACCTTAACACCAGCCAACGCCAAATCGACAACAAGTTGATTGAACTTTCTGCCACACACACACACACATATTTTTTTTTTTTTTTTTGCCGATCATCATCATCGATTGCATTCCTTGCAATAGCAACAAAAATGCTAACAACAATATGGAACAGTCTCAATACCCTATATATATATATATATATATATATATATATATATATATATCCATTAAAAGAAAGGGTATAAAAGACTTTAAGAAATACAATTTAACCTCTTTCTCGTTCTTTTTAAGATTTTCTTTGGTTTAGATTTTTATTAAATAGTTTTTTGATCTATTAAAATATAGTTAAAAATCAAATTTCATATTTTGTCCTTTAGAAAATATATATAGCTAGTCAAATCTTTATATCATCTATATAATACATCTAAGACTTTGATAGATTAGCTGTCATATTGTAGTAAATAGATGGTATCTACGAGTCGTCGTCTTAAGTTTTTTTTTTTTTTTTTGCTTTTACTTTTAGAATTTGCGTCACCTCATCAAACTATTTATTTTTAGAGAAATGTGCATATATGTATATTATATAGCATTTTCTATATGTAAATTGGCTAATATACACGATCTTAATGCCATAGAGGAGAACTTTTTAATGCTTCAATAGGCAAAGGGGGCCACGACCATCGCCATGGAAAATTTATATATAGGAACATATATAGTTCATATACACTAGTAATATATATATATATATATATCTATGTGTGTGTTTGTGTATTATGAATTTTGAACCAATTTAGTTGGGTGTTTTTTTTGGTTTCTGAAGCATGAAAAACAATGCGTAGATGCAACAATGTGGCAACAACTGGCAAGCTTAATTATTGCCTTGATCAGTGATGTGAAACAACACCTATATATATAAAAGATATATATATATATATGATAGATATTACCTATATAAAAATAGAACCTGAAACTGTATATAAAATTTGACCTAGAGCATTTGGTTCCAAGTTCAGCAAGTTTAACCAAAACCACAAATGTAGTATATATATATATATATATATATATAGTCAAGAGCCATTTTATGATATTATAATACTAGAAAGAGTTGTAAATTAAGCATTAATTATATCTGTTTATATCAATCAAGCAGTAGAAATTCATCTATAAAACTGAAATCAGTTTTTTGAAAGTTTTTTTTGGAGTTCTTCACTTAGATAAAATGCTTGAAGAATTTTTCGTTTTTGAAGCTCAGTATTGAAAAGATTTAATGGAAATTTTTAGAATTAATTTAGAACTAAATTAGAAACTTGTTTTTGGAAGAATCTTGTCTTAAAATTGACATTTAATAATGGAAAACTAATTTTTAATTGATTTTTTTGGGGATTTTTTTAAATATTTATACAAAATGGTTTAAATACTGTTAAGTTCCTTTATTTCTTAAATAAAACCTTAAAAATAGAAACTTTTAAAAGTAAAAGAAATAACTTAAGCTTGTTTTATTCCTTGAAACTTATTTACATCCTTAAATCAAAGTTCTATTCTAAAAATTTAGTTCATTATCATTTAAAAGGTTATCATTATCATCTAGGTTATCGTAGATCTTTAGAAGATCTTTAACCCAGATCAATACAATTTGGAATTTCATAGATAAAGGGTATTTGGTTGAGTCATCATTCCTGCTGGAATCATTTAAGTTTTAACGTTTAGAGTAGACAATTCTAATCAGTGTCATTATTTGGTTTAGTCATCATGTTTTAAGTGTACTGTGAAACATAGATATTTAAAATAATCTTAAATCTCACAATAAGTGCGCATTTTGTATCTTGATTTCGCCTTAACTCTTTCTCACTCTCTCTCTCTCTCTCTCTCTCTCTCTCTCTCTCTCTCTCACTCTCTCTTTCTCTATCTCTGTGTTTGTTTTGGCCGGGTTCTTTGAGCCAAAACGCCGACTGACACAACTAACAGATGAGCTCACACTTAGTCAGCGACAATGACTGTGTCACTGAGAAAGGGGCGGGGGGGAATTCAGGTACTCCTCCTAAGTATTTATGTATCTCTATATACAAGTATACATTGTTGTCTATATAACAAGAGATATAATACCTACATATATCTATCTACTTAAAAGTGATTGTAAATCTCAAAGTGAACCTCAACCCACTCAAAGCCAAAGATATTCTCATCTAAATTGTGTGTCATTATTTCCGCAACCAAATTGTCTACTTATACATATAGGGTAAGGAGGGGGGGTACAGTTAAGGCCAGACACAGGGATGGTAGCTGGGGGGGGTCAGTTTCTAAATATTATCTTACGTAATGTTTATACAAAAAGAACAAAATTTAATAATGTTTGCACAAATTCTCTTGGCCAATCTTATCACTAGTTAAACTTTTGTTAAGACCACAAACAAAAGTCTATATATATATATATATATATATATATATATCAACAGGTAGTTATACCTAAAATTTATTATAGAAGGGCATTAGGTTATCTCATTTAGCTAATGTTTATCTGTATGACTAAGAAATAGTCAAAAATTCTATTTAGTAGTTTTATCATCAATCAAATGTGCGATCGATCGATCGATCGATTTAGTATTAATAATATCCTTATCTGGACCTTTTGTTGAAGGCCCTATTAACATGGCTCATTATCTAAAATTCTCATTTGAACTTGTGTCCAATGAGTCAGAATGCGATTAACCATTGATATGAATGACTCATACAAATTGTAACTCCTGATTAGAATGTCTCAAGGGGATTCACTAAGAATTTTATGATTATTTTCCAACATTTACCATATTCAAGATATTTTGATTACGAAATTTATAATTTGATTTATGAATTTCAATAATTTTAATAATTTTTTTGCTGCTTTTAAAGTTTTAAAGAAATTTATATAGATTACTATAGCCAATTGATAAAAAGGTTTTTAAATATTTCTAAGAAATAAATATTGAGAGTTTTTTTTTATAGAAATACTTAGGAAATTATTCCTCGTCACTAGAAAATTTTAAAAAAGAATATTTTTGACTTAATTAGGAATTTTTATACACTTTTATATATATTTCAGAATTTTAAATCATTTTTTAATAGAACTATTCTTTAATGATGGAATTCAATTTTTTCTATTTTTTTTTTAATTAACAAAGTTTCAGTTTTTGAAAAGAAGAAATATTTCAATGTAAAATAAATGTTTTAATGTTTTTTTTTACACTTTTCCCCTGCAGATGCCCCATCTCCCTCCCTTTCAATCTACATTTATATCATGCTAATCCGTCACTGTAAAATTTTATAACTAGAAACTTTACAGCTTTAATCAAAATTTTTCTACCTCTCAAGGAACCGAAAAATAAGTATTATTGCTAAATTCTTTTGTTAACCCATTTTGCTACATATGTACATACGTCTGAGAGGTGTCAAGAGCATTAGAGAGGTACAGTGGGAGTATGAGGGGGGGACAGACTATCACTACGCGTCTATCAGGAGAGTGACTTTTTCTATTCGATAAGATTATTTAGTCTATAAAAAAAAAAATAGAAAAAAAGAAACAAATACTCATACGAACATGGCACATTTCATAATGCCAAACGATTTAACTAAGCATTTAAATATATATATATATATATATTTATATATATACATATAATTTTATTTTTTTGGGACAGGAAACGGCCCTTAAAATCTTCAAACTTTTATGAAACTGATCAGAGAGTTTTGTCAGCCATGTCGGAAGTGTTTTATCTATTTGGGTCTATCTCTTGGTATATACAATATAAAATCCATATATATAGAGACAAAATATGGCCAACTGTACTCTTGGCCATGGCCATATAGCTGGCATGCACAAAATCAATATAATTTATATGTATATAGGTACATATAATACCACTTAATAGACCCAACCAAACAGTTAATTGCGATGGTAATCATCAATGGAGTTGCTTCTAACCCTAAACCCATTTCACATGCCACCTATCACCCCCCTCCACCTATCACAATTGGCCACAATTAATATTGATTTTCTTGCAAAATAATAACAGCTGGAACTGTTGGCCAATAGTTAATAATGCATTTTTAATGTGTACTTCAAGCCACTTGTCAATTGTCCTCCAATTTAAATTTGTTGTTTGTGTTTTTCAATTCTTTTTTTAATGCCACTTTCTCCCCTCCCCCCACCCTTTCTTCGTTATACTTGTTGTGTAAAGTTTTTATTACACTCTAAAAAAAACCAATGTAATTTCAATTCTATTTTCAAAAATTCAATTTTCATTTTTGATAACTGAAAAGGACGATAAGACATTAAATGATTTAAGAGATAAGATTTCGTTAACTTTTTTTTTCTATATCTCTGTGATTGGATATTGACATAGCAACTATGTATGGGAATTGTTTCCGTTGTTTTAGAACAAATAACTGTTAATTTTTATATCTTTAGGAAACTGTAAAATATTGTCATAAAATGTTTGTTCTCTCTACATACATATAATTTGTATCATAAAAATCGGTTTATATAGTTTCTAAAAATTTGCTTTAAAAATCGAATCGTTTTTAATGTTTATTTTTGCTTTTACTTTATCTATATATTATATAGATTTTATTTTTATATTATGTAGATTTTATACCAGTTTCATTTGATAAAACTTAAAAGTTCTAAAATCAAAAACTTTTTTTTAATTTCAAAGAAATTTTGAAAGGGATTTGTTTTACTTATGTTTTTTATATAGTTTGGTTTCTATTATTTCAATATTTTTGTAAGATCCTTATTTAGATTATCTGATGAGAAATATAGCCTACTTCATTTATAACTAAAAGTAGATAAAAGTTAAGTTTTATATTGAAACACAAACTGATAAATATATATATATAATATGATTACTCCATTTTTCCCTTGGTGTATGTCTTGTCTGTCTGTATGTATGTAGGCACCTACTGTGCATGTTGGCGTCTAACTGCTCCACACTCCACTGTGGGCGAAGAGTTACAACAAACAGTGGGTGGGTTTAAAAAAAAAGCGACGACATTGGCGCTTTAAGCAACATCCCACACACAGACACACTTACACACATAAAGAAAGAGCGGGAGAGCGAGAGAGAGAGACACTTGCCTAACGTGATCGAACAACTGGAGGGAAAAATCAAACAGACACACATTCATAAATGGATATTGCATAATTCTTTAACCGCATTCTTTTCCGTTAGTAATTTTTTTTTTGACCACATGTTGTCCACAAAGCCAAAGCCGAAGCCCATTCACATGGTGGCAGGTTAATTTCAATTTCAATTCGATTTTCAATTCTTTTCCTCATATCTTATCCGGCCTTTCAATATGTATAAGAATCCTCCAATGTTGACATGGGCGCAGCAAAGGGGTTAAAGGGGTCTTTAAGTATAGCTTAAAGTATTATAATTTTAGTGATTAAAAGTTGAGTGCCATTTTAGTTAATAAACAATTAAAATAATTCATATTTAATTTAATATTTTATGTGATCCTAGTCTACGCCCATGTGTGCTTGCGCAAGTGTACCGACCAGTTGGAGATAGCCCATAAAAGTAGCGTTAAGAAATCTATAGATAAAAGCTTCAATTTACAGCAATACGATAACACAGTTCGATATGCAAACATATAGACAGACAGACAGACAGAACGAACGATCGATCGAATGAAAGGGATATTGGTAAGGTATAGTGTTTCCTGGTTTATAGCTTCGTCTACTTACAAATTCCACAATCTTTGTTATGCCCGGCAATGTTCGAAAATAATCCATATTGATGCGTATGGCACTCCAGAAGCCACCGTCATTTGGGTTACCGGCCGATGGGCCACCAGGTGGGCCATTTGTTGTTGTTGTTGTTGTGCGCTCAACAGTGACCACGGTCTCGACCATTTTGTTGCTGTGTGTGTGTGTGTGTGTTTTTTTTCTCTCTCTTCTTCTTTTTAGACTAGGACTGCGAACTTTTCCTCTTTTTTTTTTGCGGGTGTTGGGGGGGGCGACTAACTTGTAAACTATTTTTAAACACTTGTCGCGCTCTTGATTTTTTTTTTGTGTTTTTTTTTTTATATATTCACAAACAAAAAATAATATACTCGTATGTATATAAATTCGTATCGGTATATATATGACACCCGCGCTCTTTTATTTAATTTGATTTTCCTTTATATATAAGCATGTGTATACATATATATCTGGCTAGTTAACACATAAGATATGAATGAACAAATTTGTGTGTAGAATAAATGCGAGCAAAGAAGAAAAAAAAATTGTATGTGGTCGGTCTAAAAGAAGCCTCCGTTTTTTCCGTTACTGCTGATTGTGTGTCCACGGCGTATGAGGCGCGTCTAACGACTGACTGCGACCGCGACATCGACATTGCCGCTTGCCTGGCTGTAGAGTCAGCCAGCCCAGTGCTTGCAGTTAAGTATAACGGTCAAAAGTTGCGGTGAGAGCAATTCTCTCACAAGCTCTCACACTTACACCCACCCATTACCCCCTTCCGTCATACTATAACAATATCGCTCACCTGCGTCATGGGACCTTTGCAATTTGAGCTTAGTTTGTTACGCCTGCGCTCAGCAATGCTGCAGCTTAGCTTTAACTGAAGCCTCTCTCATTGCAATTCTCTCTTTGTTTTGCTCTTTTTTTTCTGTGGTATTCTACCTATTTGAATGTGATCAAGAGTTTTTTGGCCATGCTTTCGTCGAAACTGGTTTTTGTTTTTGTTTTGACTTTTATGGCTGCTGCAATGGGTTGTGGGTTAAAAATGTAAATTAACATACATACATTTGTTTATATGTACATATTAGGGTGGACACAAATACCTTTTAAATGCAATAAACTGAGACATCGTCGCCTGCATCAATTTAAACGCGATGAAATCCGATTTAAAGTGGCCTTAGTAGCTTATTCATCCTAGTAAAGTTATCCTACTCCATGTTATGTGATCCAAGTTTTGTGATCCAAATAAGTTTTGCATATGAAAATTGAGTATGAATGGAACACCCACACTCTTCAGTTAAAGTCGGTTTCCGTTGGCGGGAATTTTTTTCAAAAGGTGTTGCTGCATATATTTGCACATATGTACATACATATGTATATTTGATTGGCTCGCCATGTCCTCAATTTCTTGTTGAAACATTGCCAACTAAGTTTTTTTTTTTAAATATATTTGCTAAAGATAGAATCCAGAAAGTTATGGCAATGAGGCAGTACATCCTGTTTATTAATCAATTAAAATTTCTAAAACTCAAACAACTTATGTAGTTAAAGTATATTATTGCAAGACAAAGTTTAATAAAAGTCCACATTATCGGCTTATCACCAATTAAGTCTCTAAATACATACGGCAACTCCCTAAAATGTAACGTACTTTTTTCTATCGTATGTGGGAGGCGTTAAAAGAAAGTTTATGCATGTAAATTTTGTTTTTGTTTGTGCTCTTTGTATATCTAAGATTGTTATGTTTATGCAAAAATGATTTATCTCATACTCCACTAGATAAAAAATAAAAATGCAAATAACTAAGTATACAAATTCTCAACAGTATGTATGAAACATATATCTGTCCTGCTCATATTCCTTTTTATCTTTCTCTCCATCTCTCTCATTTTCGTAGTGTACAGTGGAATTGAATTTAGAAACAAAGAATTCATTGAATATGCAATGATTTCAATTTATTTTTGAAAAGGTGCACTAAAAAGTATGACAAATATGTTGTACAATTTACATTAACACATTGGTTTTAGGTTATACAAATATCTTATATCGATTTAACGGTATACAAATTAGAAATTCTCTATATAACTTTTCACGCTTCATTCACGTAGACGTATACAAATTTTGGTTCGGCTGATTATCTAATTGTATTGTATATATATTCGGGATAAAATCATTATTCCAATTATGTATGTTTATCTCTACAGTACTGTATAGTACAGACCTTGTACATATATATTTATTTATCCAATTATTAATTAAGTTTTATGTATTGCTTATATATTAGATATGCTGCATAGCAAACAAAAGGAATTGTCTTTTCACTTTTTTTTCTTCTTAATTTTGATCTAAATAAGGATTGAATGCTTAAAAAATATATTTTTGTTTTATGTTTTGTTTTACATGTGCCCAAATCTCAAGGATGTGGGGCACTTGGGAAGGACTAGATAACAAATACGATTTAACTAAAGACATAACAATATGAAAGGGGGGACCTTTAAAGACAAGAATGGGGGCTATTATTGGAGTATTCTATGTTGCAACAAAGTACAAATGTTGTAGCCTAGTTCTCATCGCTGCTTGTCTTCTCATCTGTCGCGAATTCAACCAACGGTGGCGCTGGCTCAGTATCCTTAGGAGCGGTATTTGGCTGAGCCGAAGGTTTTGTTTTGACGGGAGAAGAAGAAGAGGATTTGGTGGGGGTAGTCAGATTGCCGGCAGATTCATTTTCTTTTAAGCTTCGTTCTAGATTATTATTCTTTGCTTGAACTGGAGTTTCGGCGGCTGGGGATGTGGATACATTTAGGGGCCATCGCCTAATGACTGGAAATGGCGTTGTCGGTGCCGCATTTGAAGTCGAAACCAACGAAGATGCTGCTGCAGCAGCTGAAGTGGAAGCCATATTGTCATCTGCTCTTTGCTTAAGTTCCTGCTTTTTCTCTTTTTCCTGGTCGGCAACTTTCTTCAAATAACTTTTGTCCTGGCTAGGGCACTCCAAGTGAACACAGTGGAAAATCTAATTCCATCCAGAATAAGAAAATTATAAATTCAAATCTTTAAATATATCAGAAAAGGCAGTTTACCTCATTGGCTGTATTCCGTGTACCCACAATACGTATGAACACCACAGGACGTGGTGTAAAATGAAAGTTTTGCCAGGAGCGAGCTGTATCATTCCGCCTGTCCACCACCATTTGCCAATCCTTTCGATTCGTTGAGGTCTCAATATAGAAGCTATAATGCCGATCGTCACAATCCCACAATAATAAACGCATAGATCCCACATGATAGGGCTGACCCAAGCGGACAACAATCTCACCGCTACCCAATTGATGGCATGTATAGCCTGAATCCCAATCGTAGCGTACATAATCACCATTTATTAAAGCATTACGTGAGCGACTGACCCCATCTGTGACAATAGCACTCATCTCAATGGTAGCCACATTTGCCTTGGGTGCCACAAAGTGATCAATTAATTTCGGTACATTAGCTGTATGCATAGCCTCCAGACCAACTACATGGAATACCTAGAAATATTATAAATATTGTTATTTTTTTATCTTAACTGATAACTGTAATTGCCTTAATATTAAACATTTATTTTTTTTATTTTAAACTTACCCGATTGACAGTATTCTGGGTGCCCACAAGCCGTATGTAGCGCACGGGACGTGCAGCGAAATATAAATATTGCCATGACCTACAATGATATTCGCTATAGTCCACCACACGTTCCCAGTTCTGTTGATCGCCAGAGATTTCGACAAAATATGAATAGGCTCGGCTATCCCGATCCCACAGCAACATGCGTATATGATTAATCATACACATAGTGCCCAATTCCACCACAATGCCGGCATCGTTATTATCTGAGATGCAATGACGTGTGTACCCGTGCTCCATATCATAAGTGGTAACATCGCCATCCAGCAATGATGAACGGCATTCACCCTGAATGCACCGTGACAAGTATTTGGCCGTTGCCACATTTTCCTCGGGCCAGAGAGCTGCACGATAGGGCAATGTTTTTGAGGTGCTTCTCTCATCGATTGCATCGAGTATTTTATCTGGTTCCAGTATGCCAGAAGGACGTACCACTTGGAGTAAATGTTCGAGATTCATCAGGGGTAGCCGCACAAAGGCCACCACCGATTTAATGTCCACAGTGGGATTATATCGACTCCATTTCCATACGGCCAAGAAAATTTCCACTTCTGGAGCAAAGAAACAATCTCTGCGCAGCACCTCTTCCAAAGATTCCTATGGAATAAAAAAATGTTGATTAACATATATTTAAATATTTTATCCATATCTTCATTTCCGCACCTTGGAGAGCATTTTAAAGGAGTCATGCTGTAGAAGATCGGCGGCATTGCGATCCATAAACATAAGACACACATGAGTAAGCTCTTCCAAATTGTACAACCGTGCCGCATCCAATATCATGCATACATTATTTAATGCTAAATATTGTCTTAAATAATTGGAGATGGCCAATTCAAGATCTTGGAATCCATATTGATTGGCCATACCCAAGACATCGATAACAGCATCCTCATCCAATGTGGCTAGCGACAAGGTGCCCGAGTATATGTAACGCAGCAGCACCTTAAAGGGATCTAACGGTACTTCCAACAGTATCTGACGTTGTGTTGTCTCCGACATTCCACCATAAAGCAGGGCACGAAAATATTCACTACGAGCAGCCAGTACAACTCGATGTGCCGGTAATCGCTGTTCCTCGACCACAAATTCCACATCCGCATAGCGGTCATTCATACAAAGGCGGGCCATGTCGTCTGAGAATCGGTCGCCCAGATCGATTTGGTCCGTAAATTCCGGTTCCGAATTATTGGTGTTATTGCCTTTGCTGGAGCTGGAGCCCGATGCGGTGGATGATGACATGGATATGCCACCACATCCATGCATTTTGTGGTGCCCCTGGCTGCTCATTCTTTTTGTTGTTTTGCCTTTTTTGCGTTTCTAAATAATTGTTGTCTACAGAGTGGCCAGATGTTGAATGAATGTTTAAATTGATGTGGCAGCGACATATAGAAGTTTGTTAGAGGGCGACACTTGTAACACTAACTCCATCTATGGGTGGTGAATCCATTGTCTATAGATAATCAATATTTCATTCTGGTTTGTGTCTTTGCTGTTTAATTTCGGAGTCTGCGCTATAGTAACAAAAAAAAAAAAACGTTAAGAATTTGAATTTCATTTATATAAAATAATTATCCTTATATTATAAAGTTTAAATGATGTTCATATTTCATAATATTGGTTTATTATTTACAATTTATTAATTACTTTAAACATTTCTTTCGAATTTTTATTCCCATTCACAATATATGCCAACGGATCATCTTTACTAGATTCCATCAAATGATCACATGAACTCTGATTAATGGGAAACATAAAGGACAAATCTATATGATATGGGATTAATTTCTCTCTCAAATAAGTAATAAAATTCTCCCCAAGTGTCGGCTGACGGGACAATAGGAGTGCAGACAGATAACGTGGATGTTTTTCCTTTTCGGCACAATGCATTATCAATGCCCATGATATATAATCCGTATCTATAACATACGTATTATAGATACCCTTATATATATGCTCTGTGTGTATCCAATGGCCAGATGTCTCAATATTGGGTGCCATTGGATCAGGATTCTCGAAACTTGGTATCATCCATGTGATATTACCCTGAAGTTTTTCCCTCAATGGATCTTCGGCAAATATATAGCTAAAATTCATGGTGATCTAAAAAAAAAAAGAATACTTATCATTAGTTATTTCTAATTGTATAATTCTATTGACATTTTATTATAATTACATGTTTATCTGCTGTAGAGAATCCAAAGTGACTTTTCATACAGGCATATTCGGGTAACTCCTCGGTCGAAGCATAATATTGAACCACATGCCAGCAGCCCATCATGGCTTCCAAGTTAAAATTTCGCATGGCTGTCACCTGTGTTTGTGTGTGTGTGTGTGTGTTGGTTTTTTTTGTTTTCAAAGAAAGAAATAGATATATGTACAATATGTATGTATGTATATAGAGAAAGGGGATCAGAGGGGTGTGTAATAGAGAATGCATCTGCTAGCTTAGAAAGTTGACAACAACAACAGCAACTGCAACAAGAGCGACAGCAAAAGATAGAAAGAGAGAGAGAGAAAGGGGTGGAGGGGGGGGGGCTAACATTGAGTGACAGCTCTCCCCATTGAGAGGTCTGATTGATGCACCTCAAAGGCGTTTGGCCTCGACCTCGTGTGCATACACCTGTCTCCTTCTCCTTACCCCCATCTTACCTATGTGTGTCTGTGTATCTATTCCATTCACCACTCCTGTTTGTATGTGTGTGTGTGTCATGCGTGCCATGTCTATTTATTCTATGCACAAAACTGCAATTCGAAAGTGTGATTGATTTTTTGGCTGGTCTAGAGATGGCAATGATATACCGTTTCATTTTAATTCTGCCACTCCAAATGCATTGGCCATCTCTAGTCTAGGTCTCGTTCTCGGTCACTTTGTGCTATGTCTAGCATATTGATGAGTCAGTCTATCCCACCCCCTCTCTCCAAAGCCCTAAACTCAGCTTCACAGCCCTCTCTCTCTCTCTCTATCACTCTATCTCTGTGCTTAGAATTTTTGCTGTTGTTGTTTCATTTCATCTTTGCCAAAGAAAGTTATTCAGTTATTTTTCTTTTGCATTCTTCTTTTTGTTCTTGTTTTTATCTTCTCACAAAACGTGCTTAAATTATATTAAAAATTGGAATTTGATTTTTGTCTTTGAATTACATTATTTTGATCCATTTTAATATCTTTCTTTAAATATATAAAATTGTTTTTCTACATTTGGTAAGAAATGAGAAAAAGAGTCAATAAATTGTTTTTTTTGTTCAATCTTAACTAGATCTTATTACTATATAAATTGTACTATAAATTTGTAAGTGCTTAAAGGAAATTTATCTTAATTTGTTGTAGAAATTTAAGCAGCTAGAAGAGCTTTTTAACTTGACTATTTAAAATCCATATATATGTACATATATACATACATAGATTCTATATAATTAATGATTCATGTATTTTAAGCTGATTATTTCAACGCCTGTCCTTAAATTAAAAAAAATCTTTTTAGGTATTTTCTTCCTTTATTTACCTTTCTTGTATGTGTGTACTTACCTTGGGGCAAAGTTGTTCCATTTCGGAGTTTTTTTTCATCATTGCCGTATAACTGTTATATGTCCTCCAGGGTACTCCATTGGTTAGCTCGACTACTTTGATGAGTAAATATAAAAGAATTACCGCAATATGTTGGGCACGTGCCATACTCAAAAGTGTGAATATCTTTTTATATATTTTTGCTAATTAAAATTGAAAAAAAATAAGAAGAATTATGAGGCGAGCGAACTTTATTTTTGTTGCTGTTGTTGTTGCTGGTGGCACTGGAACTGTCGCTGCGCCATTCATTCCATTGCCTGAAACGGATGCTTGTGGCTTTTTGCGGATAAGACTCATTCAAATTACATTACATTTTGTGTATGTAATACATACATATACATATATGTATGTATGTATGTATGGGTTATGTACATTTCTGTCTAGAATCTATAGATATTTTATTAAAATGCCATGCGTTTGTTTTTGCTCTGTGGCTTGTTGTTTCATTATCGTGCTGGAAATAAATGCTACACACACACACACACAGAGACATGTCAGCTTCAGATTGAGTTGCTGTTGCTGCTCATTTGGCGGTTTTTTTTTAGCTAGTTTATGCAACAGGTGCAAGATGCAAGCAAATGCATATTAAATATATAAGAGAAAATAATTATATAAAGTTTTAAGTTATGGCAAATGAATAGAAAAAGTGTTTCCTTAAAAAAACTGATTCCTGAGGAAGCTATATGTTATAGTTACCCGATCTGAAGAAAATTTTATATATTCAAAAAAAATACTTTAAGCTTTAAAACTTTTTAAACCAAAAACTTTATTTTAACCTAAACGTTCTTGTAGATAGCTTACATCTATCTATAACTATATAGTCGTTTGATCGGAACTATTTAAGAACTTAAGCTAAGTACAGATATAAAAAGCTTATATAACAAATTTTATTCACATGGCTTAAAAACTATTATTAAAAAAATGTATATAAACAGACAGTTGTACATGGTTAGATCGTAACGGCGGGACTATTAATCCTGATCGAGAATATATATATAATTTATGGAGTTACAATCTTTTATTTATCTCCCCTATAAACATTTGATCAATTTTAATATATTTTAGAAAAACTTATTAATATGTTTGAGATTTTTATATTTCACGAATTTTTCAATCTTCTTCAAGATAAACCTGATATCCCATATAGATATACAAAAATGATCTTGAAATGAATTTTAGCTTTTAACCACAATTAACAATTTATTTTTACATAAAATAGAACTTTGTTTTTATTAATTAATTTCTTGTTTATTAAATTAAAAATATTATAGTTATTTTGAAAACATTTGGAATGATAAAATAGTTTCTTTAATTAAATTAATATTATTATCTAACTTAAATTAAATCAAATTATTAATATTTCAATTACTTTATAGAGATTTCTCCAATTTAGCGGTTTTTTTTTTGGAGATTAATTTTGTGTCATTCATATTGAATGTTAATCACTCATTGGGCAAGTGTGTGAAGTACCACAGTGGTGGGATATATATATATAATGAATATATATAGTATTAAACCGATTCACGCTCTTATCAATTGTGGCATGTCCGCTCCATCTGGTCGAGCATCAGTCACCCATATCCATTATTATGATGTTTAATATCGAATTGAATTTTAATTGTTCTTGTGCCACCGTGCAGAAGGGAGTTTTCGGTCGGGGAAAATAAAGGATTGGAGGTGCTGCAAGTATTTTTGGATTGTATGCACTTGATTTTGGCATTTTGCCTGTTGTTGGTTTCACTTGTCGCCTTCGTCTCCCAAAATGTTCCCAGTTGCTCAACTTTCTCGCAAAGAAAAGGAAAAAAAAAAAAAAAAAAAAAAAAAAAAGATGCAGAAACAGTGAGGCCAGCAAGATACGAAGCGATGAGATGCGAAAAAGAGAGATGGTATGATGAAGAAGAAAACAGGAAACAATTTTTAATAGCCTGCAAATTTATTCTTTACGATCGCCAGAATCGGCAAGCAGCCAAAGCAACCATCACAGCATCCAAAACCCATCGAAAACCCATCCCATCGAAGCGACCAACAAGGCCTGGGACACTTTCTCTTTATTGCGAAACTTGTTGGGCGGCATTTTCACGCAGCATCGTTGGATGCAGTGGATATGGATGGAGATGGAGTCGTTCGAGATGGACATCCTCAGTAGATGCAGACGTAGACGTAGACGTAGACGCAGACGTTGGCTTTGGTTTTCTTCTTCCGCCTGCGTTTGCATCGTCTGCTTGGCTGTCTGGTTGTTTTTTTTTTTTATTTTTTTATTATTTTTATTTCTTTCTTTCTTTTAGCTGACCAGGCCAAAAAACGGCGCAACTTTCGTTGCGATTCATTGCCATGACCATGGCCGCCATCTCTTGCTCTTGCTTATGGCCAGTTCCGGCTTCTGCGACGCGACGCATTAAAACGAAAAGCCGTTTTATATGTAGGTGCCACCAAATAGAGAGAAAAAAAAAAGTAACGAGTAAGAAAAAAAAAAAAAATGAAACAAATGGAAAAGATGATATATCTGGTCCTAAAGATGAATATGAATGAAGATCACAAGCAAAAGGGCTAAATCAATTGCACTAAGGCAGTGCCACAATGGATGTCATCTGACTGTTTGCCACTGATGTTAACCTGCTAACCCATATAGTTGAGTATATATATTCTTCATTTAATGGCCCACATGTTGGTCACGTTAAATGGTAGCTAAATAACACTCTAACTTAAAATTAACTCGGGAAATATACAAAACAAAAATTAGACAAAAAAAAAAAAAAAAAAAAATTTCTTATATTTGCATAAATTTTTATTGAAGAAATGTTTAACTTTAATGGTTTTATTTAAATCAGGTGTTATTATGTAAAATTTTCTTTGAAAAATATAATAATATAAGCAAGTGCCAATAACTTTTAAAGCGCTCCTCGTATTTCGCCATAGACATCAGAATCTAATAATTAATCAATTTAAATAAAAAAATTAATGCAAAAAAGAATATAAAAAAAATAATTTTTATTCGGGATCGTGCGCGTTTTGAACCTGCTCTTTTTATACCCTGTACCCATAGGGTAAAAGGATATATTAAAGTCGCTAAAATGTATGTAACAGGCAGAAGGAAGCATTTCCGACCCCATAAAGTATATATATTCTTGATCAGCATCAACAGCCGAGTCGATTGAGACATGTCCGTCTGTCCGTCCGTCCGTATGAAGACGTGGATCTCAGAGACTAAAAGAGCTAGAGCAACCAAATTTGGTGTCAGCATCCGTGTAGTGTCTACGCAGATCAAGTTTGTTTCAAATTTTTGCCACGCCCACTTCCGCCCTTGAAATTTAGGAAAAACGAATAACTCAGGTCGTATCAAAGTTAAGACATTCTTATTTGGCATACATAATAATATGGCCAAAAGGTATCTGCTGACCAAATTTCGTTAATATCGAACAAGAAATATCGGAGATATTTCTATATACATTTTGTACTGAAGTGCCTAGTGCGACATTGCGTAGTAAGTGTGAGCGAGATAGCATGCGTCCGTTGCTGCTGCTTGTGAGGAAAATTTTAGTTTGAAATAATGGCGAATTTTAAGGAGTTTGATTTAATAAAGTTCCTCTACTTGGTACAGGTTATACTCAAAGTCGGCAGGGACGACTTGCTTGCTTCATTTCACTTATTAAGACGGCAAAAGTTAATTTAATACTACTGATCTTTATACTTAATCTATATAGACATCTGAAAAGCTTATCTATCAAGTTCTATTGAGTTCTAAAAGGTACAAAGAAACAGACAGACATGGCTATATCAACATGTCTGTTCAGTTCTATTATACATAAATGATATGGCCAAGCAAATATTTTCAATTGAATAGAAATATTTCTCTTAAAAATTGTTAAAGTCATTTTGGAGTGTTTCACTTTAGTACAAACTCCACTTGGGTACTCACTCGCATGGTTAGTTACTTGTGGCTCCAAAAACAAAAAAAAAAAAACAAAATTATGCACCGGCACACACACACACACAGAGGCAGACACCAATATGCATAAAATATGCTTTATAGCTATGGCCATGCCCTTCCATTTGACCAACATAAACCATCAGCTATTGCCTTTGCCCGTAACCAAACCAAAGCCATCGCCATAGCCATCCATCCGTCCATCTATCCATCTCATTCATCATGCATCCAAGCATCCAATCCATCCATCAATGGCTTTTCGTTTGTTTGCGCATGCGCAGCGCATTTTAGCTTCGATTTTTCAAGATCTTCAATTCTCCTCTCTCTCAGTGCGGTTTCCGCACCCAACGAAACCTTCTTCTTTATGAAGGTTTTTTTTTTCTTCTCTTCTTTTTTTTTTTGTTGTTTTTTTTTTTTGGCATGCTTCGCTTCGTGCTGCGATTTTGTTTTCATTTGGAAAGTGGGTGTGCTTTTTCGTTTCTTTCTCTCTTCACTTCTCTTCTTTTCTTTTCTATTCATTATGATATTTTTATTATTATTTGTTTGTTTACGCACAAGAGAGGTGGCTTGTGGAAATTCTTTCTTTTAGTTGACGCCGCGAGAAAAGTGAAAAAAAAAAAATATTACAAAAAAAAAAAAATAAAATGGGTGTGTTGCAAGTTTACAGGGCCGGATTTGCATAGGTAGATAGATGGGCCAGGAATTATTTACCATATGAATATAAATTTGAAAATTACATCAAAAGTCCAGTTAATCAATTTTTCAATCTAATTATTGGTTTCTTTTATAAAATTATAAAAAATAATAACAAAATTTTAATTTAAAACTATTTTTAAAATTATAAAAAATAACAAAGAAATGTTTTTAAATTTATATAATTTCTTATAAGAGAATATTTATATAACAATTAATTCTATAATAATTTGAGAATCTTTCAAAATTGATTGATATAACAGAGGAAATATTTTAGCTATTCTTTAACTTATAGTAATTCAATTCTGTAATTGGTTCTTTAAGAACTTAAAAATAAATATAAATGTAAGTTCTATGAATCTCTAAGATTCTATTCTAAGTTCTATTCCAAGATAAAAAATAGTTGGACTTTATAAAGTTAAAGTTTGTTTTTCAAAAATATTCATAAAATTTCTATACCTATATTTTTACGACTATAATATATTCCCTTTCTAAGACAAACTATAAATATATTAAAATTGACCAAATAAATTAAATTTAAATTTATTAATTTATAAGTAAAACTATTTTATCTAAGTATAAATATCCTTTCCTTAAGCTGCACTCCTGAAAATCTTAAGTTCCAACTATTGTACACCGGCCATGGAGAGTTATCCACCTGATGGCCACACGCCAGACCCAAACATCAATCAAATTGCAATTAGATAGAAAACAATTCAAATATTTTTCAATCAGCCCGAAATGATCTTTTGGTTTTTTTTTTGTTAAGCCTGGCGGCATAACGGTCAACAAAATTGTGTTAAAACCAATTTGAAATATTTGCCAGGTGAAATTTAAATCATTTTCAAATTTAATTACAAGCAAATAAACATTTGACATTCTCCACGAGCCCAATCATAGTAGTCAGGCTTGTCATATGGGCGTGGTAGTAACATATCAAGCACTCAAGTCACTTATCTTGTTATCATGGATTTACATGGAATTTGCTATATATGCTTTCCATTTCTAAATTATATACATAGATATATAATCTTAATACTACAAAGATATATATATATATATTGTTTAAACGGCATAACTTTGTTGATCTTAGGATATTTCTTTCCTACCTATATCATATATCAGATTGCTATAGTATATTGTTCCTATAAATGTTGGAGAAAACTATTACTTATATTTTAGTTGCTATGATCTATTCAAGAGATATATTTTAGATAGATCAACTATATATATATTTTATTATATAAAAAACTGATTGTAAACCACATGCTTCTAATTTCATGACCTCTACTGTATGCAAATAGATAGAAACTATATTTCAAAGGAGTTTTTCCAATGAAAAATGGTTTGTAAATTTTGTTGCTTAATTTTACCTGTTTTTATATTATATTTTACTCTATATAATAAACTACAAATATTAAATATAATTATTATTAATATTTAATAATAATTTCATATAAATCTTAAGACTATTTATTTGACTATTCTTTAAGCCTTTTTGTGTATTTATGTATGTTACTTATTTTTTTCATATTTAAGAAAAGAAACCATTGAAATTATAAGTATCTATGAAACTTTCATAACTTTGGGACAGGTAACTTAACAACGATTTCAATTTCAAATTGAAATTTCGCACTTACCAACTTTGTATGTGGCCAGAGGCAATTGGCAATGGGCAAAGATCTTTCAAATACTTTTAACAATGGTAATAATTGAAGATTGAGAAGAGAATTTTTACGGACAGACGGCTAATTGACTTTCAATGTTTAGTGTTAGCTGTTTGTGTGTGTGTTTTTAGTGGGAAAGTGAAATTGATTGTAAAATAATAACAACAGGTGAGATTTTGTCGTGACTAATAAAGTGGTCGGATCGATTGAAAGTAGAAAAAGGGATTCTAAATGGGGAATACATACATATACATACACTGCACTTTCTAAGCTGGGATGATGAGTTGGGCATGGCATTTGAACAGACAGTTGAAAAGTGTAGCAAAAACAAGTAAAGACCCTAGCATATGTACAACATATATAACTATATATATGTATATATATATAAGGTATATATAACAATGCCCAAGTCAACCCAATTTTTGTTTTTATTTTTCTTTTTTCTTAACGTTTTTTTTTCGATTGCATTGGGTATAAAGACTTCTTCCATTGCATTCATGTATAAATATCAACACCGACACCAAAATGGGCTACACTGTGAGAAATAAAGGACAATTGCATATGTACATTCACATATATTCATATGTTATAAATATCGATATATTAATAAGAAATGACATTTTTAACCAAAAGTTTGAAAACAATTTTCAGCAATTGAAAATTGAAAGTTTTTTTTTTAAAAATAGATTTCATAAATCTTCTATATAGATTACCATTACATTTTTCAAAGTTCTATTCTATTTGAAAATCTTTGAGATATAAGTTCCTTTTTATATACGTTTTCTTAGCAACTTAGGTATATCTATATCATATATAAACATACAGTCGAACTCTCATATACTGAACTTCTATATAATATAGTTAAAGATGGTTAGTCAATTTATAATAATGACATAAAATTCTTTTTTTTTTTTTGGAATTTTTATATTAAACTTTCTATATAAAAAAGTTTTTTCAGCACTTAAAATCTGTATATGGAACTATATAGAACTATAGATATCAAAAATCGTAGATTGTAGAATCAAATGAATATAAATATATTGTAAATTGTTGACTCTTCCACATTTCCAAGACTATATTCGAAGATATTTTCATTATTAAAGCTAGCATATGAAAAAAGTAAGTAATTTCTTACAGTGAAAATGGAAAAGAAGAAAAAAAGAAAGAAGAAAAAAAAGTGTCTTCTCATAGCTTAATGGTTTGCCATTGCTACTGTTTGTTGTCGTTTTGTGTTTTTTTTTTTGTATCTTCTGTTTTCACTTTAGCGGTGGCATTGCCACCTTCTGTTAACGTTAACCCGGCGGATGATGGACAAGAAGATGCAACTTACCTGCCAGCCGAAAGGTTATTATATGGTAAGCAACAACATTAACAGCAGCAACACCGGCAACATCAGCAACACCGGCAATAACAACAACAATAACACGACAACAACGATGCGGCAGAGATGACAAACGACAGCCACTCGATGATGAAGTGTCAATGCAATGAAAACTAAACCAATAAATTGTGAGAGTGACCCAAATAGTTGGCTAGAAACTGGCAACGTGTAAAGAGGATTTGCCCGTGCAATGATCATCATGTTGATAATAATAATGATGATGATGATGATGATGATCACCATCACGATCATACTCATGATGGGAGTGGGAGCTAGGGAAGCATAAGTAAGTAACTACATAAGTGCATGTGAATGTATGTGAAACATGCAAATGAAGCTATCGTCAACTTGACCAGCCCGGGCATACATAAATCATCAGCATTCGGACAACGCTGCCGCTACAAAATGCTGAAAATATTGCAAAATGATCACGTTTCAATATACTTGAAACTCGACAGCAAAACAAATGATTATGCCAATATAAAGTAGTTTAAATATTGTCCAAGATCTTGACATAAATGTATCAGTTTCTTATATATACCTATATAAAAGTAGATTGTTATATATGAAATTATAAAGTAAAGCTTAATATGAAGATGATCAATGAAAAGAGGCTAGAGGATCAAAGGATTCCTTAAAGTTTATAGATTACTTTGGATTTAATATGATCAATAGAAAGAGGCTAAAGTCAAAGGATCTTTTAAAACTTTAAGATTACTTTGAATTAGATTTAACAATCGCCATATGTGTAAATATGATATGATAAAAGGCGCAAATTTAGACCTTTCTTTTATGTAAAAGACTTTTTTATACTTTTACTATATATAAATTATATTTCAATACTTTCTCTTACAAAAAGGATATACTTAATTAAAACCCTTAAAGAAACTAGTATACTTTTTTATTATACTTTTTGTTTTCTAACTTAAAAGATACAGTAATATAAGTCTGAAGAAAGCATATCCTTATAAAGTATATATAAATTTTTATATAATCTTTAAGACAGCTTAAAACTGAATAGTTTTTCAACAATAAAATATCTGACAAATTTTCATTCATAGCTTAGATTATAAATGTAAAATATTAAGTTTGTATATAAGTAAAATATAAGCTCAAAATATTTTTTAAAGAAACATTTTTAAAGGACAATTATAAAAATGTCCCTAAATTTCATAAGGTCCTCAAAGTTTATGATGAAAATATTGCATATTTTACTATATTGAATTATATTACATATATATATTTTGCTGATCTTATCTATATAGATCAGCAAAGCTTATAAAATAAATATAGATAAGACATCAGCAAATTAGCTTTAATATAAAAATAACGACATATATAACATATATATAGAAAATATATTAGCTGAAATATAAAAAAAGAACTTCCGGTTATACCAGAATTACTTCCTTTAGTTATACTTCTTTGATATATATAAGAGATTTCTTTAAAGATCATTTTTCCCCTAAGGATTCTTCAAAAAAATTTCTTAAAGACATTTTCCCCCTCAAAGAATACATGTTGGAATTTTAAGAAAAAGAAATAAGTACTTTTGGTCAAAATTAATATTGTTGATGTTGCTGCTGCTGCTGCTGCTGCATGCCCCTTTTCTTCGTTTACCCCTTTAGCACCTGCCACTCTTTAAGTATATGTGTGTTTGTGTGTGAAATTGAAGCGCAATTCAAGTTGGCGCTCGGTGAAAGTAACAAGATACTTTTAATAAGACATCTCTCAGTTGAGTGCGTCGTCGTCGTCATCATCATCATTGGCAGCACTTAAGATGCGTGTGGCGTTTTGGTGGGAAAAATATAAGCCAGGCCCTTCTTTGCGTGCCCTTAGCTTTGGTTAAATCGTGACCATAAAGGTTAGCCGGTGTCACCTTTCCATAAAGTATTTATTTATATATATAGGTATATATATGGGTAATCGGTAACAATATGTTTAGGCTTCTCTGCATGAGATTCAATGATCATGCAAACTAGCGTATAATTGACCAAGTGGCAGACTTTGTGGCGCGACAACGCATCCGAAGACCGCCGTGTGTTACTTAATGTACATTGAATAGACGACAACAGCAAAAGATGATAATGATGATGATGACGATGACTATGATGATAATGATGATGATGATGATGATGGTGTTGCCGTTGAAGCCATGACTATGTCCACTTTCAGGCGGAACCAACTGTTGCAATAGCAATCAGGCCTAAAGCAACTCGGGCCATTCATATCGGTCTTAACCCGAACGTTTTTGTTTTTTTTTTTTGCTTTGCAGTCGCGACGAAATTACTCCAATTTCAAAACGAGTCTTTTTGGTCATATTTAGGAAACAGGAATCCGAATCGATCCAATTCGAAATCCAAGAAATGAAAAACAAAAAAAAAAAAAAAAACACTTACACGCACAATGGGTGTCATCACAGAAATTTATGACAAATTCATTGCAAGCGAATATCAAAAAAAAATGAGTATTAAGTAAATTAATATCTTAATTATATAGTTAAGTAAAATGAAATATATTCAAGTACTTTTTATATAGTTTTTGGGTCACTGTGCTTTCGCATATAGCTGGTTATCAATTGCTCATCCTGTAGTGCAACGAGAACAAGTGCAGCAACAGTGGGTTATGTTGTTGCTGTTGCTCTTATTGTTGTTGTTGCTGCTGCTGTTGTTGGTAATGCCAAATGCGGCACTTGGCAAAAATATTTTATGGAAAAGTGGAACAGGCGATTAAACATTACAGCGACTGCATGAATAAAGATGCTGCTGCTGCTGCTGCTGATGCTGATGTCGCCGTTGCGATCACAACAGCAACACTGAAAGTTATACCCCCTTCCCGCCCATTATATGCAACATCACATTTTGGAGCACGGCGGCAATCAAAGGGCGCCTACGCCCATCTCTCAATGCTTGAACCTGATTACTTACATTTGGAGCACAGATATTGATGCTGTTGTATGGTCATCATGATAATGATGATGCTGACGATGACGATGAGGGATGCAACAACTTGCAGACCAATACTTATGCACACATACATATATTGTATATATATTCATGTATGTACATATATTGTTAAGGTGTAAGGGGAACGGGGGAATAGAAAGTGCAAACAGTTAGGAGACTTGTCCAAGTAAAAAATTGTCGTCTGCCTGGAACCTATTGCAACTGCAACTGCAACTGAAAGTTGCTGCCCAGTATAAACAAACAGACAACAACTTGGTATATGGGGAGGAGGTAAGAAGAAGACCAAGCGACTGACGACGACGGCCGACAACGATGCATGCAACAAGCAGCAAGCAGCAGCGGCAACAAGTACTGTGGTTGCAACATTGTTTAATACAAATATAAATAAGTATGTAAACGGACTATATATCTTAACCAAGATCTCTTTTAACTCATATATTTATATATATATATATATATATATCTATTTTATTTTCAATTATTTTAAATTTTGTCCTTATAGTTAGCACTTTCTAATAGTTTTGTCACACTGTATGAATTGTTAGCCGGCAAGTTGTTTTGCTGTTGGTGTTGCTGCTGTTGCTGTTGCTGGTAGTCGTACTTGGACTTGGCCGACTGCCTCAGTGTCTCACTTCTTTGTTTTTATTATTGTTGTTGTTGGTTTTGTTGCTGTTGTTGGCAGAGTGGCTGCTGCTGTTGCTGTCAATGAAAATAAGAAATTTTCGCTGCCAGCGCCTGCGCCGGTTTGCCTCGTGGCGGCTGCTGTTGCCGCCGTCGCCGCTGCGCATGCGAAGTGTTCCGCTACGAGAAAGCAGGTGTATGCACCATTCGGCGCTTATCCACGGCGCGAACTAGACGCGTTTTCAAACTCATCTCCCCGGCTAGCCTTGACGTGTGTTTTGTTTTGTTGTTGTGCTTTTTTTTCTTCTGTCATTTGCAACTTGCAAAAAAGAATCCGTATCAAAAACGAATCCAAATCTATATATACATATATAACAAGTATATAAAAAGCGGCAACAAAACGTATCATCAAAAAACCGCAAAAAAAAAGTAAACCTCAAAAAAAAAACAACATAAAGCATTATATATACAAAACAACTGAACAAAAGGATATATATATATATATATTTTCAAATATCAATCAGTACAATTTAATTAAATTCCAAAGTGAAAAATTTTAGTCCTTTTTTTTTCTTCTTATTGCTTGTGTGTGTGTGTGTTTGTGCGGGTGTGTGCAATTGTTTGCGAATTTTTGTTGTTTTTTTTTTTGTTTTTTTCTTCAACCATTTTATTAGTTTTTGTTTTTTTTTTGTTTGTTGTTGTAACACAAACGTTCTATTTAATCGACGTGCAGCAATTAGCAACATTTCTCGAACACTGTCGCACAGTTAGCAGCAACATTGACTGGAGCAGCAGCAGCAGCAGCAGTAGCAGCAACAGCGGCAGCAGCAGCAACTACAACAATAACAAGAGAGACAACAACAACAGTAGTAACAGTTACCTGTATCGTTATTTTTTTTTTTTTGTTTTCGAAAGTTGCAAATTAAAACGCATCCTGTTTGTCAGCATTGCATCAAAATTGGAATTACAACGAAAGATCGGAATTGGTCCAAAAGCGAAGGTAAGCCATAACCAGTAGCATTTAATTGGTAACACTAACAAACTGTTTATCCTAGATGGCCTATATAATAACAAAAACAAAAAAAAAACATATTGTTAACTAATAATATTGTTAAGTAAAATTGTTAATTAAAATGCCGGCAAATTGAGAAAGGCAAAGGAAAAGCTAAAAGAAAAGAAAGTGAAATTTTTCTCTCTAGAATTTTGAATAGTTTTTAACTACAGAAGATTATATATGAATATTAAGATATATATATATATATTTTTATAAAACAAATTTTAAATAGATTTTTTTCTTATTTTCAAAAATATATATTTTCTTTTTTAAAGGAATACAATTTTAGAAGGAATTTTCTTATTTCGAATTTTCTTATTTCAGAACTTTTTCTACTAAAGGAAAAGTTTTTACCTTTAGGAAATTGAAATCATTTAAATTTGATTTTAATATATTGAAAACTATTAAGAAATTCTGTTAGAAATATTTTTCAATTGAATATAAAATTATGTTTATTATTTTAAAATTAAAATCATAAAATAAAATTTAAAATAATTGAAATAAAAAACCTTTTATAACATCAATTATTAGCTTTAAATTTAGATCTTTATTTTATAAGCACTTTAATAAGCCATTTAATTTATATTTTCTACCTCCCTTTCTTTCTCTCTTTCATTTTCTATCACTCTCACTCTTAGTCACACTTTGTTGTTGTTTTTTGTTTTTTTTTTTGTTTTTGTGGCTGCTGCATATTTGGTTTATGTCTTGGTCTTGGACATATTTGTTGACCCACTTTACTTATGAGAAACCTATTAACACTTTTCACCTTTGTTAGACCCGCTGGTTAGAATTGTTGGTGGTGGTTAACTTGGTGTTACCTCTATTGTTGTTGGCTAATTGAAATTGTTTTTGTTAAAAAAAAAAAGCTTCCAGTTTTATGTCTTATGTGGCAAAATGTTGAACTGTTGGTTAACTAGTTGCCAGAATCAGTCATATGGACAATGGGATTACAGAGGAGATGGAATAAAAATTGTTAACTCCAATCATTTGTAATTATATTTCAAAATTGCAAATAACAATTATAATTAGAAAAAATAACAAAAACAAAACACTTTCATTTAAGGCAAACACTTTCTATTGTTCTTTCTCTAACGATAACTCTTTATATATATATATATATATGAATTTTCTTTCTCATGTCTGCTTTTTAAACGATTATAATAATAATATTTTCTACAGTTTTTCAAATTAAACAAAAAACATGCAATATCTACAACAACAACAACAGCAACGAAAGAAACGGCTGCAAATTAAAGAAAAATCAAAATGCCAAAATCTTGGTATTGGTATTTTTAAGAAGAGGATTTGGTTGCCGCTTATCATTTTCCTTTCACTGCAGGTAAGTCTTACGATTTTCCACACAATTTTCACATTTACCATAATTAAAAAAAAACCAACAACAACAGCAACAACAATCAATTGCCAGCTTATAAATTAAAGCAGATAATGCCATTAGGTTGATAATGAACACTTGGCCAAAGAAGTGAAAGATATACGCTTATGTTCATGGTCATGATAATGATGAATGATGGCTATGAATTTTAATTAGCACTGCTTAATACTTAAAGGAAAAACTATAAGATTTTCTTTCATTTGCAATAAACATAAGAAATTGTTTGTTAAACTTTCATTAAAACGATTAATCAAGCATTTAATTTACAATTTTTAATCATAAAATAATATAAGCAAAGTTTTACTCTCGCTTTTCTTTTATAAATTTTGAGAATTTTAGTTGATATAGAATAGATTTTGACTATATACGATATATATATATAGATGATATAGAATAGATTTTACCTACATACGATTTATATATATAGTTTATATAGACCAGATTCTAGCTATATACAGAATAGAGTCCATAAATTATATTGAACTAGTATTGTTTCTAAAAGTTTTTCAAGCTCATATATAAATATATATATTTCCTAATCATATATAACCAATTTCTTAAAGAAGTATCAGTATATATATATATATGCCTATAGAGAGTAAAAATTGTTTCTTTCTTATAACCCAGAAATGAAGACTTTGATAGGTTAAGGATATTTCTATTACTTTGCAATCTAAAAATAATGAGATAAACCTTATCATATTCCATTTTTAAATTAAGATATAGATAATGAATCTATATATCTATATATCTTTTGATATATATAGTTGAAATCTTTAGAACATATTGATTTCATTGATCTCTTAATGCAACTCTTTGATATCAATAATTCTGGTTTTATAGTGTTGTAAAACTATATTTCTTATCTATGTTAGCAATTGCTGTTAACTAACAGAATGATGTAATATTTGAATAAATCCAAACTGAGATGACAGAAAACACGATTCATAAAACTACACCACCCCCTCCCTCACCAATTACTAACCAAATAGAAATGAGCAGTTATTTTGTTGAAATTCCTCATATCCTTTCTCTTTCATCAATTGAAGAAAAATATTCATGACGTTAGAAAGTTTTTTTTCTTTTTTTCTATTTGGTATTTGTTATTCTGGCGTGGTGACACAATTTAGCATGGCAAAGAGATTTCGCTTTCCTTAAGTGCCACAATAGCAACAACAGCAACGAAAATGTGTTCACCTTTGACCCCGACTCTTTGTTGTCAGAAGAGCCTCTGGCTTGAAAAACTCTAAAGAAATACAAGTACACATACAACTATACATATATATATATATATGTATATATATTTATAAGTGTGTATTGGCGCGTTCTCTGTTAATGTTGTTTTCAGGTTCGTTTACTTTCTCCCGATTTGGTGCGCCTGCCAAGAGACCCGAAAAGAGCCGTCAGCATCTCTCAAACATCTTAGCATTGGTCGAGGTCAAGACTAACAGAGCCGGCTGCATCCTCTCTGTCTCAGTCTCTGTCTCCGTCTCATCTCATCTCATTCCATCTCATCATTAGTTGTCGCATTAGCAGCTGTCCCGCTTGGCGATTACGCGCACCCAAACACTCACGATTTGCGCCTAGGCTTAAATTTAGTTGGATACTAGCCAAAAGTAGAAACCGTTTAACACTCTTTCTTTTCTTGAGTACCTTCAGTTTTTCTGCTCAATGTGGCACACATTTCAATTAACCTAAGTCAAAGAATCGTTCATCATCATCATCATCTTGGATTCTATGATGGAGCTGAAACACATTGCCACCTTTTTATTATTCATGACCATTTTGTCACTTAAACTCGCTCCAAATCACGTTCCCTGCCTCTTCAGTTTGAATGCAAAATTTTTTACTGTCTGCCTGTTTTGTTAGTATTTTTAGAATTTGTTTTTTGTTTTGTTGTATTTTATTTTTTTTTTTGGTTTTTTGTTTTTGCGGAACTTGTTTTGTGGCACATCACTTTCTACCAAACAGGATTGCTAAAAACTGAAGCTCAAAGCCTCAGGATGCCACCGCGGTCGACGTTGCCATTGCAGTCGTCTTCTTTGTGGCTGTCGTCTCGCTGATTATGCGACATCCCAGGCAACTTTGCTGGTGAAAGTTGTTTTGGCTGCGGCACAGATTTTTGGCCAAAAAAAGAAACATAGCTAGCTACATTTGGGAATCTGCCAGATCTGGGCATCATCCACATCCATAATCACATCCACCTGCTCTCTCAGCATGGCAATGAAAGATTTCAAGCCTTTAGATGAAAAGAGTGAAACCGCCAATGAAATTATTTTAACTCTCAATGGTGACCCTTTCCAGTTGGGTTTTATCTTTAAATATTTTAAGAAAATTTATTTAAAACTTCAATTTGTTATATTCAGTTAAAACTTTTCGATAAATTTGTCTTTTAAAAACTGTTATACGAATATCTAGTTTTGACCTTTTTTTTTGTTTCTTTTGAATGTTAGATCACTAAATAACTTTTTTTTAGAATAATTTTTTTTTTTTTTTTAAGCAATCGTTTTTTAGATAAGATTTATTTTTTTAATATTGTTATGTAAGAATTAAGGTTTTATTTTTATGGGAAATGAATGTTAGTTTTATGTTGGTATTCTAACTTGTGGTTTGGTTCTAGCCTTGACATTATTAACAACTACTCATCAAAGGCGGATCTGATGGCCAATTTGGGTCGCTGTTGGAGGAAAAAGCGAAATTGTTACAATTTTTTTTTTATTTTATATCAATTTTCTTTTTATTTTTTGCCTTATGCAATTGCAATCGCATGTCGCATCCGACATCCGCGAGCCACGATCCGCGAGCTGCAATCCATGCCATGCACCATGCGCCCATTCCACTTGGCATTCTCTAGACAGTTGTTGTTGCTGTGGTTAAAGCGGTTTACTTGGCACCTTATTAATGCAAGCGACTCTTTCTCTCTCCTCCTCTCTCTCTCTCTCTCTTTCTTTTTCTCTTTCTTTTTGTTTCATCTTTCTCTTTGGGGCGGCGACCCATTTACAGCTGGTCTCGGTCTGGGCGGATGATGTTGAGGTGGTTAAGGCAATTGCCGGCAACGCTGGAGTTGGTGTTGGTGTTGTTGGCAACGATGAGATGTCTGATCATGAGAATGAGGTGGATCAAATGGCCCTTGAATCGGAACAGGAGCAACAACAGCAAACGGTACCAAAGGTTCAGGTGCATTATACTCATAATATGCCACCAGCTCCACTTGTGGGCGTGGCCACTAGAAGTAAGCTAATACAATCGAATCAATTAATGAAATTGTTGTTTAAATTATAATAATCTTTCTTTAGGCAATATTCATCAAGGATATCAAGGAATACCGCTGAACTTTGCTCAACCCTTTGGACCGCCACCTCCATTGGTGGCACAATTTTATAAGGGACCACCACCACCACCACAAATATCGCAACCACAGCGTCCGCCACCGCCGCCGCTTCAACAGCAACAGCAGCAACAACAACAGCAGCAACAACAACAGCAGCAGCAGCAACAGGGTCAACAACAGATCCAACAAGTTTCCGATTTAAGTGTGGGAGCCTCTAACAACAATGAGATATGGGCATCACCCGAACAGGATATGCCAAAGATTGTCTCACTGGATGTCAAGTGCGAGAAGAGTGGCATGAAAGTGTTTGTCCAATTTGATAAACCCTTCAATGGTATTGTCTTCTCCAAAGGTCACTACAGCAACATGAATTGTGTCCATTTACCATCGGGTTTGGGCCGAAGTTCGGCTAGCTTTGATATTGGATTACATGAGTGCGGCACGGCTGGTAATACGGATAACTATGGTCAGGGTTATGGACATGATGGTGGATCTGGTGCAGGAGCTGGCACCTATTTTGAGAATATAATTGTCATCCAGTATGATCCCCAGGTGCAAGAGGTATGGGATCAGGCACGCAAATTGCGTTGCACTTGGCATGATCAGTATGAGAAGAGTGTTACCTTTAGGCCATTCCCAGTGGATATGTTAGATGTGGTAAGGGCCGATTTTGCCGGCGACAATGTCGGCTGCTGGATGCAAATTCAAGTGGGTAAGGGTCCATGGGCCTCTGAGGTATCGGGCTTAGTGAAAATAGGTCAAACAATGACCATGGTGTTGGCCATTAAGGATGATGACTCCAAGTTCGATATGTTGGTACGCAATTGTGTGGCTCATGACGGCAAACGGGCACCCATCCAATTGGTTGATCAACGTGGCTGTGTCACCAGACCGAAACTTATGTCACGGTTCACAAAGATTAAGAACTTTGGTGCGTCCGCTTCGGTTCTATCCTACGCCCATTTCCAAGCCTTCAAATTTCCCGATTCAATGGAAGTCCATTTCCAGTGTACCATACAAATCTGTCGCTATCACTGTCCCGAGCAATGTTCAAATGATCCAACCAATCTACAAGATGTCCATCACTTGCAAGTGGGTCCCGAATCACAATATGGCCCACCACCACCACAATTACATGTGGATGCCTACCATGTGGCCAGTGCAATTGGTAAACGTCGCGATGAGCGTCGTGTACAGCGTCGGGCTCGTTCTGTTGCCACTGCTGAGCCACCACAGGTGGGTCTTAATCGTATCATTAAAGTGGTATCCTCAGGTGATCTGACCTTTGCAATTGATTCATCGAGCAATGACAGCCAATTGGCTGGCGATCAACAGGCAGCCGGTTCTATTAGTTCAACACAACCCCAGACTATGGTGTTCCCATTACGAGAGGAGGGACTCATCTGTATGACAACACCTGGTTTTGCCATAACGCTAATTGTCCTGCTGGGCATACTGGTGACATCATGCCTGATTTCGGCTGTGTTATATGTACGCCTGCGGCCATTTGCATCATTTGCCACATCAGCCAAGGAGCGAGCTGTGGCCTATACGAATCCACAATTGGCAGCTGTTGCTGCCACATTGCCCGTCATCAAGATGCCATCCCCATCGGATGTACAGTGCACGACGCTTACCAAGAAGCGGACGCTGTCATGAGTGGAGTAGATGGAGTCTCGATTTGCTAAGCAATTAGTTTAATTGATTTGTTTACTGCGAGTTATAAACATTAGTTCATGCCGTTTACTGGGTAGCCCCTCCTTTCCTTCCCTTCCTATTTCACTTTCATCATCATTTTATAAACAAAGTTTAAAGCAAAAAATGTATTTAATTTAAAAAAAAAAAATAATCGATACTTACATTGTGAGGCAAACTAAATTGAAATCAGTTTTTTAAAACAGTTTTTCCTATCAAAATTCTTAAATTTTATTTGGCATTACGTATTTTAGTGTTAGAAAACGTTATAGAAAGCATTAAGTTCTTTTCTACACTGCATGGTTTATCTTTCGTTTCTTTGCCTTCATGTTTCTTCATACGTTTGTTTTTTTAGTTGTCTCTTTCCTGTATTCCTGTTGGTGGCAGTCGGTATATATATTATATACATACATACATACATATAAATATTGTTTAGTTTAAGTCTAGTTTCTATTTAATACAAAACAAAAATATACAGAAAACACAAAAAAATAATAAGACGGTGCTAAGCCATGCTCCTGCTCACAAGTTCAAAATGCCAATTAGTCTTGATCTATATCTATATTCTATCTACTTACTATATACTATATTTAGACAACTGCAAGACATTACGTATATGCCAACATACTGACCTACTAAATACATCTGCATCTACATACTTCTATTTATATACAAACCATACATACATACATACATAAATATATACGAAATATACATTACATACTTACTTATATGGACAACTTCAATTAGTCACTAAATATTTTAAGCGCTTTAAAAACTTAGTGTAAGCTTCAGTTTGAAACAATCTATCTTATTTATTCTAAAAACAAAAATAAAAAATAAAACAAAAATATGTATCTTTGCTTTAAAAAACTACTTCCAAATACATACATACAATTTCGATTACATATTTACCAATAAGTGCATCTTGTAGTCCATTTATGTATTTGTTTATTAAAAATATTTATATAAATATATGTTTTTTTGTAGTAATCTTGTAAGCAGAGTAATAAAAATATAACTAATAAAGAAATGCAAAACAAAAAATGAGCAAGTTTTATCGAAAAAGACGAATGGCCCTCATCTATATGACAGTGATTTAGTCTTGGAACGACATTCTTTGAAAAAATTTATGAAGTTATAGATTGAAATTCAACTTAAATGAAAAAAATAACCAGCAATCTTAAGCAGAATGGAAATTGAAACCGAAAGTGTCCTAAATTTATGACCTATATTGTATATGGAATACCCTAGGCTTTTAGACAGTACTAAAATTGAAATCTTAACCTTTATATCTTCTAAAATCATTTATTTTTTCTTAATTTTTTTTAAGTTATTCCTTTTTTCATTTCAAAGAGATATGAAAAACTATAGCCCACAATTTAAAATGCTTCCAATGCTTATGAAAATAAATTTAAAGCATACTTATCAGCATATTCAAAAAAATAAGTAAAATGTGGGGAGAAAAGCTTTTAAGTCGACTTTCAAATACTCTAATTTTTTATTATATATCATATCTAGTAAGTTGGGATATGAAATTCAAGAAGAGTAGCCCTTAGAAGATTTTTCCCCATTATTATGTGCCCTTAAAAGTAGGCTATGGTTTTTGCATCAGCCATTTTTAAACCATTTTGAATGATAAATAAACCAAAACAAAACAGAAATATTAATTTAGTTTATATTAATTTTATTTGTATCTTCACTTAACTAAAATTTTTTTGCATTTCTTTTCAATGGAAAAAAAAGAATTCGATATTTGTAGAAAATGTATTAAATTATTTGGCCTAAACAACCGTATTGCAATTTTTTCATTTTTCGCTTTTCCGTTTACTGACAATTTATTTAGAATTAAAGATAATATTATTGTTGTTTTTTCTTTGTTTTTGTTTTGTTTTGTTTAATTGAACTAATTTCTCATTTTTTTTGTTTTATTAAACGTTTTTTTAAATTTTAATTCGCTGCATTCGAAACTTAAATAATAAAATAAATAATTTTTCCCTTAACACTAAAGGCCACAATGTGTGCAATTTTGTTTTTGTTTTCTGTTTTTTTTTTTTCTTGTTATTGTATGTACGTACGCGTATCGTCTAACGAGAGTCATAGAGTGATAGAGAGAATAGCACCTCTGTTCCGATATCGAGTAACGAGTAACGAGTACCGGCCGCATCATCGACTAAATGCACCCACATTACATAGTTAAAACCAACAAAAAAATAAAAAAAAAAAAAATATATTCATACACCACTACACAGCACCACTACTCAAATAAATAAATTAAAAAAAAAAAAGCATTGGACCGGGTCATGGACATCGACATCAACAAGCGTTCTTCGTGTATTGCAATGTTGCCCGAGAAGCTGACGAGAAGCTAAGCTTAACTAATATAACTAACGAGTACGCCCCGTGCAATAGATGAATCCATATTAATATTATTACTTTTTTTTTTTCTTTTGTTTTCGATACAATTTCGGTAACGGTATTCTTTTGTTTTTTGTTTTTTGTATTGTGTTTAAGATGAACGAATTGGTCAGTCGGTTGTTGCTCCAAAATATAAGCAAAATGTTATAAGGCAAACAAATATTGAGTGGAAAGCATAAGATGATGACGACGATGATGATAATGATGATGGTAATGGAGCGGCTCACTGCACTGTCTCATGTCCAACACTGGCGTTCTGTGGTTGCGGTCTTTGTGGCTGTTGTTGTTGTTGCTGCTGCTGTTGTTGTTGCTGCATATGACGTAGACGGAAGAGACGCAATGTCATCCAAGAGGCAAGAGTACCTGGTACAGGCATAGGTGTCTGTTTCTCCATTGCTTCCTTTTGCAATTGATAGCGATAGAGCAGTGAACCGGCAATTAGTGCCGAGACAATTGTCGCAGATATGACCACAATGAAGAGGATGCTAAAGCCTGGGACTGGCATACAAATGCCATAGACAACCTCCTCGCTTATTTTGCCCTGGAATACAGTTACTGCCTCTTGTTTTGAATCAGGCGAGAAGGCCAAATCCGCCTCAGAAATAACATCATAGAGCCCGCTGACACCGACATCGGCACTACGCACCTTGCGATCGGCAATGACCAGAGAACGACGGCGTCGTGGTCTTGGTACTTCCGAGGATGAAGATGTTGATGATGATGAACTGTTGCTATTTGACTGTAAATCATCGGCATCATTATCCAAATCGATGTGATCTTCGCGTAGTTGCTTAAGTGGCTCTGCCTGTGGTCGGTAAACGGGACGCGGTACATCATCATCCTCTTGCTCTTGATTCAGCTCAGATGGTCTGGGTTCAAGGGATCGTGGTCCTGCCATGGGTACACCTATGCGCTTTTGAGCCTCCAATTGTCGTGGTCCATGTGGGAATTTGCCACTCTTTTTCAATCCCAAATAACGTTCACCATCGCCAGCATCCATATCAGAGAGATCATCGTCTCCAAACAAATCGGATAGATCCACCTCTTCGGGATCTTCGTGGACAGGTCTTGGCTGAAGATTACCATTGCTCTTCTCGTGTCCACCACCACCGCCACCACCCATAATTGTCTGCTTGTGGTCGTGTATAATGTCCTCATAGAAAATATCATGATCCAAACCCAAGTTCAGGCCATGTTGTGGCCCATTACCCGATACTGGTGGTGGCATGGCCATATCATGCATTAGATCATTGCTACTGCTGCTGCCCATGGCATCACTAATATGCACATCCTTCCGCTCATGGGCATTGCTTAGACCCAGAGCATCACCTGAACCAGTATTCTGGCAATGATCTAGACAACCATGACGACAAATCTCTACTTTACATTTGATATGCACACTCAAGGCATCTGGGAATTTGAAGGCATGGAAGAAGGCATATGTTATAACAGTGGCACGCTCATCCGGAGCACGTGCCTTAAGGAAACGTGAAATCATCTTGGGACGCAATACACAACCAAATTCATCTGATAGATTAATGACATGGCCAGAGCCATCAGAGGCCACACAAGATTTAACACGCATATCGAATTCACCTGCAAGGAAAGAAGTTTATACAGTTGCATGCAAAGAAGAAGGATTCAAGTGTCCTACTTACCGCGATAGTCATTGATGGCTACCACAAGGGTTAATGTTGAACCAAGTGGTACAATGCCGCTTACTGGTGGCGCCCAGGGTCCCTTGCCATGTTGAATCTCCATCCAGCAATCAACATTATCACCTGCAAAGCATAAAACACACACACACACAAAGATAGTCAGTATATAATTAATTTTTTTTGAGTACTTTTTATTTGTTGACTTACCGCGAAAATCAAGTTGTATTACATCCAAATCTGCAATTACCATCGGCGGCTTGGAGGCAGTCTTCTCATAGTCATTGAACCATTCACAACGCAAACGTTTCGCCTCATCCCAAACCTCCAAAAGATCCTTGTCATACTGCACGACTACCTGTTGGTTTAAGAAACCCAAAAAAAAAAAAAAAAGAAGAAAGAAGAAAAGAGAAGCATGCAGGTGAATGTCTTAAACTGTGGGAAAGCATCATCGATTGTCGCTACAAAACATCATTTCACTGGCGGTCCGATATGATCACAATAGGCCGAAGTATTTTTTTTTTTTTGTACTTCTTTTTGGTTTTTGTTTATGTCGACTAACTTACCGTATTCTCATAGAATTGGCCATTAAGATCCGGTTTAGTGCCGCAACGTGAATACGAGATGCGAAACGAGAAGAAAGTCTTGCCCGTCGAGGGAGGCACATAAACGCAACGCGGATCGCTATGTTGTCCTGTCAACAGACATAAAGGCAATTAATCATAATATTAAGGGCTAAAGTATATATAGGTATTTCCTTTTTGATTTATATCATACCTTTGGAGCTAACAATACCCTCAAATGGATGGGAGAATGTCAAATGTACGTCCATATGATCCTTACCGCACATTACCTCCAATGAAACTATGTTTGGCATACCATCTGGCCGATCCATGGGCCACAATTCATTACCAGCTATGACTAAACTAAACTGTAAAATGGTCAAAAAAAAAAAAAGAAAATTATTTAGAATGTTGCATATTCACATAATTTACGTTCTTTGGAATGTTGGAGAGAGAATGTTGACAGCTTCAAGCCGTTATAATTTCTAATTAGCGCAATTCCCATAGGAAAGCACCTGCAACTAAAACCGGTGCACACCTGTGTTTGTGGAATCACTTACAATAGTAAATTAGCTCAACTGTAATAAAGTGGCAACAAAATTTCCACTTAAAACAACCAACACTAATTGCTTTATTAAGGTTTCTTTTTTTTTTATTTTTTGTCAAACATGTTATCAATAAAAACGAAATGGTTAACTTTTTTGCCAACATCAAAAACGCATCCAAAAACGGAAGCCGCTTAACTGGCTAAAACGAAATGAGAAAACAAATTCCAGTGCAACTGAAACTGGAATTTGTACTATCTACATATATATATATAATATTTATATATATATATATTAGCTAGCTTAGACATGGTAACTAAGCTAACTGGTCAATCCTGTCCGTCTGGGGTCTGCTCCTGGCATTTTGCATACTTGCCCCAAACTGCCTTGCCAAACTGTCGGCCTAGCCTGGCCAAAAGGTAACCATTTTTAACCAAAAAAAAAAAAAAAATAGCAAATGGAATTTGCAGTAAAAGTTGCTGCCGCTTATGTTGCTGCTGCTTCTGCTGCTGCCACACCAGCAACATTGCAAAATACACAAAGAATTCATAGAAGAAGATGATGACAGCGAACAAAAAATGATGGTGCCAGTTTGTCTAGACATTTTCTTGTCTTACAATTGTCAGACAAGAAAATTGATATTTAAAAAAAATTCATAATATTTACAATTTACTATATAATATCTAATTAAAAATAAAATATATAGAAATATATATAAAAGTAAAATTAATTAAAACTATGATTTATATTTTATATATAGGTAACAATTTTGCTTACTCATTTTTATATTTATTAAAACTCAAAAACTTTAATTTAATAACTTTAATATAAAGTTTGCCTAATTTTAAAAATTATTTCATCTACTTTAGTAAAGATTATTTAGATTTTATATTAAAGAAACTTTGCCATTAAATTTCTTATTTCCATAGTTAAAATATATAATCAAAAATTAAATATTTATGTTTAAAAATATTCTACCAATGTTTTTACTTTTTTTTTTTTTTTAACAATTTTTGAACAAGAAAATAATTTCAAAAAAATTTTTAAAAATTACATAAATAACCAAACTTTTCATGGCTCTAACATAAACAAAATTTTAAAGGATTTAATAATATGAATAAATATTATAAATTTAAATATAAGTTTGTTTCTTGGAATCACAAGAGAAAATTTTCATCAAAATGAAAAATATATTTATAGATTTTTGTAATTTTCAATGTTAAAATTTTGAAAAATTTAATGCAGTTGATTTACTAGGAAAACAAGCAACTCTTTTAATGTAAAACTTTATGAAATTGTTTAAATAAAGGACATCTTAGAGCTACATGAACAGCGCATTCTATAAATCCTTTGAGGAAACCTCAACTTCCCAAGACCATAACTCAGTCAAATTTTAAACGATTTTAAAAATTTATATCTTTATTGACTTCTTAGAATTGCAACTTTTTATTGGTATTAAAATTTATAAAACTAATTTTTAACCAATTTCTGCAATTTTTAACGATTCTCAAAAATCTAAAAAAATTTTTTTTTTTTATTTTTTAAATTTTTTATTCCTTTTTTAAAAAATAGAAACTAAAAATAAATTTGAGATAAACCATTTGAGTGATTTATAGGCCTGCAAATATGAGTTTTAGGCAAAAAATAGATAATATTTTTTTGATTGATTTTTTATAGTATAACTAACTAGCTATCTTTATAAAGCCTTTAGTTTTCTATATAGTAAATGTCTTATCTATTTAATCATATCTAAAGTAATCATATAGAAACTAGTTATACATAATCTTTGTATATCAATTAAAGCCACTCAAATTGTAGCTTTTTATAGCTCATTGTATACATAGAACTATATCATATACTATAGAAATTTGATAGAAATATCTATCAATGACTTGCAAAAAACACATTTTGTCATTGTAGAAATATTCTCGAATGTTTCTTTTTTTTTATTTTTGTATTTTGTTTCAGGTTTGTTTTGTGCATGGTCATGGTTAGCTTTTATTTTGACCCATGAGTATCTATCTGTTTGAATGAGTGGAGTAAAACGAGTGTGGTGAAATACTTGCTGAACCCGCTCCCAGAGTATGAGAGATACAAAATATGAGTATATGCCCATTTGTCTGTGGTATTAGTATAAAAAGCTCGATCCGTGTTCGCTCAGTGTTTAGTTAAAGCGTACATTTTCATTGTCATGGATCGTTGGTTAAATCGCGTTGCTGTTGTTACTGGCGCCAGCTCTGGCATTGGTGCAGCCTGTTGCAAAGATTTGGTGGCCAAGGGCATGGTTGTTGTGGGTCTGGCACGCCGTGAGAATCGTTTAGAGGAATTGAAAGCCTCATTGCCTGCTGATCAGGCAAAACGATTCCATGGCCGTAAATGTGATGTGAGCATTGAGCAGGAAGTTATCGATACTTTTGCCTGGATCGATCAGAATCTGGGCGGTGTCGATGTCTTGGTCAATAATGCCGGTATTGCCCGAAAAACTAAAGTCATTGATGCGGGTAACTCGGAGAATTTGCGTGCCATCTTGGACACAAATGTTCTGGGTGTGGCCTGGTGTACGCGTGAGGCATTCCAATCGCAAAAAAGACGCAATGTGAAAGATGGTCATGTGGTGATCATCAACAGTATTGCTGGTCATACTGTACCCGTTCTTCCTGGCAGTAGCCTAAATCTCTATGCACCATCCAAGCATGCAATAACGGCATTAACTGAAGTACTGCGTCAGGAGTTTCAAATGCAAGAGACCCAAACTAAGATTACCGTGAGTTTGCATATTTCCATCATTATAATTTCTTTTCCATATGTCTAACATATATATCAAACTATCATATTATAGAGCATTAGCCCCGGTGCTGTAGATACTGAAATTATTGATGAAAATATCAAAGCTCTAGTTCCCGATCTGCCAATGTTACGCTCTGAGGATGTAGCCGATGCTGTCTCCTATTGCATTCAGACCCCACCAAATGTACAAATCCATGAGTTGACCATTAAACCAGTTGGCGAAAAGTTTTAAACTAATAAACGTTTAAGTAATTTAACTTATTTAAAATGTAGAGGTAGTCAAAATACAAAAAAAACAAATACTTAAGTGAATCAATGTGACTACTTATGGACAAAAACTGATAAGAAATTGTCATTATAACTGGGTCAATACTTAAGTAGCTAACAGTTGTAAAACTTCTGATAAGATAAAAACATAATAATCACTTTTCTTTTTCTATAAAACTTCTATAAAAGTAACACACAAACAAGCAACATGTCGTATGAGTAATATAAACAGAATTTGTAATTTTTCTAGCTAATTAGCAAGAAGCAAAATTAATATTAAAATATTCAAATTGCAAATTCTCAAACAATTAAAATATAGTTCTATAAATATTAACAAATTGCGTCTCATAATTATTAGATAGCTAGCAGATTGTTGAATATATATATATATATATATATATATATATATATATATATATATAAATAGAGAAAATTGTAGTTTCACTCTCAACGTTTCTCTCCATATAATTCAAATCTATTTTTAAACATTTTGTTAGCTTTTTTGTTGTTTACAATCTACAATCTACAATCTACAAACAAAGCTAATCGTTTAAAGCAAATTTATATATTTTATTGTTTATAAAATTATTGATTTACTTACCGTTAAATGTAAAATAATTATAAAGCTACTAAATCTAAGGTCCCACAGACGTGTAGGACCTTTTTGTGGACTCCACATATTGGCGATGTGGGCGCTGCGTCTAGATCTGTAAACAAAAAGGGGAAACGAATAGAAAATTAAACAGATGCAAGCTAAAACAAAATAAGAGTTAACAATTGTTAGGCTTAAATGTTAATTTGTTAATTAATTTCTATACTATAAAGTTACTTTTACTTGATCATTTAAAAAATCAATTAACTCTTATCATTCTCTCTCATTTTTTTAAAAACTTTTTAGAAATTTAGAATCCACTCAAAACCCATTAACACGATGGAAAATATTAGACTTGGCGATGTTAAAGATGACTAAATAGTTATATCAAGCAGAAAAGATAAACTTTACACCTAAGAAAAGATTTTTTAGATGCCAAATGATAACTATAAATTAAGCATTTCCATTACTCTTGACCCACTGTAGCTTAGCGCGTGGGCAACATCTAAGACTGTCTTGGCTAATGAAAAGAAATTGCCTTAACTATCGAATCCAATCAGTGGAAAGTGCACAATTGTATCTTTTTTTTTTCCTTTTTTTTTTTTTGGTTTTTGTGTGAATGCCAAGTGCAATTGATTCTGTCACGCTCTGGCCGCAAGGTGCCAGACAATCCCTAAACCCCAAAATGCTTAACTACGAATCATGAACTTAACTGTGGGGAGAGACATTTTCCCCACTAACCTAATCTTAGATCTTGTTTGGACCATTCAAATCTATATACACAATTAAACTTGTTTCCATTAGGCAATTGGAAATAGTTCTTGGAAACTTTTTGCCCTTGCATTATTGGTAACATTTTCAGTTACAGTTAAAAAAGAAGCTTACTGCAGGCCATGATGCAGTTTACAAAACTCTTTGGGCCTCAACGCAAATTGCCCAGTCGGGATCGTTTATTAAATTTCAATTTGTTTATGGGTTTCGTGTTTTTTTTTTTTTTTGTTTTTCTTTTATAAGTGTTTTTGGCTGCTCTTTTTATCTCTGTGTAAGTGTGTGTGTGTGTACGCATGTTGACCAACAATTTTCGGCTAAACGCCGCTGGGCGTCTGTTACCCATGTTGACCATGTTTTGCCATTTGCCGATGCTGGGGCTAATGACGAGCCACGGACATCTTTATTACCTCGCAACCTGAGAGACTCACTCAATTTGCCGACTGCCGAGACAAAGTTGCGGACCTTTTTAACAATTGATATTAACATATACGAATGGCCGAAACATGGGGCCAGTGGGCCAACGTGAACAATGAGTGACACGCCCACTTTATGTTCTGAAGTTTGCCGCAGGAATCGGCATATTTCTGAAACTTTTTTTGTTGTTGTATTTCTTTCTTTATCTTTCTTTTTTTTTTTTTGGTTAATTTTTTTACTGCATATAATCTATGAGAAAGTGTAGATACTGGACTTTCCCCTTATTGCTGCTGCGATTTTTTTCTTCTTCTTCTTTATTTATTTTTTATTACGGTACAAATTGAGAGAGTAAAAAAAGAAAAGAAATGCCGCCAATCAATCAGTTAGTCAGTCAATCCAAAGCAATCACAATAATAATAACAACAAAAAAAAAACAACAACAAAACAACGAGAAAAAAAAACATCTTGTTTCTTTTATTGCTATAGGTATTTGGGTATTTATTGTATTTGCACACTTTTACCCAGGTAAGGCCCGGTTAGGCCCAGGCAGCAGGTGAAAATGAAATCGAAACTGTGCGACGCGGCTTTCAACTCGATTGTCCGATTTTTTTTTCTCCATTAAGCCGAAATTCAAAGTTGATGGACAAGTGGAGATATATAAATGTCTATGTGTGTGTGTGTGTGTATATATGTGCCTGTCTCTCTCTGTCAGGTGCGCCGCTGCTGCGCTGCTTCCACTTGTATTCAAGCGCAAAAATGCGGTCAGAATAGCTAAGAGAACTGTAAATTGTAAAGCATCGTCTCAGCGCTGTGCGACCGACGTCAACGCTCGGCGTCGGCATCGTCAATAAGAAGACATAACGGTAAATTGTTGATATGCTTATTTGTTTTTAATTTAGAGCCAATTAATTTCTCTTTTCTTTATGCATGTCCATCTGTTTGTCTCCATACCCCTCTTATGTCGCCCCTGTTTTGTTTCGGTTTCTATTTCTATTTGCTATTTTCACTATTCTCGTTTAATTAGGAGGAGTCAAGAAAGCTCTTATTGATGTTTCTTACTTAACTTTGCATTACTTTAACCAGGGCTGCAAGCTATTAAACAAAGAGGTTAGGAGTTTAAAAAGGTATAATACTGGATTCTAAGAATGAATATGATTTAGTTTAATCATATATAATATAATAACGTTAGAATTAAGAATTAAAATATAAAAATATCTTTGGTAAAAAGCAAAATCTTCTTCTATAGAAACATTTAATTACATTTAATGCCTTAGCTGTTAGCATAACTTAAGATCAAATTAAATATACTTGGATTAGCAAGTTAATGTTTAAGATTTATATTTCTCTTGTTGTTGTTGTTGGTTTTTTTTTTTTTGCTTCTTGGAATTAGCTGCAGCTGCTTAGTACAATATCAGCTGATCAGTAATTTACGGCAAGTAACTAACTGTTCTACCATAAAGTCAACACAATAGCTTCCAATTAAGAGGAAGCCCAGCTGGCGACGGAAGGGGTAGCATCTAATGTAAGTCAAAGAAAGTGCTTCCCAGCAACAAGCTGGGGCAAGCGTGTGTGTTGCACGCTCTGATGAAGCTTAATTAAGTCGATGCCGGCTGCAATTAACAACAAATGCAACAAACGGCAATGTTGGCCACGGTCGGTAAGCCAACCACCATAGGTGATGGCGCTGTCTTATGGCTCTGGGCATCAAAAATGGCGTCTACACAACTATTCATTAATATTACATTATCGTATCGATCAAATGAAATGGAAAAGAAAATTGTCGCACCTTGCACCGTATTGTTGCTGCAGCGCATAGTACCTGGATGGCCTTGCGGTTTTCACTTTTTCTCCATCTCCTCCTCCATCTCCACCTACTTTGTCTATTTTATGCTTTATACATCTGGTCTGGTATTGCTGCTTTGGCTTGGGAAAATTGTTTGTTTGAAAATCGACCAAAAATCAACCACTTTCGAATCAAATGGCCATTTTTTTTTTCCAAAGCTCGCCCCGGTTTATAACGGACAACAAAGCGGTGAAGAAGAAGCAGAAGAAGACGAAAATGAAAAAAAAAAAACTAAACGGTAAATCACCTGCCTATGATTTTTATTTTCAGCTTCTGTGGGCAATAATAACGAATAATAATGATAATGATAGTAGCAACAACCAAAACCAACAAGAAAGAAAGAAAAAAACAAAAAAAAAAAAAAAACACGAAATACATTTTTAAATGGTTCACTTTCTTTTGCGCCGGATTTTAATTAAACTGGTTTCCTTTTAGATCTCTTTCCACTACAAAACCTCCTCCTCCTCCCGCTCCTCCTTCTACTTTTCCAGCTACTTCACCTTATAGCCGTACCAAGAGCAAGTTTGGTCACTTTTTATATATTTTTGGCTTTTTGTAAATTTTGTAGTTGGGAGTCTAATGGGATTTTACTCTGGTTAATTAAAATACTTAATTTCCTTCTTCTTCTTTTTTTTCTGTTTTGATTAATTGTTTCAGAAATATTTAAGCCAAGAACTTGTACATTTCATCTCATTTGGAGTGTTCCCAATTGAGTTAAACTTCAACTATAACTGGAGTTCGAACTTAAGAATTTTACTCTCTTTCGATTAAGCCATCTTGTAGAATTTTTGGGTAGCTTGTCAACTGAAGAGGGCTTCTGAAGATGACATACTCTCCTTCATGTTGTTGCAGTTGTTGTAAAGTTTTCCCCATGCTGCATTTAGCTGTCAGTTTTTCTTGCACTTGTAACAAGAAAATGGTAATGAAAATGGCTTCATTTTATTGTTGGGTAAAGGAAATGCCATGAATTCCCGCCACAAACACATACACATACAAATATTGTACGAAAACTTTTGTTTGCAACTGTCTGTCAGGCAATGTTGCATTGCAGCTGTTGCTGCAAGTGACACGACAATTGCGGTAACAACATCCGCCACCCATGAGAATGAGAATGAGAATGAAAATGGGAATGGACACATTGTCACCAGAGAAATGAAATCTTGAGAAAGGACAACAAGTGCAACATAAATAAACCTGCTCCCCAGTTATTTTGTAGCTAAAGTTCCTTAAAATGTTTAACTTTAATAGTTGAATTTAAATTTAGTTAGTTTTGGTCTAACTAAAGATACACAAAAAACCGAATTAGACAAAACATGAGGTTTAATCTCTTTATATCCTAGATATAAATAACAAGGAATTGCGAAGAATAAAGGATTGAACTATAAAAGGCAAGCTCTTTGAAATTATCTTTGTAGTATTACAAAATGGACTTCAAGTGACTATATAATTATATCTATATATTAAATTGATTTAAACTAGTTTATCTTAAGATTCAAGAGTCAAATTGTAAATCTTGAGGAGATCTTCTGCATTTTTAAGATTTTATGAGTTATGGCTTTTGATATCACTTTTACTTTCCCCTTCAATATAATATATATAAAATTTTCAATTTCATTATTGGAATGCCGTTTTCAGAGGGTGTGGGGAGAGGGTCTCTCATAGAAAGGCAAAGAACAGTTAGCCACTAATGTATGTACAAGAAAACTGTGTGTGTGTCTTTGAATATATAGTTTGATTGTCTCTTAACAAATTAACATTTGTTGAAAGAAAAGGTGGTGGCAACATCATCATCTGCATATTGTATATATGTATATTTGTTGATATATATATATATATACATATGTATTTATTGGACAGATACACGAACAAACGAACGTTATGTGAAAGAGGAATAGAATTTACTGGGTCGCTGGTCGTCGGAAGCTGAACCTGTCGACCAATCTCAAACAATGAATGAATTCCAAATGACGACGACGACAACGACGACACACATAGATCTCGATGATAGACTGACGAGTTAGAGATGAAGTCGGATTCAGATGCGGCAAAAGTCTTTTCATTGGTTTTAGGGTCGAGTTTGACACCCTGTACCGCTCCCTCCTTTGATATGTTAGTAAAAGAGGAATAGGAAAGGGGAAAATAACGTTTATATATATATATATATCTTGCAACTGACAACTAAGAAAACTTGGCATTGCACTTGGCGTGTTCTTTTGCCATCTTTCTCTCAACGAAACATTTTAATTAATTTTCTTAGTTTTACTTTATATATAGAAGGATCAAATGACTATGTCATAAAGTTGGCAAACTAAAAGTTAAAAATTAATTTATATTTATTAAAATGTCCTTAAACTAGTTTCTATATAATTGCAAGTGTTTTTTTTTTTCAATATATTGACCTTGCTTATATATTTAAAAGAGTATTCAACACTTCGACTTTGAGTTGGTTGAACTCTATCCTAGTCTGGGGATAATTGAGTTTATTATGCCGACATTTAATGGTGGCATGCCTCACTACAGTTTCTATAATCCCATCAATTTAATTTGAATTTAAACTAGTTAACGGTATATTTAAAGCACTTTGCATTGAAAACAGATCAAATGCATTAACATAACATTTATCATTTAGACCACAATAGCAACAAATCGATAATGGTCATATAATTAAAGTGAAATCTTTGCCATAATTGTTCATTAATTAAATAGATAAATATTCGAAGATTAATTGCAAAGATATATGTACATAGATATATATATATATATATATATATATAGATATATAACTTACCTATAGCAAATAATTTCTTTCGTTTTTTTAAATTTTCCAAAAGGAAATTGTCCTTTTTATTTCTTGCCGCTTGCTGTTTATTCTTGAAACAAAATTTTATAGGTTTAAAATAGTATGACAAATGTACTTAAAAAAAATATTAATAGAAAAAAAAAAAGAAAACGAAATGAATTTTTAATAAAATGAAAATAAAACGAATCAGCCAAGCAATCAATCAATCAATCAATCAACTAACACCAATATGTTAGCCATATAGTCATTTATTTTCTACATAGTAAGACTCTCTCTGTACCCCTCTCTTTCTCTCTTAGACTTTATCTCATGCTCTGTCCATATAGTCAACTGATTAGTCTTATTGATTTGACAGATGGATATAAGTATCTATATAGGTATGTTTGTATCTATGTAGGTGCGAAGCGATGTGTGTGTGTGTGTGTCAGATCTGTGAAAACTGAAAGATTTTCCAATGGAGATGTATATAATTAGTGCACAGATCAGTTACTGTTGCAGGTGTTGGGCATGGGAACAGGTGAGAACTAAGACGGGGGAATCCATCATGACATTGCCACTTCTTTATTTCTTTCTCTCTCTATTGCTTTTTGTTGTTGTTGTTGATGGTGTTGTCTGTAACATGTATGATCGTTATGATTATTATTTTTATTATTATGACTTTTCCACGGCTTTTTTTCTTTCTGGCTTTGTCGCTGGGAAAACCAAAGACACCAACAACACGAAAAGTATCTAGTGAGCTGTAGCCTAACAACGGGTTAGTATTTGGTTGATGATCATGTTGTTGTTGTTGATGATAGACAAGACTTTGATTTCGATTCTTAAGATAGGCAAACGGAATGGAAGCAATAGTAACAAAACACACACACACAACGCACAACACACAACGGACACAACGAGCCGCATTTGTGCTAATTGGGAAAATTAGAAAGCATGAAATGCTCGGTTGCATTTTGCCGTCTAGCTGGTTAATCGGCTCTATCGACTCTACACCATTCTCTTGGTAGTATACCCAACCCCTCATCCCCACCACAACCTACCCCATTAACCCCCCATCTTGGCCAAAAGTAACCCCTTCACCAAAGTTTATTTCTTCTGTCCCAAGATTATTGATTATTGTATATCCTGGTTGCTTGGCAAAGGATTCGAAATTAATTTGGAAAACACGAAACAAAAAAACAAAAAAAAAAAAAAACAAACAGGATAAAAGAAAAACAGGATAAATATATAAAGATAAAGTTTTAACTATTTGTTTTTGATGTTTTGTTATTGCAATTGGCACCTGAAGTGCATTGGTTCTGAGCAATAGTAACACACTCACTTCACTGCAAGGCAAATGCTCTCTCTTTCTCTTCTCCTCTCTCTCTATATATTGCTCTTTCTTTCACTCTGTGTAGAGGAGTGTAACGGTAATTGGTTGAAACAACAAAAAAATACACTTGGGCACACTTTGGGCACACACACGATGAGACAAAATAAAACGAAACTCAATCCACACGTTACGAAGAAAATACACTTAGACTCAGACTCTGTCTCTGACTCAGATACAGTTGCAAATACAGATACAGATACAGAATATAGAATACAGTATATGTCTGTGATGCTTGCTCACTGCACGGTTATAATATGGGATTCTGCGCAAGCGCCAAAGCGAGCAGCACGTGTGAACTCGACGAGCGACGAACGCGAAATACGCGAGGCCAGTCAAAGATACTTTCTTTGGCCTCGTAATGTAACTGTCGGGAACAGAAGAAGAAAATCAAGACAAGCCAAGCCAAGCCAAACACCAACAACACACAAACACAATTTTACACTAACACTTAGATACAGCTACGTAGACCGAGAAGACACCGCCGAAGACCAAAGCTACAGAAACGAGCTCAAAATCTGCGACAGAGACCAGTAAAAAACAAAAAAAAAAAAAAGCACAGGCAGAGCCGCAAGTTTCAAATGATAGAGGCTGAGGCGGTGGATGAAGAGTAGAGGTAGACTTAGATGTATTTATGTATGTATGTATATGTGGGTCTAGCGATGAAATTATCTATATATGTATTTATGTATATACATACAAACGTGATCGTGAGAATCATCAAGCATGAAACCCAGACGTTCTAAAAATTTTGACCATTTTCGTTTCAATTTATATTCTTTGAAATTTATGCATTTATTGACAGAGGCAAGTGAAATGTGTACAAAAACATATTTAAATATATCTAAGGAAATACCGCCTTAAAATGTGCCCATGTTGCGTATGAACAATATAAAAGAACTCTCTCTCTCTTCAAAACCAAAGTCTTCTTCTAGAAAACTGTTATATTTTAATGAAATGACTCGACTATAATTAGCCCGATCTTTAAAAGTCATACTTTATATTAAAATAATAATAAGAAAATATATATTATTAAAGAACATTCTTCAAGGTATTTAAATTGTATAAATATTAAATTCTGTTAATTCGATATAACAATGATTATTAGTCTCATCTCTGCAATTGCTGTAGCTGCTGCTGGAGATGAGCTTTTTCAGCTGCGCAGTCGCTGTTGACCGCACAAATGGGTACATCAGCAACTGTAAGAGGAACAGCGACGGCAGCAGCAACAACAACAGTGTATAACTTGTTGTTGGCTTTGGCACCCGCTCAGACACTGTTGGTTGAATGGTTGTGACTGTTGCTGCTGACGCTGACGCTTCACTTGCGCACTTGGCATCAGGCCAAAGCCGCCACAGACATAGACACCGACACCGACAACGACAGCAACAACCAACCATCTGAGACAGTTCTTTCGTCGGCGCCGCTAATCAGGCGGCCTAATGACATAGAATCGGTTGCCAATTAGAAGCCGCTTGGCAATAATATAAACCAACAGCCACAACAAGGCTAACCACCGTCAATGGATTCCTTTTTCCAAATGGCATTCGCTATCAACGATGTAAGATCAAGAATGACTTTAACATCTGTTAACGATATATTATCGTTTGTTTCCCTACAGGACACGGATCGTATTTATTTGTAATTAACTTAATATGACTATAGAAATTGGGTATTTGGGCTAATTTCTGTTTACTGTTGATATTCAATTTGATATCCGAACGTCAATCAGCTGGCAAATAGTAACGGTTTTTCTTTTCTTTTTTTTAACGTATGTATGTAGACATCTAGTAATCACTGTATTTAGGCAACAACACGACAGAATACAGAAACCGATTTGCACGTCCGCTTCCGCACGCTTGTATACTTTTCTCACCTGACCGTCATCCGCATCTCATCTCCATCTACCAATCTTCAAAAAACAAAACCAAAAAAAAAAAAATAAATAAAAAAACAGAACCAAAAACCACTAGGGGAATTGGCAACTTTGCTAACTGTTTTAGGCTATCTCCATCTCCCTCACACTATCATCTGTTTGTTTGTATGTGTGTGTGTGCTATAAGTGTGTTTGTATGAGTCTCTGATGTGGGTAGCTGGAATAACAGTTGGCTTTTCTCCTCCTTGTTTTTTTTGCTGTTAGAGAGCCAGGCAGCATTGCAATGTCTCGTGATACTTTTCTCTCTCTGGGATCTCTCTTTCTTTCTCTCTCTCTCACTGACATAAACACACATACACACACAAACTGGGCGCATTTAAACGGTAAACATCATGAATGCATTTGGAAAGTGGTTGTGGTTGTTGTTGTTTTAGTCGTTGCTGCTGCTGCTGCAGTTGTTGTTGCTGTAGCGACGGCTGCTGCTGCTTTTGTTGTTGTTGTTCGCATGGTTCGTAGTGGTGTTTGCATTTTGCATTTCTTCTTCGCATTCTTTTATGTTTATATGGCTGCGACTGCGACTGCATCGCACAAATGTGCCAACAAGCAACCCGAAGACGGCGTTTTCATTTCTCAGAATTGATTGGCCGACGCGCCAGCATTCTTTGGCGATTCTCAAACAGCCAGCAACCTCAACAGCAGCAGCAGCAGCACCTGTCGCCAATGCAGACACATATGCAGACTTAGAGGGGGATTGTGATTAAATAACGCTTTTGACTGAGACTCGAACTTGGACTCGGTCTTGAACTTGGCGGGCGTCATTGCCGTCCTCGTCGTGTTCCTGGTCGTTCGCTTCATTAGCTCAACATGGCTGCCGCTTGCATGGGCAACTTTGTTGCCCAAGTCGCTGTAGTTGTCCATCGCCCGTCGACCATCGACCGTCACCGTCGACGTCGTCATCTTCGTCTGTGCTCATTCCTATTCCACGCATGCGCAATCCACTTTTGAATTTGGCATCATCAGCAGCAGTCTCTTTCAGTCCGTTTCCTTCACTTACCGTATAAAACTATCGCCTAGTTCCTATGACAGGCACACTTTAACCACTTGCCTCTTTCAATGTTGTCTGCGTGAGTATTACTCACGCACGATCAACGTTTTAGCATGGAAATGCCAATTCACTTGCTCAGCTCTAATTCGTTCACCTGTCGTCATTGTAATTCCTCAACGCACTTGATTCGGTCTGTTCTTTTATTGCTGCTGTGTGCTTTTGCTGATGTTGATGTTGTTGTTGTTGTTGCTGTTGCTGTTGCTGTTTGCCAGCATCAGACCGAAAGCCTCGTGCCAATTTGGCTAAGTCGCGACTATTTAACTATTTTGAGCCAAAAACCAAAAAAAGAAAGAACATGAAATGAAGAAAGAGAAAAAGAGTAAAAACAAAAAAAAAAAAAAAAACAAAAAAAAAATAGATGCTGCTTGCCACCAATTTGGTTTGTTGCGACGTTTATCTCTGATTTGTATTTCACGGCACGTAGCACGTTTGACTCCTTCTTCTTCTTCTTCTTATGCTTTTTGTAAGTCTTCGTCTTCTTGCACTTCATCTTCTTCCACATTTTCCACATTTCCTCCCCATTCGAGAGGGCCAACTCTTTGGCATGACCCAGAAGCAAAAGTTATGTGGCAACAGCGTAGCAAAGGCAACTTTGTTTGCTTAACTTGCTAATTTGTGCCCATTGTGGGTCGATGGAGAGCCCATCAAGATTGATGGGAACACCGCTCACTACAACTCCCCATTGTACGACAATGCGACACTTGTTGAATTTTGAAGTGGCATGGCCAACCACCGACCAAGATCGATAAGTCATGAAATGAGAATAGTCCAATAGACATACAGTCATACAGATATGTACACAGATAGATACATACATAGATACATACATTCATACATATGTATGTAGTTATCGTATTTGGATACATGTTCCTAGACTTGCTAGCTTTTCTACTCCCCAATGCATCTGTTCTTCATTTGAAGTTTTAATTGCCAGTATACATCATAGAAAGAAAAAAGGAATGATGAAAAATTTTATCTCCGGATGTTAAAACAGTATCTTGATTGCTATCCATTCTTGGCTTATTCTTTCTAAATATTTGCTTAGTTTTTAAAGATAACGTTTAGTATGACATTTATGTTGGGCATAAAATGTAAGCCATATTTAATATCTTGCAATATGGCATCCATAGCTAACCATAAGACTGAGCTCATTGGATTGATAAGTTAATATAAATATTTTCATAAACAATCGAAATTTGGGGAACTTTAAGAACAGAAAATTGGAAAATTATATCTTGGGTAGGTGTGATTGTAAAGAGGGTTATCCTATGATTACAGTCGTTGCCAATCAGAGTGTACAGGGTTAAAGATTAAGGTTTAAATTAAAGGTTAAATTTGTTGTTGAAATAAAAATTTCATTAATGGGCAGTTGTTAATCTTAAAGTGGGATAAGTTTAGGTTGCATAGCGCCAATTTATCTGTGTCTAGAGGTCGATGTGGCCATTGTAGACATTGATCATACACATTCGCATTCACACTCGCTCCATACACACAGAGAAATAGAGACAGAGAGACAGATAGAGAGATGGTCAAGAGGCAGGCTGGGATATTACCACGTAGCTAATGGAACTGGCACTAGCAATGGCAATAGTAGTGAGACTGGGACTACGATTGGGGACTGGGACTGGCTGGCAGTTGTTATGTGGTTATCTGGCCAATGTCCATATAAGTCGAGAAATGCGCAGTTAGGCAATCAAATGGACAACGACAATACTAATACCCAGACGCTTCTTGGGCGACATGTTATGTTACTTATATATATTTATATATATATATATAGATGTGTGTGTGTGTGTGTGTCGGGGCAGTTATGATTGGCAGCAGATGGACTTCGTCTCGGTCTTGGATTGTGGCCCCCAGTTGCGGAGCAAACACCGTTCACTGAATAAATAAAAACCGATTGCAGTTAGAAGAGTTTGGAATGCGTTTAGTTGTGGACCCGGACCCCCGTCTTCAGTTACTCATCCTCCCCCCCTTCCTCTCCACCATTCCCCTATGGTGACACCCCATGTGTTGTGCCATCAAACTGTCTGCTGGCTATGTGGAGAATGTTAATGCAACCAAAGACCGACGACAGCATCTTGGCATCAAGAGAATGGGCACAAACATTTACCTAATCCATTTCCAATGCTGTTTTTGCTCCCGTTCCCCATTTCTATTTCCATTCCCGCTCATTTTTTTCCTTTTTTTTCTCTTCCAAATCCCGTTCTAATTTGTTGTGTTGTTTTTTTTCTTCTTGTTGTTGTTATTTTACTCTTAAACAATTTACAGACTACTTAGAACTAACTGACAGGATCGGTGTTGTTGTTGCTGTCACTGCAGATGATGGTGATTCGATTTTGGCTAAGCCATTTGACGTTGAAGAGGCACTCCTACTTTTAGATTGTTCAGGCAGGAAGAAGCCCATAATTGCCATTAGTATAACCAGAGCGAACATAGCCCAAAGGACGATATCACAATTGCTAAAAAGGAGACGTCCAAGAATATTGCTTCCGACAACGGCACCCAAACGTCCAACCATCATGATAAAACACATGCCCATGGCATTGATATTGGTGGGATAGAATTCCATGGCAATGGTGCTAACTAAACCACCGCAGTTACCAATAGCCATTGTAATGGTCAAACCAATGACCACCAATGCGAATTGTTGCACCCAATGGAGGCCAATCAAGGAAATCATGGTAAGAACCATCCAACCAACTGAAATTGAATAAGATTCAATAGAGAATCAAATGGGATTCATTTATGCTATACTCACTTATAAGATTCCTTTTGCCAATGAAATCAATTGTATAAGCAAATATTAGATAGATTATGGTAAAGCAACCACCTATGGTGACCATCACCTCATAGGTGCTGACATCTACATCTACCTGACACATCTGCTCCACAATAACTCCATCAGTTTCAGTTAGATTCCCTGCTGCACCTTCATTTATGGACTGGAGCACATTACAGATTAGTGTATTGCCACTTTGTTGGGAACCCAACACATCAAGGATTGTGGGGAACCACATGAATATGCCCTGGGCCAACCCATAGATAAGAAATTGGATTAGGCAAATGTTCAGAGTATGCAAAATGCGTGAGCGATAAAACAATGGCACAGTCTGACTCCAGACTAGATGCACTGCATCACAAAAGCCATGAACATTGGATAGGCTTGCACCGGTACTGCCACTTTGCAGTATTAATCGTTGAACAGGAAATTCGGATTTTGGTCGGCCCGAGTTTTGAGCAAAAATGTTACGCATCGTCTCTAAAGCTGACTCATCCTTGCCCTGGATTAACTCATATTTAGGTGTCTCGGGTAGCATAAAGAGACCGATCAGGGCCAACAAAGAGATGGATACATCGCCAATTAAGAGTATACGCCAGGATGAGAAACGCATGCCCAGGATTACAGTTTCGATCTGGAGCGGCAGAATGCCAATGGCCATGGCTGAAATAAATAAGAAGGATAAGTTTAATATGGATTAAGGACTACTCATGAACTATACTCACATGGTGCAAACATCATGGCCACACACATGAAACCAGATAGTAGGGTCACATGTCGAACCCTTGATCCATTGCCATGAAATTCGCCGCACAAACTAAACACACATGCCTGTCCGCCGGATATAAAGAATCCCGTAAAGAAACGGAATACAATCAACATCCAAATGTTCACCGAGAAACCGGAAATAATTGAACATATGGCACTCAGGAAGACAGCATATCGAAGTGTTGCCACACGTCCCCAGGTATCGGCCAGAAAACCAACTGCATGAGAGCTGAGGACAACACCAAGGAAACCAGCCGATGCCAAGATACCCTGCTGTTCCAGTGTTGGCTGCAGATCGCATTTCATCTGATTCATGATGAGACTAACGCCCACTATTTCCACCATGACAGCCATAAAGCAAAGGCCACAGATGAGTAGCAGCTTGTAGTGAAACCAACCGATGCCCGTCAATGTGATGGCCTCTTCGAAGCTATGTGGTAACGGCAGCGGCACCGGCTTGCATTTACCATTTTCCTCCTTGCCTGCAATTGGAGGTAGCGATCAATCAATCAATCAGTCAATCAGTAGCGACTCAGTGTCAAATGGAATTCTTATTTGCATAATTGGCGTTGCCTTTAAAAGACGCCGAATCATGATGATGCCACTGCAGTATGCATTTGGATGGATAAATATCAAAATGTCCACAACAGAGGAAGATAAAGATAAAGAGGATACACAACCATTGCCACCCGATGTTCGTTTACCCAAGGAACAACCACCCTCACCTTTCTTTGAAACAAAAACATTCCGCCTAATCTCAATCTTTATCTATGTGAGTGGAATCAGTGGCCTGGGCATGGTACTCGCTCTCTACTACCTTATATTCTTTGACTCCAGCATGCCGGATATACATCTCAAATTTCCCGTCTCTATTGGCGGTCATCCAGTACAAAAAGTGCATGAATATCAATAAACAGGTGAGTAGGTGGATTTTTATTCATTTTTACTCATGTGAGTGCGTCTGCACCCACACAAGAGGCGGAAAAACCTGAATCCACCACAACAACAACATCAACAAACACACATAAACAGCTAATTGGATTTGCCAATGGTAGCAAACAAAGATAAATGGTAGACTAGCTAAAATACCCTAAACAAATTGCATATGTTAATTTTCAATTGATATTCTTGAGTGCAAGCAGTGCACCCAGAATAACACTGCTTTCACAGCAGCCGTTTCTTCTCAACTGCTTGATCGCCGGTTATAAAGAAACAGAAAGGTTAAAAGAAAAAATGTAAAATATTTAAATTAATATACTTTCTTGTTACATTCCAATTGCCATAGTCAAGTGAATATATATATTTTTTTAAAATGTAAACTCGAGAAGCTTTTTGTTTTGAGAAGGCGACGCGCAGTCAAGAAAATCAAACCAGGTCAAGTGGCTGCCCAAACTGAGCACGTGATGGACATTTCATAGATGGTGGGTGTGTGGTTGGGTGGTTAGTTGGATGAATCTTATTAGTGTAGTATGTCCAAGACGTTGCCCGCTTGCCGGACATACGTATAAACATACATACATACATAAATAATGTAAATGCAATAACCCCAAAAACGCATTCTAAGTAGTCCCCAATGTGGGCAGAGAGAAACCGCAAAACGTATGCGTCGCTGCCGGCGTTAGTTAGTTGCCATTCAAATGGCACGGAATGGGCCAGCCGTAGTTTTCAGTTAGTTCTCTAGAGACAGAGGTCTCCTCTAGTTCGTGTCTTTGCCTTTCGTATAACATCGCCATGTCACAGATAACCCTTAGCAATTTAGCGGCTGTGGTCAATGAGGCCAAAGATGAGGAGATACAAGTACCCAAATCGGATGATTTTTTCGAATCAAAAACCTTCCGTTTACTTACATTGATTTTATATATGGGCGGAGTCAGTGGCATGGGCTTAACGTTGGCCGTCTATTACCTCTTCATCTGGGATTCACGTATGCCGCCATTGCCCATATTTAAGCATACTCATCCTATTGGCTAGACGGGAATCCGTCTATGCCATATGTCTGTGCCACCACCGATCTGCATTATTCCCCGCATCAGTAAACAAAAACCGTATTCGTCATCACATTTGGTGAGTGTTTATCTAGGTATGTCTATGCGTCTATGTGTGTGTGTATAGATTTTTATGCCAGGTTAGGCTAGGTCAGTTGGGATTAATTTGAGGGCAAAGCAAAATACGATTTCTCCATGCATAGAACGTATCAAAAGTTGACAGCCATGCACAAAATTAATCCGCTTTTTCATGTTCCACTAAATCGCAGAGTTGGAACGTCTCTACTATATATATATATATGTATATATATATATCTATGTATGTCTGCCCCCCTAATTTGCGTCATCTGGCCAAGTCCATGTCGGTTCAATTCGATTCTGATTTTGATTTAATCTACATTAACGCCAGACAACTAAAATCAGTAATTATCGCGCCACACAGCGGTGACCACGACGGTGTCTAGCATGTCATCTGAGACAGCAACAAATACGGCTACGAGTCCATCTCCGGCACGGGCTGCAATACCAACAAGTGTGGCCAATTTGGCAAAAATAGTCAATATAATCGAGTCCAATGTTAAAACGGATGAGGCATCCTCCTCCTCTAGCTATACATCTGCCATTGGCAGTAGCAGCAATAGCATTCGTTTGGCCAGCAGTAGTGCACCCAGAAGGAGCGCCTACTCATATATACCGAAATCACCTCAGTTGGAGGAAATTGTGTTCGCCGAACCAACATGCACGGAACGCTTTGCCCGCTATTTTGTCATTGTCATCTATATTTGTGGCCTATGCAGTTTGGGTTTCATTCTCTCCATATATCACATGTTTTTCTGGGACTCACGAATGCCCCCAGTCTACAAGGGCCAAAAGAAGTCACCAGCCTTTGGTTAGTAGAAGAACAATAAGTTAATTCACCTATAGCAGCTGCCCAATGACTAGGTGAGTGGTTTACAATCAAAGCCAGAGGATTGGATTTACTTATATACTAACAGTCAGAGATAAGGTTGTTTATTGATTTTTTTTTTTTTGACCAAAAGAATTTTAAATATATTATTAATTGTATTTTATTCCAATTGATTTTTGCCTAGAGATCGGATTTGGCATTAAAAAACCTGAATTACCAAAAAAAAAAAAAAAGATTTTCATCCGATATTTGCCAATTAGAAATTCCAAAAATGGAGTCAAAAATTAGTTTTTTAGATATAAATGTTAATTTAAAAATGGTATTCATAGAAGTAAATGAAGATATAGTTTTCGGAAATCGATTTTCAAATGTTCTTTTTAAATTCCTTGGAAGGATTTGTTCAATATCCTTTACGCTGTAAGTTGGCCAAATTTTAGCCGATTTCAAAATATTTTACATCAAAGTTTATATAATTTCCGTATTATAAAACTATCTTAAATTTTAGAAAATTTTTAAAAAATACATTTTTTTTGATTTTTGAAAATTTTTACAGTGGTTACATCGTTAAAAATTGCAAAAATCGATTAAAAAATTAATGCAAATTGTTAATTTAAAATATTCCGAGATATTCCAAGAAGCATATAAAGATATAGTTTTCAAAATCCACCAAAATTTGAGTGAGTTAAGGCCATCTGAAGTTAAGGTTTAGGTTAGATAGGAAGCCGAAAACTAAGCACATTTTTAAGAAAAATATTAAAATATAAAATTATAAACTGTTATTGTAGGCTAAAAATTCTTATAATTTCTTAAATGCAATGATTATATTCTCAAGATCGTAACTGTAGGGATTTTTAAACAATGAACAACCAAATGAAATTTAGCTTAGTTTTTCTATTCTCTCTTTTGATTCAAGTGCAATCCTAAAAGTAGGCAAGACTTTTTTTTAAAAAGGAAAACAAAAGAAAATATTTTTCTTTTTGATATGCTTGAAGCTTATCAATGGATGCCATGCTGGCGCTTAACTAATTTTTAAACCAAAAAACTAACTAACTAATATAACTAAATATTCAAAGTGGACTTAATCCAATTTAGTTGAAATTATTTTTGTTCAACAGGGCGTATGATTATTGATTAGAAGATTCTGTTAAAAAAAGAAAAATACAAATGTAGAAGAATTTAAACCATACAAAATATACAAATACTATAAATTGTAATCTTTTTATTGTATATATTAATCCGTTTTCTATTGCATATTTAAATGGATATCAGGAAAGGGAAATAATAATTAAACATAATTTGTTGTAATTGCGAAAATAATGTAGAATTACCATGAAAACTGGTCACTTGTGTTACCATTTAAAGGTTACCAAGCAGAACGGAACAATAAATTGCCCTAAGCCGGGGGACTCCATCATTTTCGAGGCCAAAAGTCGACGATGAAAAAGCCAAAAACAAAGAGCAAAAAAAAACCCAAGCACCTTAAGGCAAATTCCTAAACAACAATGACTGGGACTAACTGTGTGTGTATGTGTGAGTGTAAGTGAGTTTGGCCTACATCCTGTGTGAAACTTATACAACCAAAATCAATGGCCAACATTGCAATAGTTCAGAAAAAAAAAAAAACAAAAACCTCCAACCCTCACACACCAAAAGTTTCAATGGTCTCTCGCTCTTCTCTTTGTATGCGGCTCGCTCTCAGTTGCATTCGGTTTGTCCTAGTAACCCAGTTGCAGTTTATTAACCTCGACAAGAACGAGGTATAACGAGCACAATTCTAGTTGCTACCACCAAAGAGTATAACGAAAACGAAGGTGTTACCTGAGCCGGGGCAAGCTGAGCGAAAGTTTTAGTTGAGTTTTGTTGCCTTGAGTTGGCGTCCTTCGCGCGAAGGTTGAATGAAATTTGTATTTGAATCTTTTTCCTATTTATGTCAGTGTGTGTGTCTATGTAAATGTGAATTTCATGAGCCAAATAGTACAAATTTGATTTGATTGATATTTGTTGATTAAACCAATTGCAACCGTGGGCATTTCCGTAAACTATTTAGTCACTCTGGATGGGAGAGGGGTTTAAGGGCATGATGAATGAATTTGACATGCAACACCGCAAAAAAAATCTGTTGTGGAACGTGCCAACGTGCTTTGCCATTATTTTGGAATGCCACCAGTGCGTGGCAGATGCAATTTTCTTCAACCCCTCCGCGTATCCCTTTTCACACTTTGGTTTTAACATAAACATCAAGCGCCCCCGCACACAAAATAAATATATATAATAAAAATGAGGTAGCTTAAGCAGCCGATAGCAATTTATGAATGAAGATCGTCGATGAGACACGAGCAATAACAGCAACAACAACAGCAACACCAATTGCCGACAACAACAATGATTATGATGATGATGATGATGATGAAGTTTCTTATGAGTCTAATGATGTGAAAGATGTTTATAATTATGATGCCTGAGCCTGCCGGGACTCCTCATTCGTCGACATTGCTGTTGCCAACGTCGTTGGCATAGTCATCGTTATAGTCATCGTCGTCGTCGTCGTCGTCGTCGTCGTCTTCTTCGTTGTTGCTATTGTCGTTGGTAGTCGTCTCGTTGCTGTTTGTCGGCTAACTCTCCAGGCTCTGGGGCGTCATTTCACTTGCATACGCTGGACGCGTCGGTTCAAATTTTACATTTTTGCGGTGCAACGACTACAACTACAACAATAACAATAACAATAATAACAACAACAATAAAGTCGACGCGTCCGCCCCCTGCATTCATATATATATATATTGCATTTACAAATTTAATTGTTGTTGTTTTTTGTGTGCGTGTCCGTGTGTGTTGTACTAATTTTTTGTTTTTTTTTTTCATTTTGTAAGAAACATATCAAAACACATAAAAGAGTTTTAGAAATATATATATATATATATTAGTAATCAAAAAATCTATAACTGTAAACTTAAATCAAAGTAATAAAAAGCCAATCATGAATTCAAAAGTCAATTCATTGGAGGAGAAAGTGAAATTACCGCCCACAGAGACAATAAGTCGCTGCTATCAACCGCAGCAAAGCAATCGTAAGGTCATCCGCATCCTAACTGTGGCCGTCTATGTGCTATGCGTATCATTGGCGGCCATTATGTTATCGCTATATTATATATTCATATGGGATCCGACCATACGTCCATTCATTACCAAAGGCAATCACTGCGGTAAGTATGTCATTTGCCAAAAAAATAAAAAACAAACATTGCATTTTTGGTTGGGTCGGTTAGCCAACCGAGACGTAACTAAGTCAACTAAATCGTCTCTATAAATGTATGTGTGTGTGTGTGTGTGTGTGTCCTGTGGTCAATCTAGGACATGGGTCATTAAGTAGGCTATAGTTGAAATTGAGCTTAAAACCGAAACACACAAAATCTCTCACCGAAAGGGCGTGAATGTTTCTCATATTTTGTTGCTGTAGATTTTGTAAATCAATTCAAAATTGGGTCACACACATATACACACACACACACACAGACACACAGAGTCACATACATGGGCATGACTATAGACATATACATATAAGGGTGCAGCTCTTGTCTGTTGGTATAAGTCTTAGTGACTGCACACACATACACACACACATCACTTATGTTAATCTGTCTCAAACTTCTTGTACCATGCACCTGCTTTCACTTTAGCCTAAAAGTAGACTATAGTTGATTTTAAGTTTTAATGGTTTTCAATTCATTTTCATATTTTATACATAGTTAAATTATAATATAATTAATATCGATTGAGTTCATTTGTTTGCCTTTTAATAGTCAGGGCCAGCAATGTCCTTTCGCAGGATAATATGCAAAGATATTGTCAGGGACCAAGAACCTTGTCTAAATTAATCATAACTTCATTATTTAACAATAGACAACTGACGGAATTCTTTAAAGTATCTTATATAACACGTTATTGAAAGATTAACTTCTTGGATTAGACATATAAACATATGATGATATATAAACTAATATTCTTTAAAAACAAATTTTGATAAGAAAAAGGGTCTTTAAATCGCAAGGATATTTGGCTTAAGATTCAAATCGATTGAGTATTAAAACCAAACGATTTTGTTTTAAAAAGATTAAAAAAATTTCAAAAATAGAAAACCTAAAGATCTTTAAAAAACTTTCTGAACCAAAAACAGTTAACTATTGTATATAAAACGATCAAAAAATATGAATTCTCAAATGTTTTTGAAAGTATTTTGAATGTTTTGTTGTACCTAATATTTGTATACATATTAAATTGTTTAATTTTACTTGCAGACAAAATTGTGATACCCGAAAAAATTGCCATACGCCTTTTAAATTCATCGGAAGTCACCGCAGAGCAGTTCTACAAGCACATCCTTGAGCAATATCGCATTTTGAACCATTTGCAACAACAACACCAGCAATTTTTGCATAAGCAGCACTTGCAATTGAAGCAGTTGGATGCCAGCAATCGTTTCCAGGAGATTTTTGCAACGGCCACCATAATTCAGGCGCATCCCCAGTCGCTTGATTCGCTCAATAAGTCACCGCCACCATCAAGGGTATCCGCGATCAATAGTAGAAGTAATTATAGCAATAGCAACTCCACGGGCAACGCAAGCAACAATGTTGAAGCTCTTGGTGATAGAATCTTTCGTCTGGGATCATCGGCAGCATTACCAAATGGGGTGGCAGAAACAGCCTCGTCACCACATGCCCATCATTTGCCATTGGTATTGGATACGTCGCCGCCAGCAGATATATCAAGTTCGGGACACATGAAACGGAAATCCCATCGTGGCCATTATAAACATCATCGTGGTCGTGTTGGCGGCCAAAAGCGTATGGGAAATGGTGGTGCTGTTGCCTCAAGCGGTTCACCATTTGTAAGCACCACAGCTGCTGCCAATTTTGCCCTGGGTGAGTCCCAGCAAGGTGGGGCAGCTGCTGCAGCGGCCACAGCAACTGTGCCACATGGCTATATGGATACACCATTGAATCCAGCTGCCGGAACTATTGTGCATCAACCATTGCAATTGTATACATCCATGCCCATACCACTTATACTTAGTCCCAGCGATGAGAAGCGTCCCACACATCATGCCCATAATCATGCCCATGGCGAGCGACGTGGAGGAGCACAGGCCCGTCGACGTACTACCACAGCCACGGTATCCGGTTATGATGCCCAAACCTATCTTAATCCATTTTTAACCGGTGAATTGATCTTTGAGAAGTAAGCGAATGCGTTGTGAAGCGAAGGATTTGCTTTTTTTTACACACAGATATACCATACATATATACCTACATACATACATACATATGTATTAGCTGGCCAAAGTTAGTTGAAGATACTCTAAGGTCATGGGCAGAAGAAAGGTTTACAGGTTCAAGATTTGGACTTTCATATCACATAGACAGACAGATAGACAGACAATTGGCAAATGGTAGCCCAATTATATAGTTTCAAAATTTCCAATTTGTTATATTTGTAGTTCCCATTGAAGCCAGATAGATATATGTATATATATATACAAAGATATATATATATATATATATATATAAGGGTAATAGGTTCAGCACCAAAAAGAAAACAACAAGAAAACTATATCAAAACCAAAATTAAACTATATAAAGGGATATATACACTAAATATAACATATTGGAGTTGGCTCTAAGTAGGTCTCAATTTCAGACAACAGCTGGACAGGAACTGACTGAGCCCTTTTGAAACTCTAAATACAACTAACTACTTTTGCATACTACAAAAACAACAAAAACAACTAACTATATAACCAAAAAACAATACAAAAATAAATGTTTAAACAATAGTTGGTTATAGTTACCAAAAGACATATGGCATATAGATACAAAAGAAAAGAAACCATAACTACTATAAAAAAGAACATATATATATATATATATATTATATATATACTACATATACGGGACCCACATCCACTAGAACTTCACTCAGTCACAAATTGAAATTACAAAAATAATAAAAAAAAATGCAAACTGCAAGGACACACAGCGGCAAAGCAAGCAAAGCAAACACCCCACCAGGACACTGCTTCGATTTGAAAGGCAGCTAGCGAATGCTACATACTTATACATACATACATACATACATATATATACATGCATATATGAGAAGGAGAAACATTAATAAGTATATAAAAAAAATAAAAAAACAAACCCCCAATAATAGTTATTAATTATAATTGATAACAATAATAAGCCAATTTAAAGGCCATACACACTCACACACAATGAATGTCTCTGCGTGTGTGTGTGTGTGTGTGTGTATGTGTGTGTGGGTGAGCTATATAATAAGATACTCAATTTCATGTACAATTGTTTACTTTTATATTTCAGTGCTTTGGAATCGGTTTGAATTCGAAATCCGTTTTTAGAAATCTATTAAGATTGAGTACAAAAACCACAAAAAAATAACAATCTGTTTTGCATTTGGAAAAGAAAAAAACATAAAATTTATATATATATATATTATTCAAATAACTTAAGAACTTTATTTCAAACTGAATAATTCTCAATATAATTCCTTTGAAATTGAGTGCCTTACTTTTAAATCAATCTATTAAAAAAACAGAACATTTTCCCTATATAATTAACTAAGAAATTGAAAAACAATTTGTACATGAAAATTATTCATACTGAAACTTAAATGATCGGCTTGTTTTCTATACCGATTTCAAAGCAAAAGACAAGTATGAATAGTATTTTGACTATATAGTAAATATCAGAAAATGTAGCAACAATAAAATTGTAATTCCTAAAGCAAAACAAAGTAAATGAAATTAAGATATCAAAAGAAAATAAAACAGCTTACATTTTCTGATTTATAGAGCAACTAACAGGACATACACACACACATACACATGCATATATAGGCAGAAGTACATTCAGTCATTTACACGAGTAAAGGAACTGCATCCATAACTCATGAGATATGATATACAAACATATATACATATTAGAAATTGGGTATATATCCTGCATATACTATATATATATATACACACACACATATGTACTATATATATATATCTTATATATGTTTACCAAAACAAAAGTCAATTTGGCAATAATAAAGCATAGCAAAACTGAACAAATATTAAACGATAAAAAGTCTTTTTAATTTATTTTCTCTTCAATTTACTTACCATAATTATGTTCACAGTCAATCACATAGGCTGGATTATCCATAATTATACTTAAAAAAAATATATTTATATATTTTGAAAAAAAAAAAAAAACAAACAGTTTAATGGCGACCCGAAAATGCAATCGACTACCGATGACGCTGCTGCCCAATTTTCAACTGTCGAGCATTTGTCATGAAACGTGAACTTTTTAATTATAATACCACCTAGTATACATATCTTGAGTAGCGCACAACGAAAACTAACCAAATAAATAGGGAACGTTACCAGCTGTACGTGCCCATAGATCCAGAAGAGAGCAAAGCCTGGCGCCGAGTGACATAGTCCGATTACAAATTGTTGTTCTCTGTAAAATGGTTGACTGTTTGGTTCCATTAAGATATGCAGATATATATCTATATAGATCTTGGGTGATCTCGTAAAATAAAGTAAATATAAAAACAAAAAAAAAAACTTTAAACTTTCGTGTTGGCTATAAAGATGGAATAACAAAAGAACAGCAAAAGCATCAACCACAAAGAGAAAAACAAAAACTGGTAAAAAAAACAAAATTCTATAAATTTTTGCAAGTCAGCAACCAAGTGTAAAATCACTTTCGCTCTTGGCAATAACAGACAGTTGGGTGTAAACAGTGTGTAGAGGAAGAGAGGGTAAAGGGAGGAAAAGTCAGTCTGGAAATTATGATTGGTCAGGGTCAAAATGGTCAGTATTGGTACAATGAGACGATCTATAACTATACGGTTTATATGTATATATATATATCTAATCTAAATTACTATATTATGTTGAAATATTCTAGTCATGAAAATTATATAAATTCTGATGTCAATGTTGATTTTTTTGAGCCTATAACAAAACGAATGTCCGTGTCTGTTAATTGTTATTCCATTTGGTTTTCCATATATACACATACATATGTACATATATCTAGCAAAAGTTTTCTTTTTTTACTTACATATATACATTTATTAAAAATTTATATTTCGTTTTTTTTTATAAACCCTTCCGTGGGGGTAGACCATCTTAACTCATAGGGAAATAAAGTGAACACAAATAGATAGATAGGTTCTTATCTGGAGAGCAAGAGACCAGAGATAGTCTTAAATAAACAATGTCTGCAAATCGTAAACTTTATACATATAAGATGATTATATATACTAACATACATATCTATCTAATATCTAAATTAAATTATATTGCACTGCTGAATCTTTTTATGTGGCATTATTAAAGAGAATTAACTTTGATTAATCTTTTGTAAAACAAATCTCTTTGGCCATATGAGCAAGTCATAGTAATTGTGTCTGGCACTGATTATATAATTTGAATTAAATTTATCATAAACAAAACAAGTTTCTATACTAATCAATGTTGAGTTAAGAAAGTTGGCAAATGATAACAGTTTTAGATTAATGTATTTTCTGCCAATATAATATCAGAATCGAATGTTAACATGTAAGCGTTGATTTATACAAAATAGTTCTGAAGAGCTCTCAATTTGTCGTATATACTTTATATATGATTTAGCCGAGTCGCTTCCTTCTAGGTTTCCATGGGTAGTATTTCGTTGGAGCTCTGAAAACAAATAACTAATGTATTAAATTTTATAAAATATATGGCTTTCGTTTGTTTAGTACATTAAATCTCAGTGATTTCTATACAAATCAACGTTTTATTAGAAAAATGTCTTTTCCATATAGTCTAAGATCTAGATTCAGAGTTTCATCATTATAGTATTATATATATATATATATATATATACTCGTTCAGCCTGGCATTGAGCTGCTGGCCACCATACAACATGCATACATATGTACTTAGTTACGTATGATTATTTGGAATACAAAAAAAAAGGAGAAACAAATGATGATGGCTTTTACTTAAACTTAAAAACAAATAATAGCTATATACATACTTATATATATATATAGACAAATATGTATATATAGATGTTGTAGATCAACATATAAATACATATGTAAATATATATATAAGTATATACATTGTATAACATGCTGCCAATTGGGAGAAATGGAAATAGTGGCCATTAATTAATGTCGTCACTGTCTAACACCGCACAAAACAGTGACTTTTGGTTTTGTGATTTTTTTACACATAGATAAAATATAAATGGAAGAATAAAATACAGCTGGAGTGGGATGAATAAGATTAAATTCTGATTTGGTGTTAATGGATTTGATTAGAATTGAAATGGCGGTGTGTCTCGGCAAGTATGCTTGCCCATGGGCGTTATAACGACATGCAGGGAGAGTGTATTGCGTTGATTTCCCGTCAGATGGGGACTTAGATAGAGTGATGTGTGCTCCAGTTCTTCATAGGGTAGCAAGTTGTCCAAATTGATAACCCGATCAATATTCGTAAAGTATTCAGTGCGCTCCACTACGGTCCGTATATGCGTTATTTTATTTTGTACGCCCACAATCAGTACAGCAATCTGTAGATGAATAGTACAACATGGAATGAAAATAATGATGGTCGCTTATCTTATCTAAACACTCACCTTGAAACGTTCCTCGGCAATATGATGCTTCTTACAGGTGACACGCAAGCGCACCGTATTGAGCAAACAGCCGGGCACATCCTCACCACAAACCATTTTTGCCTTATTGTATCTAACGCCACGCGGAAAAAACTCAATCTCCCAGGTCATGGAGGGTTCTGCAATCAATTTAATTGGAATCATTGCTTTATATAAGTTAAATCATTTTTATGCTTACCGTCTTCAGTCTCGGCAATGTGACGCTGAGAAAAGAAACAGGTCACATAGTTCTTGTAGTCCTCAATCTCGTCAAAATTATGCACATCGATGCCCACGCTCCATGTGTCATTCCAGTAAAGACGTGGCGTAAATTGTAATTCCCCAAATTCTGAATGGCGCACCTCACGCACCCGATCCTCTTGGCCGGACTGGTAGCTCATACCTATCGCTATACGCTCCACGAGAAACTCTTTGTGGTACTCAATCAATGGTTCAACCAGCAAATGGGCCAACTCACGCGGTGTCATCATACCAAAACGGATGTGTATAACAGTCTGCTCGATTAGCTCCATAAAACCAATCTGATCGTGCCTTGGTAACAGCCACGTCTGCAATATCGTAAACAATTTGTACTCGCTGGAAACAACAATGTCGTTTTGCTGCAGCAGTAGCTGCATTATGGCCGGATCCATTTCTACAAAGTCCTTTGATTCGGCCACCATCTCAAGATTCCATTTAAGGAATCGCTTCAGGGTCTCGGTGAGATCGTTGTGCGTGGGTGTGAAGGAGAGTGTGTATTGCAGCCAAGAGACCAAGTAACCACTGGTGGCCGCCTTGGCTACATGCTTCATCATGTAGCCCACGCAGAGATCAATTAAATCTCGTACATTGTACTTGTCGGAGAGCGCCAACATTGGCATTACTGTCTGCAGTGTCACCTCAATGTGGCCAACATAAAGATATTTGATGAACTGCGGGAATACGGCCGAACAACAAGACTCCTCATGCAGCTCAATCACATGCTTGCTGCACTCGTTCCATTCTGGATTCATTAGCATCACCTGGAATACATCGCTGCTGGCACACAGAATGACACGATGGGCTGGATATTCCTTCCCATCAACCAGTAGGACAATGTCGGACATCAATTGCTCGGCATAGAGATGAGCAATTTTGTTCAACACACTGTTGGCGTCAATCATCTAGAATATGGAAATCAAGAGGTGAACAAGGAACTCCAGGTTATTAGATATTGGCGCATACTCACTGTGCTTGCACCATCCTGCGTTTCATCGGACTCCAGGCATTTGCGACGTTTGGCATCCTGGTCTTCGTTGAGGTCCGTAATTGAGATGCCATCGCCTGGGCCATTGCTTGTGGCATTAGCTGCATTCTCCCCATCAGCTGCTCCAGCTCCCACTCTCACGGCATCTCTTAGGTCGACTCCAACTCCACCTCCACCAACATGGCCAGGGCCAGCTGCAGGGTTTCCTATTCCACCACCTCCTCCGACACCGTTACTGTTTGCGTTCATCTAATTTAAACTTAATTGGATTCCCTATAAGAAGGGGAATTTTGCAATGTTTACAGCGTCCCAACGACCATGACAAGTTAGGGAAATCCAGATATATTCCTTTCCTGCTTAGAATCAGATAGATTTTAGTTATTAGTGTGACCAAAGTTGCACAGATGATAAGCAGCACAGTGTCGCCACCCTAGTCAAACTAAAAAGCCCTCTATCTTTCGTTTCTGTACTAATGGCGCAGTTAAGCATTGAAAATTTGGCGGGCGATTTAAATGTACGAATTATCGATGTAGCAAAAATGACCGTTACAAACGCAAACCAAAATTCAAACTCAAACTGGTTAGCCACTTACAAACTTTCATTGTGGTTAACTGCAGACGGCTAGAGATTCGTCTATGTTTTAACGAATGCACGAATACGTTCATATATGCATGGCTAAGACGGGCCGAAGACATTGTCGTCTGGCCAAGTTGCTTTGGTTTAGTCTGCTTGTAAACTTGGCCTGAAACGGTTGTCGTCTCCGTTCGTTCTCTATCTAACTATCTCTGTTTCTCTATCTCTGCCATCGCACAGTGTTTGCGCATTTCACTGTCTCTTGACGATCGTTCGTAATCTACCATTACCACCTGGAAAAGAAAGGTGCGCGCGCGCATGCGCTAAACCGAAGCTAAGCTAAAACCAAACGCATAAGCGGAGTGAAGTGTTCTGCAAGGCGAAGCGTGAAGTGAAGAAGATTTTTTGCTATTTTTTGTTTTGGTTTATCATTTATGTATGTTATTGTTGTTGTTGTTATTGCTGCTGCTGAATGTTATTTTATACCATACTTAATGAAAGCATGCGGAAAATCTAAACCAACAACAAACGACGTCAGTGTCTGCGTCAGCATCAACATTAGTTTAGCCTATCGATTGCAAAACGTGTGACAATTTGCTTGTTTTTATTATTATTTTTTTTTATTATTTTTTTCGGTTTTTGTTTTCCAAAGAAGCATAATAAAAAATATAAAAAAAACATACGTCAAATAGAAAATTGCGCTACAGCGGGTCAGAAGGAACAGGTTGCTGAGGGCACCACACAAAAAATAAAAAAAAAAAAAAAAAAAAACACCGCTCACGATCACCTGCCACTGCTGTTACTGCTGTTGTTCTCTGTGTGGAACGCGGTCATGCTGCGGCCTTAAAGTCTAAGCAACCAGGCTTAAAGTATTTAATAACAGCTCCAGGATGTCGGACATTTACTATTGCAGTAATAGTCAGGTGAGTGTTGAGATACAAGTACTTTGTTATGGCCATTTCCTATAAATTGATCAATTGCTAACTTGTTACAATGAAAAACAATTTTGACTTTCTATCTATCTCTATATATTTATCTTAAAATATTATTAGTTAAGCAAAATGGTTTAATATTTTTTTTCAATTTTTTAAAAAACTTTGTTTTTAAATATAAACTTAATGTTACAAAAATAGTTTAAAAGTTCATTAACAACTTTAAGTAGTGTTAATTAATTAATATAATTAATGTTAATTGAGGCAAGCAGCGACAATATCTCTTAAACTAAAAGAGGCCTAGAGGCCTTTTTTTTAGTAATTTATTATTACTTTTTGGCTTATTACAACTTGGTAATATTAACTTTTAAGATCTAGGCAAGAAATATTCCTTTCGGAGAAGGCTTTTGGCCTTAAGTTACCATGACTCTACTCTAAAATCAGTGATATATCAAAATCAAGTGACTATGTAGGGAATATATATATATATATATATGTATATACATATATATAGAAACGACTTCTCTAATTGTTAGACAGAATGACTAAGATCAATCAAAATTCCAATAGGACTTAACAGTTTTTTTTTTTTTCTAAGCCTTATCAATTTTTGGACATGATCAAATGGCGGCTAGTTCGGTGATTGGGCAAAAAAGAAAAAATAGAAACAACAACAACAGCAGCAGCAGCAACAACAACAATAATGGGCTGCTGTCCCACAAGATAAGCATAAAAGCTACAGACTCCAAGAAAGAAACAAAAAGAGATAAAAAAAATAGCATTAGCAACAAATTCAAGACAACTGAAAGTTGTTGCGTTTGTTTCTAACTCAAACGAGTTTGTCGCTGCTGTTGCTCTTGTTGCCGCTGCAATCACTTTTTAGCTTTGGAAAGACTTTAGACTAGACTTATAGACTTATTGGAATGTGTACTCTACTCTTGTGTTGTTTTTTTTACACACATTCACATAGATCACAGCTTAAATTACAGACGCCAAAGCTCCAAATTGCTCAATAGTCGTTATTGTTGTTGTTGGCGGCAGTGGTGGGTGCCCGCCCTGCAACAGCAACAGCAACAGCAGCAACACCAACAATAAACAATAATAACTAACAAACTATAAGCATATTTTTGGTCAGCAAAAACCTTGGCTTGCCAAACCTAACCATACATACATATGTATGTACATATATATATACATACATACATATATATATATATATATATAACTTAACATTTGTCAAATCATACATATAGAAAATAAAACAAAAATATACTCTTTTGTTAACTCAAAACATGGCTTCATTTTGCTACAATTTGTTCTCAATTGTTGTTGACCTTGATCTATATAGAAATTTTGCGCTCTAAAGAGAAAATAACAAAAATTATTTTAAATTTTTTAATTATTTTAAAAGAATATTTCAAATTCGTGTTACTTTTAGTGGTTCATTTTTGAGTGACATTTTGTATTTTTTCAAAATTCTCATCAAAGACCACAAAACCAAAAAAAAAATCTTAATTTTAGACAAAAAAAAAGTGGAAACAAAAGGCAACAACAATAACAAAATGTATTCAACGAATAATTTCACAAAAAGAAGAAAAAAAAAACAAATTTGTATACGCTGCATTCAAAAATTGCTGGGAGAAACACAAACAAAATACACAGAGACCAGATACCAGAGAAAAGGAGAGTGAGAGAGATAAAGAAAAAAATTACAGCAAAATTTTGCATTAATAACAGCTGTAAATTAAAATAACAACAATAAAGCGCAAGAGCCATGGAGACAAGATAAAGTCAGAGAGAGAGAGAGACAGAGAAGTTAAACTTTTGATTTCTTTTGGCCAACAACAATAAAAGAGGCGGTCCCATAAAATTGAGGAGTAGGAGGTTTGAAAGGGGGGAGTATAAAAAAGTAAGTTACTAAGTCAAAATTGGCTTTACATATAACGGGACGCACTTTCACTCAACGAACGTCCCCCCTATTGAAACTGAAGCTGATGCTGGCGATGCTTTAGCTGTTGTTGCTGCTGCTGCTGAGAGGAGAGGCGTGTGTCGGCACCTTTAGGCATTACTTATACATACATACGTATAATTTACATACAAATTTCACAGTAGCGCAACAGAGACATAAATGTATCAAAGAGGTCAGCAGCCCAATGAGTACATTAACATAACGGGTTATCAAGTATTTAGTCGCCAATTTGACAAGAAGAGGAAGATTTTATTAGACATAAAAGCGAAAAAATTTGATAAAAATAAACTTTATTTTTAAGCGGATACTTAATGATTCATTATTAAATAGAGTTAGTAATAATTTTTCCATTAATAATTCTTTTTACATTGCATTTAATGTATTAGTTAGCCGCTTATGTAATAACTAAATCTGGAAAAACTAATGACCAAACAAAAAGTTAGTTTTGCTTTTTGTTTTTTCTCTTTTTTCTGTATTTTGTTGTGTTTTTGGCTTAAATGACTGCTTTTACTTTTGTTTCATTTTAATTATGGATACAACAGCAGCAACAATTTCCAGCTACATATGTATGACAAACGACAAGCGAATTGGAAAGCCATTTAACAGCGAACCCAAAGAAAACAAAAAACAAAAAAAACGAAAGTTAACATCTCGAGGCATTTCGAAATACCTTTTGCTGTTGTTGTTGTTGTGCCCTTTTGAGAATTTTCAAATTCAATCAAAGATCGTTGATCGATGGCCTAAGGCAGCCAATCATTGTTTAGGCCACAAACAAAGTCTCTCAATCAAATAGACATAAGGAAAACAGTTCTTAAAAACAAAAAAAATGAGAACTAGAAATTTACTCATAAATTGTGTCACATGATATTATATCGAAAGATATCTTAAGAGATCTTTTTCATATAGTAAATTAATATTAATAAATGTGGGCAAATTTCTATTTTATTTTTAACTAAATTTATAAATAAAATACTTTAAAACATATTTTTATACAAGATTCCTTATTAAGTCTAAGAAATTTCTACATTTTATTGAAATTTTTAAGCTTGTTATATCAAGAATAATTTATCTATTTGCAAGAATTTATATATATAAAGTTTGGCAAACGATTTATATATAAATATTCCATATGTACTTACTTGTACCTGGACGTGGACCTTGTAATAATGATATAAAAATAGTTTTTTTAAAGTATTATCAAATGAAATTAGTTTTTCATAGTAATAATAAATGAATTGGTGACCCCGACGTTTATACATACATTATTTATCATTTGTTTAAATAATTAACATATCATATATAAATTTATGCACATTGTCGTCTATATATATTTGTAATTTAACAATTTCTTTAATTATTTCACCATAGTTTTTGTTTTGTTTTACCTATTTACGAGTCTTGGAACTTCCATTTAACGATTATGTTGCTCGGTTGCATTTTTCACTCATAAGCAACAGGTTGAACGGCAGCATTTGTTTTGTTGCCATTTTGCCAAATGCCAACAGCAAATAAAACTTTAAGCCAAGACTTGATTTGACCTTTTTTTTTTAGCTAAGACCCACTGTGCCTAAGGCGGTAGGGGGAGGGTATAGAGGTGGGGGCGCTTAGCTCGTACGTATTTCTAATCATTTATGATCAGTCAATCACCCAAACCCAAAGAGAGCAAACAAGAGAGGGAGCATAGAAAGAGAGAGAAAGAGCATAAGAGAGAAAGAGAGATAGATAGATTGAAAGAACTTTCTCTAGTTGTCTTGCAATTTTTTTTGTTTGTCTTTCTTCTTCTTCTTTTTCTACTTGCCTATTTTCCTTATTTCTTTCGTTCAAATGTCATTGAAATAAATTAGAAGCAGAAAAGAAGAAGAAGAAAAAATATTGTACAATGATAAAAGCCACAAAAGACATTGAAGACGCTGATGACGGCGACTGAGACGACGACGGCGACAGCGACTGCAAAATAGCTTGCTTACAGTGGGTCACTGTGTAAGACATTTTCTTGAAATAAAGATAAAAATTATTGGAATCTTAGAAACAGTTAAATTTTATATATATAAAAAATTAATAAAATATTTTGTTTTTTTTTAATAACAATGACAACATTTTTGCCCCACTGTGTCGCAACATTCTCTGCCATCTGAGCCATATGTTTTGTGTATGTTTGTGTATGTATGTATGTGTGTGTGTGTTTTGCCACCCAAAGAAAGTGGCACAAATCATTTGGCATCGGCTTTGGCTCTGTACGTCTGCCTTCTCGTTTATTAACTGCAATTTATGGCCATGTCTTTTAAATTGAATTTCCTTTCGTTTAAATACACACAGACAAATTTGTTGGCCGCCCTTTACTTTCCAATTGGCCATGGTTTATTACCAAAGAGCCAAAACAAAAAAAAAAAGTAAATAAAAAAACAAAGAAAAAGAAGAAACAAAGAAAGAAGAAAAATCCACACAGCACAAGCAACAAAATTGCCAAGTCTTCTTTCCACCTCGTTTCTCTTACCTTACCATCTTTTCCCATACGCATTGCTTGCAATTTAATTTTAGCCTTGAACTAAACTCAATGTGGGCTAACAATTTTACCTACTTTGGCTTTTTTTTTTGTTTTTTTTTGTTGGTTTCTTCTTTTACCTTTTCTGGCATTTTCCTGTTGCAGTTTCAACAATTTAATAGTTGCAAAAAAAGGAAATAAAATATACAAATTTAAAATAGATTTCAATTAAAAATGCAAATTTTGTTTTTTGGCAACGGAAATTAACATTTATGTTTTTTAATTTTTTTTTTTCTGTTTTTTATTATTTTGGGAAATGGTTTATCTATTTGATTAAATCAAAAATTTTGCAGCTAATGAAATGTTTAAACAATTGGGAAATAAATTTGAAACATTTTTGTTTAATTTTTGACTGATCATGCCAAACAATATATATATATATATATATATATAGCTAGAAAGCAACAATTACCAAATTTTGGTGAAAGTAATAAAAGAAAAAGGCTTTTGATATTATATATAGATAATTATAGCTTATGCAAAAATTTGTTTATAATAAAATTGATTGTTAAAAAACCAAAATCCATTCCATTCTTAATACAAAAAGATTTTAATTATATATATTTTTATATAGAGACTTTTGTGTACTTCAATTTTAAAAGACCTTTCTCATATTAAGAAGCTTTGTTTCTATCATATTAAAAAGGGTTACAATGTGGGGCAAAATGTTGCATTGTTGGTTTACATTATCTGTTTAAAATCTCAAATTTCTATTTACCTAGAAGCCACGTGCGGATACAACTAACCGCAGGCTGGATATCACTGGAGACAGCAGCAGCTGTGACAGCTTTTCACCATATAATTTCCACAGCCGCCACAAGATTGCCGCTTCAAGCTGCAGCAGCCAGCCGAGAGTCGACAGTCGACAGTCGCCAAGCAGCTGCCACTCAATCGTGACGAATTAATAACGGAATGGGAATGGTACCAAACAAACGATGGTGGGGAAAGCTATAGCTCTTGTGACTATGAAAACTGCTGACTTGACCCTTCCTCAAGCGAGAGACAGAGAGAGAGAGAGAGAGAGAGATCTAGAGAAGAGAACGTGCGTGGTAAAGCAGCCAAAGGAGAAGGCAAGCTAACACAGTTGGAGGAGTTGCAAGCCATAGATGGCATTGCCAGATAGATGGGTTAGGCCTTCTAACGTCTGACGATGCCAAAGAACGTGACTGTAACTGATTTTTTCCAAAATCAAAAAAAAAAACCAAAACTACAATAATAAAATGAAATAAAATAAAAATCTAACAAACTGGGTTGCCCGTTTTAGGGTGTGACGTTGACTCATGCCAACCAGCCTACGCAAGCCTACAAAAACAAACAACAGCAACAACAACAAGAAACAAATCATTGTTAAAACTCAACAACAACAACAACAACAAAATATTGCAAATTGAAATGCAATACAAAGAAAAGTCCGCCTTTTTTTTAGGTTTTTGTTTTTTCGATTTTTGCATTCCAAATGAAGTAGAAAGTTCTTGAAAAAGAAAGAAAACAAAAACAACAAGAAAATTAATTGAAATGCCATTGGGGCGATCTACCAAACGTTCCATGGGCTCCATTTGTCTGACTTTTTGTCTTACCTTTTGAGTTGGCTTAATTGTTTATTCAGCAAGCGAATTTTTTTTTTTTTTGTTTCTTAGTTTTCTAAGTGGGTTCGGTCATGGTGTATATATATATATATATATATATATATGTGCATATCTATGGGAACCTTAGAGTGTGGTTGATAATACAATATAATATTAGCATATTCCAGCATTTGTTTTCAGTTCTTTTCTTGTTTTAAAATGGGTTGATGAACTTTGTTAATCTGCATAACACTAAAATAGAAAATAATCCAAAAAAAAACTAAGAAAAAAATGCGATTCTTACGTGCCTATACATATATTATATAGATTTATATAAGATCAGATCAGACAACTCGAAAGTCAAGAAAGTATTCTTCAATTGGTCTAAAATGTAGGATCAACTGTTTGATTTGCTCTTAAATCTTTTTCTTCATAGTGAGAGAGAGAGGAGAGATTCTATTTGTTTCTGTTACTATATATCTTATCATATTTCCTATATTTGTTTTCTGATGTCTTTAAAGTAACTTTTGAAGCCTTTTAAGGATATAACAAACAAATTAGCTATAAAAACATTTAAAGCTAATGAAAAGTGAAGAGTTTTACTTATATGGTGACCCCGACGTTTCTACAAACATTTCTACATTTTTCTTCCATATTCTTATTAATCTCTAACAACAATTTTACCTTTAGAAAACTATCTAAAGAGCTTTCCTTTTTTGCATCTGTTTTTCTTGCGGTTGTTTGAGAGTTTTTTGTAAAAAAAATTTTGTACTGCAACTTTCTTTTGTATTGTTGCCACATTGGCAGTGGCCATAAGGTCAATTCGACTAAGCACTTAGGCCTGCTGGTGCTTCTTCTTCTTCTTCAAATGCGGCTGCTGCTGCTGCTGGTGGTGGTGCTGTGAAAGTGCAGTCAATGCGATAGAAAAGTTCAAAAGACTTAGGCCACGAACTCGTTTTGCCATTGACAAGTGTCATTCGAAGAAGAAGAAGAAGCACCACCATCAACAACATGCAACAGCAGCAACATTTTTGAATTGCATTTGTATTGGTTTTGGTTTTGGCTGCAGCGAAAGCGAATTTTTTCCATGCCAAATGCAGTCGAAAAAAAAAGTAAAAAAAAAAATTTTCAAAGCCAAGGCGCTGCTGATCATGACGAAGAAATGAAAGTGTTTTGTTGCAGCCATATCCCCAAACACGTTTTGGCAACATGTTGCGCTAAACATGTTTACAAGAGACGACAGCAACAACAAGCTCTTCCCTCTCCCATGTGTTTGTTTGTTTCTTTGTTTTTGAAGTTTTTTTTTTTCTCTGAAAATGAATTTTCCTAATTAGTCTCGTGTGAAAAAAAAGCGAAAATGAAACTTGGTCTTTACATGGGAAGCATAATTGTTATTGTTAGTATATATATATATAGATGTGTGTGTGTGTGTGTGTGAGTTGTTGTTGTTGCCACAATAATGTTGATGCAAAATGTTGATAGCCACAAACCAAGACAAAGTAAAAGTTAGCCAAAAAAAAATAAAAGTCCACTGCAAGAAGGGGAAGGAGAAAAAAAGCATTAAAAAATAAGTAAATTAAATTTACTTAATAAATTAACTAAAATCAGGGATCAGGGATTTTAAAAGTAATTTTTTAAAATTATGTTACCAAATTATTGTTAAATAAACATTTAAAGTTAAGTAAACTTAACAATAAAAACAACTAACTTATTTTTGATGTAAGATTAATCTGATATATATATATACGTATAGATATATATAGATATATAGGTTAATATTTTAATTAAATCTTGTGTTTATGCGATATTTTTATAATTTACCTTTGTATTTCCACACTGGTTTCCAAAAGTTCTTGCCTTGCAATGATATATGATTATAATAAAAATTGTTAAATAAAATCTAATTCAATATAGAAATCAGTTAAGTATAAATATTTATTAAACTGAATTATCATATATAAACCAAAATATATTTTAAGAATCTAAAAATTTTTTAATTCTTAATTAAGCAAATTCATAAGAATTTGATTCGCTGAATAAAAAAGCCAAGTTAACGAAGAAAGAAAATCGTTTAACAGCAATAAAAAAATATACATAAATATGCATAAAAAAAACCTAAAATAATTCATAAACAATAAACAACCAGATAAAAGAAGACCAAGAGAGAAAGAAGAAAAAACAACAGCAACAACAACAAATAAACACAAGCGAACACAAGAAAGGAAATGCTGAAACTTTCTTTCTGTCTGCGCTAAGGTCGCTGTCGACACTGGAATAGTCTTGAACCAGGCGGCTAAGGTGGTGGGAGGGGGAGTATATATGTACATACATATATATATATATATATTCAAGACTTTGGCAAACAAAAAAATTGGAGCATATATGTATATATATGTATATATATATATATCTTTATATACATTTTGTTGGTTTTCTTTTTGACTTGAGTCATGAAACTGTTGTGGCCCTCAGGTGTGGGCATTAACTTCCCTCTTGCCTTCTCTTCTTCTTTGCGACTCTTTCTAGCTTTAGAGTCTCTTTTGGCTGTGCCAAATTTTGTTGACCAAAACAATTAGCACCTGTTGCCCATGTCGTGTTGTCTTCATTAACAAGTTTGTAACAAAAATTAAAAAGGAAACAAAAAAAAAAAACTAAATTCAAGTAAACTTTAACAAAAAAAAAAAATTCTTATTTTATGTTTGCAGATTAAAAAATCTCGAGATACGGACAAATCAACTTTGGCTACAGGTAATACAAATGCAACAACAGCAACAAATGATAAAAAGAGCAACAATAATAACAACAATTGCAACAACAATCGCAACAAAGAGAAAAAAATTGGAAGGTAAGTTAAACCTAAATTTAAATTATATAGACTCTCGATATTCATATCTAGAAATATATAGAAAATCGTATAAAACTTGTAAAAGTTTTGTATTAAATAAAAATGGAATGTATTATATGAGAATAATACCTGTACAGATCTTTCAATCATTCAGTATATGGATTATATCTTATATTTAGAAATATATATAGAAGATCTGCTAGAATTTTTTAATATTTCTAGTTTAAAAAAGGGAATATATTGAATTGGAATAATGCCTATATAGATCTATTATGAAACTAGCTATATAGACTATACCCTTTTATCTACATATAAGGAAAATCTGCTAGAACTTGTAAAAAAAATAGAATATGGTAATAATGCATATATAGTTCTATCAAGAAACTAGCTATATAGACCTCTTATCTATATATTTAATAGAACCCATAAATGTTTCTAGTTAAAAAAAGAGAAATATAGTAAAATGAAATAATGCCTATATAGATCTATTAAGTAACTAACTATATAGACTATACCTCTTATTTACATATACAGAAAACCAATTTCAACTTGTAAATATTGATTTTTCGAAAAAAAAAAAAAAAGAATACATTATATGGTAATAGTGCCTATATAGATCTATTCACTTTAAATATAATATTATTATGAAAATTTCAAACAAAATTATTAAAAAAGAAAATCTCAACTTAATTCTTGATATCTCTTTCCATTTGTAATCAATTACTTTATTCGGTTTAAGCCCTACTGCCACAATTTCTTGCTAAAACCATTTACATAGTTTAACTAGAAAATGAAGGAAATTCAGATGATTAAAACTAATAGCACTTAAAACTCCATTTATGTTATTTCTAAGTTATAAGACGTGCAAGTATTACTCATTTTTTATTGAAAGTAAAGCGTCTGTGTTAAGATAACTACAGTTCATTGCATGTATGTTAGTAGTTCGAGTGGTTTGCCACCGTGTTACTTCCGGTCCATGGTCTTATGTCTGAACATGGTAAGACAATTGCCAGTGGCCTGCATAGGAGAATGGAGATGAATTATTTCACTTTTCTACCTGTATGAAACGACAAAATTGTAATTAAATATCATACACATTCACTCATAATTAAGGAAGTGCTGTGTGTGTGTTTGTGTGTGAAAAGTGTTATGAGATAATCGAAATATTTGATGTATGTGTGCGCCTCACTGCACTTCACAATGCGTTACGCGGCAACTGACTTTTGACTGCGTGTGTGTGTGTGAGTGGGAAATGGAGATTTGAGACAATTGCAACATGATGCTAATAAGTTTGCTTAACTGGACATGGTCAATTAAAAGCCAACAACAACAACTACAACAACAACAAGAGTGGAGTAGAAGAAAAGAAAGAAAGAAGTAAAAATAAAGCGCGTTGACCGTCGACTGATTATGAAATGAGGAAACCATTTGTTGTTTAATTACATTTTGTTTGTTGCTCTTGTTTTTTTTTTTTTTATTATTATTATTTTTATTATTATTACTATTATTGTTATGCGGCATGCGAATAGTCATAAGAAGTGAGGTCGCAGTATGGCAGCATCATGCCTCATCTAAACTGGGACAAATGCTGACCTGTTTATTTATGGCTGCTCAAGAAGATGTACAAGAAACAGAAGCAACAACAACATTAACAGCAATTGGTAGCAACATTAACACTTTATTTGTACAGTATATAAGGCTGATGAAACATCTCAAAGAGAGAGAGAGAGAGAGAGAGAGAGAGCAGAGTTTATTATTAGTTTTTATATAGATAAAAAAAGAAATTACCTCAATTTAACGAAGATCTAAATAATTGATTCTATTTCGAGCCTTAAATTATTATGCTTCACTTATGAAAGGGTAACTAAAAGTCATAAAAACTTTTTGTTAGTAAATCTTGATACATTTTTCTCTCTTTTCTTGTCTTACCTTTTTTTTTTTTTTTTTTGCCGGCTTGCGTTTTAATTAATTTTCTAAAATTGTATTATTATTGCGGCTAAAAGCGTTGCTTTCGCAATTGCAACACATATCAAAACCAAACCGCATGGAATTTTCTTAACTTATATATAAATATATGTATGTATGTACGTCGGTATGTATGTATGTATGTTTATGTACATACATACCTAAACATCATCTTCTTTGCCACTATCAAACAGTTAGTTACGTGCCAGCTAAGATCATAATAAAATACACAAAATGTATAGAAATATTTGAATATGGCACGTGGAAATGCTCTAGTGATTATAAACGGTAATCCAGCTTCATCACACCGTTAAACAAAATCCCGTTAAATTGAAGGTTATCCAAAATAAAATAAGATTTTTTGATTTCTTGACTTCAATTTAACCCTGAGCACAGCAGAGAGAGAAAATCATTCAAAATTAGCCCTTTTAGAGACGAGGTTTTTCAAAGGACTTCCTCAATATTCTTTAGGTTGTAAGTTGGCCATCCTTTAGCCGATTTAAATAAGTTTTACACCAAACTTTTTAATAATTTTCGTAGTTAAAAACTACGTTAAAATTTTGAGTAGTAAAGAAAAAGTGATTTGATTAGTTTTTTGAAAAAAAATTTTGACAGTGGTTAAAATTGCAAAAATTTGATCGAAATTTAATTTTTCAGTTTCTAAAGTCAGTTAAAAAATAATATTCCAATAAGCAAATAATAAATAGAGTTTTTCAAAAACGCTCGAAATATGACTGAGTTACATCCTTTAGTAGTTGCGAATCAGTGGGAGCTGTTGTACTAGTTTGTTGATCCAGACTAGGATTCACTTGAAAAACAAATCGTGTGTTAGGCTGATTTGAAATAGATTTATATATACTTTATGCATATAAAGATGGAATGGCCTTTATCCTTCTTTCTATGGATCTTGTATTTTTAGTAAAGCTTTTAATAAGTAATCGCTTTTTTTTTAAGTAGATACAGTTAGTTAAACTTCTGCCTGATGCATAAATGCGTTTTAAACGTATCATAAAATCTATAATAATAAATAATAATTTTTAGTAATTACTAGTTAATGAAACTCTCTTTAATAACAACAAAAAATACCAAAAAAAAAAAAAAGCCACGCAAAATATCCATAAAATTGAAAGAAAAACGCAAGAAAAATTTCCTTAATTAATGCAAGTGCTTCCTTTTCAAATTGGTTGCATGCCAAATAAAATTTGCATAGTTCCAAAAGCCATGTTAAATAAAGAAAACCAGCAAGCAGACTACAGGACAGGGGGGCGTTGGAGAGTTAGAGACACTAATACCAAAACAGCGCCAACTGAAGTTTCGTTCCGTCGATTGATTTAACGGCATGATTTGGCGTAAAAAATAGCTTAAATAACCAAAATCGTTTAAGACGCTTTTGTGGTCATTGACCATAATTATAATTATAAATTGTTGATGACTTTTCCCTCATCATTTCTGCAGGGCATCGTTCAAAGTAATCCAAATCCCAATGGCAATGGCAACGGCAATAGCAATACCAATGGCAATGGTGGAGGAATTGGAGTTGGAGTTGGAGCTGGGGCTACAGTGCCGGCAGCTATGATACAGCCAGCAAAGGTCTTTCACAATACAAGATGCACAAGGCATCATAAGCCACATCATTTGCATAGCAATGGAGTTGGAGGAGGCGGAGGCGGAGGCATTGGAGGACTGGAGGCCACACACCAAAGGGAACGAGAGCGGGAACGCGATCGAGATCGGGAAAGGGAAAGGGAACGAGAACGTGAACGTGATCGCGATCGAGATCGGGATCATCAACAACAGCAGCAACATCATCTGCAACATCATATGCATAGTCACAGCCATGGTCTGCGTAGAAAATCGGAATCTGTTCTGTCCACCGATTCGGATATCCGTTTCACTCGTCGCAAATTGGGTGATGGACAGAAATGTGGATGCGCTGTGATAGCTGGCTTTCTCATAGCTCTTCTTGTGGCCGGGGCATTTGTTTATATTGGTTGTAAGTAATATAAAATAAAACGATCTTTTAAATTTTAATTCATTTATTTCGGCATTTGCATAGACACATATTTCCGTCCGGAACCGTTGCCGGATCGCATATTTCGAGGTCGTTTCATGGTGGTCAATGATAAGTGGACCATGGACTTGGCCAATCAAAATTCCCTACGTTTCCAGCACAAAGCCCGTGATTATCGGGAGCGTATCAATCTGACACTAAGGCGTTCCGATTTGCGTGATGCATACGAGGGAAGCGAAATATTGGCCTTAGATGGGTAAGTTCTATATGATTGATATGATTGATGTTATTTTATGTTGATGCGTTTCAGGAGTGAGGATAACAACAATGTCATTGTGCACTTTAATATGATCTTTGATCCATATGCGGGTATAGTGAGTAGTGGTGACCTGCTGGCACTGTTTCACGAGGAATTGAGTGACCAACAGCGACGACATTTTGCCAATATGACTGTGGATGTGGCCAGTTTAAGTATCAAAGAGACCACTGGGCTAATTGAGGAGCCCATCATGTCCAGTTCACCGTTAGGTGGTCATGATGAGACTACAGAACAGTTGCCAACAACCACACCGCAGCCACCGCGACGATGTGAACCTTTGCAGCTTAACTATTGCCGGAATGTGGGCTATAATGTCACTACCTATCCAAATCTCTTGGGTCATGCCAATTATGAGCAGGTAGCAGAGGATGTCATTGTATTCCGTGAACTGGTCGATGGTGAATGCTATCGGGAAGCCTATGACTTTATTTGTCGTCTACTGCAGCCTCCCTGTCAGGGTCATGGATCACGTATGCAGCCCACACCGGGTGCTATTTGTCGAGAATATTGTGAATCCTTTATGGCTGGCTGTGGCGGTCGATTGCCTGCACGCTTTCGTCAACATTTCGATTGTGAGCGCTTCCCTGAATCAATAGGTAGTCAATCCTGTCACCAGAAGCCGCATTGTGTCAGCGACATGCAATCGAATGTCCAGAGTCCACGTCTCTGTGATGGTTATGCGGATTGTCCTGATTTGTCTGATGAGCGGAGTTGCGCATTTTGTGCACCAAATGCCTTGTACTGCGGTCGTGGAAGGGCATGTGTCCCGCGCAAGGCAAGATGTGATGGCAAAGCCGATTGTCCGGATGGTGCCGATGAAAAGGATTGCCGTGAGTTGCCAAACACTCACTTGAATATGGATTATTTTGAATACAAATTTATTTCATTTTGCAGTTTCTATTGCTCCATTGGCTGCAGATCTGCTCCAACCGGAGCCATTAGTACCATATCTTTCCCAGTTTCATGCGGCTGGTTATGCCGTCTTCTCTGAAAAGGGTGTCGTGGGCAAATTATGTGCCGAAGGCTTAGAGGGTGATGCCAAACTGGTGGTTCGTCAAACTGTCTCGGAATCGCTATGCAAATCCCTTGGCTATGAGTAATGTTAAATGATGGAGCTAATCTTACCAACCACTAACTATTTGTTTTTACTATATAGATCTGTGGAAATCTTTGATGTACAGAATGATACGGAACAACTGGCCGATTATGTCCGCGTTTTGGATCCTCATGCTCCAGAAATTAGTTTCATACGGACTCATTGTCCCCAAAGGCAGGTTCTCTATGTGGGATGTGGAGATTTGAAATGTGGCATTCAGTCGGCCCTGTTTAATGCCAAGCAACATTTGTCCCTTCCCAAAATGTCGGCGCCCGGCGATTGGCCATGGCTGGTGGCCCTCTTCCGTGAAGATATACACGTTTGCGACGGTACTTTAATATCGGAAGATTGGGTACTTACCACTGAGAGTTGTTTCCAAGGTCAACCTCGTGCCACATGGATGGCCATTGTTGGCGCTGTGCGTCTCTCGGCTCGAGCACCGTGGACGCAACGTCGGCGTATCATTGGCATGATAAAGAGTCCCGTAGAAGGCTCAACAGCAGCTCTTGTACGTCTAGAAACCCCAGTTAGTTTTTCAGATCACGTTCGACCCATTTGCCTACCGGATGCCCTTCAACGCCGACAGCAGCCGGTACAAAGGCGAGCATTTGTACCTGTAGCTGAGCGTCTGGAGGCTGGTCTTATGATGATGCAGCCCTCAACACCGTCCCAACCACGTCGTTTGGCCCAGGAAACACAACAATTTTTCCTGATACCATCCCAAGAACAAATGTCATCAGAAGGTTCTGGAAACAGTGACGGTGTGGATGATGACGAACAGGATCTTGAACAGGAACAACCATTGGCTGCTGCTTCCCATATGCCTCAGCCAGAAGCATTACAACAAGAACTAGATGGGGCTTATCCACTGCCTGATCATGCTCCACAAGTCAATTACTATGGAAATGGCCAACCGTCTTCATCCACATCGACTACCACGCGCAGCTCAACAAAAGTTCCTGCACAACCGGAACAAATTTGGACCAATTGCAATACCCTGGGCTGGTCCAGGCAACGCGATCACTTACAACGTGTCCAATTGAAAATTGGAGATATGGCTCCATGTGAAAATGTTTCAATAGCCACCGTCAATTCCATGTGCATGGAGGCTACATATCAGAAATATGATTGCACGGTAAGTTTATGAGACATTTTTAACTGTTTACATATTGTGTTTATAATCCTATATACATACATACATATGTACATATTTCCTTACATACATACATATGTATGTATGTATTCCTGTGGAAGTAAATCCATTTACTAAACAACTGTAATTAATGTTACAGTTGGGAGTGCTGTTTACAAAAAAAGAACGCAAGGGAATCTGCGATTACAGTTAATAGCAGACACTTTAAAATCTCACAAAACAGTTTTATATGTAGGTTTAGAACAAAAGAATTTTTATTTATATTTTATATAGTCATATGTATTAACTAATTATGTATGTATTTGAGTACAGATTTTTCATAAATTTGGTGAAGCTTTTAGGAACTGCTCTATGGTTCTACCGTTTAAACTTAATGCTAATTTATCCGAGTTATATATATATATATATGTACAAATGTAGAGAACGCTATGGTTCAAGTTCTTTCCGTAATTAAATGCGTATGGAACGAGCTGGATTATTGGATATCAATGAAGTCGTACTGCGACGTCGATTTGGTTTACTACAATGTTGTAGGCGGAAACGTTTGGCCTTTGGCAAAGAGTGACGCTGCTGTTCCAGGACCTCATCTTCATCATCCTCTTCTGGTTCCACAATTGGTAGCAATGGTTGATGCTGTTCGCGTAGAAAACAATTTTGACGACGAACGGGAGCAGCACATGTGTTAGGCAAGGAGCCCAGAAAACAATTTTGGCGATAAACGAAAACATAATCTGGGTATACCGTTTGCATATCCTTGTTCTTCTCTGATTCCAATTGCTCTTGAGTGTCTGCTGGGGTCTCTTCATCGTTCTGACGCTTGCGTTTATTGGTCATGTTAACACCACGGCGTAATTGCTGGTAGTCCACGCGTAGATGAAATATGACCTCCGGTGAAGGGAAGAGCAAGATGAAATATTCAAAGAGGCGAGGCTCAAAAATATAGCCACCTTTGCCGTTGCTCAACACCAAAGCATGTTGCTGATCCTCCGGTATACCAAAATGCAGAGCAGCTATTTTTTTGGGGAACAAATTTTTGTATTAGCTGATAATAGGAGAATTTTCCATATGTTTTCCTTACCTTTGGCGATGACCTCTTCGTATGTGCTGCCCGACTTGTACATAAGACTGCTTAGCTCGTTTTGGTAACTAATTTTCAGGCAGTTTCTTAGACTCAACATTTTGAAATATTTAGAAATATTCACAATAAATTCTTTTAACTCCTTATTCTCTTGTTTCTTAAATCTTCCGTTACCGTCCGATCAGTTGAATAGTTGCTGTTCGAATAACTGAAATGCAGTGGACGCCAGTCAATTTTATACCTAGTTATCTGCTCGATCTCTGCCGCAGTCCAAATATATGCCTTTCCTCTCCCTCCAATTTCGCCAGCTGTTGCAGTCATCAGGTAGAAAAGAGAGAGAATAGGCACAGGGGTTGATTCTAGCACATGCTATGAGGACGCTAAAGAAAGAGACAGAGAGAAAAGATCAAGAATGCATGAGAGCCGTTAATGGAGAGAAACAAAGTGAGCGAGAGAGCGAACTCAGCGACTGCGATTACTCATTTCATTCACATGATTTTATTATATTTTTTTTTGCTCTGTGTTTGGTTTAAACTGCGCTGCCCGAAACGTGTTGTTGCATGTCGCGTGCGCTGGAGAGTGTGTCATTATTAATATACAGGGGGATGCAAAGTTGGGTGCTTCTTATTGTGAAATTCGGCATATGTATGAAAAACTAAACATACAAACACACATATACAGATGGCCTCTGGTCCAAAAACACATTGATATTTTGGCCATATCAGTGGGGTATACGTACATATATACATACATACATGCGTATGTACGTATGTATGTATTTTATAATTTTTTTAACACTTTATATGTTTGTATGTATGTACATATGTATAATTATTGGGTATAAAAGAATTAATTCAAAATTTTTCCTTTTATAGCAAGAAGAATACTCTGGAGCGCCAGTTCAATGCCTCATACCTGGTACCAATCAATGGGCCCTGATCGGAGTGTCATCCTGGCGGATTGCCTGCGGGCCGACAGGCGTGGAACGTCCTAGAATGTACGATAAGATATTCTCAAATGCGGCCTGGATACGTGAGACGGTGAACGCGGTGTAATGTAGTCCATCTTTAAATCATTCTGTATTAACCAAACCGCCTGTCATTTGTGTAAAAATGTTTAGAAAGAGAATTATGTAACTAACTCTGTATTATGTAGAAAACACATTAGTGGTAACTAACTAAAAACTGCTCTATATATTACTATCATATTCCTGTTTTTTTTTTTTTTGCTGTTTTGTGTAATATTTATTAACTATTTAAAAAAAAAAGAACAAAAACGTGAAATTTTAGTTATTAGTTTTTATACTTATGTATTGTATATGTATGTATGTATGTTTAGTTGTTTTGTAGAAAGCGATTGTTGAAATAAAATGTAAAGAAATCCAAATGTACAGCTTGGAGTCTTAAGGTAGGTTCCTGTTTTGTCCTATGTGGCCACATGCAATGATTGCCATATACCATTTTCCATTCGACGATATTGGAGACGATCGGCTATCTGACCCACACCCACTTTGAGGAAGTCCCATCGTTGTGGTCGGAACAGGAAGGCCGTGCTGTTAAATTAAAAATTGTACAAATTATTTGAAACTTTTGAATGTAGATTTAAACATACTAGGAAGCTGGCCTGGGTATAGGTTTACCGCCACCGTTTTTTAAATGCTGCTTCAGGTAATCATCATGCCTTGTTTTAAGTTGTTGATAGTCTACAGGCTCGCCGCATGGACAAACGTACGCACGTATTTGGGCCGGGAGTTCCTCCTTGGACCACAAGGCATCTAGTTCACTATCGGGCATTTGCTCGGCGACAGCTCCCAATAAACGAACTTGCCAGGTAGCTTCCTTCTGATGTGTCTTTAAATTTGGGAAATAAAAAGTCAAACAAGCCTTTGGATTGGCGACCAGATTCTTGCAATTGCGTGTGTAGCGCTGGGTGATATAGAACACACAATTATCTACAGTTAAACCGCGATATAACACAGTCCGGTTGAGTACACCAAATTCTTCATCCACAGTAGCCAGGTTCATTGTTGGTAACGCATCCGAACCGTTTGCTTGGATTAATTGTTTAAACAATTCAACTGGATCAACGGGTGATTCAGCATTTGTTATATGGGCCAATTCTGAGGACATTTTTACTGTGAATAAGAGAAAAAGGTAATTCAAAAATTTGCGCTCGATGCGAGAGCTGTTAACCCCAGCAATGTTAAGTTCGATAACTGTAGTCCGATAAGTTTGCCGCTGTTAATATATTGGGGCAAATCAGCTGTTTATTTCCATTGAGAGAGCCGCGGGCAAGAGAAAAACAGACAATTTTAATAATTTTTGCTTGCTGCTGATGCCAGCGCAGCCCCCTGCCTGGTATCATGACCTCCATACTGGATATGAAGCCTGGTCCACCGGACTATTGGGCCGAAATCAGCAATTTCTTTTTGCCACTGAAATACATTTTTGCTAACGATCGCTTTGATGCTTTGGTCCAGGATATAGACCTCCATTACCTGATTAATGCGGTCTTCTGGATATTTGTTGCGTTGTCCTTGGGCTTCTATGGATTTCAGCGTGTGTTTCAGGTGAGTGCAAATGCAAGTGCAAATCTAAATGTCACTGTCGTTCTGAGGGTAAACACACATTTTTCGTTTATAAATAGAAACGAGCATGTCCAGGGGTGGACTAAAAACAAACTGCGCTGGCCCAATAATTGAGTTGAGGGGCGCTAGTAATGCAGTAAATTTAATTTTATATATCACCAAAGTGTGTGTTCCTTATATAAAATGAACTATAATAGTAACTGAAATATTATCAGTATACCGGTATAAAAGAGATATCGTAACCACGCGGCTACCATTTTATGGAAACTGCAATCCTAGCCCAAAATTTGAAGGTCAGCTATAACAGATTTGAAATAAAAGCCCTATCCAAATCAACTTTCTCCACTTAACCTGACAAGTTCGACCCTGTTGCAGGCGATAGCCAAGGGGTCAAGCCACGTAATGTCCGCTAATCAACGACTAACCATAATGTTATGCAGCTGCTTTATCTTTTGGGGTTTTGTTTTTGTTTGTAAGTCGGTTGTAGGTTTTGTGGGGCTAACGAACGAGAACAAAAACGACTAATTATTGTTATAACTTCTTCCTTTTCTCCCTTTTGCTGTTTTCTACCTAATCCCGATTTTTTCTTACAGTTTTTTCTCAAGTCTTCAAATGTTAAGTACTTTAAGCGTAAACAATTTGCCCGTTTAATATGGAATATTGCCTTCTATGCGGCCTGCTGTTTGTTCCTTTACTTTTACAATGAGTTCATGATCCTACCACAGTTGATGAAGAATCAAGGCCGTTATGCTTTATTTTATTCATCGGAGAATCTAATCTTTTATCGCTCCCATCAGACGGAAAAATTTCAATTTTATTCGACATTCATAATAACTTTTTATTTGCATGGAGCTATGTTGGATTTTAAAGAGGCGGATTTTTTGGAAGCCGCCTCTAAGGGTCTTTACCTGTTGGCCCTAATTGCCATCGATGTATACAGGCAAGTTGTGACATGTAGCAAAATCAAAGCTTTACCTGTTATTTATTTTTTAATTACCCTCGAACCCACCCACATTACCACCTTCTTGGCGCAGGTATGAGAACTATTTTGTGGGCCTGAATCTAACCTTGGGACTGTACAGCATACTCACCGAGCTGCTAGCCTTGCTGGCTATGCCCAATAATTCCAATCGGAATCGCTTGATCTATCAATTATTCATGGGCATACGAATTGCGGCATGGTCCCATGTCTTCATCAATTTGCTGCCCTTCAAGTACTTCATGCCTACGCTGTTTGCTAAGAATTTTAAATTGCCATTAAATGTGGTAATTTGGTTATGGTACGGCCTTTCCATATGGAATTCACCCGTATTGCAGTATTTCTATCATCAGATCTATCATACAACACCAGCGGATTGTTCTGGCGAAGGATCAGCAGCCAAGTGAGTGACATAAATGAGCATGTCTTACAATCTACTAAACTCTCCGCTTTAGCTAACCATAATCAATAGAAAATTTAAACATAAACCATTTTCCTGGCTATAATATAAAAGGATTCTATATGCACTTTTCCTCATTAACATCATCCAAACCTTTGGTTACATACAGTGAGATCTATATTGAATCGTTCCTATTTTGGTCTTTGCTAGATGCATCCTGGTCAAAGATTCTGTGGAGTATCGTCATTACAAAACACTGAAGAAGGCTTACATGGAAGTAAAATTGGCTCATGAGAAATCTACAGCAAATGCCTTACCAGCAACGGAATCTGCATCGGCCAAAACTTTCCAGGCCATTAAATGTAAGTATCGGCCTCTGATAATCCTTTCTTAAATATATAATTTATTCTCATCTTGTGGCAGGCGTTATGATGCTAAAAAGAAAATTGAAACGTATACGCGAAGGACGCGGCAATGAGCCAGAGGATGATAATGAAGAGCTAGGCAATGACTAATTATCAACGCATTGAGACAACAATATACAGCAAAAGACGGCACAAAAAACACACTTAAATAATAATATATATAAGAAAACCAACTAAAAAGACAAAAAGGCTTAAGGATGCTTTGACATGAAAGAATTTGAAGAACTACCTCCTGTCAAAAAAGAGAGAGAACAACACCTATCTATCTCACTTGCGCTCTCTCCAGTTTACACGAAGAGGTTTTGAAGCAATTTTTCAATTTCCAAATCTTCAGTTAGAAAATTGTACTTAGTTAAAGATAAAGATTTGTGACAAAACAATTGTATAGGTAGAACAAATTATCAAATATTTAATGTAACTAACTAACTATAATTTCACTATTTTACATTAGATTAATTAATTTATTTCTTATTTATTTATTTATTCATCAAAATTACCAAATTCAAAATTATAATTATCCTATATACTGTTAATAACTAGAACCATTTTGAAATTAAGTGAAAAGTAAACACAAGAAAAGAACTCCAATATTCTAAAATCATTGTCGTTGGTATCTGAAACCTTTGACTTCTATATAAATAATACAAACTCTAGAAATACTTTTGAGAGCTACTTTAAACTTTAATAACAAAAAACATAAGTACTCTTAAACTTACAAACATTATGGCACGAAGCTCTAAAGTATTCTAATTACAAATAAAAAGTCTCCAAAGTCGTGTAAGACTCGAACTAAATCTTAAAAAGCTTTGAAGCAACTTAAAGTATTCAGATTATATAAAAATGAGAATCTATAGTAAACACTATGCTTTGGTGAACACTAAAAGTTTATAATATAAATTCTTTAATTATTCAGCAATATTGTATCAATTTCCTAAACCTTAAATTTACAAAGTCTTTTAAAAAAAACCAGATATGTGTCCTTACACTTTATCTTCAAAGTTTACCTCAAGTTTTAAATCTTAACCAAAATATCAAGTACCTTCGCTTTTCATCTCGCTCTCTAGTTTCGTAAATTCGCCTTGACCACTAAATGCAACTAAATAATGTTGTCCATTCGCTGTGACTTAATAAAATATTAAAATGTTGTAATATTCACACGTTTTTTTTTTCAAAAATTAAAGTATATACTTATTAAGAATGCAATGAGAATGCCTTTTACTGGGTAATGATTAAAAAAACTAAATTCAGGTTCCGAAGAAAAGATTTTTAATCTATTATTTACCTTTGATATATATGTATGTGGAATTCCGTTTTCATTTAAAAAGGAGACAAGGCTGTCATACGGGTTGACCAATTTTACTCCTTGGAACCAGGATTTGAGTTGTAGATTCCGCTATATTAAGATGAGACCGAAATTTCTGTTGTTCTTGTGTTTTTTTTTTTTTTAAATATTATTCTTGCTTTATTGATATTTGAAAAGAATTTTCTATTTGAATTTGTTTTTTTTTTGTTTTTTTACTTCTTATTTCATATTTTTTGTGTTGCCTTTTCAATATATTTCTTCTTCAGTTTTACTTTTCGGATTCGTTCTTCTTTTCCCTTTTTATTATAATTAAGTAGTTGTTGTTGTTGCTGTTATCGATGTTTTTATTTTTGTGGTTTGTTGCATTATTCGATTTTCTAAATTTTTTTGTTTTGTTAAAAATTTTTACTAGTCGCTAAATTTTTGGTTTGGTTTTTGTAACATTTTTGAGTTGCCAATTTGGATTCTTTTGTTGTCTTTTCATTTTTTGTTTTTTTTTTTTTTGCAAAATTTTATTTTATGTGCCGCGAAATATTTTTTCTTTATGTTTTGTGTCGCTTCTTTTGAGCAAAAAAAAAAAGTTGTTTTGTTTTTTTGTTTTCAACTTACATAATTTTATAAATCGTATAATTTTAGGTTATGTTCTTAAAAAATTAATTCAATTCGTGTTTTTTGGTTTCTTCATTTCATTTCAAACATTTTTTTTCTTTTTCTAAGTTCATTTTCATTGGTTTTCAATTTTGTTAACAATTTGCTGTGTATACTTATCAATTTTTATATAAATTTTTTTCTTTTTTAAATTTAATTTTATTATTAATTAATGTTAGTTGTTCTCTCTTTTGGTTTTACGTTTATTCTTTTCTTTTTTTTTTTTCGTTTTTTTTGCTATTCTTGTTCTTGATTTAAAGGTACTTTCTAAAAAAAATTATTCATTTAGATTTAGTTAACCAGCCCCTCATCCCCCCTCCCCCCATATATACGAATATGTTGGCCATGTTTTATCACCAACAACTGTACCTTTAAAAAATCTTCGTCTATGTTTATGTTTTTGTTTTGTTTTTAAATTGGTTTATTTTTACACTTTTCTTTGGTTTCTTTTTCTTCTCTCTAATGTTTGCTTTTTATATAAATAATTCGCTTTTGTTTTTTTATAAGAATTTTCTTTCTTTTTTGGCGCTTTCATTTTCCTTTCCCTTTTTTTATGACTAGTGATATTGAAAGTGTGACCATGCACACATTTACTTTCAATTTTGTTTACCATTTTGGCTTTTCTGGTTATAGAATGTGTGAGAGGACTTTCGGTTGCACTGTTAACCAATGGCAAGTCAAATATGAGTGTAATTTATTCAATACCCTTGCAGAAAGTATTATAATTTGAATATGATATTTGTAATAAATGTAAGCAAGCAATCTCCGATTCCATATATATCTATAATGATACCGAAACATTTAAACTTATTGAAAAGTTATTAGTTTTGAAACAGTTCATTGTCCCCTCGAAATTTATTTATAATTTTTAAAGAAAATGAGGTCACTTCATGTTCGTGCCAATTGGTAATTGGTTAACTTCTGTTTAACAAGATATGGGTAGATTTTATGGACATGGAGATGCTTCCAGTCGATCCCTTGCAAACATTGTGCTTAAATTATTGGTGCATAATTCTCTCTGCAAGGATATATGTACATATATGCATGTGGGTATGTTTGCATGTATTTATTTATATATACATATATATATATATAAATATGACAATAAAAATACAAAATGTTTTCAACAATTTTCGATTACAGGGCATTGTATTATGAATACAATCGTTTGACAATTATCATTTGTTTCATTTATTTTCTTTGTGTTATGGTTTCTATTTTTTGTTTTGTTTTTGTTAATTTGCCAAGCAAAAGTACATACAAAAATTTCAAATTCAATTTTATTAAATTAATTAACTCTCATTCACTCACACACTCACACACATACATACACGCATTCACAAACATACCAAAAAGTAGGCAACGTTTGTGCACTCATCCTACGAAAAATTGTAGCCAAACCGAGGAACGGCTTTTAGATACCTTGCAGGAACATGCAGGCTGGCTTTCTCCATCAGTTTTGTGTGTTCTTTACTTTCTGTATTGTTTGAAATTTTTACAGGCTGTTAGCCTACTGTTAATGGCAGGTTGCCAGACTATGGCAAAAAAAAAACAACTTGTAATAAATTAAATTAAACTTTATAATTAGTTTAGAGTCGGGCAACCATAGAACAGGTTAAATCTAACAGACCAAGCTTTACAACAATTTTAATGTTTTACATTACGATTGTAGGGTATTAAGAAAGAGAAATATGTTTTCAAAATGAAATCAAATTCAAATTAGCAAAAATAACTGTTCTAGATGGTGTGTATACGGGGGAGGGGAGGTTGGGGGACAGGTGGTGTACATTACGAGCAGTTGGGGAGCTGATAATGAGCAGCAGCAGCAGGAACAGCAACAACAATAACTAAAGCAATTCAAATATAATGCATGAAATTATGTTGAAAGCATATTTTTTTGCTGTTAGACAGAGAAACTTTGTCTTGTCCATTTCTACAAATATTTGGACGCGCAATATCGGTCCGAGGGGTATTAGGAAGATGGCGGGGGGGGGGAACTGTTTTCCTATTAGCAAGCAATAAATTTGTAGCTCTTATTTGAGTTAAGGTGGGCGGCAGCAGCGGCATAAAAGCAGAGATAGGCCATTAAACGATACGCAGCAGAAGGCGGCGATTGAAGGCAAACAGAGAGCCAAAGAAATAGCGCGCGCGATAGAGAGAGAAAGAAAAAAAAAGAGAAACAAAGAGGCAGAGAAGTGGAAAATGTCGCCCAAGGGTCCCATGTTTTGGGGTTGGGGTTAGGTTGGCGGCAGGAAAAGTAGGTTTGGTTGGTCTCTAACTTTATGATTGCTTTTGTATTGCCTCCTGTGACTGGGACACGCGACATCCTCGAGGACATACAGAGATAAAGTGTCCTTGCTACAGTGAAAATTGGCTAAGGTAACATCAAAACATGTATATATAAATATCTCCAATTAAAAATATTATAAAAATTTTGCACAGTATCTAGTTTAATTTCTTTTTTTTGAAATTTTTAAGTTATTAATTGGATTGATTTTGATATTTTTAAATTAAAAGCGGAAGGTGTTTAAAGAAGACAGGAAAACTGTTTTTTAAATTTTTTTTTAATGTATATTTCATGCTTTTCTAGTTAAAAGTGGCTGCATTTTAGATAAATTTTGAATTTTCCTAAATTTATAAAAGTCAGAAAAGCAAAATTAAAGAGAAATGCGATTACAGCTTCAATTTTGTATTGTGAGAAAGAAGAAGAGAAAACAACCAACTACAATCTAGTCGATATTGAAAGAAACACTCGAAAGAGCTTAGGGAAACTTCAGTGCTTTGATTTCATTTGGCAAGTGGTCGGGTCTTTACAATTTCACAGTTAACAGTGGGGCACAGTTAACAATGGCTGATTGTAGTTGCAATGGAAACTTTTTGTCGCTCTCTTAAACATTTAGTGTTTCATTGTAATCAGTGTTTACTGTGCATAAGCATAGAAGGGGGAACCGAGGACTGGGGCAGAAGTGAGACAACGCATCACAAGTTAAAACAAACAAACTGCCCGCGTCTCGGTTTCTTCATGCCCCTTACTGTTATTTGTTGCTGATACGCATCGACCGTTGGCATTGGAGAGTTTTGGCATTGAAACTAGAACGGACAAGGAGCAGCTCCAGGACCACGCACCAGGCACCAGGCAGCAGGCAACAAACAACAAAAAGCTAAATGAATGAAACAATGGCAATTACAAAAACACCAGCTCACAAGGACCAAGGACCAGGCTAATGTCCTTTCCTTTACTAAGTGTGTGTGTGTGTGTGCGTAAGTGTTGTTGTGAATGCTGCCCGCAACAATTATGATTTGCGGTCTCCTTTCTCAACAAAGGAGGCGTCTGTGAGGAGGAAATATAGTAAAGTTGTTGCTCACATTAAAAACGCATTCGAAATTTTACGCGTTTTGCTGTTACGCTTCTTCTTCTTCTTTTGCTTTCTTATTTTTTTTGTTTTTGTCTGTATTTCAGCTGACATCACTCATCAGGCTTCTCCCCCCTCCCATCCCTCCACTCCTCACACAATCCTTGGACATTCTACACGACGATATGATGCTCTCCAGCTATGTAAAAAAATTTCGTTAATGGCTTTTCATTTTGTATGCAGTTTTTCGCTTGCATTTCATTTAATTAAAAACTGACAATGTGTAGGAGACAGGAGGCAATGCAGCAGCAATTGCAAAACCCGTTGGCTGGGTGGGTGGTTGGTTGGAGGGGTCATGCAAACGATTGTCGGAATTGGCACGGCAAAGAGTTGGCAGGGTAAGGGGATTGTATGTGCGGTCTTGATAAGAACAATTGCTGTGCGGTAACTGTGATTGACATGCAGCCACATGACACTCATTTCTAGCCAGGCGACAAGCATACAAAATATAAAATGTTAGACAAGGGAAATTTTTTAGAACAAAGAGAGAAAGAAAAGAGTAAGAATTTAGAAATTATTGAAAGAGTAAGTTGACAAAGTTAAATTGCTTTCAAACAAACAAACTTCTTATTAACAGTAGAATAAACAATTAGAATAAGTTTGCCTCATTTATGTAAATTAAGTTTGTAGAAAGTAATTAATTTAATTTCTAATTAAAGAAAACTTTTTTTTTACTTTGCTTGCGCCTAGTTGCTCTTTATTGTCGCTGTTTTGTCAGTTAACAAGCAAAGTACAATTGAAACTTTTGTCGCCTGTTTGCTTTACAATGTCACTGTTAAAATTTCCCCGCAACTGTTAACGACTTAACAGTGGAAATGTTGTTTGCAAATGCTTTAACTTGACACACACACGCATATGCGTAAACACATATGGATGTATTTATGGTTTTTTTTTTTTTTTTTATATTTACATACATATGTATGTGTATGTATTTATGTATGTGTATAACTGAAGTTCAAAGTTTCATTTCTTTCTTTGTCTCTGACCAACAAATCAGAGATCATTTGATTTTATGTGTAATAAAAAACTGTAAAGCAGATAAACGATGCTGCCGATAAAGCAATAAATATAAAGTAAAAGTGAGTGTGGGGAATTGGTTTGGTTGGGGTGTGGGGGTGGTACAATGGAAGTGTGTTTTGTTTTGTTTGATACAATTTTTTTTTCGGTTTGTAACTATTTGTTAGTAATGCCGTGGCAGGTAAGTTTTGGAACTGGAAATTAGCATTATTGGGCCAATTAGGCAATGCCATGTGCAGAAAATTGAATTTGAATTTCTAATGGTGATTATTTACTATGCACACACGCCAACAACACACCAACACACACACATTGGTACATGCACATACATATCTACATACGTAAGTATGTATGCACGTACACTTGGGCATAATAACTAAAGCTTTGTGCTAACTAATTGCCACAAGGCAAAATCTACGATATAGACCAGAAGAGTATACATATATGAAAGAGGGGAGGGGGGGAGAGAGAGGGGCGGGAAGGCTGGAAAAGGCTAGAGAAGGAACGTGAGGATTTTCCACGCTTGCTGTTTATTTGCACTAATTTGCATGCCTCATTTGCAATCTCACACACACACACACACGCACACATACTCATTCACACATGCACAACTACCATTTGCTTCTTTTGCATTTTGCTGGCAATTTTTTTGTCTTCTCCTTTTTTTTTTTTTTTGTTATTTTGTCTTTTTTAATTATTTTTGCGTAGCTAACTAAAAAATAGTTCTTTAACTAACAATTCTTTTTTTTTTTTTTTTTTTTTTTTGGTTTGGTTTTCCTTTGTTAATTCTTGTTTGTTATATTTGTTTTCATTTTCTTTTGGGCTAGACTAATTTAATTTCACTAATTTTCATTTAATTATACAATAATTAATTCATTTCATTTTCTTAATTATTTATGTTGCATACTTTTTTGGTTTTCTCTTTTGTTAAAACTTTCATTTTGCCTAGAAAAAAAAACATTGTTGTTTTTTTCTTTGTTGTTGTTGTTTTTTTTTTTTGGTTGCCTTGTTCAAAAAACAATTTAGTGTACAAGTTAATTATAGTTTTGTATGTATGTATGTGTATATGACAAATACATTTACTTCCTTTACCGTTTCTCTGTGGTATATTCCTCTTTTTTTTCTTTTCTTTTCAGTTGTTTTTTTTTTGTTTGTTATATTATAGTTATACATAGTTGTAGTTGGATTTCTGTTGGAACAAGTTTCATTTACTGCTTATTACTTTCAATTTTCTTTTACGTTTCGTGACGAGAGAGTGAGAGAGAGAGACCGAGAGAGCAAAAAAAAATTAAAAAAACAAATGCGAATTTCATTCATAAATTTGATTTTTAAGTTGTTTTTGTTGTTGTTTCTTCTCACACAATTTCAGTTATTATGATATATACGTATATAAGTTAACGAATGTTAGTGGCTTGCAACAATTTATATAAATTGTTGCCAAGATATTTACATTCTATAAACATATTCTTCAACATTTGCCAACCCAGCAGAATATGCTCAGCACTCAGTCGGCATGGGCCGCGTTGGTAACCTGAGCCTTGCGCGCAGTCGGCATGGTCAGCGTTGGATAACCAGAATTTGGACGGCACGAGGCGTCGAGTCAGCGGTTATTAACCGCTGCTGGGGTTTCTTGGTTTCTGTTAAGTTTAGATAGTTTTAGTTCGTATCATTCCACCATTCTATTAACAATAAAGATTACTTGCTCCGTCCTAAAGACGTAAAACATGACTTGACTTAGTTTCAATATATTACTGAGCCACAAGGCCAGTAATCGTAAAGGGGTTCGACCCCCAACGTAATCTTCATAATGTCTGAAGATTAACAACTATGGAAGATGACCTTTCACAGAAGCCAGCCCATACCTTGTGGGCCATGGCGGAAACACATTCTAAAAATGTTAATTTATATATATATAAGTTATCATCAGTCAGCAATCTCAATAGCGGAAATGATTGCGACATAGTTGCAATTGTTTGGTAAGCAGTTTAGCTGGCTGCGTGGACGACTGAAATAGGATCCTCCAGCTGAGGCGCATTGGGCAATCAGAATTTGGACGGCACGAGGTGCCGGGTCAGCGGTTATTGACCGCTGCTGGGGTGGGGTTTCTTGGGTTTGGTTAAATTTAGTTAACTTTAGTTTTCTAGTTTCTCTTCAAACCGATTAGTAGATCGAGTAAATAAAAAATAATAAAATTCCAAACAGTGACTTTAATTAACTGGCGCCCAACGGCTAAAACAAAATAAAGCACAAAAAATAGAGCTCCGTAGACAAAAAAAGAGTCTCCGTTAATATACCGCGAATCCACAAAATAAGTAAAGAACACCAACGCGTGTGAACCCGCTTTTGTAAAAATACAAAACATAATTAATTATAAAAAAAAACAAAAAGTGTAAATCCACAAAGAAAAGAACACATAATAAAGAGCATCGAATTACTGTTAGTGCTCATAACCGCATGACCTACACGATCTTGCTGCCAATTAAGTACTTCGAATTGCTGTCATCGCTACACGACTTTGCCAGTGAGGGATAGTTTATTTAACTAAATGTATTTCATGTAAGTGAATGTTTATTTTTGATTTCTTGAAAAATATAATAAATATAAAATACCGATTTAATTCGGTTGGCTCTTTGATGTGTAAAAATAAATAAAAAAAAATTAATAAATATATTTTTCTATGACAAATATCGATTACGGTAGTGACGAAGAGTTAGCTAGGTTGTGCGAAAGAACCGACTTTAATTCAAAAGGTGACAAAAATATAAAAATAATGAACTCAAACGAGGTAGTAAGTGCAGTACAGGAGGCTCTAGCCGCTCAGGCAGAGCAATTAGAAAGAAAATTTACAGAACGAATTGACGATTTAACTAAGCAGGTTAATGACTTTAAGCTTTCGACACCAGATGTAGAGGTGTACGAAATGGTTAAAATAATACCGGGAGTGGAGTGCAAAGAACCACTCGATATAGTTAGATCTCTTCCAGATTTTAATGGTAGTCAAGTAGAATATGTTTCGTGGCGATCTGCGGCCACTTTTGCATATGATTTATTCCGACCCTACAATGGCAGCTCAACACATTATCAAGCTGTAGGGATAATAAGAAATAAGATCAAAGGTACAGCTAGTTCAACACTTGCCTCATATAACACAGTTTTAAACTTTGTCGCTATAATAGCACGACTTGACTTCACTTACGTGGACAAGACACCTGTTCGCTTCATCAAACAAAAATTGGGAATACTTAGACAGGGAGAATTATCTCTCCTGGAGTACTACGACGAGATTGAAAAGATCCTTACACTTCTTACTAATAAAACTTTGATGACACATGATGCGTCTACAGCTTTCGCTCTTAATGAGCAATTCAGGGAAGATGCATTGCATTCTTTCGTAGGTTTCGCCGGCAAGGCCCAAAACTTTGCCAATTGCGCTTGCACTGGCACAAGAGGCCGAAGCTAGCAACGATTACGCCAATTTTGCCGCTACCTTCGCAAGGGCTGCGGAAGACAGGAAGAGGTACACGCAAGACTCTCATGTTCCACCGAAAAAGTTGATAATCATACAAATCAGGGTCAAGTAAAGAATCCTCACTATAGTAAAAAACAAAATTATACTGCCAAGAGTGGTCAAAATATCAGACAAACCAATTACAGTTCGAAATCTAAAATCCATAATCGGAACCAGACTCAGTATGCGGAACCAATGGAGGTGGACCCATCCACATCAAGATTCAGGCAACCAACCGCGTTTCAACAACGCAAACCTCATACAAATTCGATGCAAAGTCGTCAAAACATAAACCATAATACGATTGCATCAGATAGTAACGAGGGTTATAAAGTAAAGGCAGAAGATGCTGTCACACTTGTAGCATGTTCTGGAATAATATATATTAATAATATAAAGCAAGTGTATTTGCCTCCTAAGTAACATAACCACCCATGAGTGCATGGTGCTGGACAATTGCTGTGTAGGCAAATATAACACGCGAGTTATGCAACCAAGTAAAGCAAATGAGCTTATGCATGATTATGCTGATAACAACGAGATCAGCATAATCATGCAGAGGTACTTGAACCAAGCTCAAGTTTCAAAAGCATAAGCAACAATGTTGTTTATGCTTGATCAGCGATTTACAAAAGAACGAAATGGGCATTTGCATATGCCAAAGAAAAATATATTTTTTAGTCTTAAGATCCAATTGTAAATGGACAGAAGTCCAAGTTTCAAATAAATTAATAAATAAAAGATATCTCAAGATATCTAAAGAATAAAATTGTTCTTTTAATATTTAACAAAAATATAATTTCAAATAAATTAGTAAATAAAAGATATCTCAAGATATCTAAAGAATAAAGTTGTTCTTTTAATTTTTAACAAATATAATTCGCGCGGCCACTCTGGCCCAAGATGCAATATGATACATCCTCACTTTTCCGCTGCGGCGGCATATTCATATTCATATTCCCATACATATGCTTATGTAAACATTCATACACTTATACATAAATATGTTTATACATAAGCATACCGCGCCTCTGCCTGCATTGCTAGCAGCGCAGCTACGCGGTCTTAGCTTTAATCAACAATTGTATTAGAATTAAGAATCATTGAAGAAACAGAACTTAAACAAAGAAGTACATTGAATAAAGACAACTCAAACCTAAAAGAAGTCTCTCTTGCGCATTTATTAATATTACACGATAAGAGGATTGATGACACCGTTGAGTTAATCCTACACGCTACAGTGGAGTACAACCGCTCCATTCATTCAGTAACAGAGAATAAACCAATTGAAGTCATACACACCACGACTGAAGATGTCAGGGTACAAGTAAGAAACCGGATAGAAAAGGCCCAACAGGCACAATTAAAGAGAAATAACCCGTACAGGCAGAACAGAGTTTTCGATGTCGGGGAAGAAGTCTTCGAAAAGGCAAATAAGCGGCTAGGGAATAAGTTAACTCCGCTATGTTCGGAGGAGGTTATTCAAGCAGACCTAGGAACGTCTGTCTTAATTAAAGGGAGAGTGGTCCATAAGGATAATTTCAAATAAGACTTCGATTTGCCCAATGAACTGTTTATGTTTTTGCCCTTTTCTTTTCGTGAGTTTTCACTTTTATTTTTTGGTTACTTTTAATTAGGAGTTTATTTTATACTTGCACTTGCATTGCTAGATTTAATCATCATTTTTTAACTTGCAGGATTGTCGGTTTGATTATTGCCTTATTAGCGGCAGCGAATGCGCGGGTAAACGATTACTCCCATTCGAGGTAGATTCCGATTGTTGACGGAAATGTATTTGTTTGGGAACAGAGAGGATACATCAGGCACTCGACGAATTTAACTGAGCTTGAAAATATAATGATAGAAACAAAAAGGTTGTCCGAGTTGTTTCCACAGTCCCACATGCGTAAATTGCTGGACGTGGATATTGGTCATGCAAGAAGTCTGTTGTCCGCATTGCAAGTCCATCACAGAATGGCTAGAAGCTTAGATTTTATTGGTACAGCACTCAAGGTTGTAGCTGGCACCCCTGATGCAGCTGACCTTGAAAGAATTAAAATGACAGAAAGTAAATTGATCGAATCAAATAATAGACAGGTTGTAATTAATACAGAGATGCAGAAGCAAATAAACCTACTTACAGACACAGTGAACCAACTGATTAAAGCGGGAAAGAATGAACTATATGACACCCCACATTTGTGTGAGGCACTATTAGCTAGAAATAGAATGTTGATTACAGAACTCCAAAATTTAATGCTTACAATTACACTTGCAAAGTACGACATAATAAATCCCACTATATTCGATCGTAACGACATAAAGGTTGTGCTGACCGAATATTTCACAGAAGTTCCGTTAGTAAGCTTACTGGAGGCCTCTTGTATCAAGGTACTCCAGTCACAGGAAATAATCCATATTATAGTAGATTACCCTAAGATTAAGTCCGTCTGCAAAAAAACAAAAATTATCCCTGTATCCCAAAACCGGACAGTTCTGCCAATTCCAGAAGATATAGTGGCCGAATGTGAAGAAGAGATCCAGGCTGTCACTAACTGCGTCACCACTACCTATGCGGCGATCTGTGAGCTGTCATCAAGGGACACTTGCGCTAAAGGAATACACTCCGGAGGCGTTGCCCATTGTCATACCCAACCCAGTCATCTGGAACCAGTAGTTGTGGTAGACGACGGGATTATAGTGCTTAACGAAATAGCGGCACAGGTCAGCACTGATGGCAGTCCAGTGGTGTCAGTAAATGGCACCTATCTAATAACGTTTGAGAAGTCGGCTAACATAAATGGCATGAGATACACCAACCAGAGGAAGGTACTGAGTAAAATGCCAGGCATCGCTGCTTCACCTCTGCTCAACATCATCGGTCACACTCCTTCCCTCAGCCTTCCACTCTTGAGCAGGATGAACAACCAAAATCGAGAGGTCATCAATGAGCTTCAAGAGAAGGTGGAGGCTTTCGGATCACCCAAGGCATGGTGCATCATGGGTTTCCTGGCGAGTCTGATGGTGAGCGTAATCATTAAGGATGAACGAGGACGTCCATAACTCAAAGGGGGGAGTAGTTAACGAATGTTAACGTCTTGCAACAAATTAAATAAATTGTTAAACTGTTGCCAAGACATTTTCATTCTACAATCAATTCTCCATATTTTTGCCGACTCAGCGGAATATTCTGAGCATTCGGTTGGCATGGTCAGCGCTGGTAACCTGAGCCTTGCGCAACTATTGGCAAGGTCAGCATTATCATTGTTCAGTCGGCCTGCAGACTGCCTGAATTTCTGGCTGTAGACTTTAAGTTTTATATGTTTAGTTTTAGTTTGTATTTTTACTTTCAGTTCAATATTGAATAAAGAAGACACAACTTGTGTTTATTGTACTCCGGCAACAAGCCGTTATTTTGTTATTTAAATTGAGACATTGCTGAGCCACAAGGCCAGTAATAAGAAGACGAAGTCAAGTCTTCCATCATAATCGACATAATTGGACGATCACCAATAGAAGTCATTACTAACCCAAAGGTTGTGGACATCGTGGGACAACCTAATTTAATTAACTTGTATATATAAGTTAACACATCCGGCCTGACATAAGTCATTGGCCAGAATTCTGCACAGGCAGCAGAGCTGCAACTATATTTTTGCTTGCCATGCAATTCCTTTCCGCTGCCAAAGCTACACGCGCCGATGTCGCGAACTTGATCCATGCAGCTTAATTGCTGATACAGCAAATATAGGTCAGGGCTAGCTTACTTTAAGAATATTTTGTACACTTAGTGCCAGTCTTAAAAGAACAATAAAACTCGGAAGTTCAATAAATAAATCCATCTCCTAACTTAGTGACATCGCACAAGTAGAGGATTATAATAATTGGCGCCCAACGAATTGTCTTAAGTACTCACAAAAAAACCCTGGGCAAGGAGTTAAAACTGTCAGATCGGCATTTTGAACTTGCAAGGAAAAAAATCAACAAGTTATATAAAATAACTAAAACAAAAAACAGCAACGAAAAATTATCAACCAAAATCAAGAAGTTGTAATAAATATCTACAACGAGAAAATAATCAACAAAGAAAATCAACAAGTTATAATAAATAACTGCAGAAGAAGACAACCAACAGTAATTTCAAAGAAGACAACCAACAGCAATTTCAAAGAAGACAACACATAGCAGCAAACTATTATACATAAAATATTTTCCACATATTTAAAAGAAAAACAAGGTTTGGATACTATGCCTTTTATTGCTAGGACCAATGACAACCGGAAAGATAACGGACTACTCGAACTCTGAATACATCCCAATACTGGACGGAAACGCTATCATTTGGAAAGATTTTGAAATCCTCAGACACTCAACTAACCTTACGTTGTACGCGGAAATTACCGAGGAGAGAACTTCATTGATGGTTCATTTCCCTTTATCTCATATGCTATTAATCCTGGAGTCCGACGTAAATCATATAAGAACACTATTGGAAACAGTTAGCATTCATCATAGACAAACTAGGAGCATCAATATACTAGGAACAACCCTAAAGATAATAGCAGGAACACCAGATTTTAATGATTTCGAAGAATTGAAATTACAACAAAAAGAACTAGCAAATTCAATAAATAGGCAGGCATCAATAAATACAAAGGTTCAGGAGAAAATAAATAAATTAACAGAGTCAGTAAATAGCATCATTAAATTTGCAAAAGAGAAACAGATCGAGACAGGTGAACTTTACCGAACTTTACTCAATAGAAACAGAATTATAATTTCGGAACTTGAGACTCTAATATTGTCAATTACACTTGCAAAGATACAAATAGTGAACCCGGTAATTTTTGATTCAGAGGACTTAAAGAAAATCGTAAATGAGCACTCTGCAGGGTTAACTATAACTGATCTAATTGAAATATCTCTTGTTAATGTAATATTAGATAATAATTTCTTACATTTTATTATTAAATATCCCAACCCTAGTTTAGTTTGTAAAAAAATAACCCTGTTTCCAGTTCAGAAAAACGGAAACAGAAACTACACTTCGACGGAAATAATAACGTCGCAGACTGCGAAAACAATATAATACCAATCACAAATTGCACCGCTACGCTCACCTCCACATTCTGCAAGCAACTAAATTCTACAACCTGCGCTCCACTCAGGAGGCATTGCACACTGCGACACCCGTCCCAGTGATTTACAACCGATGGAGATGATCGATGACGGAATCATTATTATAAATGAAGACATGGCCGTAATCCAAACGGAGAGCGGCGCCAACACAACAATCCACGGAACTTATTTGTTGACGTTTGATGAGGAAATTCAAATAAATGGGTCTCTTTATAGAAACACTAAAAATATCGTCAAAAGGCACCCAGGCTCACCAACGTCAACCACACTCAATATTACTGGCCATAGGAAAATTTTGAGCATGCCATACCTTCAAAGATTGAACTTTGAAAACCTTCAACATATTGGCAGCATCGAGAAGAACCTGAAATTATGGCCTGTGATAATGATCACCCTATTTGTCATCATTCTAGCCGCTGTATTCATTGGTTATAAAACCTTAAAAAAATGGAGAAACAACAGAAAGCAAGCATCGCTACGTATTGTCATTGACACCCTGAGGAAAACCGGGGACGGCCTTCGAACTAGCGAGAGAGGAGTTAACACATCCGGCCTGACATAAGTCATTGGCCAGAATTCTGCACAGGCAGCAGAGCTGCAACTATATTTCTGCTTGCCATGCAATTCCTTTCCGCTGCCAAAGCTACACGCGCCGATGTCGCGAACTTGATCCATGCAGCTTAATTGCTGATACAGCAAATATAGGTCAGGGCTAGCTTACTTTAAGAATATTTTGTACACTTAGTTTCAGTCTTAAAAGAACAATAAAACTCGGAAGTTCAATAAATAAATCCATCTCCTAACTTAGTGACATCGCACAAGTAGAGGATTATAATAATTTATATATATATAAGTTATCATCAATCAGCAATCTCAATAGCGGAAATGATTGCGACATAGTTGCAATTGTTTGGTAAGCAGTTTAGCTGGCTGCGTGGACGACTGAAATAGGATCCTCCAGCTAAGGCGCATTGGGCAATCAGAATTTGGACGGCACGAGGTGCCGGGTCAGCGGTTATTGACCGCTGCTGGGGTGGGGTTTCTTGGGTTTGGTTAAATTTAGTTAACTTTAGTTTTCTAGTTTCTCTTCAAACCGATTAGTAGATCGAGTAAATAAAAAATAATAAAATTCCAAACAGTGACTTTAATTAACTGGCGCCCAACGGCTAAAACAAAATAAAGCACAAAAAATAGAGCTCCGTAGACAAAAAAAGAGTCTCCGTTAATATACCGCGAATCCACAAAATAAGTAAAGAACACCAACGCGTGTGAACCCGCTTTTGTAAAAATACAAAACATAATTAATTATAAAAAAAAACAAAAAGTGTAAATCCACAAAGAAAAGAACACATAATAAAGAGCATCGAATTACTGTTAGTGCTCATAACCGCATGACCTACACGATCTTGCTGCCAATTAAGTACTTCGAATTGCTGTCATCGCTACACGACTTTGCCAGTGAGGCATAGTTTATTTAACTAAATGTATTTCATGTAAGTGAATGTTTATTTTTGATTTCTTGAAAAATATAATAAATATAAAATACCGATTTAATTCGGTTGGCTCTTTGATGTGTAAAAATAAATAAAAAAAAATTAATAAATATATTTTTCTATGACAAATATCGATTACGGTAGTGACGAAGAGTTAGCTAGGTTGTGCGAAAGAACCGACTTTAATTCAAAAGGTGACAAAAATATAAAAATAATGAACTCAAACGAGGTAGTAAGTGCAGTACAGGAGGCTCTAGCCGCTCAGGCAGAGCAATTAGAAAGAAAATTTACAGAACGAATTGACGATTTAACTAAGCAGGTTAATGACTTTAAGCTTTCGACACCAGATGTAGAGGTGTACGAAATGGTTAAAATAATACCGGGAGTGGAGTGCAAAGAACCACTCGATATAGTTAGATCTCTTCCAGATTTTAATGGTAGTCAAGTAGAATATGTTTCGTGGCGATCTGCGGCCACTTTTGCATATGATTTATTCCGACCCTACAATGGCAGCTCAACACATTATCAAGCTGTAGGGATAATAAGAAATAAGATCAAAGGTACAGCTAGTTCAACACTTGCCTCATATAACACAGTTTTAAACTTTGTCGCTATAATAGCACGACTTGACTTCACTTACGTGGACAAGACACCTGTTCGCGTCATCAAACAAAAATTGGGAATACTTAGACAGGGAGAATTATCTCTCCTGGAGTACTACGACGAGATTGAAAAGATCCTTACACTTCTTACTAATAAAACTTTGATGACACATGATGCGTCTACAGCTTTCGCTCTTAATGAGCAATTCAGGGAAGATGCATTGCATTCTTTCGTAGGTTTCGCCGGCAAGGCCCAAAACTTTGCCAATTGCGCTTGCACTGGCACAAGAGGCCGAAGCTAGCAACGATTACGCCAATTTTGCCGCTACCTTCGCAAGGGCTGCGGAAGACAGGAAGAGGTACACGCAAGACTCTCATGTTCCACCGAAAAAAGTTGATAATCATACAAATCAGGGTCAAGTAAAGAATCCTCACTATAGTAAAAAACAAAATTATACTGCCAAGAGTGGTCAAAATATCAGACAAACCAATTACAGTTCGAAATCTAAAATCCATAATCGGAACCAGACTCAGTATGCGGAACCAATGGAGGTGGACCCATCCACATCAAGATTCAGGCAACCAACCGCGTTTCAACAACGCAAACCTCATACAAATTCGATGCAAAGTCGTCAAAACATAAACCATAATACGATTGCATCAGATAGTAACGAGGGTTATAAAGTAAAGGCAGAAGATGCTGTCACACTTGTAGCATGTTCTGGAATAATATATATTAATAATATAAAGCAAGTGTATTTGCCTCCTAAGTAACATAACCACCCATGAGTGCATGGTGCTGGACAATTGCTGTGTAGGCAAATATAACACGCGAGTTATGCAACCAAGTAAAGCAAATGAGCTTATGCATGATTATGCTGATAACAACGAGATCAGCATAATCATGCAGAGGTACTTGAACCAAGCTCAAGTTTCAAAAGCATAAGCAACAATGTTGTTTATGCTTGATCAGCGATTTACAAAAGAACGAAATGGGCATTTGCATATGCCAAAGAAAAATATATTTTTTAGTCTTAAGATCCAATTGTAAATGGACAGAAGTCCAAGTTTCAAATAAATTAATAAATAAAAGATATCTCAAGATATCTAAAGAATAAAGTTGTTATTGGCATAGGCATAGGCATAGGCTAGATACAGAGATAGAAACTATAAAAATCAAAATAAGATCCATAACCCCAAATTCGCTAGCAAGACAAAAACGCGGCCTTATCAACGCAATAGGAAAAACTCAGAAGTGGCTCACAGGTCTCATGGATGATGACGATAGGGAAATCATTATGAATCATCTCCTTAATAACCAAGAAAACCAAAATAACATAATTAACAATATTAACAAACAAGTAAAAATAAATAACGACTTACAAAATTCTATTAACACACTTAAAGAAGTAATATTGGATGACAGGGAATAAATAACCAAAACTCTTAACAACATTGAGACATATAATACCATGCTCAGAACAGACATAATGTATCATGACCAGCTGTTGAAGTTGAAATTTTTGCATGATAAGGTAAACACCATCTTGGACACAATAGCGTCAGCTAAATATAACCTCTTTCACCCCTCAATACTAACGAACGAAGAGTTTATACTTTATAATATAGATTTTTACAAAATTAAATTAATCCGCATGGGAGTCATGACCTATGACACTAATATAATCATAGCAATCAAAATACCAACTAACATAATAACTACCACAATATTCTTAATAACCCCACTAACTAATCAGAAGAACAAAAGAATCGACATGAGTCCCGAAAGAGTAATAAAAATAGAGAACAAAACTTATACATATGAGGAACAGAAAACAATAAATGAACTCAAACTTAGCTCTAACTGTATAATTAAAAGAAATTGTAAAATGATAGAAGATATAGAATTTAAGACAAAATTAATAAACGAAGGTACATTGTTAATAAGTAATGCACAAGATAATGAAATTCAATACAATTGCAACAATACCACCAATAGCGAAATATTAAGAGGAAACTTCCTCATAGAATTCACAAATTGCACAGTCCTCATAGATGAAATATACTACAAAAATAGCCAAGAAATTTATATACAATCATTTGCCAATGAAGAAGAGGAGGAAAACTCATTTAACTTCACCGAAAAGCAGACGTTTAAAGAAATCGTATTAAAAGTAATAGAAAACACAAAAACAATTAAAGAAATAAAAATACAAACAATAGTTTCCAACAGTTTTGGCATAGCATCAATTACTCTTGTACTCCTCTTCATAGGAATATATTCCTATAACAAATGTAAAAGAGAAATCCAGGAGAATCCCTCATCAAAGGGGGGAGGAGTTATGCAACCAAGCAAAACAAATGAGCTTATGCATGATTATGCTGATAACAATGAGATCAGCATAATCATGCAAAGGTACTTGAACCAAGCTCAAGTTTCAAAAGCATAAGCAACAATGTTGTTTATGCTTGATCAGCGATTTACAAAAGAACGAAATGGGCATTTGCATATGCCAAAGAAAAATATATTTTTAGTCTTAAGATAAAATTGTAAATGGACAGAAGTCCAAGTTTTCAATAAATTAATAAAAGATATCTGAAGATATCAAAAGAATATTATTATTCTTTTATTTTAAATTTTAACAAATATAATTCCCGCGGCCACTCTGGCCACTCTGTGTAAACATTCATACACTTATACATAAATATGTTTATACATAAGCATACCGCGCCTCTGCCTGCATTGCTAGCAGCGCAGCTACGCGGTCTTAGCTTTAATCAACAATTGTATTAGAATTAAGAATCATTGAAGAAACAGAACTTAAACAAAGAAGTACATTGAATAAAGACAACTCAAACCTAAAAGAAGTCTCTTGCGCATTTATTAATATTACAACTTGCAAAAGCCAACCTTATTAGCCCGGTTATTCTCAATGATCCAGATGTCCAAGAAATCAAGAATGGACATCTCACCAATATAATTATATCAGATATCTTAGAAGTAGCAAATATTAAGGCTTTCCAAAATAATGACATTTTATATTTTCTAATTAAATATCCAAATCCGAAACTAGTATGTAAGAAAATCATTGTTTTTCCTGTTCAACATAAAAATGTAGTTTTTGATTTAGATAAGAATAGCATAGTCGCAGATTGTGGCACGGAGTCGTACGATGTTACTGAATGTGATGTGGCAGTCAGCACTACCTTTTGCAGAAAAATAGCAACACTTAACTGTGCACAGAAACTCATCTCCGGGACACTAGCAACATGTGGCACTTGATCAAGCCACCTTGATACACTGATAATAGTGGATGATGGAACGGAGTCTGACAAATTTACAAAACATACATAGGTCAGCTTCGATCCAAGTTGATTTCGAGTTCCATCATCAGCAGTGGTACCACATTGATTATAATTGTTGCGGTAGTCCTCATATTATTCGAGGTCCGTCGCCGTTGGAAACAAGACACCAAACAAAGCTGATCAACGACCTTCAGGCTGCCTTAAAGAAGTCCGGGGACGGCCTAACCTTAGCTGAGGGAGAAGTTATCATCAATCAGAATTTGGACGGCACGAGGCGCCGAGTCAGCGGTTATTAACCGCTGCTGGGGTTTCTTGGGTTTGGTTAAATTTAGTTAACTTTAGTTTTCTAGTTTCTCTTCAAACCGATCAGTAGATCGAGTAAATAAAAAATAATAAAATTCCAAACAGTGACTTTAATTAACTTATATATGCATGTATAAGTTAACCCCAACGTCCGGCCATCCGCTGAATCAGCGCTTCCCACGTTATGCGCTGCCTAACAATAAATAAAATATATTTTAACAAATATCTTAATTGGCGCCCAACAGTGGTATAAAGTGAATGAAAATTCCAAAAACAAACAAATTAAAAAGTTTTAATTCGGCAGTGTTTAATTCTGCAAAACACTAAGGAAAATTATATCGTAAACACAATTACAATAAACGAACAATAATAATTCTGCAAAGTGCTAAGAATATCGTAAAAATCACTAAAAAGTGAGATTTTCAACTTCATAAAAAAAAAAAGAAGAAACAACATCAAAAAAAGTAATCACACATAGAAAAGAAAAAGAAAGAATTTTCCCTTTTTTTGGAAATACAAATTAAAAAAAGACACGGCACCGGGCTGGTGACGGCAGCGGTGAGGGAAGACCCCAACTGAACCGAAAAACAAAAAAGACCAGAGGACTTGTCGGCGGCAAATCAACGACTCCATTATTAACAAAAAAAAATTAATCACACAATTTGTTTGGAAATTATGTAAGTAGAGTGAGTGCCCATTTGCTATTTACTATTTATTGCCGTTACTTGAATGACAAAACACAAATATTTTTTGGGAAATTTAAACCATTTTCAAAAAAGTAAGATTGCAAATAAAACTAATGAAAAGTTACAAGAGTGAAATTTTTTTCCGATTTTATAAAATATTAATAAAAGAGTTCTGTGTCTATGAGTGATTCGGAGGTTGACTTATTGTGTCAATCATTTAAAAAGTTAAGGCCAAGTAGTTCAGGCCCATATTCCAAAGCTATCAATTTATTTAACAATTTAATTTAAGAAAAAACAATTAAAAAAATGGATCCAGAACAGTTGCAACAAATTCTTACCGCCGTAACTAGTACATTGGCGACACAAAAAATAGAATTAGAAAACAAAATATTAAATATCACAAATGAAATTGAAAATATGAGAGTACAGGTTCCCGCAGTAGAAGCATACAGGGAAGTAGAAGTTGTACCAAGTATCAGGTGTGAAGAGTCTTTAGATGTCGTCAAGTCCCTGCCAGATTTTGAGGGTAGACATGAGACATATGTAGCATGGCGGAAAGCTGCGCATGTCGCATATAAAATTTTTAAACCATATGACGGGAGTTCTAAACACTATCAAGCGGTAGCGATCATAAGAAACAAAATAAAAGGGTCAGCAGACAATGTATTGGCGTCGTTCAATACTGTATTGAATTTTGATGCAATTATTGACAGATTAGACTTTATATACGCGGACAAAAGACCTATAAGTTAACACATCCGGCCTGACATAAGTCATTGGCCAGAATTCTGCACAGGCAGCAGAGCTGCAACTATATTTCTGCTTCCCATGCAATTCCTTTCCGCTGCCAACGCTGCACGCGCCGATGTCGCGAACTTGATCCATGCAGCTTAATTGCTGATACAGCAGATATAGGTCAGGGCTAGCTTACTTTAAGAATATTTTGTACTCTTAGTCTTTAGTCTAAAAAGAACAATAAAGCTCGGAAGTCCACTAAATAATTTACCTCCCTACTAAGTGACATCGCACAAGTAGAGGATTATAATAATTTATAGACTGGGTTCTTCAGCGTCTAAACGATGCAAACATGAAAGTTGCTGAAGAAAAGTCACATTTCTTCAAAAGTAGCGTAGAATATCTTGGTTTCACCGTTTCAGGAAACGGAATCTCTTCTTCACCAGATAAAGTAAAAACAATTAGGAGTTACAAAATTCCTGAGACCCTGTTCGGGCTCCGTTCTTTAGACCCTTGGGAAACATTTTTTAGCCTGTGTCGACAAATTTTGTAAATTTGCGGTAACGCAACCAATTCCTTCACGAGCAACGATAGACATTAAGCCGCCACTGTTACAGTTAATTAATATTTTTCCGGCAGCTAGCACAATGTATTGCGATAATGAAAGATCTTTAAACTCTGAAACAGTGAAAACACTACTTCAAAATAACTTTCAAGTCTCTATCGTCAATGCTCCCCCTTTAATGGTCAGGTAGAACGATTCCACAGCACTCTTATTGAAATCGGAAGGTGCTTAAAATTGGATAAGAAAATTTAGGACACAATAGACCTTATGTTAATAGCTACAATCCAATACAACAGGACAATACAATTGGTCCATAAGGACAATATTAGATAAAAATAGGAAAAACAAGTTTAAACAAGAATTAAGAAGTATCGTTTCGTTTTACTTTAGGATTCTTTTAGTACTTCTCGTAACAGCGGTGACGGCCAAGTTAACGGACTTTACCAACACTAGAACGCAGTTGCAAATTAATAAAATAACTGACACAGTCAACACACTAATAAAAACGTCCAAGAGTACTCAAATTGACACAGGGCATCTTTTTTAAATTGAACTATCTAGAAATAGAATAATCATATAAGAATTACAGAACATTATACTTGCAGTCTCACTGGCCAAAGTAAATATTGTAAACCCAATCATTCTAAATTTTGAAGAAGTAATTAAATTAGTAAATGAGCACTTTTCGAATGTAAGCATTCCTGCAATTATTGAAGTATCTAGCATTAAGGTCATTCAAAATTCGGAATACCTATATTTTATTATTAAGTTCCCAAAGCCTAGTTTGGAGTGTAGGAAAATATTCCCCGTCCAGAAAAACGGCATAACGCTTCGACTGGGAGAAGACAATAATGTGGGCGCATGCGGTGATCGGATTGTAGCACTAGCAAATTGCAACAAGGCCGTCTCTACGTCGTTCTGTCAACTGTCCCTGACAGAGACATGTGCGAAACAGCTGCATTCTGGAGGCACGGCGCACTGCGAGACTCAGCCAAGTCATTTGGATGCCATTACAATTGTGGATGAAGGCATCCTGATAATAAACGACGTGACGATGTCGATTTGTGAGAATGACGAAAAGGAACTCACTGTGAATGGGACTTATCTCATTACTTTCACAAACGAAGTACGATTGAACGGATCTGTCTATAAAAATTACAATGGCATTTCTAGGGGCACTTCTAGCTCAGCGGCATTGTCACTTGAAAACATTACCGGCCACCAAGAGGTGCTCAGTCTCCCGTATCTCCACAGATTGAACAACGAGAACTTAAAATATATTGGAGACTTGGAGTCAAAACTGGTGTCTCGTCCCATATTATCAGGAGCCGTCTCTCTATGTCTGGTTGCAATCTGTTGCATTGTATTAGGACTCTGCCACATAAGGAAACAACGCCTAACACAGAGCGGTCTCCGAACCCTAATCGAAAGCCTGGAAAAGAACGAAGACGTTCATAACTTAAGTAGGGGAGGATTTAACCCAAACGTCCGGCCATCCGCTGAATCAGTGCTTCCCACGTTATGCGCTGCCTAACGTTGGGTAAGCAACCGAAAAAGTAATGCGAGATCTTGCACATGCCGCAAGATCAGCATTTTAATAATTATGTAGACACTGCAGGCTAGGCAGAATTATAATTTGTCTTTTAGCTTAAGTTTAGTCTTAACCAGAACTCCAAGCGCACACAACTGTGGCTTGCAACAATTAACAATAAATAAAATATATTTTAACAAATATCTTAATTTATATAAGTTAACAACATAGTTAACGAACAACCCTCGCCGCGGATATGATACACGCGCGGAGGTTTAATGTTGAGTCAGGAGTTTGTTGTGTTGCGCAAATATGTTGCTGGCCATGGCAAAGCAATGCATTATGTCAACGAAGCGTCTGCATGCCATGAGAGTTCCGCGTGGCAATATTTTGCTGACACCCAATTTTAATATTTCATTTCTTAGCTTAAGTTTCTTTTGTTAGTTTTAGTCTTGTATGAATATCCAACCCGCATTAGCGGTTAATAAACATTACTCCGGTTAACACCGTCAAAATAATTGCGTTTCAATGCTAAGCTCATGCTAGCAAAGAATGATAATAATTACTGGATGATAAAAAAGTAAGTGTCGCGCATAACTACCCAACTAGCACGCGTACCTCAACTTATTAATTGGCGCCCAACTAAAGAGAGAACTCTGCCCAAGAAAATCAAAAAAAGAAGCCTGTGCAGCCAGCACCGGCAACGCGAACGAGTGGACCGGCAGCGCTACAAAGAGCGCCCAACAATATATGTTTATAAGATAACTATGCGCTGCGTCGCACATTTTTTTCATTGCACTGTGATGCATATTTTTATACCTTTGCAAAAAAGGTATATTAATTTTGGTCAGAAGTTTGCAACGCATAGAAGGAAGCATCTCCGACTATATAAAGTATATATATTCTTGATCAGCACGATGAGCTGAGTTCATTTAGCCCTGTCCGTCTGTCCGTATGTCCGTCTGTCCGACTGTCTGTCTGTCCGTCTGTCCGAATGTCCGTCTGTCTGGATCAACGCAATCTCCTCCGAGACCCTTAAAGCTACAGAGCTGAAATTTTGCACCTAGGCTTCTTTTTGCTGCAGGCATTGTATATCTCGGAATCATTCTGATCGGATGACTATATCATATAGCTCCCATAGGAACGATCGGTCGTGAATGAGCTTTAATCTCAATAACTTTGTTGTTTTCCAACGAAATATCACGAAAGTCGGTATTTGTGAGTTTTATATACTTCTCAACATATCTATCAAGTTTTATGAAAATCGGTTGATTATATCATATAGCTCCCATAGGAACGATCGGTCTTGAAAATGGATTTCGTGCTATAACTTGGTTGTTTTAAAAGCGATTATCACCAAATTTGGTATTTATGAGTTTTATATACTTTCTATCATATCTGGCAAGTTTTATCAGAATCGGGGCACTATATCATATAGCTCCCATAGGAACGATCAGCCAAAAAATTGGTTTTAGTTGAAAATCTTTGATATTTTAATAGCGATTCTGTCGAAATTTGGTATTTGTAAGTTTGGTATATATAAAAATGTGTCTGTTGAGTTTTAACAGAATCGGCCGACTATATGATATAGCTCCTATAGGAACAATCAGACCAAAACAAAATTTTTTTTTACTTGTTAGTTTTTTTCTTGGAGCCACGGGCATGATTAGCTTTATATACTTTCTTATGATTCTGGTTATTTATATGTAATTGAAAAGAACAGTTTGCAAAGGTATCCAAACTTCGGCGTGGCCGAAGTTAGCCCATCCTTCTAGTTTTATTTAAAATTAATAATATTTGTGAAATTGTGCGGCATTAAAGCTGTTCAATTAGAGTGTGGCCTGAAAACCACACGCAAAAATAGGTAGGGGTATATGTAAACAAAAAAACCCATTAAAGAAAAACCATAATATTCTTCTAAAAAAAAAAAAAAAAGAAAAAACCCATTAAACAAAACCTTAATATTCTTCTAAAAAAAAAAAAAACCCTTTATGTTTTAAGCAAAAAGAAAAGAAACGAAGACAGCGAACCCTAGTAAGCAGAGCCATCAACCCCTGGCAAGAAGATAACAAGTGCAGATAACAGAGTAGTTCTTAAACTTAACCTACCCCAACATAAAAATTTGCTAAACAAACATGTAAGTGAATGTTCGAATAAGATAAGATTGCCAAAGAAAAATTTCATTTTATATATCCATTTTGGCTTTTTACAAAAAAAAGAAAACAAATTTCCATTTTTTCAATAATTAATTAATGCAAAAGAAATTCATCTGTAAAAACAAGAAACAAAACCAAAAAATTTTTTTTCAAATAAACAAAGTAATTAAATCTAATTAAACGATTGTGAAACATTTGATTCAGACAAACGCCAACGCAAGCACGGTTTACGAAAACATTTCATTCATTAACGTCTCATGAGTTGGTCCTATAGGGATATAAAAGTAGAAGTAGATAGTGAGGACGATCTAGATATAGGTTTCGCACCAGTAGTAAACGATTCTATAGAAATGGACGCAGAAACCTTAAGAGCAACAATTCAAAACGCGCTCATAGAGCAAGAAAGGCGATTACGACAGGAATTTCAGACCGAGCTCCAAAATGTTAGGAGCCAAATGAGTGCCCTTAGGATAGAGGCACCACAGGTAGAAGTGTACCAAAAAGTAACAATAGATCCCAGCATTAGATGCGAGGTAAAATTAGATATAGTCAAATCAGTACCGAATTTTAATGGGGATCACGAAGAGTACGTGTCGTGGAGGCAAGCGGCCATCGATGCATACGAAATATTTAGGAGATATGCGGGTAGCGAGGCGCATTATGAGGCAGTCGCGATTCTGAAAAATAAAATTAGTGGGCCGGCGAGGGCTATCCTCACGTCCCATAATACAGTCTTGAATTTCGATGCAATCATCGCAAGATTGGACTGCACGTATGCAGATAAGACGTCTCTGCGAGTGCTGAGGCAGCAATTAGAACTGGTTAGGCAAGGAGATTTGAGCTTAATGAGTTATTATGATGAAGTCGAAAAGAAACTTACGTTAGTAACAAACAAGATCGTCATGACGCATAATGAACCGGCCGCATCGATCCTATGCGAGGAAATAAGGGATGACGCCCTACACGCCTTTATGGCAGGCCTTAGGAGGGCCCTTAAAGCATTGGTCATACCGGCAAAACCAAGGGATTTACCGTCAGCGCTAGCAGCAGCTAGGGAAGCTGAAAACAGCCTCGAAAGGAGTGCATTTGCAGCATCCTACGCAAAGGTAGTGGAAGAGAGAGGAATTACCAATGAGAATAACAAAACAAACCGCAACCAAATCAGACAGGGAAAAACTTACGATAGGAACCCCCACTTCACTGGGAATCGAACCCAGAACACTAGGCCGGAAGCAAGGCAACCAGCAAATGATAGGGATTCGCGCTTCAAGTCTCAAGTACAGCCCATGGATGTCGACCCTTCGACATCGAGATTTAGACAGCCGACGAACTGGCGGAAGGAGCAATCCCCACAGAACGAGGGTCTCAAGAGACAAAACACATCAGAGCGTAGGTCTGATTATAGGCGCCAGAAGATAAATAATATTAACCAGGAAAATCGCGCCAAAGAAGAAAACGAGTATAAGGAAAAGGTCGAAACCACACAGGCCGAATTAGATAACGTAGAGAGTTTAGCCGATGAAGATGATATGCTCAATTTTTTGGAGAGCACTCCCGATTGCCGTACATCAAACGGCAATTGGATGACAAAACAGTAAAAATTTTAATAGATACCGGGGCGGCAAAGAATTATATAAAACCCATAAAGGGATTAAAGAATATAAGACCTGTCGAGTCCCCGTTCACTGTGAACTCTATACACGGGTCCAGTGAAATAACGCAAAAATGTTCAGTTGTAATTTTTGGCAAAATTGCCACATTTTTCATATTAAAAACCCTGGATACGTTCGATGCCATAATAGGCTTCGACCTGCTCACGCAGGCAGGGGTTAGTATGAACTTAACAACGAGTACCATAAAATATGGCAACTCAGTTGAAACGTTAAGTCATTTCAAATGCACTGACGTTAACTTTACAAAAATTAGCGACATTGTAGTCCCAGAGTCAATACAGACAGAATTCAGGGAAATGCTGCGGAAGAGAATAAAAACATTTTCGACCTCTAACGAGGCACTACCGTTCAATACTTCCGTCGTAGCCACTATCCGAACAGAGGATAAACAAGCGAGTGTGGCAGACTTCGTGAACAAAGAGATTGCGCAACTGCTAAAGGATGGCATCATAAGACCATCCAAGTCGGCATATAATAGCCCGGCATGGGTAGTCGACAAGAAAGGACTAGACAGTGAGGGTAACAGGAATAAGAGGCTAGTCATTGATTTCAGGAAGCTGAATGAAAAAACAGTCGCGGACCGTTACCCAATGCCGAATATTCAGATGATCCTAGCCAACTTAGGCAAAGCAAGGTACTTCACCACGCTGGATCTGAAATCTGGATATCACCAAATTTACCTGGCCGAAAACGACCGTGAGAAGACATCCTTCTCAGTAAATGGCGGGAAATATGAATTTTGCCGATTGCCTTTCGGATTGAAAAATGCGGGAAGCATTTTCCAAAGAGCAATCGATGATGTTCTTCGGGAACAAATAGGGAAGATATGCTACGTCTATGTAGATGACGTAATAATATTGTCAGAAAATGCAACTGACCATGTCAAGCATATCGACGTGGTACTCAAACGACTTGGTGAAGCAAATATGAGAGTAGCCAAGGAGAAGACAAAGTTCTTCAAAGAAAGCGTCGAGTATCTAGGATTCATCGTTACCAGGAATGGCGCAACGACTGATCCCGAAAAAGTAAAGGCAATTCAGGATTACCCTGAGCCCAAAAATTTGTACGCCCTAAGATCTTTTCTGGGATTAGCCAGTTATTATAGGGTATTCATTAGAGATTTCGCCTCTATAGCGAGACCTTTGACCAATGTGCTGAAAGGCCAAAATGGCACAGTAAGTAAGCATATGTCAAGAAAGGTGGCTATAGAATTCGATAGTCCACAAAAAGACGCATTTAACAGATTAAGGAACATACTAGTATCTGAGGATGTTATGTTAATGTATCCCGATTTCAAAAAACCATTTGACTTGACAACTGACGCCTCTGCCAGCGGCATTGGCGCTGTGTTATCCCAAGAAGGCAGGCCTATAACGATGATCTCACGAACGTTAAAGGCATGCGAGACACACTACGCCACAAACGAAAGAGAATTGCTGGCTATCGTGTGGGCCTTGGGTAAGCTACAGAATTACTTATATGGGACTAGGGAACTGCACATTTATACGGATCATCAGCCGTTAACATTTGCAGTTTCCGAAAGAAATACGAACGCGAAAATTAAACGATGGAAAGCGTTCATCGAAGAACATAATGCTAAGCTGCATTATAAACCCGGAAAGGAAAATTTCGTTGCAGACGCCTTATCAAGGCAAGAGCTTAACGCTCTACAAAAAGACATAAGTTCGGACGGAGCCACCGTCCATAGTGAGGAGTCCTTAACGTATACTATTAACACGTCGGACAACCCCTTGAACTGCTACAGAAATCAAATCGTCATTGAGGAAGCGCGATACCCTTCACATCGCAGAATTATTTTATTTGGCAGGAAAACCCGCCACCTAGTCCAATTCACGGACAAAGATAATTTACTCGAAACATTGAAACTTGCCGTCAATCCTGACGTCGCAAACGCATTCCACTGTGAATTGCAAGCCTTAGCAATCTTTCAACACGATCTCGTGTCACTATTTCCGGCAACTAGATTTTGGCATTGCAAGAAGATAGTTGCAGACATCACTAATAAAGATGAGCAGATAGAAATAATTCACACAGAGCATAATCGTGCGCATAGAGCAGCGCAGGAGAATGTCAAGCAAATACTTAGGGACTACTACTTCCCGAAGATGACCAAATTGGCCAACGAGGTAGTATTGAATTGTAAGGTGTGCATTACCGCGAAGTATAACCGACATCCGAAAAAACAAGAGATTGGAGAGACACCAATCCCGTCATATAGTGGAGAAATACTGCACATAGACATATTCTCCACGGACCAAAAGCTATTCTTGACTTGCGTAGATAAGTTTTCTAAATTTGCTTTGGTCCAACCGATAACTTCGAGGGCAATAATAGACCTCATAAACCCCATTTTACAAATTGTAAACATCTTCAGAAATACGAAAATCGTTTATTATGACAACGAACCATCGTTCAAGTCAGAAACGATTACCTCGCTCCTTAAGAGCCAATTTGACATAGATATGGTTAACGCACCGCCGCTCCATAGTACTTCTAATGGACAGGTGGAGCGCTTCCATAGCACCTTAGCGGAGATAGCTAGGTGCCTCAAAATTGACAAAAAAATAAGCGACACAAGCCAAGCAATCATGCGGGCAGTTGTCGAATATAATAAAATAATACACTCCGTGACAGGACAAAAGCCTTTAGAGGTGTTGCACGCGGTCCCGGAAGAATTTAGGGATCACATAAAACACAAACTTATACAGGCACAAAGAAATTCACTGGCTAGAAATAACATAAACAGACAAAACAGAGTTTTTGAGGTAGGAGAAAAAGTCTTCCTCAAAAACAATAAAAGATTGGGCAATAAATTGTCGCCGCTCTGCTCCGAAGGTACCATCCAAGCTGACCTGGGAACGTCAGTTCTCATTAAGGGGAGGGTGGTCCATAAGGATAATTTGCGATAGTGCTAAGATTAAAAACCTAAAATATAATCAATTAATAATACGACTATTTCATTTTATACAGGTTCGTCGAAATATTGCTCATGAGCGTCACCTTGACGCACGCGCGAATAACCGATTTCTCCCACGCGAATTATATACCAATTATGGATGGTGAAGTGTTAGTATGGGATAACATAGTTATATAAAACACTTGTCAAATCTAACGAATTATGCAGAAATATTACACAACACAGAAAAATTAACAGAGCATTTCCCGCAATCGCATATGCGAAAGCTTTTAGAGGTAGACATAGAGCACATTAGGAATAATTTAGCGAGCCTAACAATACACCATAGGATAGCCAGGAGTCTAGATTTCATAGGATCTGCGTTAAAAGTAGTGGCGGGAACGCCAGATGCGGCAGACTTAGAGAAAATAAAGATTACTGAGGCACAACTCATAGACGCAAGTAACAGGTAAGTGATAGTAATCACTGAAGCCCAGAAACAGATTAATCAATTAACAGATACGGTCAACACTTTAATTAAAGAAAAGAAGGGCGAATTTGTTGACACGCCCCACCTATACGAGACCCTGCTTGCTCGTAACAGAATGATAGGGTTGGAAATCCAGAATCTCATGTTAACGATCACTCTTGCAAAGGCAAACATAATAAATCCAATCATTTTTGACCATAGCGACTTAAAATCAATCTTTATCGAACATCTCACCAAGGTTCCTATAATAAGCTTAATGAGCGTGTCTAGAATTAAGATATTTCAATCCAATGATTTGATCCATACTATTGTAGAATATCCTAAAGTAAAAAATATTTGCAAAAAAGTCATGTTATTCCCAGTAGCTCACAACGACACCATCCTGCAATTGCGTAACAACGTGGTAGCTGAATGCGCTGGACAAGTTCAACCGTTAACGGAATGCGTCACTAACAACTACGCTACCTTCTGCAAAAAATCATTGCAGGAAACCTGTGCCAGCGGGTTGCATTCAGGGAAAGCCGCAACATGCCTCACACAACCTAGTCACCTAGATCCTATCACGATCGTGGATGAAGGGACTATCATCATTAATGACTCACCAGCGAACGTCAGAGTAGACGACGGCCCCCTAATTACTACCAAGGGCACTTGCCTCATAACGTTTGAACGAGATGCAGCTATTAACGAGACCGTATATCTTAACTACCATCGAATGATAAAGAAAGAGCCTGGTATTGCAGCTTCTCCACTCTTGAAGATTACTGGGCATGACCAAGTGCTTAGCTTACCGCTGCTCAAGAGAATGAATGAGCACAGCCTTGATATTATCAGGCGGCTGAGGGATGACGTAACTTCAGGAGGGACGACTAACGTGTGGCTCACGATTGGTATGGTCATTGGTCTCGTTTTCTGTGGCATCGGCGTGATACAACAGTACTGGAATCGAAGGAAAACTTCCCTTGGGTTACAGGCGTTGGCAAGGGAATATTGCGTCACCGAGGACGGCGCCGATCTTAAGGGGGGAGTAGTTAACAACATAGTTAACGAACAACCCCCGCCGCGGATATGATACACGCGCGGAGGTTTAATGTTGAGTCAGGAGTTTGTTGTGTTGCGCAAATATGTTGCTGGCCATGGCAAAGCAATGCATTATGTCAACGAAGCGTCTGCATGCCATGAGAGTTCCGCGTGGCAATATTTTGCTGACACCCAATTTTAATATTTCATTTCTTAGCTTAAGTTTTATATTCCTTCTTTTGTTAGTTTTAGTCTTGTATGAATATCCAACCCGCATTAGCGGTTAATAAACATTACTCCGGTTAACACCGTCAAAATAATTGCGTTTCAATGCTAAGCTCATGCTAGCAAAGAATGATAATAATTACCGAATGATAATAAGTAAGTGTCGCGCATAACTACCCAACTAGCACGCGTACCTCAACTTATTAATTTAGACACTGCAGGCTAGGCAGAATTATAATTTGTCTTTTAGCTTATGTTTAGTCTTAACCAGAACTCCAAGCGCACACAACTGTGGCTTGCAACAATTAACAATAAATAAAATATATTTTAACAAATATCTTAATTTATATATGCCCATGTCTCTCTCTCTCTGAGTGTGTGTGTGAGTGTGTATGTATAAGTAGTATATAACTAGTTGTCTTTGTTTAAATTTCTATCATTTTCTCCACAAAAAAAAAGACACAAACACACAAAACTAAGACCCAACAAAAAATTATAGAAATATACATACATATCTGATGCAGTAACTCAATGTCATTGGTTTTTCCCTTTTTGTTATACTTTCTTCCTGAACATTTTACAACACTGGCCGCGCCACATTCGGTTTGGCCGTCGTCGATGCTATTTCCGATAATTTAATATCAATCGGTACACGCGTATCGTATAATGTCGGTGCTTGCAATATAATGCCAGCTGTGCCCACCACCACAGCTATTGTGAATATCCAAAGGAACAGACGATCCAATACCATGGCCACATATTTCCAATCCTCTTTCACCTGAAAATCAATAAAAAAAGAAATTTTAACTATAAAGAAATTTATAAATGGTTTGAAAAAGGAAGTTTTAAATAAAAAGTATTTTATGTTTGGTAAGTAAAGTCGGTTCATATATATCTTATACATATAAATAGTTCTTAGATAAGTAAAATCAATATATATATATATATATATTATGTATACATACATATATGTATCTTATATTATATGCCAGAGGCCTTCTTATACTCTCTTAATCATATACTTCTTATAATCAAAATATTTAAAAGAAACATTTTTCTTCTTTTGTTTATAAAATAATAATTTCTATATAGTAAAGTTTTTCTAAAATTATATAATTTCTGATCCATTGGAATATATTTTATATGGAAGTTTGACTATATAGTATATATATATTATATATTTCATATTTACTTGAAATATTCAATAATATTTTACTGTCCTAAGAAATATTTGCCTCCTAAGAAAACCTTTTTATATAAATAGAATTTCTTATATATATTTCAATTTTAGTTTGTGTATAATAAATTTATATTCTCACATTCAATAATAAATATATTAATTTATTAATTTTTAGTTGCCATATTGTTTAGTTAATAAAAATGAGTTTTATTAGATGAAATTAATTACTAAATCAATAAATAAATTATTTTGTTATTTATATTTTATATCCTTTTTTGAATTTTATGTTGATTAAGTTTCTGGTATTTAAATCATTAAATGAAATAATTTCTCTCTCTCTTTCTTTCTCTTTCTCATTTCTTCTTCTTCTTTCTCATATTTATTCAGATGAATAAAAGCATATGTTGAACTCCCATTAGACGATTGGGCGTGCCAAATGACACATACTCAATGTAAATGCCATAATGATGTTGTTGTTTTGTTGTTGTTGTTGTTATTGGTGATGGTGTTGGTGTTGATGCCTCGCATATCTAAGTGTCGTTGTCCTTTGTCCGTTTTTCTCTTGTTCTTGTTCATGTTCTTGTCTTTAACTAAGACTAAGAAGAGAATACACAGACACACACACATACTATGACATTCCAATAATGATTGAATGTGTGTGTAATTTTAATAAAATACTTTCATTGGCATTTAGCTAGACACACACACACACACACACATATACAGAGAGATAGAAGAAGAAGAAGATGTAGAGACATTCATTCATTATAGGCAAAGGACCAGCAAGTTCTAATGATGTTCATAAGGCGCTTGAAAAGTCATTAAAACTTTTTGCTCGCCCATTGAGAGACTCATCTTTTGCACATGTGGCACTAAGGGAAGGGCAGAGGACGAAAGGTCAACAAAAGGGCATGCCTTAGGGCCATCATCATCATTATCAACTGGTGTCCATATACCATACGATATGTACATAGATATATATATACATAAGTATATATAGGTGTTAACAACAACAAGAACAAAAATTTTCATTCTGTTTTATATTGATTATTGGCATTTCAATAAATCCGCTCTAAGGCCGCTTTAATTTATTGCGTTAGGCCTATTAAACAGGAACAACGTCTAATACCATTGACTTTCGACTTCCGACTTCCTGTTACAGTCTCTCTCTCTCTCTCTCTCTCTTTCTCTCTGCTATATGTCGTATACATTGCCAGATTAATCCAAATGCTAAGCGGCTTTTGTGGCTCAAACCACTTGGACTGCTTTTTATTGCTGTTTTCTTTTATTCTTCGTTTCCCTTTTACTTTTTTTTTTCCATGATATATAATAGAGGGTTCGTTTGAAAGTTCTTTGAACATTTGAGTGTATGTGTATGGGGAAAGATTTTGAACAGCCCTCGTATACAATGTGCAAAATGTTGCGAATGTGGCAATCAGGAAATGTAACGTTAAATGTATATAACGGTATCGCTTTGATTATTTATTTACTTGTTTTTACTAGGAAACACGACTAAGTGCTACCCTACATATAGAGTTTGATATCCTTTACAGGATACATTATTAAGTTTGGCATTATAATTGAAACTTACCCGCGTACTCTCCTCCTCTTTACGCGTCTGATCCGCTATATAGGTAACACCATCCATGGCCTTGTGGAGCTCTGGACAGGTATGCCAGCGTTGTCTCACATTGCCACGCCCCGAACAGCAATGGGGTCCGCCCTCACGCTGACAGGCGGGTAGGGTTAGTATATCACAGGCCGATGCCGATGGCGGCGGTGGTGGCGGCGGTGTACCAGCTGCTGATGCAGCCGCTGCAGCTGCTGCCGCTGAGGTACTTGCACCGCCGCGGTCGCAACTGACAGTGCCAGCGGCAGCCGATGATGACGATGATGTTGTTGGCCGATTATGATGATGCTGCTGTAGCAACTCTGAGGATTGGCAGGCAACACCGGCGCCCATGCCCTGATGGATTTGTATGGTGCCGCTGCAACAGGAATCTGCCAGTGTTGAGGCAGTGGCAACCGAATTAACTGTCGTCGTTGATTTTATCACATTGGGATTACCATTAACTCCGCCCAGTCCTCCACCTAAATCGCAGGTGGTGGTCGATGCGTGCGACTGATGCGCATGTTGCGGCAGTGGTGAAAAGTTGGCGGAGCAACTTGATTGTTGGCGGTACAAATGCTGCTGGTGTTGATGTTGCTGCTGTTGCTGCTGATGCTGGTGAGTCAGCGTAGATGTGGATGATGATTTACCACCGCCCACACCATAATGATGATGATTCCCACCATTACCGCCATTCTGACCCGTCTGGCTTGACGTGGATGTTGTCTGACGGAATTTTGTGGGTGTCAATGGATGATCTAGCAGCGAGCCGCCAGTCTGTTGATATTGATTGTGATACTGGGCATCGATTAATGAGGATGTTGTCGATGTTTGTTGATTCACCGTTGAAATGGTCGGCGGATAAAGTGAGCTCAGGTGTCCAGTTATTGTTGAGGCGCCACCGCCACCTCCCATACCCCCCATACCGATACCCATACCACAGCCACCACCCAGCTCATCCATTAGATTTAATGTTTGTACTCTATGTTGAAGATGTGGCGAAGTGCTGCGCGATGTTGTCTTGGGGCTATGGTGCATGCTGTCAATTAAAGGATATCGGTTTAATATTTTCTTAGCTTGCCCCATTGTTACAACTTACCGCGATAAAGCCACGGGCGGTGGCAACGGTGGTATTTGATCCCTCAGTTCGAGCCCATTACAAGTGCGTACCATTAAACGTCGTGAGGATTTGCTTTAGAAACAACAACGATTGAACGATTGTTACGATTAGTTCATGGACACAATAAAGATTGGATTTACTTACATCATTTCGCTGATCGGATAGAGCGGTCGACGCATTACCAAGAAGCGAGGCAGCTGGTTAATGAACACGGTGCGTACCCAGGGCGCCATTGTGTGTGTTTGAGGTGACCTAAAGTGGATGTTGAGTACCAACACCGTCACACAGATGCTGCAGACGAACCGAAACGTTGACGGAGTTTAGTAGCAAGAAGCAAGATAATGGGAGATGGGTTGGCAAGAAGGGAAAGAATAAATATGCGACTTAAGTGAGTTGCTCCCTTTCTCCCTTACTCTCTTTGACAGTGTGTTAGTCTGGTAATTAACTTTCAACGCCCACGTCTAATTAGGAGCTTGGCCAACACAGAACCAAAGAGAAAATATAAAAAAAAAAGAAAAAAGCCAACAAGGACAAAAGATCGGGGCGGTCGGCCTTAATTACATCATTTGAGGCGAGCCAAGACGAGGTCCTGTTGCGTCAACTTGGTTGACTCTAGCGGTAGGGAGGCCAGTGGGTACTGAAGGGAACCAGGACTTTTGTTTACCAACAATTAGGCGGTCACTTCACTCTACTCAACTCTCCCTACCCGTTACCATGGGCGTGGCAAATGACTGTAAATTGCTAGCAGCATTTATGAAGTTTGGCTTGCGGTCGACAATGAACGGACACAAAGGATGGTTAGAGTTTGGCCTTATGGAATGCGGTTGCCCTGTCTATGTGGCGGATGCGACGGCGGCATATGCCATAGAACAGAACAGAACACAACAACAACAAATCTACAATAAGTTTTTTAACAAAAAAAAAAAAAAAAAAGTACAATAACTCGCAATATTTTCCCTTATATTTAGATTTTCTCTAGGCTTCCTTTTTTCCCGTCATAAATAAATAGTCTTGGGTATACAGTTGAGCAGGAGTTATCAGTTATCAGATAAAGAAAAATACTCACACACACACACACTCACCTGAATGTATCCAGTATCATGGTGAAGAGGACAAATTTTCCTAGTAGCGGCACCACCAGTGACGTGGGCGGAATGATTTCCGCCAGCAGCAGGAAGAACACAGTGAGCGACAGAAGAATGGATATGCTTAATGAGACCTGCAAATAAACAGACAGACAGACAGGCAGGCAGGCAGTCAGACAAACAGTTAGACATAGAGACAGACATAAATACAGTGAGTGAAAAGGAAGTCACAACACCCAACACAGTTCAGTTCATTTGCAGAATGGTAAATTGAGTTGTCTTCTTGCTGCAACAGTAACAGAGTGACGGAAGTTCTACGACTAAAAAAAAAATGTAAAAAAAAAATAAAAAAATAAAAGGCGACAATTGTACAAATGCCAAAACAAAATGAGATACCCCTCCTCCTCCTCCTCGCCATTCATGACTTTTCCTTGTGCTTGGTGTTCTTATAAATAATTTAGCAAATTCCATTTCTTAATTCTATGACAAGAAAACAAATCTACTAAATGTATAAAATGGAAAATAGCAACTAATTAATACTCTTTAAAGTACCATTTTACACTTTATATAGAATTTTATATATATTTTGCTTTTAGTTAATATAAAAAAAAAAGTTTTTTAAATCTTTAAAAACTTACTTTTCTTAACTGATTAATAATTCTTATAATTTTTTTTTGTAAATTTCTAAGATTTATGCATTGAAAACTTGGCTTAAATAATGTCTTATAAATTATTTACAAAATATTCTTTATAAATTATCTTTAATTCCTCTTTATAATTATTGAGAATTTCACATTTCTCTCGTTATATAACTTAGACAATTTCAAAAATTTCAGCAATCAAAATTCAATTGATTATTTGAAATTTATTTTCATTCAATGCCAATTTAATATAAGCGGTGGGCAGGGGGAGTGTACAAGAAGTAAAAAATATATCAACATAATGAGCATATAAAAAAGATTGTTTTCTTTTTTTTTATAAGAAACCGAAATCAATATACACTAATAAAAACAATAAAAAAATTTGATCAAAGTAAAAAAAATTTGTATGCCTAAAGCAAATCTCTCTATAAAAAAAAATTTCGTCCTTTAACTCCACTTTTAATCTTTGATATATGCTTGAGTTTTATATTATATATATATCTTATATATATATATATCTTTGATCCGGCAATAAGTCTAAAATTACCACCCATGTGAGTGTCATAAACAATTTTATATATAATACACTTTCTTTCACACACACACACACACACACACACACACTCAGTCACACTGTGTTAGGGTGTAAAAACATTGAGAGCTCAATAAAGCGCAAAATGATTTGTGGCGTTCCAACGTTAAACTTGAGTTCTTACCAAGTATTATTAAATGCTAAGCAGACAGGTAGGAGAAGTGCCACACGGTTGGATGCCAGATGAAGGTACCAAAGAAGAAGAAGAAGAAGTAACTGAAGAAGATGATGTGGATGCCACATTACCTTGTTTATATATCTCTCTGTCTCTCTGTTTTTTCTGTTTCTAACTCTGTCTATCTAACTGAGACTCTGACTTAGACTGTGACTCTCTCCCCTCTCTCTTGCTATCTGTATCTGTATCTCTATCTCTTTCTCTCTTTCTCTCTAAGCTGCTTGTAATGAAGTGTGTGCAAAAAGTAATTAAATGTCGAAAATGAGACGCGCGATTTGAGTCCCATTTTGAGGGTCCTTTGTATATATGTATGTAAATATATATATATATATATATATATATAAAGATGTGTGTGTGTGCGTGTGTGTGTGTGTAGCATAAATTTTGATGCCTAATGATTTTATGATAATTAGCATTAGTTTTTGAATGAGAGGACAAGGACTTGTAAAGCGATTAGTTACATTGCCTAATTAAGGTTACAAGTTGAAAGCAAAAGCCTCCACCTTTACCTCCCCCAGTCTATATGTGACCTAGAGATGTGTCAATAAATAGATAGAGAGAGAGAGAGAGAGACCAAGCAAATCAATGTGGAAATTATATAATGAGTAGTTAAACTATATATATATATATATTAAGGCATATGTTAACAGAATCAAAATGTAAGGGATTAAAGATTAATTGCATAAGGTCAACAGGTCAAAGTGAGCCAATTAATTATGCTCTTTCTTTCTGTCTGTCCTTGTATCTTTCTCTAATACTTAACTTAAGTATTAAATATAAACCAAAATCCCTTATCAGTTATAATGGCTAACAGTTTATTAAGATCTCCATAGAAAGTTCTTGATTAACTTTCTTTTAATTATGTGCTAAATGAAATGTATGTATGATGAATTAGTTAAATTTTTTTCTTTACACTTATAACTTAATCATATTTAAGTATATATAATCACTTGACTAATTAATATTTCTTTATTAACTTTAATCAGTTAAATTGAATAAGCTTAAATGAAAATTATTTTTGCTAAGAGAGTATTCAGAATTTGGCTTTTTTGTTTAAGGTCTTTTTATTTGCGTTTCTAATTTCTATTTTTCCTTTTAAAAATTTTTTTTTTTTTAAATTTTTGAAATGTCTAAAAAATTTATATAGTATTAAAAAATAATTTTGTTTTAATTTTTTGTTTAGAAAAAATCTACAAAAATAAGAAAAGAAAATAGCAAGAAATTATTCCAGAGAACAAAAAAATTTACATTTCGATTCGATTATTATAATCGGTTTCAAATCACGCTATCATCACTCACATCTACCTACCTCCCTCCCTTCCTGTCTCTCTCTTCCCCTCTGTGACTCATTATTAATGCAAATGTTGTTGTTACTTTTCTGTTTGTTGTTTCTGTGAATGTAATTAAGGCGGCAAATGCATTTTGTCGCGCCTTGAAATCTGCCAATTTAGCTTTCATTTTATATATTTTTATACCCTGTACCCATAGGGTAAAAGGGTATATTAAAGTCGCTAAAATGTATGTAACAGGCAGAAGGAAGCATTTCCGACCCCATAAAGTATATATATTCTTGATCAGCATCAACAGCCGAGTCGATTGAGACATGTCCGTCTGTCCGTCTGTCCGTCCGTCTGTCCGTCCGTCTGTCCGTCCGTCCGTCCGTCCGTATGAACACGTGGATCTCAGAGACTACAAGAGCTAGAGCAACCAAATTTGGTGTCAACATCCGTGTAGTGTCTACGCAGATCAAGTTTGTTTCAAATTTTTGCCACGCCCACTTCCGCCCCCGCAATTTAAGAAAAACGAATAACTAGAGTAAAATTGAAGGTAGCGTATTTTTATTTGGCACACCCAATAATATGGCCAAAAGCTATCTGATGACCAAATTTCGTTAAAATCGGACAAGAAATATTGGAGATATATCTATGTACAATTTGTACTGAAATGCCTAGTGCGACATTGCGTAGTAAGTGTGAGCGAGACAGCATGCGTTCGTTGCTGCCGCTTGTGAGGAGAATTTTAGTTTGACCTGATGGCAATTTTTAAGGAGTTTGATTTAATACAGTTACTCTACTTGGTACAGGGTATACTCAAAGTCGGCAGGGACGACTTGCTTGCTTCATTTTCTTCTTACACTAATCCCAATAAAAGGAAAAGTTACTGTCCATGACATTTCATCGGTTGTTCCCTTTTTTTTTCGTCCTTTTCTTTTGTCTGCCCGCACATAAAACGTAATTGTTTCGAACAATAAAAATAAACCAGAAGACAGGACAAAAAAAAAACCAACAAAAACAAAAAGAAAAGGTTTTTTTTTTTTGGCTACTTAGTATTGAGCACAACTACCAGTTAACCCCCTACCAAACAGTATACAATGACCCTCCCCTCTACTCCCCTTTCCTTTACCACGTGCAATTGCATGAATGAAGTGCGTTGTGGCGCATATGCATGTAAATTGGCAATTCCAATTCCAATTCCGATGCCATCGCATTGCTGAAAGCTGTCCAGAACTCTGGGCAACTGTTAGCATGGAGTATAATGCCGCCAGGACCCATATTCTGGCTTGACTCCGTCATGCTGGGCAAATGTGGTGAACGTGCCAGAGATGGAGTCAGAATCAGAAAACAGAAAACAGAAACAGAAAACAGAAACATTTCCCGCTTTTAGGCGCAAATATTTGTTTATGTGTGTGTGTGTGTGTAACTGCAAGGCCATAAAAAAAGAAAAAGAAAACAGCAAAAAAATAACAAAAAAATAGAATAACTGATACTACCATATAACGATACATATATACAAGAGAAATATATACAGCAACTATGGGAAAGGAAACACTAGTTTTTAACCTTAGCCACTGAACATATATTTTTCTTTCTTTTACAACAAAGTTTATGGATGTATAAAATGGAGATATATGTACATATATAATAACGATTTCAAAACAGATTCAATTTTAATATTTCATTGTTAAAATCTTACTATTTGACATAGACAAAAGAGTTCAAAGCTTGTTATTCCATCATGCACACTCCCAGAGAGACAAGATTTGGCTCATGTTAAGATACTTGACACAAGGTGTTTGTTACTTTATACTGACATTTGTAAAATGAACAATGATGGAGTATTCTCAAAGGAACTACATGTGAAAATAGCAGTGTGAGCCAGCAAGTAAGTCGTCTCTGCTGCCTTTAAGTATACAAAGACGAAGAAAAACTTTATAAAACCAGTTCACCTTACTCGTCGTCTCGCTCACTCTTACTACGCTATGTAGCACATGGCATTTTAGTACAAATTATATCTTCGATATTTATTGTCCTGTTTGCACGAAATATGGTCAACTGATACCTATTAGCCATATTATTGGGTGTGCCAAATAAGAATACGCTACCTTTAATATGGCTCTATTATTGCCGGAGCGGAAGTGGGCGTGGCAAAATTTGAAACAAAACTTGATCCGCGTAGACACTACACGAATGCTGACACCAAATTTGGTTGCTCTAGCTCTTGTAGTCTCTGAGATCCACGTGTTGTCTCAATCGACTCGACTGTTGATGCTGATCAAGAATATATATACTTTTTGGGATCGGAAATGTCTCCTTGTTCCTGTTATATATGTACATTTTAGCGACTTTAATATACCCTTTTACCCTCTATGGGTAGAGGGTATAAAAACCAAACCAAAGACTCTCATTTTGGTAAGAATTGCCTGTTAACTTTTTACTTTTAGGTTCCAAAGTTCCAAAAAAACTAAGAAGAAGTATTAGTTCACAGTGTGATTATAGTGTATAAAATCTGTTCTGCTTTAGTCTACTTACTTGTTATCTATCTAGTGTCATTTGTTGTTGTTGTTATGTTGCCTTCATCACTATAGTTTAAACTCTTATTGGCACCTCATTAAGAGCATTTTGATTAGATAAACCAAAAGTCCAATAATATGAAAACCTATCACTCATCCTCTAACCCACACACACACACACACATGTACACATCTACTACTATCCTTTTGGAGCATGTCTCTTTATTTTTGTTTCAGTTGATTACCTTGCTACCTGGTTACTGGAATGGACCGTCAAATGCTTACCACTGTCAATATTTATTACACAAATTATGCGTTATGAGTTTTGGATAGGAGGAGGGGGATTTTCTCCCAATCTACCATATTTCCTTACTTATACTCCCCCCCCACACTTTGCTCTCTTGTCAGTCTCTATGGTAAAGCCACCCGCAACCGACAACGTTTATCCTCTTTTGCCTCTTGCCACAAAACCACCAGAGCACACACAAATTATTTTTGCATTTTATTTATTTTGAAAATTGGCCGTAATTTATTCATAAGTCCCAGGCAGTGTGTAAATATTTATATTTTTATGCATTATGCCTCTGGTTTTTTTTTTTATTCCCTCGTTTACTTTTTTTTTAAATTTTTTTTTGGACACTTCACCGTTATATGCTTTAATTTGTATTCTTTTTTTCTCTGACGTTTTTGCTGACCAATGAACAGAAAGAGGCAAGAACCGCAATGTGCGTCGGTGTGTGTGTGTGTGTGTGTTGGTTGTGTGCATTAAATTGAATCCAACATGTAATTTTATTTACTCAAACTTAAATGACGGCAAGTCAAAAAAATAATAATAATAAAAAAAAAACAAATAAAAACAAAAACAAAAATGAAAATTTACCGAAAGAGCAAACGAAAATGTTGAAATGCATTTTCATTTTCATTTGAGTGTGAAATTATTATTTTTCTCTTTCTTTCTTTCTTTCTTTCTCTTTTTTTTCTCCTTTTTTTTAATTAAAAGCACATTGAGGGCATACAGCCTCATATGGTGGAGGGGGTGAGGTTAAAGCAAGGCAATAAATTATGGCAATTGGTTAAACGCAAAAAATGGCAAAATGGGCGCTCCAAAATGGGATGCGGCATTACTAAGTGGGGAGGGGAGGAGGGGTTCTGCGGTAGCAGATGCGTGCCAGGGTCATGGTTTTCACTCTTCTTCTTTTTTTTTGTATTGTTGCATCCTTTTGGCCGAGTTTTTGAAATGAACTAACCCAAAGGTGGATACTACAGTAGCCTCAAATGAATATTTAATTGGATTAATGGCTGCTGAACTAGTTCCCTTGGGTTAACTGTAAAACGAATTCCTTTGATAATCAAATTAAATCCATAAAGGCACTCTATTCCCTAATTTTATATATGTATACCTATGTGAATAAAGTGAAGTTCTAATTAAGTATATAAATTATGAAACTAATTATAATTCTCTAATTCGAGTTAGCTAAATTTTCATTCAATTAATTGGCATAGAAAGTAAATTTTAGTAATATGAAAGGGGGAAAAAGGACTATAATTAAGTTTATTAAATTCGTTTTTCACCCATTAATTTAGAACTAGTTCCAAGCATAGAACCTAATTATATTCAAAGGACAGTTCATTCTTTTTAGTTGACTGTTTAGAAAGCATAAAATGTTAAATCTTGTTGTTCTTGTAGTTTATTGTACGAACTAGTTAATTGATTGATAATAATTGATTGATCAAAAAAAGGGTTTTTTTAAAGATATCTGATAAGGCTTGTTCCAACCAGGCAATGTTTAATATTGTTGCTCCATATATGTATTTTTCTTCTTCAAAATTTTGCTTTAATTTCGTTTATTGTACGAACTAGTTTATTTACTGTTAATTTGATTGATCAAGGAAGGAGTACTTGTTTGATATGTAGAAGCTTTGAATGTTAAATCTTATTAAAGCATATAAATATTTTTGTATTTTGTAGTTACTGTACGAACTAGTTCATATTATACTTTGTTAATTGGAATAAAAAAAAACAAGAATTCATAAGATATAGAACATGAATTTCTTAAATCTGACAAAGATAAATCATATTGGGCCAAATATATATTCATTTTTTTTATTTAAAATATCCTAGTTCATTATAAGAACTAGTTCATAGCATAGCTATGCACTCACCTTCTCGCCACTGTCCGATGGCAAATAAAATACCAATATAGTTAAAAAACTGATACCCATACAGGGTATGATCAGGTTGACCGTGTAGAATAACGTTTTCCTACGCATTGTGATGTTGAATGTTATGTCCAGATATGGCTCATCACAGCACGTATAGAATTTCTCATTCCTGTAATGAAAAAAGGAAAGAGATAGAGAGAGAGTGAGGGAGATGAAAGATCATTCTGTCAGTTAGGCAAATTTGTTACGCAGCGAGTAAATATTTATTAATGTTATATTTCTCTTCTCTTCTATTTTTTCCTTTCATTCTCTCTTTTACTGTTTTGCTTTGCATGCGAAACATATCCGCAGTGCACACACACACACTTACACACACACACACATGTTTGTATGTATATATGCCTAGATATATGCCCCTCCAATCACATAAATCATCAGCCACATGATAAATATTTTAAAATGTTGGAAAAACAACAAATTTTATGTATTTCCTTTTTTGGCCCTTTACAATTTTTGCCTTTAAGGCCCAAAGGCGTATTACAACAATATTATCTATCAGTCAGGGAGGGGGAAATGGTTGGTATAAAACTACATTTTTATCGGCCTAAAATTGTCAAATTTTAGCCAAACCAAAATGTTTTCATAGTAAAATTTTGATTAAATAAAAATATATTTTCAATTTAAATTTAAAATTTTATTTAATTAGCTAAATATTTAATGAAATTTTTTTGAATTTCTCATAGATTGTTAGATTATATAATTTAAACAATCATAATCTCAATATTTTTTTAGGGTATCTAAAAGTTGGTTGTTTTTTAATTTAACTTATGAAATTTTCCATTTTCTTATCTATATGTAAAATATAAAGTTAATAATCTTTGTTGTTTCTGCTCACTTAAGTTCCCATCGGAGAAAAAAATAAAGGAGAAAACAAAACAAAAGAGAGAGAAGGAGAGAGAGCAAAGAAGGGAAGCAAATTTTCCAAATTGAGTCGAAAGAACTTTGTGGTCGCACTTAAAAAACGAGGCAAAAGAAAAAACTCTTCAAACAGTAGCAGAAGGACAACAATATATATATATATAAATATATATCTATATATATATATAGTATATATGTATATATATATATACATATGTAACTGGCGGGCACAAAAGGGGTAGGACCAAAAGGAAGAAAACGAAAACGCCTGGTCTCTGCTGTAGTATATGTCTGTCCATCAATAATTCCAAGAGGCTTGCGGCTTCATTTTGAATAAGAAAATATTGTAAATAAATAATAAACAACGTAGAAGAAGAGGAGGTGAACTGATAGGTTGGAGAGGGGAATGGAGTGAAGTGAAATGGTCTTATTCTTTGGGGGGGGGTAAATGGAACCTATGGCAATATGGTATGGGGTAGCCAAGGAAAACGTCGACAAGGATGTGGCCGCCAGGCAACTAACTGTTTGTGGCAGTTGACTTTCCTACGAAATAGAAATGAAGTATGTGGCAGACCAATCTAAAAGAAAGAAAAACAAAACGTGGGAGTAAAAGAAAACTGAAAATAAAAACGAGAAGAGCGTGAATCTTGTAGAAAGGATGGCAAAATGGTAAAAGTTGGTGGGTTAGTGGGTGAAGGCTAAATTCCCCCCCCCCCACCAAACATCTTGTGGGTAGTTTTGATGGCTGCAACCATAAAATATAATTTGCCAAGGCAATTTCACATGTCAAATGGTAAAAGGAAAGCAACATACATAGAAACAAAAGAAGAAAGGGCACAAAACTTGTAAGTAAAATCACAAAATGCCTGATGAAGTGTATCTAACCGGGGGAAGGTTAAGGAATAGCAAATGATTTTCATTTCAACTTTAAGTTAATATATTAAATATATACATATATGTATATATATCTAACCCACTAAACAAATTGATGAAATGGAACCCAAAGGAATATGGAAAAATGATTGATTAATAATTTTAGCTCATGTATGTGAAATGATATGAAAATGTATTCAAGTAGAAGAAAACAAAAAAAGGAAGTAAATTTATATTGAATCGATTCCATTGAAAGAGTTTAGAATTTGTTTTTTGTTATTTCTTAAAGAAGAAAGGCGAATAAAATGATTATTAAATAACTGTTCAAATAAATGAGAACAAGTATCCTAGAGAAAGATATCCTTGCGGATCACAAATCAATTAAAGAATCCTAAAGGGAGAGTTCTTAGGGAACTTAATTAAAAGTATAAATATAAATATATTAAAGACTTTTTATTTTAAAAAGAAATTAATTAAATCAATAAAATACTAATTTATGCTTCTACTGATTCTATATAATCAAAAAAACCAATAACCCCTTAAGGTATGCTATAAATTCGAATTTGGCAAGTATTTAATTAAATGAAAACCAAATTGTGATGCCACAAACTAGCAAAAGGACTCTGAAATGGGTTATATCCAACTAAAATGGCAAGAGGGGATTGTGGGGGAAGGGGGGGGGGTTAGGATTAGGTAAAGGTCAGTGTGTGTAATAAGCTCGGTAACGATTTGGTTAGTTTTGTTGCCAACCAGGAAATACAACACAAACAACAACAACAGATATGCGAAAAAAAAACACAACATACAATAAATCATAAAATAGGCAAAAAAAAAAGAAAAAATAAAATAAAATCAAAAGAAAAAGAAAAAGGAAAGCAGAACTGAAATAGGCAAAGCCGCCAACACGAGTCTTCTCCCGTACATTGATGCTTTGGATGTGTATGCTAGCGCGTGTCTAGGCACGGGACCCATCGACGCCTAGTTCTTGGCTGGCGCCACGTAGGCACAACAGCAACAACAACAACAACAACAATGGCAATAGCAATCCCGCACCAGCAGCAACAACTTTACTTTGATTTGACTTGGAAAATAGAGGCCATCCTACCCCAAATGCCCCACCTACATCTCTATCAGCACTTTCATTTCTATTGCCACTCTCACTTTCTATTTACTCCACGCACGTTCTTCTCTGCTCTTCTTGTCTCCTTCCCACGCCACACCACATCACTCCACTTTACTTTACTCCTCTGGGGTACAGTAGGAGGGAGGGTTTTTTTTTTTCGAATTTGGCAACAATTCATCAATGCGTCGGAATCACGCGGCGTATGCGTAATAAAAACCAAAAGCGGAATGAAAATGCTTAAAGCACAAAATGACAACAATTTTTTTTTTGTTCCTTTTTTCTTTTCTTTTGCTTGGTTTTATTTTTCTTCTATGATTTCTTCAATTGATTTTTGACAAAGTGAAGTGAGAATGCCAGACAAGCGAAACGACAGCAAGAACAAGAAATTGAGAATCACAGAGAAAAAGAGAATTCAAAATTGCCATCGCCTTAAGGGGAAAAACTGATTCAAGCAGTCAGTCAGTCAGCCAGTCAGTCAGTTAGTCTGTGTCTTTCGGTCAGTCAGGCAAAATGGCCGAAACGCTGATTGACAGCAAACGTAAAGGGAAATGTGAAGAGTAGACGAGAGGCGAAAAGCAGCTGGATTCAAAGAACAAAACGCATAAATACAAAATGATTGGCAAACATAAAAGAGAAAAAAAGAAGAAAACACCAAGAAAAAGCAACCCACAAGACCATTACCATCTAGTCAGCGGGGAGGCAGGCCAAATAACACAAAAAAAGAAAGAAAAATGAAGAAGAAAAAGAAGAAGCAGCATAGCAAAGAGTAAGAGGTGGTAGAAAAAAAAAAAGCAAAAATTACATGTCGAAAGAGACGAAAAAAGGTTCCTACGCTTGATTGATTTCCACTACAGAAGTTTGTGCCGCAAAAAGTTTCGTTTGCGGTTTGATTTTTTCGTTCTTGTGGGGAATGGAAAGAAATCAAAGTAATAGAATTTTAATAACTAACATAAACACGCTTCGTTGCATGACTGGAAAAAGCCACAAATGGGCGTGGCACTTAGGTGTGAACAGAGCCAAGAAAAAAAGGCAAACGAAAAGCCTTCAAGGGTTGCACTTAAAAGTTAGCTAATTATGGTTTTAATCGATCAGGTGAAAGATAGCAGAGAAAGCAAAAGAGAGACAGAGAGAGAGAGAGAGAGAGAGGGAGAGAGAAATGCAAAAGAACAAAATCGTCTCACCTTGTAATTAAGCAATCCAAACAGAACGAAAGCAAAAGGTAAGAGTAAAATAAAACTCAAACATGGAAAAAAAAGGGGAAAAGCAAGGTATAGAATAAAAGGGAAAGCCCAAAGTGGGCGGGGCAACCAATGTGCCTTGCCTGCTAATTTCAAATGGTTACGCACGACCAAGGATTAGAAGCCACTGCGGCACAAAAATGAAACAAAACTTCTACAGGAACTTGAACAACCAAAGGACAAGTATAAAAAAAAAAAAAAAAAAAAAAGCAAAAGAAGAAAAAAAAAACAACGGTATTTTAAATCAAAAAGAATATGAAACAAAATCAAATTAAATATCAAATTACAAACCCGAAAAAAAAATAAAAAAAAATTGGAAAAAAATTGGAAAAAAAATTCAAAATTGAAATGGTGAAATAAAATTTTAAATTTCTTTAAAAGAGAAAAAAGAATATAAAGGTATATTGTATTATATATATTGATCTATTTCTGTTAATATGAAACCAGATATATTTATATATATAGTACCTATATATATATATTGATATCTTTTGTAAATCATCGCATAACTTAATAAACAAAGGACTCTTCTTTTTTCACTTTACTGATGTTGCCATGGAATATTGTTATAATATAAATTTTAATCACATTTGTTAACAATATTTTATGAAAAGTTTATGCACTTCAAGCCATTTTACCTTGTAAACAAGTTTCCTGTAAAAGTCATAGGCAAATACATAATTGAAAGCAAAGAAATTGACGAACTCTAAATGCCCTTATAAGAAATAAATAATCAACTTTAAATTAAATATGAATACAAAAACAAAATAAATAAAAATTAAATATAAATATTAAAGCGTAAGAGAAAAATTTATTTGACCTAATTGTAAATAAAATGAAATTTATTCAATTGATTAAATTGGCAAAGTGCTAACAAGTTACATACAAATTGTTGGCAATTAACTTCGATGCCAACAAATATCAAGCCTGTGACATTGCCATCAAGCCTAGTGTTAAGCACACACATACACACACACACATACATACAAACACATAGACTTTGCCCCCTTTAGCCATCACATTTCATAACCGGCACGTGACAAACTGTATGACAAAGCTAAAATACATTTTGAGGCAATAACATTTTAAGACCAGAAACGGAAACAGCGGGCTCAAGTCATTGACAGGAATTAAAAAGTTGACAGCAGGCGAACCAAAGCGTAGCAAAGTAAAGGCAAGAATATATATGTATGTATGTATGAGTGTGTGGGTGTATGTGTTTATATATTTGTCTGTGAGTTGTGTGTGTGTTTGTATGTATCGCGTCGCATTTGCAGTAAATTATGCCACAAGTGCGTGACACATTCACCAAAAGAAGAGAAAAAGAGAGAAAACGGTAACGGGAATAGCGTCGGCGGCCTCTGACTTTCATGCTCGGGTGGCAGTCTTTATTGTCTGCAGGCTGCTGCGCCTAAAACGCTGCAACATAATTCACAGCACGTACAGCAATTTTCCCATGAAACCCCTTACCATTGCCAACCTCAACCCGGTTAACCATCCACCCACCTGCTCTTCTAACAGTATTCTGTTTTAATGCCCCACCGACAGTTAAATTAACTGAAGGACAACTCGATCTCTGTTGGGATGTTAGAATGTATGGGCGTGGCATGTACATACATACATATATACATGCTTGTTGTTTGAAATGAAATCAGACAATCAGACGTTGATTGACAGACAGTTGAAGCAAAGCAACATACAAATACAACAAGTACAACCATCAACATGACCCAGCGCCAATAACACATTCAAGTAATTTTAAATCAGTTTAAACCAAAAGCTAGCAAATAGAAGCATTTAGTTAGCAGTTGTAACTAACGTTGATACCTTGTTGAAATTTATTTAAATTTACAGAAGGTTAAACTCTGATCTAGAATCATATTTAAATCAGATCACAAAAGGATAACATTGAAAAAAAAAAAACGATGTGGAAAAAGGGAAAAAAGGTTTGCCAGTGATTTACTGCTCATTTTCCGCAACAAAATAGTTCAAGGAAAGTTTTCGTCTTTTGCCCCACATACAGGTAAATACACAGACAGACACACACACATGCACACACAGAGAGGGGGAGAGCAGTTTTCTTGCTTTTGTCCTTTGTCCTCCATAAACAACACTTTCACGACTTTCACGGACAATCTACGATAGCAACAGCCAACAAAAATATAAAGAAGAAGTAGAAGAAGAAGAAAAAGCCAAAAATGAACAAAAATTTCATACATATAATAAAAATAAAAATGGCTAACATAGGAGACGCAAGTCGCGCATATTTGTGGCCTGTTGGCCTGGCACGCGTGCCAACAAGGCCAACAACAACAACAACAACAATAATAACAATAACAGCAAGGACTACTGCCCAAGTAGCAAAACTCCTGTTCCACAACTCTGTTTACTACATTTTCATTTTGTTTTTGCTCTTGTAAAATTTCATTGGCATTTCAGGTTATTTCCCACATAAACAACAATTGCAGAAAGAGACCCCAAAAACAACAACAACAACAACAAATCAAGCTAGAAAAATCAAAACTGTGAAATCGTAAAATATTGAACAAAGGCCTTATTGAAAAAGTTATCAATAGATATAAGAGGACGAGAGAGAAAATGAGAGTGGAAGAGGCATAGAAAAGAAGCTAAATATTATAAAAACTAATTAGTTAATTAGCTAATCGTTTAAGGAGAAGGTTTTTTTTAAATTTATTAATTAAATATTAATATTATAGATAAAAAGATTGATAAATCAGAATAAATATCTATTTTATATAGATTTAAGTTGTTGCTACATTTTATGAAATAGCAAATTAAGGAACAAACAACATATGTAGAAAAAGTACAATTCAAATTATAGTCCATTAAACTTGATACGTTTGTAGTGACTTGTACTTTAAGTCTAAATAAAATATGTAAGCAGCAAGAATATCATATCATATCATGTCATATCATATCATATCATATCATATCATATCATATCATATCATATCATATCATATCATATCATATCATATCATATCATATCATATCATATCATATCATATCATATCATATCATATCATATCATATCATATCATATCATATCATATCATATCGTATCATATCATATCATATCTTATCATATCATTATTCCTTCAAGGAACGTAAACTTCCCTAGGCCTTTTGAAAAACTATATTTTTATTTGCTGTTTAGAATCGCTTCTTTGAGTTGGCAAATAAATGTGGAATATTATTTTTAAAACAAATGTTTGCTAATTTTAAAAACTTCTGTAAAATCGTCTAAATGCTGGCCAGTTAATAAGGTAAAGTTAACATTTCCTTAAAGGACTTGTACGATAAAGTAAAGTTGAGGGATGTTTCAAAGAATAGATCCTATAATCGACAAGTCCTTTGAAAAAAGTTGGGGATTTTTTTCAAAGTATAAGTTCTATATTGAACAAGTCCTTTGAAGAAAACCAGAATTTTAGAAGGCCACAATTTGGGTTATTTTAGTCCGATTTTAAAAAGTCATATCTCTATTGGATTTTAAGTATCGCATCTTTTAAATGGCATATAAATTTAAAAAAATATTTTTTGAACCGATTTTTTTAGATTTCGACGATGTAACCACTGTCAAAATTAACAAAGTAAACTAATTTTTTTATTAGTATTTTAAATTTGGAACTCCAAATCAGAATTTAAGGTAATTCCTTTTTAAATCGACAAAAATTTGACTGATTTAGAGCCTACCAAAGATAAAGCTTTGATTAAGGATAAACTAGAAATTTCTTCAAAATTTTAATTTTACTTCTATATTTTTGAATAATTTGTTAATTTGATCTTTGAATTTTTATGCAGAAGAGTGCATTTTCATGGGTTTAGTTTAAGGATTTAAGCAAACTGGAACTAAACACTTCACATTCAATTAGGAGGTTCACTTCCTTTTAATATTTGCTTAGAATTTGTGAAATTTTTTTGGCATGGTAACTCTTAGCCAAGTTTGCAATTTTGCCAAAAAATTTCACATCCTGAGATGTAATTTTTCTGTGTGTGTCTTTGGCAAATTCCATCTAATTAAAAGGCTTTAATGTCATATTATGAAAATAGGAAAAATTCTCAAAGAAGTCTTGAAAATCTATGTATTATATATACCTATATATATTTTTCTTTCTTTGTTCTGGGCTAAATGCATTAGAGCCAAGTCGCAAAACTCACTTCTACAATCCATTTGTCCCATACTCCTGACCCCAGAGTCTTACTGCCTGCCGTCTACCGCCTACCCCTTGCCCTTTTGTCTTTTGCTCTTCATGTATGAGTACGTATGATGCGTAAATTGCTTGTTGCCTTGATGTGTGCACACAAGCGTATATTTAAGAAGTGGGCGTGGCAATTAAACAACAGCCTCTTCGTTAGCTTTCACTTTCACACAAACACACACACACACAGCCAGAAAAAGAGACACACAAACACACACACAAATATATATGTATTTATATATACACATATATATATATATATACAGGGAGGGGGTCATTTTGTTTTGCAGCTTCTTATGCCTGTTCGGGCGCCAAAGTTTTTTAATTTAAAAACTTCAAATCCAAAAACAAGAAAACGTAAGCGGCAGCGCCAAAGAATGCCAGGACATAGAGGGGGGGTAGGGTAGTAAACGGGTTGCAGCATTGGGGGCGTTTGAATGGTTGTAGAGAGGTGTAAATAAAGACCACGCCCCTGACATACATATAGGAAGCAGAGAACGCCCGCCCTCAATGCGCATCATCATCATCATCATTATTATCATCATTATCAAGAGAAGCAGAAGCTGCTGCATCTCTAAGGCAAAGTTGCATCCTTGACCTGGGTCCTGACATCCTGAAAGATTTGTGTTTGTGTTTTGTGACAGCGTCCAAACAACTTGCCAAAGGAGTTTCTGCCAAATTGTTGTTCGGATAGAGATGGCAATAGAAAGGCAAAAGAACATCGGGTCGGTAGCAACGGATACAGCAAGAGAAATAGAGAGAGAGAGAGAGAGTGAAAGGGAAAGAGATAGGGTAAACAATGTCGGGAAAACTAAACTTACCGCACTGCAGGAACTTCAAGTATATCCCATTCGACGGATGTATAAAATTCAGACAGATCCACGCCCACTTCAACAACATTTGTGCCATTTAGCTCATCAATGTGTCGCAGATCCACCTAAAATAAAATGATATAAATAAATAAGATAATTGTTTATTAAATAAATATACAAACATAGTACTTATGCTAAACTAAAGCTTTTAATTAGTAACTTTAACTATATTATTAAGTATACGTTAGCTAAAAAAGGAGAACTAAATACCATAATATATTTCACAGTTAAAAGACTTCAATTTGTGTTTCAATTTTGCTTTAAAATCAAATCCCAGAACGGATATAGCACCAGAAACAGTAGAAGTGAAAACAAAACAGGATAAGACAGAACAGAACAGTATAGAACAGGACAAAACAGGACAGAACAAAACAGAACAGAATGGAACAAGAGAATGCTAAGCAATTGGACACATGTGCAAATACCTGCAACTGACTCAACATTTTATTGCAAGAAAGAGAAAGAAAGTGAATGAAAAGAGAGTAGAAAGAGTATCCTCCTAGGAGTTAAGTTAGTCTAGGTCAAGGATATATATATATATATTCATATAACATATGTATACATATACGCACATATGGTATTCATATGTATTCTTGACCAGCATTCAGTCTTTTGATTTTGTTCCTAACAAATCCTAGATCTAAATCTAATGCATCAAGTTTGTTTTCCTACTTAGTTTTTTGGGTATCCTTTTATCTGTCACTTTGCCTACGTGTGGACGATATCTAACGAAATTTGCAGGCATTTGAATCTTTATGAGGGGCATAAGGTGTAGGGGGCAACATTGTTAGAAAAGCGTGAAATTTGAAAAGTGACGTTAATTCGATTTTTGTGTGTGTGTGTGTGTGGGTATACGTGTGAGTGTGCAAAATCAAGTGTGAAAATTGAGCCTATGAACTTACGGCTGCTTTATGCTCTTCACCATAACCCCCACAAGTACCTGCATCACATCGCTTTCCCTCTCTCTTACCTAGCTCACAGTTTGCCTTTGACTTTGGCTCATGACATAAAATTAGGAAATCGACGCCCGATGCCTTTCAACATGAACGAACATGAAGGGAAGTGAACGATGTAGAAGAAGTGGAAAATAATCAGACAGGATGCTTGGGGGCCAGAATACCTGTGTCAGGTATATAGCCCAGGTGCTGTTTGTGCTGCAGCAATAACTGTTACTTCTATGGCTGCTGCTACTGCTGCTGCTGCTTCTGTTGGCTGTTGGCTGTAACTCAAACTCAAACTGTAACTGAAACTGCTGAGGCGGAAATTGTTATTTTAAGTGGTAGCGGAAATTTCACTATAAGGAAGTTACGATTTACTAAAATATTTCCGTTGTGCAGGCGGTGTGGGTGAAAAAGTGTGTGGCAGAAATACTATTGCTACTACTTTGTGGCATGCAACATCCATTACATACACAAATTTATACAGAATGTACAGAAAATGCTTTTAATGCAAAACCTAAGCGGAATAAAAAAAAAAAAAAGCAACAGACAGAATGGGACAAGATGAGACAGGTCAGGACAGGACAGGACAGGACACGGCACAATGAGACACGAAGGGACAGTACAAGTTGTTGTCTGTTACCATTGAGTTTATAAATATTTTATGAAAATTCTCTTTGTTTGATATCGCTTATTTTGCGGTTAATTTATGCGTGAAGAAAACAATCATACACCGAAAGAAATTGGAAAGACTATGAAAAGTATTTGACTGTTTGATGGATTGCAAAACTTAAATACACAATTAATACATATAATTTATAAAATAAACAACTTTAATAGTTTTTTGAACTTTAGTTAAATATTTTATTCTTAATTTTTAATAATCGCTTTGAGTTCAAACTCTTTTCTTTCGCTGAAAATGTATACTATAAGCTTGAGCTATTTCTTGCAGTGTAGTTGCCCAAAACATATAACAAGAACTATGAGGAAAGCAACGGGATATTGGCGGTGGGGGATTAGTCTGACTATATTGGTGTGCGTGTCAGAAATGTTGTTAGCGCCTTGCCTTTTAATAGTAAATGAGAATTTAGCTGTATATATGTTTGTGTTTGTTTATGCGTGTTTCTCTGTGTGTGTGTGTGTGTGTGTGTGTGTGTGTGTGTATGTTTGTATACAGTTAGGCCAAGTCGAAAGTTTAATGAGTATGTTAAGCAACATTGACAATTCCATCTGTCTTACTTTTGCCTTGAAAGCCTCAACTGACATTTGAAGAAAGGTTTCAACGTAATTACATAATGACTCTTTAAAAAAGAAAGAAAAAGAGAGAGAGAATGTTGGCGGTATAGGGAAGGAGAGATTGTATAAGTTGGCAATTTGATGGCTAATTGAGTGACGAGTTGGTTGCTAATTGTTAAAGTTACTTTCAACTAAAAGTTAACTAGCCTCATTAAATTCTTTGAAACTTTTGGTTTTCATTTAATTTGTTAAAGGTTGCGAAGCAACGCCAATTTTATGAGCAGCTAATGCAGCTATATATGCACACACACACACACACATACACATGCATGCATACAAATGTAAATACATAGATACCTGCAAACGGATGTTTGTGTGTATTTGGGTGTGTGGTTAAAACCCTCGTCAGACGCGAACTGCGGGCCATTTGCCAGCTCATTTCACGAAAAGAGTAGGGTTTCTCCACTAATGCCACTTCATTAGCTGGCAAAGTCGCAGCAAATGTTAAGCCCTGGGAAACCCAATCCTGACAACCAAGCACCAACCCTGAATCCGAGCCCAAAAGCCCAAACCCAAACCCAATCCGAATCCGAATCCCTATTCTAACCACACAGGATGAACCGTGGAGGCTAACTGAAAACATGCCAAGTCACCTCTTTCCACTGTTTCACACTCTCACTCTCTCCGTCTCTTTCTTACTCTTTGGTTCCTTCAGTTTGTTGCATTTTGTGGGTGACCAGTTTGCCAGTTGCACAATTTTACGAGGTCCTCGGCAAAATGCCTGTTGTTGGTTGGTAGTCGTTGTTGTTGCTGTTGTCGGTGTCTTTTGTCGCTGCCATTTTGGCCGTTTTGAGCAGGCCAGGCAGGTGTCAAGCAGCTTTATTGTCCTTACTGCTTGGTTGCTTGCATGTTTGTATGTGTGTGTGTGCCAAACCACCAGAGACATTTTTATGGAGTTCCTTTGCCTGTGTATCCATCCAACTGTCTATATCTGTATCTGTATCTGTAGCTGCGTCCCCTCTCCCTTTCTCTCTTTCTTTCTGTGTGTGTGTGTGTGTTTTGCGGTCATAAAACGTGAAAAATTCTATGCCAGGCCAACGAATTATGAGCAAATTTCAGTTTATGACCACTAAACCAGGCTCAGTGCGCCCATGTCTGTGAGCTCTTTTGTGGACCTCATCCAAAAAAAAAAAAAAAGAAAAAACGAAAAAAAGGAAAGTAACCTCCATCACCTTCATCTATTCGCATCACCTGAGAGCAATTTGTTAATGTGTAAACGAGATACCCCAAAAAGATAAACTATCGCCACAAACAGACAGACTTAAATCGATATTGCTTAAATCTACTTAATGAATAATAAATGTAAATATGGCCAAATAAGCTAAAGCTATTTTAGATTATAAAATGCACAAGGAAATGACTTAATCAATTTTATAGTTTATAAATTTAGTTCTCTGACTGCCAAATAAAAGTAATAAAACGATATCAAAAGAAGGGAAAAACTAATTTTTATTGCCCTAAGATAACTTGACTTTTCAGACTTACCTGAAATCCATCATAGGTCCAACTGCCAAACTTCATTACACAGGTTTGTTCATCAAATGGAAAGTATTCAACATCAATCTCACAGGAGCTTTTGTAAATTGCCGGCGGTCGCCATTCCACGCGACCCGTATAGTTCAGCGTGGCCTTGGTGGCTAGTGTTACCTCAAAGTTACCATCGGCGCTATTAAAATAATTGATAATAAATATATATACACATACATATATAGTGATTACTTACTTATTGTATAGCACAATATCTGGACGCCAGATATGATCGGAGGGTACATGGAGCATTTCAACTCCGCCATATTCCTTCGGCTCCCATTTAAGTTTGTAATCATACCAAGATTGCTCCACCCACAGATTGGTGGTCATTATTTGATTCTTTAGATTGACATCAATTAATTGTGAAAGTTTCAATTTGATGCGCACCGTGAGAGCATCGGTGACATTGACCACAGGCCGGACCAATTTGTTGTAATTGCTCAATAGATCGTCGTAGAGTCGCTTGGCATCCGGATTCGCTGTGCTGCCTTAAAGACAAAACAAAAAAAAAAAACAACAATAAGCAAATTTTATGTTTAATCAAGAGAGTAAGAGAGAGAGAGAGAGAGGGAGAGTGAGAGAGACTGGGAGAGTCTTAAAGTTAATAGCAGAGCCAAGCATAAAGAGAGCACAAAAGAAGTACCGTTAAGTGAATTGCTTTACACTGTAGCAAATTTCAAAGGCAAATAATTTTAAGCGTAATCAGTGCAAATGTAAAAGGAAAGCTTGAGAGTATAAAGTAAGCGATCATTTTTTTGCTATGTAGCCATTAACTAAAAGAGGGGCGGGAGAGGGTTTTGTTGTTCTCTCGTTTGTGATCACTTTGATAAGCATTCTGTGTATCTGTATTAGATAAGCCGATTGGACTTTCTCCCTGGGGAAATATGCGTGGCATGGATTTAATACAAAAAATAATAAATAACTAATCAAGTAAAGTTTTTAATATTTCCAGCATTTAGCTTGCACAATTTGATCCCATTTCGGATTATACTTGACTTGAACGTGAAACCGTGGCAACTAAAATTGATGAAGTCAAATGCCTGGAAACATGAAGTTACCTTTACCATACACCCACACCCACATTCACATAAATGTATACACAAAAGCAGCAGCATACTATGATGGCGTCCACCATGTCTGTGGTGTAAATGTGCGAAAATTGCAGGTGCCTCTTAATGATGCAGGAAATGAGTTAATGCGCCGTCAATGGCAGCGACAGCCAGGACAACACAGGACAACATGCCACCCATGGGGCCAATGGAGCAGGCGGTAAGGGTGAGACGAAAACTCAGTCAAGCGTTCTAAAGCACAAGCCAGCTTCAGAGTTGGTTGCTATTGTAGTTACTCCCCGCATTATCCCTTCGATTGACACTACTCGCTCGCCCATTTACCATTCCATCTTGTCAGCATCGTTGTCCTGCTGCTCCATTCTCCATTGCCTGTCATGCAAAGAGGATGAGGGAGGGGGGGAAGGGGGGCTGACAGAGGAGAGCATGAGCTCAAACTGAAGCTTGATTGGGATTCTCGCCTGGGGTTTCCAGCTGTAAAATGTCGCCAATGTCATTATGCGAAGCTTGCGCTAATCAGCTTATCATTATTACATGGAATCCTGAGCGCCATCAACGAAATCATTGAAAATAGGTGGCGATGGTGGTCCTGGATAGAGAGGAGTGGTTGAATAGGAGCAATAAAAATGCTTGTAGCTAAAGTCTAAGCGCATTAAAATAGTTACCCATCAGCCAGCCACTAGGCAGTCAAACCATCATTCCTCATGCATTTATTCCAACGCCCTTCCACTTCCGGGTCACAGACAACAATACAACAAATGATGGCAGACGAGAATAAATCAATTAAAAGATTTCGTTTCGTTCCTCTCATTTCTAACTGACTTTTCTCTTCTTTTTTTTTCTTTATTTTCGTTGTTGTGGCTTTTTCCTTTTAGTGTGTGTGTGTGTGTTACGTTATTTGGTTTTTGGCAACCACAGCGAAAGTGAAAGCCAAAAGCTAATTAGCAGTGAGACCCATTCGACAGTCAGATTAAGCAAAAACGAGAACGAGTAGGAGTTATGTGTAGGAGCAACAGCGAGGGCGACTGGTCAAGCATATTGTATATGTCTGTGTATGTGTTATCAGTGTATATCATTAATTTAATGTCCTGCACATTAATTGCCTTTTGCCCTGACAAGGAGACGAAGGAAAGGGAGAATGGATGGATTTTGGCTTGTAGATAAGTCCCAATGACCATAATGTGAAATTTCTATCATCCATTGTAATGTTCCATAAGCAGATTGTGCATAATGAGAGAGTGAAACAAAAAGCAAGTTAGTGAAAGAAAAATTAAGAGAGAGAGAGAGAGAGAGAGAGAGAGTCTCTTAAAGCCAACTAATTGGAATCTGTGGAATCATGTTATAGATAGCACAGACTAAGTTTACCTAATCAAAACCCAAATATATTGAATTATTATATTAATATATAAAATAAATTGCAACCACTTAAAATTTTATTCATTATTTCCATGTAAAACTGTACCATATTCAAAATTTGGCAATTGCAAGCATTAATTTATAACCATTCATTTTTGAGGTTAAGTCATGTTTCTAAATTGCCACATTGAGAAAATTGTATAAGAGAGAAATAATTTGGTAGCAGTTCAACTGCTTAAGCCAAGCCAAAAAATAGTTCACTTTGCCAAGGCATATCAATTGATAATGTTCCATTTCAAGTTGTTCCACATGTAAAGTTTAAATTATTTTACGGTTATAGTTAAAAGCTTATAACAGTTATTTGTTATATTGAATATTTTTTTTACAGTTAGTTAACTAGATCTGAAGAACTTAAAGGAAATTGATATATAACATTTTATTCTCTGTAAACGGATATTGTCATATTTAAGTTGATTTTCAATATAATCCTTTTTGCCAACGCCCCATAGGGTAATAATGACTAACTATACTAATCCTGATCAACAGCATTTTCGATATGCCGCCCAGGAGTATTTTGTGATTGTTTGGAAAATCATTGTTGTTGCAACAGGCAACATGAAGCTAGGATATAGAATTATGGTTTCCGGTTACTTTTGCATTAGCGTTGAATTTTGATTTAGCTTTTTGGTTTCGTTTTGCTGTTTATGCTTCTCTTTCGCCCAGTTATTTATTTGTAGTGTTTATGTGTGTGTGTGTGTGTGTGTGGGTGTGGGTGTTAATTAAAAGCAATGCAACTAGAGAGGCCAACGCGACGTATACGCAATGTATATTAATTATTCTTGTTTCTAGTGCTGCCATTGCCATACCCGTTGGAAACATTGCTGTTGCAAGAGAAAAACATAATCAGAACTGCAACTAGGAGTTAAATTACCCAACTTGGTCACACACATCCTTGACATAGAGTCAGAAAGAGAGAGAGAGAAAGAAAAGGTGAAGTAAGGTTAGAAAGAAGACATGAACAGGAAATGAGAAACGGAAAACTGGACGACGCACAGCAAATAATTATTTAAGGGTAAACCTAAAAGTCGGACATTTTACGCATACAAGGATATTGCATTTTGGCTTTTTTGGTAACCTTATACGACACCACCAACAATCCCCAAACCATTCTCTACCAACGTTTGCAATTTCGCCACCATGTCACTCTCTATGGGCCTAGAGTTCTGTGTGTTATATGTAGGATTGCGAAATGCTTAATTAGAAGTTAGCAACATTGGGCATTCGTTTGCATGCTCCATACCAACACACACACACACACACACACACAGTCTACCCACTCTCCCTCTCTTATTTACTATGTGCTGTCAACTCACCAACCAAATGAGGTTATATGCAGTCAAATGGAAATTTAATTGCTCTGCCATTTTTGGGCTTTGGCTTTATCAATTAGCCCCACAGCCTCCCAAAAGGGCAACAAAACGAACACACCCGAATAAAACAAATACCAGAAAGGACAAAAACTTTGCGTCTGTCTAAGCATAAAATGAAAACATAAATGTAATAAATAAAATTACTATATGTGAGTGTGTGTGTTTTGCAAGATGTGTGTAACATTTACAACACGCAAAGCAATCATAAAAGTGTGCTTTTTGGTTACCTCTTAATGTGATTGTCAGGCCACCAACATTACCACCAGCATGTGAGTCAGTTGAAAGGCAGTCGATTAACACCAACACACACTACCAAACACACACACACCTACACTCATATGTATATATATATATGTAAGGCTTTATAAAGCATATGCCCCCCAGTTAGGGGTAAGGCGACAAAAGCGCTCGCCGCAAAGGTCCGTTTAACTTAACGTTTCCCACGCGAGCAACAATCCACACACACACACACATTTATACACTTGCCCACTCACACTTACTGTAATACACTGGCATATAAAAGTCGTCGCACACCTTGCCATATGAATGAACAAACGAGAACAGAAACAGTATGACAGACGAAGTAGATGACGCTTTGAATGTTTAGGTTGCTAAAAGAGGGGAAATTTAGGGAATCATAGAAGGTTGTGAGAGGGCAAGGCCATATGTTGTTGTGTTAAAGTTTCTTTTATCCAGCCTTGAGGCTCGTTTAAGTTGTTAAGCAAAACAACACACACACACACCCACACACACAAAAGTCAGTGCCTGAAGTTCGAAGACAAAAAGTAGGAAAAAAAAAAATAAGAAAAGAATTCCTTTCTTCAAGTACATATACACACGGAAAATGGCTTTTCCACTCGTTTCCTTTACCACATGCCATATAATTCGATTTCATTAGTAAGTGTTATCTTATATTACACATGCTCTAATATTTGCTTAGAAGGAACTTTCCTCTTTTATTATCTTTTTCCCTGTTATGTAACGCAAGGAAACTTGCAACCAACAGAAAAAAAAAAAAAAAATAACGAAAAAGGAAAAACGAAAAGATACAGAAACGTCAAGTTTTATTTTACTTGAACTTTACTTAAGTTTCCCTTTATAATGATATATGTATATGAGGGAAGTTTCGTTTTTTTCTTTTTTTTTTTTTTTTTGGCCATCAATTAAATGGACATGACATTTTTTTTTTCTCTTAGTAAAGGGAATGAGGACTTTAAAAGTTTTGCTTTATTTTATTTTTGAGTTATAATTTTGAACTATTAATAAAACTAAAAAGGAGACGGATTTTAAATTAAATATAAGCTTTTTTTATATCTCATAATATTTGAGATATCCTGTAAGAATAGTTGCTACTTGGTCTTCTATACTTTCTTAACTAGAGTTAGTTGAAATTATACTTTAACTAATAAGTTTTTTACTAAGAAAATATGTAAATAATTTCTATATTATGCAATTTCATAATTTTACTGTTATTTGCTTGTTATAACTTGGTCTTCAATCGTTCGAAAATTGTTAATTTAAATATTTTCAACATTTCAATTTTACTTGCCAAAAAAAAAAAGGAATTAGAAAAAAAGAAAAGAGAAGAGATGAGATGAGATGAAAATGTTGATTTTTCTTTTTGCTCCTTTTTGTAAGTTTTTAGTTGGTCTTGGCGGGTGTTTACTCAACTGCAAGGCGAATGCAATTTTTGTGTAAACAACGCCATAAATTCCAAAAGAACTGAACAACAAAACGCTTGGCAAGGCCAAGGAATATACAAGAGTCTAGCAAAAGGCTGTGTGTGTGGGGGGGGGTTTAGGTTTGGAGTGCGGCAATGGGGATGAATAGTAAGAAGGATATGTCTGTGAAATCATTATGGAAAATGTTACGTTTACAGTTTTCTCTATGAACATTATTTTTCTTCTCTTGTTTGAAATTTACACGCAATTATTTTGAATGAATGGATAAAATGATAAACTGGTTGAAAATAACCACAAAAAAAAAAAAAACTCAAAAAAAAAAGAGAGCAATCCAGCTGTAAAACCAACTGCAATTCAACTGCAGTTGCAATTGCAGCATTGCAATCGAGGACTCAGCCAACTGAGCGTATGAATAATATAAACAGAAGCAACAATACGAATGGGCGATGGGGGAATTTCGAATGTGGGTGACAAACTGGCCGCATTCTTTTCACTCTTCTTCTCTTTTAACTCGCCATTGCTGTTGTTGCCAAGTGCAAAGGTCCTTCACAGGCAACAAAAACAATAAGAGGCATAAGGGGCCGCAAGGTGCACAATTTGGGGTACAAAAACACACACAATCACCGCAATTCCCCCTCGCCACTTCTTTTTTTTTTTTTGTTTCTTCTACTCTATGAACTGGTGCGCCAGCAAAATGCCAACACAGAACCAAAAGTGGGTAAGAGGCGGTGAAAAAATATGAATAATTCTTTGAGTTGCCTTCAGGGTTGCCGTACTGACCTAAGAGTAACATTCCACGCCCCATGCCACACGACACACGTTTCACGTTGCCCGCCACCACAAAAATGCGTGCAAAAGTAAAGGCATACAAAACACAAAACAAAATAAAAAAGTAAAACCAAAAAATAAGAAAAAAGAGAAAAGACAGAGAGAGAGAGAGAGAAAGAGAAAGAGAGAGAGAGAGAGAGAGAGAAAGAGAGATAGAAAGGGAGAAAGAAAACCATTCAAAATACTAAACCTAGAGCGCCCACATTTCCGGCTCATTGGTTGAAATGAGGTTTTTGTCCAGCTTGGCTTAAGACACTACGTGTGCGTTTTTCCAAATGAATCATGAGAAATTGAAATTATCTCAGCGACAGTAACAACAACAATAGCAGAAACAACAACAACTAAAACTAAATGCCTCAAAATATTGTTGTACATTATTCGCTTTATATCATTTGATTTGCACACATTTATAATATTCATTTCACAATTGACTGATTACAAATCGAACGATTAATGTATATAACAAATTTCCAGTCGATTTATGTTTTTTTCTTTTCTAACTTTTTTCCTTTTCATTTTCATTTGATTTCCATTTCATTTTTTTTTTTCTCAAACATGTTCATTCGTTTTAAATTAAAATTTGTAAAGCGTAAAAATTATTTCCATTTAATGAAGTAAAGTTTAACAACGATTTTCAATGGATATGAGACAACTTAAGGTTCTCAAGGATATTTTTGATTTGAAATAGCATTTAAAACTCATTTATATAGTGAAATATTGTTTGAAAGATTTGATTTTCCATTGGAATATTTTCTAAAACAAACATTCTTGCCATATTCTTTTGCATTTTTCGTATGTATTTTTCATTGATATAACCAAATGAAATGCAATCATTTACATACTGACAACAATGCCTTTTCCACTTGCTCTTCCTACTCTTTTTCCAACTACTTTATATCTATATGTATGTGTGAATGCCCTCCTGTATTTTATGTTGACTGTCGAGAGGGTAAATGCCTGTATTCGTAGCTTAAATGGCAATATTTTGCCAAGTGTCAGGACCTGGCCATCAACTATCTCCAACAATTTTTTGGTCGATTCTCATCTCTTGTTACACGTCCGTATACTCCTGGTCTAAATTCTCGTCTGGTATTCGTAGGTGTTTGTATGCCAGCTGATGAATTGAGCGTAGAGCACGTGCATGATCCCCATCATCATTTTTTATGGGCCATGCGTCAAAAACAAGAGCAGGCTTTGGTCCTGGCTCCGACTGCTGTTCATGGTGTTGGTATGTACATTTAGTTGCTCTCTCTCTGTCTCTCTCTCTCTCTCTTTTACTCAGTGGCAGTCAATGTGTCGAAATGTTGGTCGACTGCCTCCAAATCGAAATATATATATATATACATTTTTTTTTATTTTTTTTTTTTTGCACAAATGACAGTTGAATGTAAGGGAAAGAGAAAGCATTGTTTGCCGGGGATTTGGTTTAATGTGTGTGTGTATGGGGTGGGAAAGTGAGGAGGAAAAGAGAATGGGGGAAATTTCAAAAACGGAAGTAGGAAATGTCGAAAACACGCACACTCCGAATAACATGATGCAGAAGTAGAAGAAGAAGAAGTAGAAGATGATGCTAAAGTAGAAGTAGATGACGAGAAACAGGAACTTGCTCGCGCTGACATAGTTAACGCATTTCTAACGAGCCAACCAAAAAGTGGCATATTGAACTTGGCGTTTCGCCTACATGCCCATACCCATACCCACGCCCACGCCTACTTTCATGCCTTGCCATGCCATGCGATGCTATGCTATGCCATGCCATGCCCAATTTCTATGGCATGAAACACTTTTAGCATTTCTGTGCCATAATCCCTCACCTCACCTTACCGCACTTCTTCGCGTAGTTCTCCTAGCCATCGTTTAGCTGGCAGCCATTTTTATGAATGGCATAAAGGAAGCCAGCCAAAAGCTGATTACTTTAGCTATATGGCATCTTTTTTTTTTCCTTTTCTCTTTTTTTTCTTCTTCTTCTGGTGCCGGAAAGTGGAAAGTTGTTGGAGAGGGGGTTTTCGGGTTAAAGACAGACGGGGGTATTTAAATTTGTAGAGAAATAAGAGAAATAATGAAATCCCTCAACTGGCAATGCCTATGTGAATCTGTGTCGCTTGTTAACATAAATAGACCAATTGGAATTTTAACTTTTTACAATATATCCTTTTTATTTTTAGAGAAAACAAAAATGTTTTTTTTTTATCGATATGCAACAAATAAATATAAATGAAATGTCTCTGTCAGCCATTTAAAGTCAACAGTTTAATAGCTCCCATTTCGTTTGGACATGTTAATTCCATTCTATTTTTTGTTTTGTTTTGTTTTTTTGGGTATAAATACAAACAAATATATGGTAAAATAATAGTAGAACGTTTAAACGTAACCTACCAATACCGCTATTATTCTCGAGGTGTAAAAAACTGATAAAACTAAATATATATATATATATATATATATATATATATATATATATAAGCATATAAGCAAACATATATGTAAATGTGTGTGTGTGTGTACGAATGACAACGTAATCAAGTTCTTTACACTGACAAGATAAAGCGCACACACACACACACACACATACAGACATATATATATGTACATACATATATGTGGAAGCGGAAACGGAAGTGCAGCCATTGACAGCGAAGCCAAAAGCCGCCAATGCCAATGCCATATCGATTCCCGATGCTCATGTTGATGACGACATTTGCCATCTATCGCGATTGGAGTGAAGCTAGCGAGTGTGTGTGTGTGTGTCTGCTGCTGCCATAAATCTAATATCGTTTAATGTTGGATGTAAAATAAAAAAAAATAGAAAAAGAACTGAAACGAAAAGCAAGAGAAAAAAAATCGAGTAGAAGGAAGCTCTCTCATCCAAGCTACCCCACCAAAACATGTCAACATGAATAGAAAAGGAAAGGAATGAGCCAAGGGAGGGGGTGAGGAGGGGCGGCGAGTGGAGTACAGAGTTGAGAAAACGGAGTACCATGGTTTGAGGGTGCCAAGGGCTTCGCTCGATTGGCAATAAATTGAAATACGCGACCATAAAATCACTTAATTGCGAATTCGTGTCTCTGTCTCTGCTAGCGCTGTTGCTGCCAATTCACATGGCTCTTTGCCCACTCCCCCACGTTGGCCGCCACTTTTGAAAAGTGGAAAAGGAAGGCAAGAGGAAGAACTTGTCGTATGTCAGGATGTAATTGCATTGGCACTGCTGCACGCATCTCGTCTGTCAGTCAACGTTGCTGCCTTCCTTGCAGGATTCATTTATGGTTGCGAATCGCTTTCTCTCATCTCATTTTTCTTTGCCCCTCTTTTACCCCTTGTCATCTTTGCTCTTCGTCCTTTTGCTTTTTGCCTTGTTAGTTGATGATTATGGCAAATTGATTTGTTTGCCGCGCACTTTGTGGCTTTTAAATGCTACCACACACATACACACACACACACACACGGGAAACTGTCGGAAGACAAATGAGCAATTGAGTGTGGCAAGAGTATGGGGCAAAAGCATTGGCAGTAAAGCAGTTTATGTGGTTAAGACGGCGATTGTTGTCTGTCAATGGCTGGCAAAAGGTAAACTGCAAAATGCCAAGTTATCGACACTTTCCATTGAAATTGCTTACAGTTCAAATACCCAAAAAAAAAAAAAAAGAGAGAAGGCAAGGCAATTTGGTCTATTTAGGTGTTGATTGGTTTTGTTGGTTACCAAAATTACAATTACAACAACTTTAAATAGAATAAATGGCATTTTCTTGTTTTGGGCCAATTAAGTGTATCAAATACTTTAAGGGAATTCAAATTCAGCAACTTAAGAGGAAAAATAAATCAACTAAAATCAAATTATATATATAATTTATATATTTATATTCGATTCTTCTAGATTTCTATTTCCTGATTTTACTGTGTTAATTAATAAATTCAATTTAATTTTGATGAAATATTCACAACTCTTAGAGAACTTCAATATTTTTTTATGTTTATTATTTCTTTATTTATTAATTTTAATCTTAAGCTTCAGATATCCATAACATATTTGTTAAGCTACAAAGAAATTTTCTTCTATTTGCAGGATTATTGGATTTTATATTTCCTTTTTTTTTTGGCTAAAGTAATCTGAAAGTTGCACATAATACATGTAAGTATGATGAATAATGCATTTCTAGCTATCTATCTATCTATCTGACGTTCTCTTTCTGTTGACATTGGGTAAATATAAATAACCAGATAAAAATAAACCCAAGTTGAAAGCCGTAAAATGCAATACGTCACAAATCCAGGGCTCTCAAGTGCATCAGTTGGTAACAGTAACAGAAATTTGTTTTTAGACCCCCCCTTTTGAACAAGAAAGGGGTTAGAGTTAGCGCTTTGATAAACAAATACAAATGGCAGAATAGAATGGTAGATGGGTAGTGGGGTATTGGGGTAAGTGGGCGATGGTGTGGTGGTTTTAAGGTTACCCTTCGGGTTACCTGAACCGCATTTAAGCGTCCTGAACACAAAAATGCAGTTTGTATGTAAAATGAGTTGCAGCATATCAGGCGTAAAGTATCTGAGTATCTCTTTGCAGACTTTACCTTCACCTACAACTACGCATTCCTTTACGTACCCCTTACCACACTTTCCTCTTCCTTGTAGCATAAAAAATCGCAATTGAAGAGAAGCAAACACGCAACGTGGTGGGGACAAATGTAACTGTCACTTTATGTGCAACCAGTCATGTGTGTGGCTGTAACAGTATTTGTAACCATGCAAAATGTATCTGTATCTGTATCTGTAAATGTATCTGTAACTGTATAGTCATGAGATGCAAATTGTATTTGCTTCTCTTCTAACATTCCTATCGACTCACACACATCGGTAAGACGTTTTTATTGCGTTATTCATATTTCATTTGCCTGCAAATCCTTTTTGCCATATCCCCTTTACACCACAACCAAACACTCCATCTCCATCTACTCTTCATCATTTCGTTTTTTTTTTTTTTTATATTTTATTTTACGCTTTATACTCCATATCTGGGTGTTATATGGTTATTTTGCGTGCTGTTTTGGCTATATCAGACCAATAATATTCTATGTAATTGTTTTGACAATGTAAATTTATGTAACTGAAGCAGATTTGTTACGATTTGTAAGCAAATTACTTGAATATCATATGTATAACATATGGTGTAAATATGTTATGAGATTTCCTTCACCCTTTTACTTCCTTTTTACATTTCTTTACAACAAAAAATTTGCAATGCTAAGTATAACCAATGAATCATTTTATTGTTTGCTTTATACTAAATATCATTTCAAATGCTAAAACTTCTCGTTGTATGTAGGGAATAATTTAGTTAAAATAAGTTCAATTAAATTTAGCTAGACTAACCAAATTAAATTTACAAGTTCTATAGAAATTTGTCTTAATTAAAAGGAGAGACTTTTAATTTGTCCAATATGTGGTAGACATTGTTGCAGTTAGTCCTATAATAACTTTGATCAAAATGTTTATAAATTGCCTGAGGATCAGTTTTTAGGTCACTTTAAAGAGAAAAGTTAATACACTTAATAGTTAAGTTGCTAACTGACCAATAGGACAAGGTTTCAATAGGTAAGAAGGTTGTAGACATTGCCATTACCTAACTCCCCCAACTGCTCATTGACAGCAATACCAATGCAGATACACGGACAGCGACACGGATAGGGCTACGGCTACGGCAACGGCTACAAACACGGACACCTTGATGTGGTGTGTGGTATACCGGCTCGAGCCACTGGGCCGGCAACTGGCTGGTCTTGGACTATGTTGGTTAAGAGAAAGAGGGAAAGAGTAGCATGCTTATGAGGTTCATGAAATGCTCTTTGAATATGCATGAGGCCCTAAGGAGCGTTGAGTGCTGCAAGCCAACAGCAAGAAGCAGTCAGCAGTCAGTATTCTGTTTCTACTCTTTGACTATATACATATGTATATATATATATATATATATGTATGTTATATATGTATGTGCGGCTAAGCCTGGCGGTGATTTTGCTCTGAGCCCATAAAAGCGGGCAACACTTTTTGGCCAAACTCCTTGCCCCAGCAACCAAAATGAGTTGAAATTAAATTAAATTATAAAAGTTGGTAAGGCAAATTATAGGTGAATATTTTGCAAGCAACTGTTACTTATATAACTATATATAAGTGCGAGCAAGAGAGAAATAGTGTATTCACTTTACCAAAAAGTTTACTTGTGGTCGAAAGCAAAAAGGTTAACTTTGGAAATATGAACTAAAATCTCAAGTTTTATCCAAGATATGCTACATAAAGTTATGGTCGAAAGTTATATATACCTACATATATATATATATACAACATCTAACAGATAGTAATGAATATGACGAAAACTGATGCGAATGGGCCAATGTACCACAAAAATGAACAAACACACTCAAATGCCATAAAAATCAAAAAAAAAAAAAAACCCAAAATGTGTTTGGCCAAAACAACATTTTTCCTTATGTGGGCAGTACTTTTGGAATGCAACATAAATAAATAAAAACCGAAGCTGTAGCATAGCAACCAACTAAAAAAAAGGAGAACAAATACATAATAAAAGATACACAGAAAGTGAAAGAGATGGAGAGAGAGAAAACTTGAAGATAAATGCAATTTTCAGTTGCAAGAGCCGAAGAAAAAGGGGAAAAATAAAGCTGAAATGGCATCAGCTCGTTTTGTCATTTCCGTTGAAGTCACTTCTGCTGCATCCTTGCTTTTTTTTATTTTTATTTATATTATACATCTCTTTTCTTTTTTTTTTTTTTTTTTTGTCTAGCGTTGCTTTTCCTTTGCGGTTTGTCATGCTTTCTATTTTATTTTATTTTATTTTTTTGCGCTTTTTCGTGCTCAAGTGTTGCCCTTCATTCCCTTTTCTTGCCCTTTTCGTTGTACGTTTTCCCTATTTTCTTTTTTTTTTAGCCTTTTCACCCATCTTTCAGTTTTGGGCTCATTTGGCTGAAAATAGAAATAGCGACAACAACTTCATTTATCAAAACACATTTGACCCGCCCAAAAAGCCGCCCATGAGAGTCCAACACTGAGAACCAACTAACCTAATTTTGTGGCCACACACAGACACAGACAAACACATATACACAAGTATAATAATATCACTTGAAAGTAAGTACTAGTTTGGACAACTATCTAAAGGATTTTATAATTTAGTCGAGGACTTTAAGACAGTTGAAATACTGCATTCTCTTTGTCCTGTTTCACAACTCAATAGGGAACTAGATTTAGAATCAAAATACTATAAATTAATTAGTATTATATACCATAATATGAACAAGAAGTTTATATTAACTTATGCTTCTCTTTGCTGCAGGCATTGCATATCTTAATATCACTTTGATCGTATGAAAATATCTTATAGCACAGATAGAAATATCGGGAATAAAGCTTAACAACAATAACTTTCAATCGAATATACGAAAATTTGGTATTTGAAAGTTTTAAATACTTATTAGTATTATTAGAATCGGTAGACTATATTGTATAGAACCCTTGAAGAGGATTTTGGTATATGGAACTTCTTATCACATAGGTTTCCTAGGTATGATTAGTTAGAGCAAAGCTATAGATCAGTAACAGTTAGTGAATATTAAATCAATGTAAGTTATGTATAAAATTATCTGTATAAAGTTTCATCAGAATAGATTGACTATATGCTAAAGCTGTTATAGAAACAATTGGATTAAAAATCAGTTTTGGTTTGATAAACTTTTTTTTCGAAAAAGTTTAGATACAACTTGTATTATATTGTTACCAATGATTCTGCTTAATTATATATATATATACGTTTTTTAATTCAGATATAAAGCTACTCCAATATATATGCAGGAAAAATGCCTTTATTCATTTGATTTTACGTATAACATTGATCTGATATGCAATATATATTCGAGTATTTCAAATTTTTGGTTATTATTCAAAAATAAATTGAAGGTTATTTTGCCTTTTCAAAAACCAAACAATACAACAACAACATAACATGCCCATTTCCCAATCATTCAGCATCAATCAAAAGTCTTTCATTTTGTATATGTATTGTGTGTATGTGTGTGTATTTGGTTGTGTGTAAATCACAAAATTCTCTTCAATGCATTTTCATTTGTGTGTAATTACATTTGGCGCATTTTCAAACAACAATTAGCGAGGCGATGCCAAACGTTGCGACTCGTTTACAAAATCGAACGAAACTTTCATCAAAAAAAAAGAGACAGCTAGAGGTTGAGAGAAAGAAAGAGACAGAGAGAGGAGACTGAATGAGTGTGTAAGTGAGTGAACGAAAGGGAGAGGTGATGACAAGAGGGACAGGCTAACATCAACATCATCAATCATGCATTTGAAAAGTTTATTAAAACCCCCACGCACTCACACACACACACACACACACACAAACAAACACTCACACACACACACACAGAGAGCAAGCTGGGCAAGGGCAAGTGTACTTAAGAGCTGGAAAAGTTTTCAATGACTTTTCCGCACAGTTTCGCGAGCCACACCGTTGAAAGGTCAGGTCAGATAAGTTTTCACTATATATCAAACAAAATATGCAATCATTTAATCATCAAAATATAAATTAAATAAAACTTTAAATCATTGAATAATTAAAGATAGCCGACAATAAAAACAAGAGGAGAAAAGTGTTAAGTAAACTAGTTAAAAATGTGGTAACTTTTAAATGAAGATATTCAACATTATTTGAGAGAAATTCTCTATTCAATTAACTACTCAGTTAATGGAATTTATTGTACTAGCACAGATCTATTAAGAATCTATATACATATACATATATAAGAAATCCCATATAATCACCTTACGAAAGATAATTTTAAGCTGCATAGAATAAGACTTAACAAGCAGAACATACCTATCTATGCTCTATACGTCTGAATCCTCTGAATTCGTACCTGATTTAACTTATTTTAAATAAGACAAAGCCAAACAAATTTGCCATAGATTTAAATAATTGATAATAGAAAGGTTTCAATACTTTAAAAACACAATTTTCTGAACAAAAAGAACAAACAGCCATTATATAATTATAATCAATCTATCTTTCTTTCCCTCTCTGAATATTAATATGTTAACTAAATATATTTTATACTTTTATATAAAAGTATTTTCACAAAAATTTCCATTAAAAATTCTTGTTATTTTTTTTTTTTTTTAATCTATTTTGTTTCTTTATTGTTTGACTAAGTAAAAGTTAGTTTTTGCACAATTTGTTTGTTCTTTCTTCTTGCATTTTCTTTTGGCGATTTTCACTTTCGTTTGATTTACAGCTCAGAGTTGCTGTCAGCAATAATTTTCCTTGCACTTTCATTCGACCTCTCTTTCTCTGATGGTGTGTCTGTGTGTGTGTGTGTGTGCTGGCGTGGGTGTGTGTGAGTATGTGTTCATCAATTTTCAATAACAATGCCAGCCAGAAGAGGAAACGCATATAGCCAGCCGAAGCAAACTGCAACTACTCTACTCTATTCTACACTCTACTCTTTTCACTCTTTATCCGAGACAATGGACGCACGTGGCGAATTTATGATGCAAAAATCTGGAAACAAAAACGTTGAATAAAATAAAATAAATTGTGGTAGTGGAAGGGGGTAAAGTGAATTCGCTTTGAGCAATTTCAATAAATTGCAGTTCATATGGTACAGTAGAGCTTTTATAGAAAAGAATAGAAATTTCTTTTACTATCAAAACTAATTGCAATAATTAAAATGTCCTTAAATGTGATCCTTGAATTAATACTAGTCTTTTGAATGAATAGAATTTGCTTTCGATTGCATAAAATTTGCTTTTCGATTCACAATCACCTCCTGCTGATCCATTTATAGACACAGCAGGGATATATACACAAGAAGGGCCATTTGTTGAATGCTTCAATATGATATAAAGTTATGGATATTTGAGATACTCGCAGGCTTGGGGATTCGATTGCAGCCCATTGTGCATGAATTGAATGGCACTTGCCAGCCTTTTTTTTATTTTGGAAAAATTTCATGTATCTGTCTCATTCTATCTTTATCTTAATGCTTTATCTCCATCTCTGTCCTTATCGCATCGAGCCCCCACTAAGAACCCTTCCCTCCTGTGTGTTAAGTTGCGCGTAGCGTAGACGACATTGCCATGGTGCGGTCATGAATCATGCCAAAAAATTGCAGCCACTGTCGTCGTTGTCGTGGATGGCGACCCAAATTCTGTTGCTTGCTCTACTTGAGGCGACGTCGACAAGAACGAAGGACAACTATGGCTAGGTTATGGAGACAACGGGCAACGGCAACAGCAAACGACTGCAGTGAATTTGTCGCACTGACTGGGTAGTCGTACAAGTGGGTGAAACTATGGTGGGTGGCTATTCAATGGGTATGGGCGGCTGTATGCCATGGACACGCCCCGTTTTTGAGCAAGTGCCGTCGTCATCGTTGTCGTAGCACTTCACTTTTCTATATTAGTGCCACGTAAGTGCAGCCGCAGGGGCGTGGCAATTGCATTAAAGTACAGGACCAGGAGACGACCAGTGGAGACAGGATAAAAGTAAAGGAAGTGGCAAGAGGCCCCAGCACATTAGTATCACAGTAGATAAAGCAGTTAGAATGAAAAATTGCATACCATGAAAACAGAATATTGCATACTCTTGCCAAAAAAAAAAAAACGGGTATATTAATAATGATCAAACATAAGCTAAGCAAAAAGAGGAGGCAGTTAGAAGTACAAATATTTTTTGCAGGCGTAACTTTTTGAATGTGTAGACTCTGCGTATACGTAATTTTAAATTCTTTTCGAATTCACTCTGCGTTTCCGTTTGACTTATATATCTTATATCTTTTGATCTTTTTGTTATTAAATGGATTATGGATTATAGTAGTATAAGTAATATAAATGTTTCTGATCCACGAAGATAAACCAATTTGATAATTTGATTTGATTAAAACATTTGCTTATAAATATGCTATATATATTGTATTAATAACATAAAAAATAAAACATTTTATATTCTTTTTTATAAGGGTATACAATAGTTCGATTAGTCTCATTATTTTCACTTTAATCTTAAGTTTTTTTTATAATTTTAGATAGTGCAACAAGCAAAAATAGAATAGGGAAAATCTAAAAGATAATTAAAGTGCATTTTCAATGGATTAATTTCATTGTAATAGAAATAGTTTAAAACTAATTTTTCTTAATTAATTACTCCTCTAACTTCTAACAAGGAAGCATCCTAGTTTTACATATATTTTATAGATTCACAAAGATATCTTTAAAATAAAACAACTTTTCAACCTTTATCGCTATCTATAAATATCATTTAAAAGATTTATTCAAAATGTTTCCAAAAACAACAAAACTATATCTTTTTGTCATCACGTAATGTTAATGAATGTTTGATATTAAAGTTTAATTAAAAGTAATTTATATTTAATTAAACTTAAATTTAACTATAAAGTAATCCTCTTTAAATCTGTTTACGTAAAAGTTACAATTGAAGAATTTCAATGTTATATTTCAGCCATCTATCAAACTGTATAAAGAATATTTCTCAGATACTAAATTTCTTGCTGGATTTTGAGACAAACTTGTTGAGGAGAAACGATGGCGAGTGGCAGAGAGAGAGAGAGAGAGAGAAAGGCGAAGAAGTGGCAAAGTGCTCACTTGGTCAGGGTTATGGGTGTGCGAGTAATGTGTGTGTATGTGAGAGTGTGTTTATATTCCTCTTTATGTGTGTTTGTGTGTGTGGCTCGTTTAATGGCCACAAAGCGGAAACTGGAGCGTGGCAGTTGCTGCTGCTTCTTCTTGCTGCTTGCTGCATTAGCAGCCATTTGAGGCACTATTGATGCAAGTGCATGTGTGTGTCCTTCTTTTAGTCTCTGTCTCTTTTTCTCTCTTTCTCTCTCTTTCTCTCTCTTTCTCTCTCTCTCTCTCTCTTTATATATGTGTGTGTGTGTGTGTATGGCGTGCTTTACTGCCATTTATATTTATGTTTGCCTCTCTCTCTCCTCCCTCTTTGCACTCTTTCTCACTTATTCCGTCCGACCAAAAAATGATGACATGAAAAATTGTGTTGCCACGTCTTTTGGGCGCTCTGGATTTTTGGCGAATTTCTGATTCTCTTACGGCCCTTAAGGCAGCAGCATAACGAGAAGAAGAAAAAAAAAAACCCAAAGAAAATACCCAAACGAAACTGAAGAAAAGAAAAGAAACGAATTTATGGGTTTTTAAATCGAAAGAAATTCGATGCTTGTTTAAGCAACCAAAGAAAAGCGAACAAGAGAGGCAAATGAAACGAGGCACAGACACATTTTACGATTCAAGATTTATGTTTACTTTTGAATAAATATATATGTTTGTATGTGTGTGTATATATATATTTTGTATGTTCTACTCCCCCCTCTCTCTCTCTCTCTTTCATACATATGATGAGTATTATGTCTCTTGTAGTTGCTGCTGTTTGTACACATTTACAATACGAGGAAAAATGCCCGGGAAATGGCCTCTAATTGCAGGCAGAAGAGCAGCAACATCGCATCGAAACGACTACCCAAAATATCAATTCAAAAACACGCACCCAAATGATTCTAAGTGTGCATTGTGTGTGTGTACCAACATAATATGTATCTGTATGTGCCACACATTTATGGATGTGTGTGGGCGTGGCTGCCTTGTGCTAGTTTTCCAGTAGCTCCATTTAAACTGAAACCGAAATCGAAGCAAAAACCAAGTGGACAATTCTTTCTACGTTATCTCTCTCTCTCTCTCTCTCTCTCTCTCTCTCTCTCTTTCTTTCTTACTTAGTGAATGTGTGTGTGTGTGTGTGTGTGCGGCATCTGTTACCATTCTATACTTACAGACAAAATGTCTGGTAAACATTAAAAGGAAGACCAGATTATTTTTGACTAAGCCGAACTTTGTATACTCTTTTAATTTTTAGAAAATTAAAGTCAAATTTGTTTCAAAAATGGTTTCAACTTAATTTGGTAATTCATAGGAAAAAAATTTGAAATAAATTTATGAAAATTATAAAAAATTATAGAAATTCATTAAAAACTACTTTTTAGTTATTTCAAATTAAGGTTTTATTTATACTAAAACCACTTTTTGAATAGATTAATACTATGAAAGTTATATCCTTTAGATATTCGATTCAGTTCCTTGCAACATAAAGGTATCTAACAGGCAGATAAAACTTTCATTGTGATATATAAATAAAACCAAGCATTTAATAGGCCTTAATCTAGAGAGATAGAGTTGCCATATTATTAGATTTTTAGCTTTATACAGTCTAGTTTACTCTCAAGTTCTTCATCAAAATCCAAATCAATGTAACCATCCAAATATCAAATATAGAGTAACAAATAACGTGTAGAATGACTGGGAGAAAAGTAAGAAGAATGGGTCACTCATTGCAAATTGTAAATAATCTAAAGTACAGTCATTCCGAAAAAAGCATTTCCTTTGTACAACACAAGTTACTTAAAAAACATTACACAAGAGTTATTGGTAAGCATTTTGCATTTTAATGGAATTTTGTTTTACACTTTAACTAACCAAACTATCTAAAAACAAAGAAAATGGAATTGTATATTTTAATTTATTATTTGGTGAACGCTAAACGTTCATAATGGGATGCCATTTATGATATTTTGTTGAAATTGTAATGACATATTATGGCTATATAAGAAAACATGAAGGAAAACTGATTGAGCAAAAGCAAATGCTTCAACGATTTCCACCATTGTTTCTTTCAATTCTTTGCACGACTGAATTGCTGAAATCCAAATTAAGCTGCCGCAATAAAGCCTGACAGCGGCAATAATATGAATGTATGTCGACCACTTGGCAACCCCACAAAGCCACCGCTACTGTCTCCATTTCAGTATCTCCAACACCAACAACAACAATAATACCATCTCCTTCTCCGCCTTCATAACAAACTCAAAGCACTCGAGCGCTTCAATGGACATGATGGAGGAGGTTACCAAACAATCACAGGAACGGAGCAAAGAGCTATTCCAAATGGACAACTAGCAAAAGGCAGTCAATTTTCATATGAAAAAAATAACATGGGAAAAATTAAAAAAAAATTGAAAAATTTATGTAATAATAATTAAAATCTCTGTTTTTGAAATTTATAAATATATAGAAAACTTTTGAAAACATTGCAAATTTGAAATTCCGTGTATCTTCAGAGAAATCATATTACAAATTGAAATTGCAATATATGGAATTGATAATTGGAATATATGTATATATATAAAAAATATATATGAGGGAAATTTGTATTTCACTTTTCTTTAATAAGTTTCGAAATTTTTGTATTAAAATTATGTAACCTCAAGAAAATATTAAATAATGTTTAGATAAGGTTTAGTTGGTGGGATTTCCAGGGACAAAATCTTTGGAATAAAGTAACTTTTGTATATTTCAGATCAAGATATAAATTTTACGTAAAGTTTTGGTTCTTTTATTTAAAATATTAACTCCAACTCCAAAACTTTCAACAATCAACGGAACGTTTCAATTTCCAAAGCGGAACAGTTGAATTTGGAACAGTTTGCAAAGATAAAATGATGAAATTAGTGTGACCACAACAATTAAGTTCCAAAACCGCTAACTATAGGCTAGTTATTGGGATCATTTCACTTTAGTCAATTGAATCCGCTCCTGTTACTAACAGCATCAACTAGATGTAGGAAAAGAGGAGAGTGAAAAGAGAATGTTTTGAGTGTTGAGTGGATGTCATCGGGCGAATGTCATGCGATTGTTTTGTGTTTCGTTGCGTTGAGTTTGTGTTGCGTTGCGTTGCGTTGCGTCTCGTTGTTTTGGTATGAAGGATGAGGAATATTGTGGGAGTGGGTAAAGGAGGGGCTTTATTTGAATGACACTCGATACTCTTTAGGCTATTTGGGGCTGGCCAGTGGGTCGAGAGGCTAGAGGCTAATAAATATATAAGCATAAGGCACCACTTACTTGATATAAATGAAAGCACAAGAATCATATCTATGGTCACTTGAAACCACTTCATCTCATTTCCCTCTGCACGCTTTTGTTGTTGTTTTGTTTGTTGATCAAGAGAGGGGGTGCTGGTGGTTGTTGTTGCTGTTGTTGTTGCCTTAGTTGTAGTGGTGGTGGTATTGGTATTGGTTGTTGTAATGCCTCTGCTGCTGCTGCTGCTGCTGCTGCTGGTGATGATGATAGTGCTGGTGCTAGTGGTGGTATTGGTGTTGGTGGTGGTGCAAGTTGTGGTCGTATGGTCGCTGTCGTTGTGTAATTGTGAGGGAGCAGGGCTGCGGCAGAGGTGGCTTTATATTGGGGCAGGGCTTAAGTAAATTTAAGTTAGTTGCTTTGGCAATGATGGCGCAGGCGCAGCAGTTACAAAGCAATTTCGTTTCCTTTTTTGTTTGTTGTTGTTGTTGTTATTTTTATTATTGAAATTGTTGTTGTTGTTTTTGTTGTTATCGTTGTTGTTGTGCGTTATATGCATCGCTCTTTGTTGTTGTCCTGTTGGATTTGGCAGCATTTATTTACATAATTATTAGAAATATTTGCATTTTTTTTTTTTTTTTTTTTTTTTTGACTACTATTCCTCTTCTTCTTATTGCTTTGTTTCGTTTTTATCGCTCTGTTGTCTGTCCTCTCTCTCTCTTTGTCTATTTTGTTCTCTTTATACTATATAAGTGTATCTATAACATTCTAGAAGTATGTATATAGATATATATATATATATTTGTATTATCTGTATATATATATATATATATATTTGTTTCTTGGCAGTTTTCGATTAAAATTCTTTAAATGTTTTTATATCTTGTGGCCTCTGATGCTGCTTGTGCTGCTCCGGAAACCGCTTTTGCGTATCCTGGTACATTCTTTCTTCCTTAATACCAATCCTGGCGGTTCTTCTTCTCTCTTTTTTTTTTATTTTGTTGTTACTGTTGCCCCCCCTTTGTGTGGCTCCTTTGTTCGTACGGGCGACCTCTAAAAATTGCCCAAGCGCGAGCTGCAATCATGAAATGAAAGTGAAACATTTAATTAGTTGCTGGAAACAAAACAAAAAAAAAAAAAATAAAACAAAAAATCTTCAAATGTCCCTGCTTCTTAGACTCATATTGTATTAGCCTCAGTTCATCATAGTCATCTATCTCCTTTATCCTCCCACACAAAAACAGACACAAATACACACACACACACACACACACACACACACATATACAAAGAAAACGGAACAAGTCAAAAGAAAAGTTCCTTTTTGCCTTCTTGCCGGCTCTTCTTTTTGTTGTTTATGCAAATTCATTTTAATTATAAAAAATTTTTCATTTTGACCCCAAATTGAATTTGCACAAGAAATAAAATAATAATCATAATAAAACAAAACATTTTGTGAATTTTAATTGCTTATTTCATCATAATTCATTTACTTTTGCCTTTGAGATTTATCCAGGAACCCGAGAATCGAGAATAAGGTGCTCAAAGTTTTTTTTTTCTTGTTATCCTTTGTTCTCCTTGGCCCTGTTAATTTAATTAATAACTTGGCCAAGAACAAAAATGACTCAAACGGGCTCAATGGTGGGTTTTGTTTTACACAATCAAAAACTTTTATCAATGCGACCGAACTTATTTTCAGCTTAATTTTATACTTTGCTCTTAATTTCATCAAACTGCATTCTTTCTTTAATAACCATGGCCAAAACTTTAATACCAAACAATATTTGTCAAACTTAACTTATTCCAACAAAAACAATGAACAAAGACTATATATATACCCTGAAATCTGATGAGGTATATTGAGAGGATTTGCCAGAGATTTTGTGATTTTCTTATGAACTTAATAACTGCTAAACTGTTTTGGAATAAGGTTCTAGTGACCTGTGACCTGTTTATGGTTATACATGTATATATTTACAGTTAATATCAGGAATAAATATGGCTTATAATCAATAATAAACAATGGCTTTTGGTGGCTTAATAGGCTTACAAAACTCATAAACCAAAATGCCATCAGTTTACACTACTCTTTAAAATGTGTAAAGCTTTAACTTTTCATTTGTACTAAGAACAAAGAAATTAACAGTAATCATTTGATATATACATATATATATATATATATATATATATATATACGACGAAATGCTTATATATTATTATATATACTCTATATAGAATGCGTAGAAATAGTTGTTAACACAAGTCCGCCAACTAAATTTCAGTTTGCCCAATATTGTTGGAGTATTCTGTAGGTAATGGTAATGTTTATTCTGTTTCCAGTCTCTCCCCCCCCAACCAACATCCCTTAAGCTATCCCAAAGGTATGCAACATAATTTCTCAATTCAATTAAGTAGAATCTTGAGCTTTTAGCAAACAGGCAAACATAATATAATAGAAATGAATGAATACATAAGTGAGGGAAAACGACTAAGAGAAAATGTAAGAAGAAGAAAATATACTATGAGAATGGGCACGAGAAGAAAGAGAAGGAATAATAGGAGGTGCAGGGGGAGGCGGAGAAGAATTTAAAAAGGTTTTCGGAAGTAATTTGGAAAAATGTCATGAGTGTCTTTATACTCAACTAACTACAATACCAAACCATTCACCTAACCCATACTCACTCTCTGACCTTATCCAAACGCTGTCAAATATTTAAAAGGCACGCCTGCAGGTGCCACCAGAAATTTGAGGATGAGAAGGAGTAGGAGCAGCAGCAGCAGTAGCGACAGCGCAGCAGCTTCTCTCCTTAAGAACGACACGTTTTTGATGCAACAAAAGATGCCAAGTGTCAATTTAAACAGCCGCACACTTTTCCCAGCAATGGCCAAAAACGCAAAGAGCTCAAGACGAAGACGAAATGCTTAGACAAAGACGGAGACGAAACGAAAACGAAGACGAAAAGAAGGGGGAAAAAAATGTGCCAGGGGCATTTTCCTGCTTTTTGTCATTTTTTTTTCGTAATTTTTTTTGTTGCCTCTCCTGCCACTTGAAGCTTGAAAAAGCCAACGTTGACAGCGTTTAAGACGTTGGGCGTTGTCCTTGCCAGATGCCAGAGCAAGGCTTCTGTCCTCGCCTGTTGTCTTTTCATATTAAATGCATTGCCAGATGTGAGAAGAGCTAGAGAAAAATTCGATTTTTCGCTAGCGAACGACACGAGCTGCCACCTGCTGACAACTTCCCTTGGCCTGGGCCCCCGACCCCGTTAACAATCTCACCTCCACAGTTCCCTTTTATGTCCAACCAACCAACCAAGACCTCTATACCCTTGCTCTTGCCCCCTAGTGTCCCCTACTATTTGACTCAGTCATCAGCATCATCATCATGACAGTGGCCTTTTGTCGCTCATAATGAGGCGCCCATTACAAGCGGCACTAGCGACCTCTGACCTCAAAAAAAAAAAAAAAAAAAAACCAACGAAGAAGAAAATGAATATGTACATATAAATGCCTAAGATATATGCCGCCAAAATGTAGGCTATGATTACTATATTATGACTATTTATTGTAACTTTAGCAACTATAAATTGCAGACATATTGGCCAACGGCAAGCTTTCCATTCTCCTTCTCCACCATTTAACATTGCCCCTGTATCATTGTCTGACTTTCTCCATATGTATGCCTCTATCTCTAGTCTCTCAGTCTAAGAATATTTCTCATTGGCATGCTTAGCGGCAATGGTTGTTGCTGATTTTGCTATTATTACATGCATATTTCGTGTAATGAGTGCGATTAGCATTCTCAATGAAGTGGGGTTAACAGTGTGCTTTGCATTTCTAGTCAGTGGCAACAGTATGACGACGAGACAAAGGCAACGACTCACAGATACTGTGACTTAAGTGCCTCTACGAGTTGCCAGAGTTAAGACTGAATTGCTGATGTTGCCGCTGGCATTGCTGTCTGCCGCTACAGTTGCTGCTGTTGCTGCTGCTGCTGCGTCATCAACATAATCATCAGGCATCAACATTTCAAATTGAGCAGCATTATTGGTCCTACTCTTTCATTCAACGATAGGAACGCAGCAGGCGCAGGCACAAGACTGCAGACATTAACATTAGAGTAGCAGCAACATCAGCAAGAGCAGTACCAGCAGCAGCAGCAGAAACAGCAGATGCAGCTGATCAATTGGCCCCTGTCATATATATTTATGACTGCACTGAGAGAAAAGAATTAGCTATAATTTAAGCTGTACAAGCTGTTTAATCCTTAAATAGCATTATATCTTAGATTTTAGATTAAGAAAAAATTGTTTTAAGTAGTTATCTGTATCGAGTATTACTTACTATAATTGGATTTGGGAAATATATATATGGAATATTGGAGTTGGAAAATATATATACGGAATATTGAAATTGGGAAATATATATACGGAATATTGAAATTGGGAAATATATATATGGAATATGGGAAGATCTTAATAGTTTATATATAACTTTAAGAAGTTAAACTTCTTAGTGTTGGAACTCCAAAAAAAGAGAAAACTTTCCCTTTATTTGTATATTAAATAACTAAATCTTAATCCCATTCTTATTTAAGAATTCAAAAAAAAAATACTAAATATTATTATAAATATTAATAAATATAATTTTAAACCTTCTTTATGCATCAATTATTATACCTTTGCAAAAAAGGTATATTAATTTTGGTCATCTCCGACTATATAAAGTATATATATTCTTGATTAGCACGATGAGCTGAGTTTATTTGCCCTGTCCCTTTGTCCGTATGTCCGTCTGTCTGTCTGTCTGCCTGTCCGTCTGTCCGTTGTCCGTCTGTCTGGATCAACGCAATCTCCTCCGAGACCCCTACAGCAACGGAGCTGAAATTAGGCATAGGCTTCTTTTTGCTGCAGGCATTGTATATCTCGGAATCATTCCGATCGGATGACTATATCATATAGCTCCCATAGGAACAATCGGTCGTGAATATGCTTTAACCTCAATAACTTTGTTGTTTTCCAACGAAATATTACGAAAGCCGGTATTTGTGAGTTTTATACACTTCTTAGCATATCCACCAAGTTTCATCAAAATCGGATGACTATATCATATAGCTCCCATAGGAACAATCGGTCATGAATATGGGTTTCGAGCAATAACTTGGTTGTTTTAAAAGCGATTATCACTATTTGGTATTTTTAAGTTTTATATACTTTCTAACATATCTGGAAAGTTTTATCAGAATCGGGGCACTATATCATATAGCTCCCATAGGAACGATCGGCCAAAAAATTGGTTTTAGTTGAAAATCTTTGATATTTTAACAGCGATTCACTCGAAATTTGGTATATGTAAGTTTGGTATATATAAAAATGTGTCTGTTGAGTTTTAACAGAATCGGCCGACTATATGATATAGCTCCTATAGGAACAATCGGACCAAAAAAAAATTTTTTTTTACTCGTAAGTTTATTTTCTTGGAGCCACGCGCAAGATTTGTTTTATATACTTTCCTTTAATTCTGGTAATTTATATGTAATTGAAAAGAACAGTTTGCAAAGGTATCCGAACTTCGGCGTGGCCGAAGTTAGCCCATCCTTCTAGTTATTATTTTATTTGAGCCAACATTTCATATAATTGTTTAAAATAAAGCTTCAAGAAATTATCTTTGCGATAATGGAAATCAACAAAAATTCAAAACTTTTGTATAAAAATCAATATTTAAATAAAATTATAAAACAAATCAAAATAGTTTTCAACATATAAAATAGACAATGTTAGGGATATTCAAAACAAAAACTGTCTACATAATAACTTCAAATATTAAAGCTTGATTTTTCTCATACTTTAAATAATTCTTTGTTACACCTAGAAGCTATATTCCTACATATATCTATCTAACTCTGATCAATTTTAAATTTTTTAGTTAAAAGTTCAATATTTTCATTCATTGGCAAAAGAAAAAACAAATACATTAGCTGATATATTGTTTTTCAGCTTTTTAAAGCAATCATAAACATTTTTCAGACCATGGCGTTATATCATTTGAAAACTATAAATTGAATTTTATGGTTTTTGCTTAGTGCACTGAATTATTTATGTTCTGCCTCTCGCTGACATTCTCTGTCTTTTGCTCTGTTTCCTCTCTGTCTGGTTTAACCTTAGATTTTGGCTCATTGTCTACTTATTTCTGCTTAACCCCGCAAACAAATGTCCTTGTGTATGTGAGCGTGTGTGTGTGTGTGTGTCTTTTTTTTCATCTGCATTTTTGTGGCCTGCAATTCATACACACAAACACACACACACACACACACTAATACACATGCACACAGGTGACAGTCGTCCCCGTGGCCCCATTTCTTTAGCCCTTTTCCCCCCGCTTTTGTGTCTTTTTTTTTCTCTTTCGTTTTCCTATTTTATTTTTTTTGTGTATTTTTTTTTGCTTTTTTGCCTTCGCCTTGGCAGTTGATTTCTGTCACAGCTGCTGACTGTGATTTGTGTATTTGCCCTGTTCATTTTCTTTTTACGTTGTCTTGTTTGTATGAGTGTGTCTGGTTTCTCTTTTTTTTACCCTCTGTTGCCTACTTATTTGGGCTTTGCTGCTTCTTTTCGCTTTTGGAAATTTATTGCCCATACGCACTGTGTGACATGATTTTGTATGTATTCCATAAGCTGTTTAGACCAGTTTTAGTTTGATAAATTACCGTCTCGAGAATTGATTATGCCCAACAAAATTAGGATGAAAAAAAGTATAGAAAAAAAATAAAGGAAAAAAAAATTAATACATGCGTAAAAATAAATTTCTGGCTTTTAAATAAGCAAATATTTTATATATTTTTATAATCAAGTATAAGATAAATATTAAAAAATTATGCAAATTAAATGAAATTATCATGTTATGAGCAAAGGATATGCCTTAGAAATTATAAAATCTTAAACATAATTATCAAATTGAATAGAATAAACAAAAGATTCTATGAAAATGTTAAAAACTTGGACACTTGGACTTGGATTAATGGAAACACAGCAAGTATAAGTTAGATTAACAACATAAGCTATAGCATTATCTTTTAATAGAAGATTTCATTTACCATTTTAACATATACTCAAGTCATTATATCTAACTTTTATGTATCAATTCTAGCGATTAATCGAATTATCTTTGTGTGACAACAAAAACAAAATAAAAATGAAACTTGTTTTAATTGAAATTCTAAGCCAGCTGTAAAAAATAAAAAGGCCCTTAGCTTGGGAAATTATCTTTATCGAAAGAAATGAAAGTTCAAAATCCATGAAATTAAATTTTCCCCCATCAATTTATTGTTGTTTTGCCACAGTTATAGCTACCACAGCAACTGACATTTAATGGGCTTAATGCCAGGGTCATGCCCCACTTATAAACATTTTGCTTATCCTCCCTCCCTCCTCCTCCTTCTTCTTATTTTGCTTTCTTTTTTTTTTTATCATCCAACTACTCTGTTTCTCTTCACCCTCACCAACTATCTTCACTTCATAACCCATTTTGGCGTTCATAGAATATTTTTGTTTTCTGTTTTTTTTTTTTTTTTTTTGGGCATCTTTTTTTTTTTTTTCATTGCAATTTTCGTTTTTTCATGGCTTGTTATGATGAGGCAGTTTTACTCGTTTCCGCTTGGACAGAGCTTGTTCGCGTGGAACTTGTTATTGCTGTTAGAGCCCCGCTTGCCGCCTACTTTTCACCCACAGGCACACCCCCATTTATCTCCTCTCTTAAGCTGGCCTGCACTTTTTGCAGCTCAGTTTTTCACGTTTTGTTTTTTTTTTCGTATTTTATTTATTTTTTTTTGGAGGCAAAGTCATAGCTGGACGAAGATGACCCGACCCGTCCAGGAGGAGAGAAGCTGAAGAGTTTGTGTCTTCTGCCTGCGTTTTGTTTGCATCATCAACAAAATGAGACACTTGACCAAATGGCTGTCCATGTTGTTGTCCTTGTTGTTTGTGTTATCCTTGTTGTTCATGTACTTTTCTTGTTGTTGTTGTCGCTTTTTCTTTTTTTTTTATTTGGTTGCACATTTCAAGGATCTGCTGCTTGTCGTTGAATCGTTTGCTTTGTCATTTAAGTTGCTTTCCCTGATGGCCAGGTAAAGAGGATGCTCTAATTAAATTTACCAGCCGCTTCATTATACCACTCTAAGCAGCCCGACCAATCCTTTTACCAACTTTACCTCAAGCTTTATGCCACCCCACCCTCTCTCACTCACTCTCTCTCTCTCTCTCACACCCTTGTATCTAACGTTCTATTTATATGGCCACCCACAACTCCTTATCGCATTTGTTGACTGAAGCAAATAAATCAAGTTAAATAATTGCCACTCGCATTGTCAACTCATTCATGTGTGTGTCTCTTTCTCTTCATAGGTGTGTGTGTGTGAGTGTGAGTAGGAATGTTCAAGTGTCACGCCCACACCTACCTCTACATTCTACATTCACATACAAACACACACTTAAAGAAGCAGCTGTAGAAGAGACCCCAAAGAGGGACCAAACCCAAGTGAATCAAATATTCTAAAACCCTGAGGTACATACCCTAACCCAAGTATTCATTTAACTTTAAATTCATTAAGTTTATCTCTCGAAGATCCAATGCCTAATGGAATTCTCCTCTTTGGCATTTGAAAAGACACAGAGCTAATCACACCAGTAAAATACCTGTTGGTTCTCAATTTGATTAATTACAATTTATATATATATATTAAAATAGAGATCATTTTAGAAAGAGCCTTAGAGTGCCTTGGCTCTATTCAATTATAGGGTAGAAATTAGGCAAATATTATGACACAATGCTTTTAGCTGATTTATTGTATTAAAGCTAAACATGTGGTTACGATTGGACCAACACACTTGGCTTAAAACAATTTTGGATCACATTCATCTCTTTGAATCATCTTAAATATAATTTCCATTATTTTTGTAAAGATCCTTTGATTAAAATAATTTTATGACATATTCTATAATAGTAAAACAATTTGCATGACTTTTATAGTTATATACTTTTTATCTGTTTGGTATCAAAAGTTTTATTTTAGTTGAAATTAATTTAAGCATTTCCTTCCCCCTTAAACAAACTACTTTAAAACAAACAAAAAAAAAACATTTGCTGAACAAATTTTCATTATAATTAAAACATTTTACTAAGCTCACACACACACAACACTCAAACTCTTTCTTTCTGTGTGTGTGTGTGTGTGTGTGTTGCGGGTCACTTCCTGACGGCGCGCAACTTCCGGTCGAAAATTCCCTTGCCCCGTTCGTCATATACCAAAAGGAAGTGTAGAAGAGTAAAGAACCGGTGGTTACAGGCAGAGGGGGGACATTTGACTATACATGGATTATTGACATAGCAAAGTTTGTTTTAAAAAGTGAATGCATTCATAATAGAGCAAGTGAATACCTTTGAGAAGCACACACTCTCTCATAAATAAGTCAATCAAAAATGGAATTCCATAATAAGTATACCACATGTATGTATGTACATATATTTCAAGTTATTTTTAAATACATTTCTTTGAATAACTGAATTTTAGTTAAAAAAAACTTTGAATATATAATTGAGTCACAAAATGTAAGTCCAACAAATATATATATAAACTAACAAATGCTAGGAAAACGAACTAAAATTTAACTTAAAGTTAACTCGCAACAAAAAACTGAGACTAAAATTACAACATTTGTGTATAAAAATATATCATTTTTATGTTTAAGCGACTTTCGATTGAATTAGTTTTTTTAAGAAACAAAGTTTATTAAAACATTGAAATAAAACAAAGTTTCTGCGTTAACTATAAATTTTTTCATATTTATGGTACATAAGGAACATTTTGTTAGGAAATCTTTAGCTTAAATATTTTACATATTAATTGTTATTAAATTTTTTTGATTTAATCAACTTAATAATAGAAAAAAACAACTAACTACAAATATCCTTGCATAATATCTTTTTTACTTACATATAAATTACCATCTTAATACATATAAATTACCAAAATCATAAGATAGTATAGAATCTTCCCATCAAATATTATAATATATAAATATATAAGCAAATTTTTTTTTTTTTTTTTTTTTGGTTCATTACTTCCTATGGCAACTATAGCATACAATAGCTATTAAAAGATACATTACATAAATATAGATACATTTCTATCTACATATATTAAAACTTCAAGTACCGTGAGAATAGCTTTCGAATTAAAACCATTTAGAAGCTATAAGATATAGTCAACCGATACTAATAAAACTTGGTGTATATTTTATATACGAAATTTGTAAAACTCACAAACATCAAACACCAAAATTTCGTGATATTAGATTGAAAAAAAGTTATTGATCTGAAACCATATTCTTGACGGAGCTATAAGATATAGTCAACCGATAGGGATGATTTCGAGATATAAAATGCCATGCAGCATCTAAAATTGTAAGAAGTAAAATTTTCAAATATCTAAACCTAAATATATCGATTAAATGTAGAAAAACTTTTAATTAATTTAACTAACCATGGCTATAACCATTCAAACGGTCCATAAATTAACAAAATATTATAAAAATATTATACAAGTTCATTAAAAAAGTAAAATTATCAGGCAATTGGAGAACATCTTTCTTTTCGTTTCATCTTTGCTTTAAAAATAAAAAGATGCTAACAAAAACCAAAAAACAAAACAATTCTAACTAAAACAAAGCCAATAAAGGACAATTATTCAAATAAAAATATTTTGGCATATTTGCCAACCCAAAAAAACCCTTTTAAAGTTATTGATACCTTGTCACATATAATTTCTGAAGTTGAATCTTGAAAAAGCCAAACATCAACAGATTTATTGTAAATATATTGAGAGCTCTAGTTCAAGGATCAAAAGTTGGCTTAAAATCTTGTTAAAACCATACTTGAATATTAAGGTAAAAGATTAGTATAAATTTATTGCTACTTTTTCTTAAATGTTTCGTTTGCTTATGTAAATTTTGTAACTTTTGTTTTTGTTCACTTTCTCTTGCTCACTTGGCCACTCTTTTAGGCCAACACTCTTTGGCTTTTAATGGCATGGCATTTGGCCCTTAGGCAAATGCATTTTTTTTTTTCTGTTGCTTCAATATAAAAGCAAATTTGCGCATTAAGTTGGCCATAATTGAATAACGTCATAAGCTGCCTCTAAAGCAGGATGTGTGGGTATGGCATTGAGCTTGTTGGACAGAGAAGGGCAAACAAGTGTGGGGGGGGGATGAGGATTGTGGGAGTAGATGCTAAATGTCAGCATGGCCTGCGGTTCATTTGTGTGCGTGTGCATGTATGTGTGTGTGTGTGTGTGTCTCTTGGTGTGTAATCAATTATGCTTTTTATGTCAAACGCCATGCAATCAGCAGGAGTGGAAGAATTTGTGGGCGGGGCAAACAACACAGCGACATTAGCATTAGGCATCAAAAACAGTCACCGCGACCCTGATCCATTCTTATCCATCGTCCATGGCCAAATTATAAAACAAAATTTAACATTTAGCTGCAAAAAAAATTGTTGTTGTTCAATTTTAATTTAATTTAATTTTGTTTTGTTTTTTAGTTCATTTTTATTGGCTCATTTGCATATTTGACAGTTGGCAGCCTTTTCGCTTTGCTCCATAATCAGCAACGGCATCAGTAGCAGTATAAGTAGGACCAGCATCATCATCTGTATCAACATCATTATTATCAACATTATCATCATTATCAGCATCAGTTTCTTTTGCCATGGTCTTTATCCTCTTATTAATTCCTCAGTACGTTTAACGCCCATTCATCTTCATCTTGGCCCTGGCTTCTAAGCTTTAGCAACCTTTACCAGCGCTTAAAATTTCAGCACACGCTTTTCCTTTTTCTTTCTTTTTTCGCTTTTCACGCTGCCAGCATGAAAATCTCATTTAGTATGGGTATAATGCTCTCTCTCTCTCTCTCACACTCTGTTTTCTTTTATTCCCCTTCTTCTTTCTTTATTCTGTATGCTTTTGTTGGCATCTTCTTGTGTCATGATATGTCATGCCTATCATTGTCCTCGACCCTATACTGAACTATTAGCATCGTTAAGAAAATTAGCACACACACTCCAACACACACACACAGAGACAACGCACAAACAATAATTCCTCCCCTCGATTTACCCAATTTTACTCCCTTCCCATTGATAGACTGATGAAACGGACGCTGTCAGCTTAGTCTGTCAGCTGTTGGTTTCACTTGTACTTGAACCAAAAACAAAATAAAAAAAAATTCTTTCTTTCCAAACTTAACTAACAAAGTCAACTAACTGAAAGTGAACTTTAAGGCATTTTATGCCATACAAGCCTCATCCAGCCACTATTACCAAGGACACGTCGATGACTACAAAGAACCAAAAACCGAGTATAGCTAGCAAGGGGTGGAGCGAGGGTAAAAAAAAAAAATTGACGCTCAAATGTTTTTGTCATTAAGACTTTGCCTCGGCCTCGGCTTGGCTTGGCTTGGCTTGGATGGGTTTTACTTTAGCTTCGTTCCTCCGCCATTCTTCCGTTTTGTGCTGAAACGGATTTGTCAAAGGCATTAAAACGAAATCTCGCGCAAACTGGGCATCAATCATGAAGGAAAATACACACATACATACACACACACACATACATACATACAGAGGAACGTTAGCAACAGTAAAAGCATACCAAAAAGGATCCATGCCGCTGCTGCTTGAAACAAAAAAAAAAAGAACCAATGGAATATGAGTAAAGGGAAATTTTAGGCTTTAGAGTAATCTTCATAAACACAAATTATATATATTCTTTATAAATTTTTATTAATTAAATTTTTAGATTGATTTATTAAACAAAATATTTCTTATTTGCTTTTTTTTTTTCATTAAGTCAAATAGTTTGCGATTAAATCAAACAAAACTGAGCTGTTTTAGCCACCTGAACAGCATTTAAAAGTAGTTTATACAAATTTCATCTCTTGTCAATTTGGCTAATAGTTAAAAATTGGCAATATTCTACTGACCACAAGAGCGCAATTGTATTGGCCATATATAACAAATGCCTTGGGTACAATTGGTTAAAATGAAATGGCATTTGGTCAAGCGAACATAAGCTAAACCAAATTCACCAAAAGCGTTCCAAAAATCCCAAAAAAAAAAAAAATGTAATAAAAAAATGAAAATAAAGTAAATTGAAATTTGAAAATTGTTATGCCAACAAGGATCAATTTTTGAGTCGATCAATTTAGAGTTTATATAAATGCTTAAGCTTTCAATTGAATTTATATTTCATTTATGGAATTGCTTGTAAAAAGCATTGCAACTTTGAGGGGACTCATCAAGTCTTGTTTGTTTATTTGTTGTTGCTGTTGTTGCTTTTGTTGTTGTTAGCTGTTTTGGCTGCGGTTTTGTAGCGCGGTTGCTGCGGTCGTCATGGATTTTGCAGATTTTCAACGCTTAATGGAAATTTTCAATTCACTTTGACACTTTATGACAAACTTTGGTTTCTCTGTGTATGTTTGGTTTTCTGTTTTCAGTTTTACACATTTTTGTTTTATTTTTTCTTTATTATTATTATTATTATTTTAAAACATGTATATATATTTTTTGTTACCCTTAAAGCTTGGTTTCTCTTTGCTCTTGTGGTGAGAATTTTTTTTTTATTATTTTGCTTTTGGCAACATTGCTGTAAGCTTTAATGCCCCATGGCTGTCAGACGCACTTGTCGCCTGTGAAATCCTTGCACAGCCTTCGACGCCAATTTCCAAAAATGCTGTCAGCACTTTTTTCGTTTGGTTTCGACTACTATTTTGGTTTCTTCTACCCTTCCCATCGTCGTAGTCGTCGTCGTCGTCGTCGTCAGCTGCCAGCAGCACTTAAAGCCAACAGCAACACCAACAACAATAATAAAAGGCAACAGCAGCAGCAGCAGTAGCAATGGCAGCATCATCAGTGACTGGTAAGGTGCTAAGCCTGACGCTGGCAGGACCTAGGCAGGATTTTCGATTCACTACATCCTGCTGCCATTTCTTTCATACCCTTTCATACCCTTACCTACCAAACAACAACTCTTCCTGCCAACTGTTGTTGTTGGCTGGCCTCATCATTTTTGCGAATAAAGTCACGTTTTGCTTATTTAACATTTCGTTGATTTAACCCCCTCACCCCCCACACACCTTTAGCAACAATGATGCCCCCTGCTTACACCACTCTACAGCCCCGTTTTTAGCATACACCATTTATTCATTGAGCATGCCCCTTAAAAGCATCTGCTACTCAATTTTGCATTTATTCATTTTAATTTCATTGAAAGTTTATTTTCATTAAGATTATCAAGTCGCAAAAAGTACTTTTCGAAATTATTTATAATGTATTGTTATCGATAAATTTATCGAATTGAATTTAACATATGACTAAAGTTTCATCTCTCTTACTGTAATATAATAGATAATTATCCTAAATTCTTTATTCAAAGTTCTTAATAAATTCTCTCGTTTGTTTAGCTTTAAATTCTAATTTAGAACTTAATTGTAACTTTATTATTAAGTCTCTTTAAGTTAACTAAAATGTCTGCAAAGAAATGCTATAATTTGCCCAAAAGTCTGACCTTAACTGAAATATACAATAAATTATATGTTTCGGTTACATTTTCTCTCATGTGATAAGTATCGCAACGGAAACAAATGCATCGTTATTATTCATTAAAATTACATCAACTTGTAAGGCTTAGTCTGTATAGGTTGAATTTATATATGTAAATGCCTAAAGTACACAAATCCACAGACACACATACACACACACACACAGATATACATATATATATATATATATATATATATATATATATACACAAAAGCAAATTGCCATTGGCACAATTTCCTTTTGTGTTTTGTAAATTGTGTGAATTTTAACACTTGATATTCTTTTAATGAATTATTTTGCCAGAGCCTCCGACCATTTCTCTCATCATTCTTTGGTTATTTAAATTTTTCAACTATTTTGCATGCCAATGTCTGGGGTTAGAGGGGAAAACGAACCGAACTTGAATGTAGGTATTGCTGGTACTAGAGGAAAGCAAGGAAGAGGAATAGAACTTTTATAAGTCAGAAGGCAGCCATAGGGCAAAGAAAACTTTTCAAGCAAATAGCTTGCAATTGAGTTATTTATTGTGTCTGTGTGTGTACATGACTCTCTCTGTGTGTGTGTAAAAGTGTGGCCCAAAAATGACCAAATTACTTGGTCCAGACAAGACCAGTTCTGTTCTGTTCCAGCTGGCCAAGTAGCCTGCGTTACTTTATGTGTATGTAAGTGTATGTGTGTGTGTGTGTGTATGCTCTCATTTTTGTAGCTTTTTGCTGCTGGCCAGGCCAACAACATTTCGTTTCATTTTGTGTTTTGTTTTCCTTTCTTTTCGTTTATTTTTTTTTTTTGGTTTTGCCTTGTGGTTGCCACTTTTGATTGTTTTTGGCTATAATATTTGTTGTTGGCATTGTTTTGTGTGCGTGCTGCGGCCCAGGCATTGTTATTATATATTTGGTCTATATTTGCGGCCTCGACCAAAAACCAAAAACAAAGAAAAACCTAACTAAAAAGAAAAACCTTACAAAATAGCAAGAATAGAAGTTAAGAAGGAGATAAGTAAATCTACAAAATATTTTGCCAAAATTCTCTAAACGAAATGTCTAAGAAAATCAATGATGTTAACTTTAACTAGAAAATTTAAGAAACTAAACAGAAAGCAAAGCTTTAAATACTAAAAAATATATAAGCTATTTGCTATTATTATAATTTAAACTTTTAAACTAAAGGTTAACAGCAAAAGGCTAAGTCCTTTATATATTTATGGTAGGTATAAGCCAAGTTCGCCTTAGGCAAAGAAGTAAAAATATCAAAGACCATTATAATTTTTCAACTCTTTAAAGACAAATCATAACTAGAGAAATTGGTAAGAAATAATCAAACCTTAATAAGTTGAAACTTTAATGAAAGAGATAAGAAAAGTTAAAAAAAAAACTAGAACTAAAAACTTGTTTATTCTAAAATCGTAATATATATTTAACTGTAACTTAACAGAGCATTAATTTAATAGGTATATATATTAAGTTTAATCAATAGAATGATTAAACAGTCTTAGCATAAGAGTTAAATTGAGATTCAAAACAGGATTATGGCATAAACTTCTGTATTGTACCTATTTGCAGACTTGGCCTCTTTTAACTACCACGAAACAAATTAAACGAAACGAAACGAAAATTAAAACAGTAAAATGTTTCAAGGGTCCAGAATATATACGCACACAGTTACACACACACACACACACTCTGACATACGCTCAATTGCCATTTTATAACAGAGCTTTTGGCCACAATCATACGAGCGAGAAAAGCGAATGGGCCTAGGCCACATCCCACAAGAGGTGCTCGGAAAGTTCATTGTTTTGCACTACATTGAAACTTCTTTTCTTCTCTAACCTTCCCCCCCCCCCCCACTACCTTCTTCTTCTCACTATAATTGTTGTTTCTTTTAGCCCCCTCTCCACAAACCCCGTTCTTAACAAACTATGTATGTATATCTATATATATATATATATATATCCCCTTGGCAAATAAGTTTTTGTATCTGCTGCTTTTGCTTACCTCGATTAAAAATTTGTTGGCCAAAAAATGTTGTCCAAAGACAAAAATAAATGGGGCATATGGGGGCATGATATAGTTGTACTTTTTGTTTATGAAACTAAACAAAAAACCTTGAATGTTATAGAATTTTAATCTCAAACAATGTACATAATATATTGAGATTTTCTTACATATAAAAAAATTAAAAAAAAAAAAATGAAATGAAAAATGATTTAATTAATTTTAATATTAAAATTATTCAAGTAAGTTGTGAATTTTTTATTTTTCTTTCTGTATTTGCCATGCCTGGTGAATGCATTTCAAAAATTCTATTCATAATAATAATATATGTACAATGCGTCGTATGCGCAATGTGTTCTAGTTTTCTTTTTTTTTCGTTTTTTCTTCTTTCTTTTTTTTTTTTTTGTCCTTCAACTATTTTGTCTTTCCATATGTTTACGTGTCTGCATGTGGCAGTAAGTGAATGAGTGAGTGAATATGTGAATGAATAAGTGAGTGAGTTGTATTTGAATTAGCAAACGTACGTGTCACCATTCACAAGATGACAAGCATCGAAAGTGAATACATAAAAGAAATTCAACATATACTAAAAATATATATTCAATGATTTTACAAATATTTTTTAAATGCAACTCATTAAATTATATAAAAATTGAAGAGTTAAATACTATAATCTGATTAATAAGTACAATCCATAAGACTCTAAGTAGGATTTATTATTATATATTTTAATATTCCCTTTTCATAAAGCAAATTGTTTTGGTCTTAAGCAACAAGTGAACGGACTTCATGGCCTAAAGCCAATGACACAAATTTCAATAATAATCAAAATTGCAATTTAAATGTTTAGATTTATATGTAAACAGATGTCAAATATATATATATATATATATATTCTTGTATTCTATATATTCTCGGGTTAATTTCTATCTTTATTTACATTTCTATTCTGTCAATTGCCAGAATTTATTTGTAAATTTTTCATTTTTTGCTTTTATTTATAGCATGCATTCATTTCATTTTATTTCGCAGTGGGCGTGGCTATGCTTTTCAAAATAAAGATGAAGATGAAAAGAAAAGAAAAGAAGAGAGAAAAGAGAAGAAAAAAAAAAAAAAATAAAGGAAATAGGCGACTTTTCCTGTTCGTCGTTCGTACATTTTGATACGTGAGCTCACGTCGCCTTTTGTAGGAGGACATGATGCCTCGAAATTGAGTATACGACATGTTGGCATTGGCACGATAATAATGATGATGATGATAAAGTTGATGAAGATGCTCAAGGCCTGGCAGATTGCCAAATTTAACAAACAACAACAACAGCAAAATACAAAAAAGACTAAAACACAAAAGCAACTCAGAGACTCTACTCGACGCATTAATTACTGTAATTAAAAAAAATTTTAGACAAGAAAAAAATAAAGAAAATTTTCTTTTCTTTCATTTTTTTATATATATATATATTTTTTTTTTTTTGGTTGGAACTGTTTTTTTTTATGGCCATCAGTCAGGAGACTAAGTAAGTAAGCAGCCAAAAAATGCTTTAAGGAAAATTCAATTTAATATTAAATTAACCCTTAAATCATGTTGATGGACGTGCCTTCTCTCTCTCTCTCTCTCATTCACACATTCCCTCTTTTTGCTGTCTCTGTCGTTGGCAGTCGTTCTCACTCACTTACTCACACAAACACACCCGCCGCTGCCTGTCTGTCAAACAATGTGCAAGAAAATTAACTCACAGCAATTTAAACAACAACAACAATCACATCAAGTTGCCACTGTCGAATGTGTTTGTTGTTGTTGCCACTTTTACCAGCTCAAATTTCAAATTGCTTACTTAAAGCAATAAAGTAACACACACACTCACATACCCAAAAGAAAAAGAATGGAAAGGGACCCAGGCACTCAGCCAAAAAAAAAAAAAAAAAAAATACTGTGCCTGATAAGCAAAGGACAAGCAGAGAAACAGGAGACGAAAATGTTAAAAAAAAGAGTAGAGAGAAAATGATGAAGAAAAAACAGAGAAACACAACAACAATTTTCTCTCTTTCTCTGGCTCTCTTTCTTCCTCTCTTTCCATTGAAAAGAGAGAGTTTTATATTTGAATTTTTTATATTTTTCAACTGCTTCGTTTCGCAAATTTAGCAAAAATAATAAGCAATTTAATACAAGAAATTTGATTCGAAATTGCTAAATTAAATAAAATAACAATAAATATATTATTTTTCAGAAAAATAAATAGATTTATTTAGATATCAAATATTCTCGGAAGAAGTTTGATCAAAAGGTCCGCATCAAACATTTGAGACCATCACAAAATTGGATCAAAGCTTTTCATCTCATGGAAACTCCATTTACAGCATGAAAGAGTATACATTGTCTACTTCTTATTAATCAATTAGTAAATTTATATTTCTAAAGTAATATCAACAAATTTGTTTCTAGCTAAGCCCAAAGACATTTTTGAAGATAAAACCTAATTATCATTTTCTATTGCCTACTTATCGGCGTAGCTTATTGTATGAAAAGCTACCAAAAGTTGTTTCAATTAAATTTTTATGTAAAAAGTTCCAACATTTTAAAGAAAATATTTATTTTATTTATAGTTTAATTTATTATTATTTTGTTTATGTTAAAACGTAACATAAATTTAGCATGCCCTATTTAAAAGAGTATTTAAAACGAAAAAAAAAGGCAGACAAATGAACTAACATTGTTCCTGGGACGGACAATAGTTAATAGTCCTTTTTGGCCTGTCCGGGGTAGGCAGTAAAACTTTTTGATTTGTGTCTACATACAGACACACACATATAGTCATAGACATTTAGAGAGTGAGAGTGGCAAAAAAAAAAAAGGAGGGAAAACCAAAAAAAGAACCCACTTGAAGGACCCGTTGAAAGTTACAACAACTCATTTGATGTTCGAAACGGGTTAGCAGCAAAACGGGTAACAGACAAAAACTATAAATATGAATAAGAAACTTAAGCCAACACCAACTTTTCTATACCCTAAAAACAAAAATAAAATCAACTCAGTTTTTAAATTGATAAAGAATGAAAAATCTGAAACTTTTAAATAATTTTTGTTTTCCAATTTTATGGAATTGAAAAACATTATCTATACTACTTATATATATATATATATATATATATATAAATATATTTATATTTATATACTCATATGGTATTCAAGGCACTATCTGTAACTAAGATTCAAGACTCTCTAAGGTAAAGTTTCGTTTCAGAATTTATCAATAAACGGGCAAGTGACCATTTGGTAGACCTAGCGGCAAAATGTTTTGTGGGCCAAGTCAAAACGTTTTGCGTAGGCGGCTATGTGACTGGGCCTATGGGATTGCTATGTGGACTGGTTTGGATTGGTTTGTCTTTGGGTTGGTTTGGTTTGGTTTGGTTTGGTTTGGGTCTTTTGTTTTCTATGGGCTTATCTTCATAATGTGAATGTCGCCGTCGTCTCTATTGCTATTCTCTTCCTCTCTCAGTCTCTTTCTCTCTTTGTTTTTCCTTCTGTGTCTCAATGTAAAAGTAACTGATAGCAGTTACAACTTTTTGCAAACACACACACTTACTTAGACACATACATACACACATATATGTATGATAGTCGTATATTATTTTTGTGAGCCAAAAACTTTAATGAAACGCCAAAGCGCAAAACTTTCGCTTTTTTCTCTGTTTCGGTTTTGGCGAATTGAGATAAAAGATGAAATAGTGTGCGAGAGCAAGAAATGGTACAAATGGAAGAGGGAAAGAGAGTGAGAGGTGTGTGGGAGAAGGGTGGGAGACTAGTGTATTTATCACTATATACGCACATTTCCCGTTCCCATTTTTGCTTTTGCTTCTACTTCTGCTGGCAGCTGCATTAGACAGGCCGTAAAAACAAAAAAAAAAAAAAAAAAGGAAAGGAAAAAAATGAAAACGAAAGCCAAAAGGATGAAATGCAAAACCGAAAGCATTTCACATCCTGGACACATAGATTGTTTTGCATACGGATTTCCGATTTTTGCAGCAAATGACTTAATCAACCACTCCCAACACACTTACATACAGAAGATTCATTTTTCTTTGGCTAATATGATGATGATGAAGCATTTCCCTGGAAAACTCATAAGGTTCTATGTCAAGACAACTACAATATGAAAGTATTATTTCCGAAAACTTATTTTCTTCAATATAAGACTAGAAGAATAAAAAAGGATAATATTTTAACACCTTTTACCATTTTCTGTGACCGTTTTAATATTTCGGTTATATAAATTTAATAGTAAACTGTTAACTTAAGTCTCAAAAGTATTGCAACAAAATGTTAAGTTTGTTTTAGTTGTTGTACTTTTTTGTTGTTTTTTTTTTGTCCTTTTGTTTCACCTCAAAATGCCGCAAACAAATTTGTGTAAAAACTTCTGGCAGAAAGCGTTTGGACGAAAAGCCACAAAACAATGCAACAGAATGCAGCAGCAGCTGATGCGGCTCAGAAAACAAGAGAAATGCATCCCTTTACCTGCATCTGCTTCTGTTACTCTTTCTTTTTCTTTTCTGTGTTTTTTTTTATGCCATGCTTCGACAAACTTTACGCACAAGTTAGGTTGACTTGGACAGAAGAGAGATTGGAGCTGAAGTGCCGGCACTGAGCCGCTTAGTGTGCCGCAAGTTGGAGACAACAACAACAGCAGCACAAGCAGCAGCAGGATAGAGGATAGGACACGACAGAATAGGACAGGACACTGACAAGCACATTTAAGGAGAGCTCATCGAGACTTCTAAGCTGTTGCCGTTGGCTGCATTAGCATTACCCTGGCTACTGGCCACAAGCAACACACTGAAAACGACGATAAAGAACAGAGAGAGAGAGAGAAAGGGAGAGGGAAAGGGGAGATAGAGGAAGAGGTAGATGAGTACAAGTTGCCACTTAAGAAATTGAATTTGCCAACTCGTCGAGGTCTCTCACCCAATGCCAACTTTCTATATTTGGGTTGCATTTTGCTGATAAGGCAAAAAACAAGTGCAAGCAACTCTTATCACTTGGCCCATCAAAAGTCACTGGCCACACGCAGCTCTATTGGTTTGGTTCTCGTTGAGAAAATTATTTTAAAACTCCTCTCAAGTTTTCAACAACGACCCATTCGTGCCTCTGGGAGGTGTACAAATTGAGTGTAATGGTGTAATGAGAAACGGAGAAGATGAAATGGGAAAGAGGACAACTGAAAAAGGGATTTTAGAGCGTACGTGCCGATTTCTAGTAAGACAAAAAAAAAGAAAGTAAAATGCGCTTGCATTACATTTGCTTTATAATTGTATTTATTTTCATTATTTTTTAAACATTTTTTTCGCTCTCCTCCCTCCGCTCTCTTTCTCTCTCTCTCTCTCTCTCTGTCTTCTACCCAACATTTGTATAAATTCTACCAACATTCACTTAAACATCTTTTTATCCAACGGCTGCTTTTTGCCTCTACTTCGCCCCCTTGTGCACATTGCGACAAATTGAATTTGAAATTGAAAAAAACAAGGGACGAAAAGAATCAAAGTGAACGGAATAATAAAAATAAAAAGAAAATAGAAACCCCAAATGAAATCAATTAAAACAAAAAATTTCAAAAACGAGCAAGGAAGCACAACAAAAAAAAGCAAAAAAAGGAACAAAACACACGCCTACAAGTTTTAGATCAAACTTTAATGAGTTTTTTTTAATACTTGAAAATGTATAAATCATATTAAAGTAGATATATATATATATATATATATATATAGATATATATTGAAGATATTAGTTAAGGATTTAAAGTCTCGCAAAATGAAAGTTGATAATTGAATGCCATTAAACAGAAGAATAATCTTATCATATATATATATATATATATATATATATATATATATATATATATATATATATATATATATAATTATATATCTTTTCAATTCACTGTAACCTTTAGTTTTTTTATTCTTTTTATTTGCCATTTGATTGATTTGCACAATTCCGTTTCAATGACAGAGCGTATCCAAACGAAGCTATCTTGCAAATTGGCAACTTCCATAACCGCAGGCCACATGGGGCTAATTGGACAAGTGAGGCCAAAGGGCAACTTTAGGCAAAACCAGACCAGACCACATTCCATTATTCACGGTACGGTCCGATCTGCTCAAACCTGAATAGATATAACTGATTTCTGAGTGTGTGTTTTGGGTCGCTATAGCGAAAAGTAATTATTTTTGATTTATGACAGACAAGTCGAGACAGAACTCCCCACAAATAGAAACCAAAAAAAAAAAAAAAAACTGCATTAAAACAAACGCCTGCTACTCCATCCTTATTTTCTTCTATTTCTACTTCTCATCCTTCTTTCCCTTATTTTATTTTATTTTTTTTTTTTTTTTTAGCTTCTACTTCTCCTGCTCACATCATTTGTGAATGATGTCAACGCATGCATAAAACATTCGCCCCAAACAGCAGCAGCAACAGCAACAACAACAACAACAACTGAAAGAAAACTTATACACACACACACACTCACCAACACTCACACACAAACTTATGACTACAACTATGTAAATTGCGCGCTTTTAGCTGGCAAAACAACAACTAAAACAAAAAAAAGGAACACACGGCACAAATATTCATAAGTGCCAGGTAGACGACAGCCGACGACAACACCAACAACAACACCAACACTAACAACAACAACAAGCGGAAGTTGCCGTCACATTATGAATTACACACTGTATATATTGGGCGGGAAGTATGGTGCATTTAAAAGGGGAGATGACTGAACACAGAGACATGTGGCATGAGTTGGTTAGCATACGCGTCGTATGCGTAATGCGACGATAGGCAGCAACTATTTTAATTATTGTCGCGCAAAGATGCAAAAACGTTGAAATATGCAGTTAAGCAGTAAAAACCCAAAAACGGTTAAAACAAGACAGACAGAGAGAGAGAGAGAAAATAAGAGAGCGAGAGGAGTATAAAATAGAAGCGAGTAGTAAAGAGTAGTAGAATAACTGTAAGTAAAGCAGGTCTGTGAAATATTTCACTCTAAACATGCCACATATTTTATGCATCACGACACAAAGGCAACCGTGAAAGACAGAGATAGAAATCACAAGGGAGCGAGTGAGAGAGAGAGAGATAATATGAACGCATTTTTGGGCGAAAGGGGAAAAAAGAAAACTATAAAAGTGTAGAAAATTACAAAGAGCATATAAAATGAAAGACAAAATCTACAAGAACTTTATATAATAGAAAAGGAACAAGAAAAAATAAAACAAAAAAAAGGACAAATCTTATGGCCAAAGCAAAAGAATCAAGTTAAAGTAAAATGAAACAAAAAATGAAATTTAAGTCACGAGACAGTAGAAAATGCAATTAAGGAAAAGAAAATTGCATGATTTATCCTCGAGGAAAATAAAAAAAAAAGGAAAAGGAAAGTAAATTTAATTTGAAAAAAGTTTCAACATCGTTTGTCAAAATAAAATATTATTATACTAATAAAGAATGATTGTTAAAACAGTGTTGGAAAATATTTAAATTAAAACAAATATTTATATAAAGTTACGAATACTTTTCCTTAAATTACTTTTGTTTAAGATGATTTCAAACAATACCTGTTGATTATCCTTGTGATTTAATGACAAGATAAAAATTGGTTTTATTTATTTTTTAGAATAATTAGCATATTTTAAATTTATATTCATATATATGAAAATAAAATGGAAATATCTTTGACATTACTTATAAAATTTTATATTTACAATCCAAGGCAAACTTTTCACTTTGTCTTAAGACTTAGATAACACCCTGTATATTATATATGATCTCTATTATCTTGTATACTGTCTGTTGAATATTATAAATATGTCTGAAAATGCTTACAACGAGATTTATTTTTATGAAAACGAAATGCGGTAAATAAAAAAAACAAAAAGAATAAAAAAAACCGTTTATGTTGGCTATGCAAAACTGTGACCGAACAAGCAGTAAAAAAAAAACTAAATTGACTAAGAGAAGGACAATTGTGGAAAGGTTTGAAACAATTTTGGTAACGGTCGGGGAAGATGGTGGATGGTGGACAGTGTGGGGGTTTGGTTGTCTAAAGTTGACATTCTCTTGCCCCGAGTGATATATGCACACAGCTTTGTTGGTGTGCAACTGCGATATGCATGCACCTGTTAGTGTCAGTTGCTATAGAAGACCAAAAGCCAAAGTAAATAAAAATCTAACTAAATTGAATTTTTGCAACATGCAGCATGCAGCATGATATACCGCCCCCTTTCACTCCATACACACACACACACACACACACACACACACACATACACACACAGTTGGCGCTGCTGTTGTTGTTTTATTAATTTATTGACATATGGAAAAATTTGAAGACCTTTCAACTTTCGCAGATTGCACAATTTTTGCATGAAACTATGTTTTGTTTTTTCGAAATCGTCAGGACAAGCAATACTGTTTACCTCTTGCAACAGACCACCACACACCACCATCTTCCCCTGCACTCTAGCTTTCTTTTCTAACCACAAAAACTTGTCTATAGTGAAAACAATTTAGAAGAAAACTGCCAAATGGGAAAAGCAAAACGCTGCCTGAGAGAATAGAAACTGTCTATCTGTACTACTACCTCACCCCTCTATCAATCTCTCTCTCTCTCTCTCTCTCTCTCTTTCTCTTTTTCTCATGCTGCCAGAGAGGAAACTCATCTGGTTTGGCTCATTTTTCATTTTGCGCCTTGCTGACAGTCTCCCCTGTGTAACGGTAGAAATAGAGAAAGAAAGAGAGAGAGAGACAGATAGGGGGAAAAGCAAGAGACTAAGCAGAGTTCAGAGTAGGGGATTGGTTTTCTTCCATCAGTAGCAGGTGCTTAAAAATTCAAGCGAATGGTGTAAGAAAAATGCGTGAACAGCAAATGAGTCGCACCTGGGAGCAAACAAAACAAAAAAAAAAAAAAAAACATGCCTCATGCCTCCAAATGTTTCATGCCCCCCTACCAACATCCTCATTACAAAACAAGCCAAAGGTGGGTACTACCTAAGAGAGAGAGAGAGATGGAGAGAGGTGTGGCAAGTCAGTGAATAAATGCATGAAATGAATGACTAAATAGCTCGAATGACTAACTGCCAAGGCATTCGGGCAAGACACATTCGTCTCAGGCGGCGGCATTCCTCTCAATTTAGCCAAAAAAAAAAAAGCAAAACATTATATACAAAAATTACAAGACAAGGCCAATGATAAAGAATAAACATACAATGGCAAATGGCAAAAGGCAAGCAAAAAAAAAAACAGAACAAGAGCTAAAATAAAATGTAAGAAACTGAGAAGAGAACAAAAAGCATCTAATACAAAAGCCAAAAAGTTATTTCATTTACTTGAACAGATTTTGCACATACTCTTCAACTAGAAAATGTCAATTTAAGTTATTAAAAAAATAGAAAAGATTTTTCAAATTGTCATTACGAAATTCAAAAAGTTAATACCCAAGCAAAAGTTAACTTTAACACAATTAATGATTTTTCATGTTCAACGACTTAAGAAAGGCCACTTAAATGAAATTGACTTGTAACTTGGCTTAGATTGATTAAGCCAAGTGTTAGAAAATCTATAAAGAGTAAAGAATTTTACAAAAATGTTTTAAGTTTTTTCTTTAGTTTACTTTCCATTTTTATTATTTAAATCAAGGAATTAAAACTTTGTTTTTCTAAGAATTTTGTTAGAATTTAAAATGGAAAATTTAACAACTTTAATTGTTAAGAAGAAAAGAACATTTAAGACCTTTAATTGTTGAGAAAAGAAAAGAAAAAAAAAACTAAATTCTATATTTAATTTTTTTTTTATTATAATATTTAAATATTTTCTATTTTTTAATTGGTATAAATTTAAGTTTGTTTTTACCAAAAAACTTAAATTGTCTTTGTCTGCATTTTAAGATATTTTTGATTTAAGGGAATGAAATTCACTTTCTAAGTAGAAAGAAAATGCATTTAGTTATTTTCTTTTTTGTATCTTAAAGATATATTTACTTTTATACCATAATAGTGTATCCCTCAAGTGTATCCGAATGAATCTTTATTGTTCTTAAAATAAAGCTTTCGATTCTGACTTTAATTCCATATAAATATAATTAAGCCAATCTGGTTGCCTTTGTACGCATTTGTTTCATATTTCTCCAGTGTATACAACAAATGGCGGTAACTGGCAAATGTATGCGTGAGGCAGTTGGAGTTGCTATTGTATGTTGGCACCACAACACAAATGGGGCATGCAAAAAGGTGTGAAAATGGTTTGAAGCACCTCAATGAGCCACAACGAGCCATCTGGCATGTGTGACTGTCTGTGTCTCTCTCTCTGTGTGTGTGTGTGTGACTGTCTCTGTGTGTAGAGAATGTCCTGTGGCATTCGAAAATGGCATTATCAAAATTTACATACACGCATATCCTGATTATCCTTTAAGCATGAATTATTGAAAACGTAAATACCCAAACAGACGACAAGCAAGTTGACAGTCGTAGAAGATGGAGAAGCCAAAAAAACAGACAAACACACACACACACACATAAACATACCCATACATATAAAACACAACAGAACAGAACAGAACAGTGCCACACAAAAGTTGTAGCCGAGTGAGTAGCTTTTAGGGATGATAATGATGATAAGGATGTGAATGAGGATGAGAAAGATGATGATGATGATGTTGTTGTTGTTGGTGATGCTACTGCTACTGGGCGATTGGTTTGTAGAAGAGGTGCCACCAACTGGGGATGGGGCTTGGGCCGAACAGTTGACGGCTTAATTTTCACATGACAAACAGAAAAGACAAACTGAAAGACATTTTCAAATGAGGAAAAGCAAGCAAAATATACAACAACAACACGAACAAAGGGTAAAATGTAGGAAACAAGACAGAGAAGGAGATAGAAAGAGTGAGAGAGATGGGGTTGAAACAAATGAAGAAAGAAAACTGTTTTTTGGGTGAAAGATGTCTCTGGATGGATGATGGGAAGGATAGCAAGTGATGAGGTGAGTTGATGCAGAGACTGATGAAGGACGACCAGTTTAAGTGAAGCGCCTAAGACAACAAGCAAATGTATGAAGTAGGTTGGTAAACTAAATGTGGGTCAATTCCAAAGTTTCTTCGATTGTATAGATCCAAAATTTAATAATTTTAATATAATAAAATTAAATATTTGCCCATAAATTATTATATTATTATTTAACATACCTAAATAAAAGTTGCAACCAGCATGTAACTCCACTCGTTGACTTCCAATGGCTTTAACTAGTAGAAGACAGCATGTTCTCTCTGTTGCTCTCGTTACTTTTAGCCCATTTAACTGTAAAAAAAATATATAAAATCTTATCTTTATGTTTATTTAAAATAAATTTTAATAAAAAAGCATTTTTAATTAACAAAAGTGTTAATTAGTTAACATTAAAAGTAAGACAGAATTATGTTATCTAAACACTTATAATTCTCAAATTAATATTCAGTTAAAAGGGAACTTTAGGTTGGCAAATTCTTGAGTCAACTCTCGCATTACATTTAAACAACTTGCTCATCCACTCACTTGGATAAATATGTTTTTATCCACCACCCTTTCTCACTCACACACAGACACTACCCCTTTCTCTTTTTCTTTCTCTTTCACTCTCCCTGTCTTTTCCTTTTTAACATGGCTTTTACTTTTGTTGTTGTTTGCATTTCTCCAAAAATTTTGTGTCTGTAAGTATCTTTGGTTTTCCCTTTTTGTTTTTTTAGCTTCTGTTAAAACTTTACCATAAATCCTATTTACATATTTCATCTTCGTTTCTCAAAGAGTTGTAAAAATGTCTGGGCCACGCCCTCTTGCCTGGCATGCTTGCCACTTGCCACTTGCCGCCTTCTGTTTTGTTTTGGGCATATCAATTGTTTGAGCAAATAAATCATAAGACTTCCTTTAGGTCTTTACAGTTTCAAAAAAAGGCTTCGCACCGGATTCGCATTCTAGATGAATTTCCTAGCATCTTTACACCACCTGCTCGTCATGTGGGTTGACCTCATTTTCTTTGGTTTCACTTTTGGTTTTTATTTTTTACTTTTTCGAAAATCTTGACTCAGCAACAGCATCAGTTTTAGTTCACCGTGTTTCCTATTTAAAGGAATTTTTCCTTCCTTTATTTAGCCATTCATTCATTCATTCATTCGTTCACTCATTTACTCATTCAAAGAATTTCAACTTCGATTAATGTGACGGCACAAAAAAAAAATCTTTGGCCTTTGTTTTACTGTCGCTGTGGCTGCTTTTGTTTGCCAGTCATCAGGCCAAAGTTACTTAGCTGGTAAAAGAGTCATTCTATTTTGTAACCTTATCGTTACGTGTTACATGTCCCTAGCCCTTTCTTTTTGGCCCTATTCACTAAAGCTGATCCATTGTCTTTGTTGTTGTATTCTAGTCAGCATCCATAATCCTTAGGCCACTGTGCAATGGGCATATTTGTTATGCTAAAGATTCATTTTGCATATGCTTTTTAGGCTTATCCTTTTTGAGCTTGCCAAATACAAATATATACATATATATGTATACATTTTTGTATATATATATATATATATATATAGATAGATATATATATATTTTTGTATGTATATTTTAGCATAATTGCCGGACTGGACTTTCGGTCACAAATTCAAATTCAAATGACTGCAAATGGCAGATGCTTGTGCATATTTCATAGATTTGTCTACTTTGTTAAAACAAAAAGAGAAAGTGAGAGTGTGAGAGAATGAGAGAGGGTATGAGCGGTATGAGAATATATATAGAGGGGTACATAGTAAAGTATAGAAATGTAAATATATTTATCTACTTATGCTGACATTTAGAATACTCGCTTAACAAATTATTTGTCCAATTTGTTCAAATTTCAATTATTTCTATATATATATTTTACTTATTTTCTTTCTTTTTATATAATTTTTAACTTTCTATTTCAAAAACATTTTACTTAATTGATTTGTAAAATATTTCTTAAACAAATTTCTCTAAGATTTTCCATTAAAATATAAGCAGTAAAATAATACGATTTGTCTTCGTTTTCAATTTGATTTCTATCTTTTTTTTTTATTTTTCTTTTGCTACCACAAATATTTGTTGGTAAAAGAGTGGGGAGGGAAAGGAGTATGAAGCTTGATAGTTATCCATTTTAGTTTGCATATAAATTTGTCAATTTTTGTTTGTTTATTTATTTACTTTAACCATTTGTAATATGTCATATTTGTGATTTTTATTATGATTTATTTTACCAATAGAAAGTTAACCCAATATGTTTGTCTATTCATTTATCACTTAACTTGGCCAACACATAAACGGATATATACATATAAACTTTAAATTAAAATCAGTTACTTAAAGATTTAGATAATGTTACAAGGATTTCTCTTACTTAATTAGCAATCGGATCAAATGATTGTAAATGCGTAAAGTGGTCTATATCCTTATGCTCTACATGAATTTGTATATATATATATATATACATATAGTCGTGTATAAAGCATACTGAATTACAAACTTTTTATGAGATTAGTGTGGCAGGCTATTACGAAACATTTTGGCCTTCTAGTTCTCAGGTACTACAAGGGAAATATAAAATATTTAAAATGCTACCAACATAAGTAAGGACCCTAAAGTTGAAAAGGGCAAGAGGGAGTAGTGGTGAGTGGTGGTAAGTGGTAAGTGTTGCGAGCCGTGAGGCCATCGTCATCATCACAAATCTCAAAATGCTTCCTGTGGCGGATTTTTTCTTACGTTTTCGTTTTCGTTTACTTTTTTTTTCTTTCTTTCTTTTCGTTTTTATTTGGCATGGGGCATTTTCAGTGCTATTAAAAAGTTTGCGCGAATCAGAGGCAAAAGCAGGCAGCCAACCAACCAGTCAGCAGGAAGTAAAAAGCAAAGAACAAAAAAAAAAAGAGATGTACACACACACACATATATATATATATATATATATATATAAGATATATATATATATACTTATTATAATTTTTTATTGTACGCATTTTATGCGTTTACTGCGGCCTGCCAGGCCCAAACACATTGAAAACCACAACAGCAAGTGAGAAAGTAGGCACGAAGAGGTAAAGAGACAAAAGAGAGAGAGAGAGAGAGGGAAAGAAAGATGGGCATGGGGCAGAGAAAAAACGGAAAAGTGACGACAGGAAGTAAGACAGGCAAGGATGCGTTGGTCCAAGCAAAAGGAAGGTCGATCCTTAAGTTTCACAGACTTAATACAATCGGTTTTTTTATATGACATACATTTATTGTCGTTTTTAGTGTTATATTTCTTTAAGTTTTCTTATAATGGAAAGGGAATCAAAATTTCAAAAATTTAAACTTAATTTTTTTGTTATTTAATAAACAAATTCTTATTTAATTAATATAGAAAATGCATACAAAGAAGTGTGCAAATATTTTTAATTTGAACCTTTGTTCAACCCTCAAAAGTATGCTATATATATTTGCCTAAAAACAATGGAATCAATTTAGACATATAAATAAATCGAAAGTCTTTAAGTTTACCTCGTTTTTTTTTTGCTGGCCCACTGCCCATAATCTGCCTGTCAAGCTAATTGAACGCACAAACGCATTTTTTACCTCCCTCTCAGCCACAGCATACTCACTCCAGGCCTCTATATTTTACACACACACACACAGTTGCCTGGCCATTTGCCACTTATTTTGCTTTCTCTTTTATTTTTGTTCCTTTTTTTTTTTTACTTGTTATTATTTATTTTTATTAGCTCTCTTGTCTCTCGCACTTTTCTCTCACTTTTGCACAGTTCTCATTATGCCTTTTTCCTTCCTTCTTTTTATATACACTGTCAGAGGATATTATAAAACTGACCGGACGTTTGTCAGTAACAGGACACAAAAGGAAACATTTCTGATTCTATGAAGTTTATAAAATTTTGCATTTATATATATTTATGTTCAGCAATTAGTTCATCTATGCAATGCGCTTAAGGATATATAGACTTCACTTTTTGTTTATTTTAAATCGTTAAATTACTGCAAAAGTGTATACAAATGTCGGCTTTGTTATTCATTAATTTTCGACTATTTCATTTTGCGTTTTGTTTTGTGTGTGGCAGCAATTAAAATTTTTATGAGCAAACAAATTTTTGTTTACAACAAACAAGCAACAACAATAAAATGCTCATAAAAACTCATAAAAATAAAAGTGCACAAAAAGGGTAAAGGCGAGAGAGAGAGAGAGGGGGTAAACGTGTTAATTGGTTAATTGTATAGGTGAGCCCTAGGTGGCATGAACATACATACCATACATATGTGCCATAAGGCCTTCAATCAATAATTTAAGATGCCATTGACCAGTTCAAGTGAATATATGAAAACAGAACATCTACAGCCAGATACCCTATATCAGACAAAGAGTATAGATATGACCCTAATAAGCTACATCTAAGATATACAAAGGCAGATAATTGAAACTATATGTATGACTACTACTTAAGATCGTTCTAGATATATAGATATATACTAGATCTGAAAAACAAAGAGAAAGAGAGAGCTAGAGAGAGAGGGAGAGATCGAAAGAGTCAGTATCACCTATTTTTGTAAAAATTTGTAGTTCAAACTTTCTATTTTAAGCTCATTGATCTAAAAAATCTAGTCTAGATCCATATAACAGTGATAACAATAACTTTTCTAACAGTTTCTAATAAAATGAGAACACTAATATACCCATTAATAGATCTAGGTTGTAAATACAATTTAAAATTTGTTATCTTCAATTTAAAGTTAGCTAAAAACAAGGCGTCAGCTGCAATGCAGACAACACATTGACGCGCCTACACTTAGTCGTGTCTTCCACTCCCTCTCTCCCTCTCTCTCTCTTTCTTATTACTTCTTTCTCTGTCTTGGTCTGGTCTGTCTCTTTCATTCTTTTCGCATGTTAGTTTAAACTGATTTGCAATGTTTGACATGGGCCATAAAAAGCAACGAGGCAAATGCCAAACGACAAGCAAGGATAACGGCCAAGTTAGAGAAGGAGCCCAGCGCAGCAGTAAAACAGAAAAAAACAAAAAAAAGCAGAACCAAAACCAGAACCAGAAGGAGAAACTGAAACTGAAGCATGGACCCAGGTCAGAGCAGACTAAGCTTTCCCTCAAACGGATCCCCAACTCGCCGTTTTACCACACTTCATGTCATTCCGCTTGCCTTTTAACTGCCTCCCTGGGGCTTGTGTTCCTTTTTTTTTTTTTTGTTTTGTTCGTTCCGAGTTGAATTTTCAGCGCCTGCCGTGTTCACTCGCCTCTTTGTGTTTACTCCAGCCCCGCTGTTCCACTTATTCTCTTGTACTGAAGGTGGGCAGTGGTGCTGATGGTGGTGGTGCTGGTCATTTCACTAATCTCTTCATTTTGGGCTACTCAAAATTCACAATCCAAACGATTTTCCCTTTCCCTTTAGCCATGTTAACATTTTATTTGCCTCGTTCTGCAATGTTCGTTGCTGTTCCTGATTCTGATGCTGCTGCTGCTCTTGTTATTGCTCATACGCCCCATTGTCTGCAATGAAATTTGAGTCGCCCTTTTGTTTAGCCCAGAGAGACAGCGTCGGAAACAACAATAGAACTAGAGCTAGAGAGACTAAAATAGAAAGACAGAGATAGAAAATGGAATATTCTAAATGTTAAGTTCATTCACACACAGACACACACACACACATACAAACAAAAACATAGCTTCATTTACCCGGCAGGCAACAATTAAAACGATTTAAATGTAAAATGCATATAGAAAATTTATGCTATAATTTTTGTGACTTGAATAACTTTGCTGTCAAGTGTTGAATTTAACATTTAATCAGTTCGTTTAATTTGCATACACAAATGCTTATCAGTTGTTATTGCTTAGACTAACAATAAGACCCATGGGTGACTTTTCTATATTTGCTTAGCCAAACCAAACACACTTAATTGGCGGATCATTGGACACTCTCAATTAATATTGTTCAGTTTAATTAATATTGTTATTTGCTTTATATATACAAATGTTCCAGAAGATTATAAATATTATCCGAAAATTGAAGTCTTTAATGTTGAAAAAAGAATGCAAGGATCGCACAACGAGGACATTGTAGATAGCAGTAAATGATTTGCTTGATTGCCAACACAATACAATCCCTATTTGTAGTCCCTAATAAATACATATTAACAAAATAAGACAATACATAAATCTATTTAAATATTCCTATATTTATATTTTTTTTTAAAACCTTTTTAGCTTAATTATTACATGCTTAAAATTTCATAACTATTAAAAATTTTTCAGAAAATTTTGTTGTTAGTTTGAAAGGTTTATTTTAATTGGGGTTAAAACTCTTTATTATAGAATTAATGAAGCAAGCAAGTCGTCCCTGCCGACTTTGAGTATACCCTGAGGAACTTTATTTAATCAAACTCCTTAAAATTTGCCATCAGTTCAAACTAAAATTCTCCTCACAAGCGGCAGCAACGAACGCATGCTATCTCGCTCACACTTACTACGCAATGTCGCACATGGCATTTCAGTGCAAATTTTACATAGATATATCTTCGATATTTCTTGTCCGATTTCAACAAAATTTGGTCAGCGGATACCTTTTGGCCATATTATTGGATGTGCCAAATAAGAATACGCTACCTTTAATTTTACTCTAGTTATTCGTTTTTCCTAGATTGCGGGGGCGGAAATGGGCGTGGCAAAAATTTGAAACAAACTTGATCTGCGTAGACACTATACGGATGCTGACACCAAATTTGGTTGCTCTAGCTCTTGTAGTCTCTGAGATCCACGTGTTCATACGGACGGACGGACGGACAGACGGACGGACGGACAGACGGACAGACGGACATGTCTCAATCGACTCGGCTATTGATGCTGATCAAGAATATATATACTTTATGGGGTCGGAAATGCTTCCTTCTGCCTGTTACATACATTTTAGCGACTTTAATATACCCTTTTACCCTATGGGTACAGGGTATAAAAAGAGTTTAGCGTGAAAATTTGTTGTTTTCGCTTAATTGTTGCATACTTTTTGGCATGGACCCTAATTGCGTAGATAGAGTGAAAGATTCCATGTAAGTGGATTTATGTGTAAACTAAAGTTAGATTGCCTTTTTACTAGTCTGTAGGTTGCTGTTGTTGCATTTAATTAAAATCCAACTCTATAGGCACATGAATGCAGATTGAAGATGGAATTGGTTGTATACCACAAACACACAAACCCACACACCCACACACACGCACACACAGAGAGAAAATAAAGATGGATGAAAGGAAAGTAAAAGACAGAAGGAAGAGGAAACTGGAATGAAACAATGCCAGCAACAAAATAAATAAAACAGGCGCGTTTGACTGTTTTGGCAACCACAGCGACAGCAACAACAACTACAATAACAGCAGCTGCTTTGTTACTCTTCACTCCCACTAGAGCCATTCATGTCCGAGTTGTTCACACACACAAACACAGAGAACCCACCACCTATACACACACACACACACACACACATTTCGTAATCGCTCAAAATTGTTGGGCAAACATTTTAACATTTTTTCCCATTGCATACGCACAGGGGCAATTCTCGTATTTATTTATTTTTCTTTTATATATACATATATATATGTATACTGACCAAATGGGTATATATATTTATAACAGAAATTTACAATGCAGAGTCTTTAACTTATTTAACTTAATGCAAGAAAAACAAACTAAAAATCAAAAGATTTCAAGTTAATATTTCTATACTCCGAAACATTTATATATAGATAGATATATATATAAATATATATTTATTTCCTATTATATTTTTTTTAAAAAAATGTTACTTTACGTAAGGGTATTGCACATTCGACCCAATTTCTGTTTGTTCTTCTAAACTGGTCTGGTTTTCTTTTTATTTGTTGTTCTGTGTTCTCTTTGATTGTATGTTTAATATTTTAAGAGAATGAACTGAAACGCTTAGACTTATTTATTTTTTTTTTTTTATTTATAAAATTAAATGCAACTAAGAGGCATGGCAGATTAACATCATGTTGATTGTATGCGGTTGAATGTATGTATACGAATCAATTAACAACTTTGTGTGAGTATTTTTGCATGATATGAAAACTAACTAACAATTAAGTTAGAGAAAATAGAAGCGTTCAATTATAAAGCATCGTTATATAGTTGAGTACAAGTAAAACTAATTTGATTCTATTCAAGGTATTCAATTTTCGTTAACACACATATGTGTAGCATCATTTTATATTTAAACTATTTTGCATTTCTTTGCCTTACAGAATTCTTAAATTGAAATCTTTCCCTTGAGATGCAAATAAGTTACAAAAGGTTTTCTGTGAACCCTTTTTTTTATATATAAATTTCAGTATCTAGTTTGGAAGGAAATTAAGTCAAGTCACTAGTACCCGCGTGCAACCTATTTTGCATACAAAATAAGATATTAGTGTTACTCAAAGGCAATTGGCAAAGAGTTGTAGTGCAACGCGAAACTCAACTTATTTGAATAAATATAATCAGACTGTAGAAAAAGATTTCATTGTATTGTCATTTAGTTTTCTATATACTTTCAAAAAAGGCATCAGTTGCTTAATACTGACAGCTTTGGATAAAACTTGTTTTTTCATTGAGGTAGGTTTGCCTGGGTAACTGATTTTAAGACAAATAATTATCATTTTATTTTCAATTTCAGAAAAAACCAAATAAAAATTGGTACAAAATTTGAATTCTATCAATCTATAAGATTCTATCAAAAATGACTAAGAATGACTTTAGCTAAAAACGCAAAACAATTAAAACCAAATTAATTTCCCTAATTTGCTTAAAAAAGAGAACATTTTTTTTTAACATTTTATATTTGAAATATAAATTTTTCTTTCCATATAAGTCAGAGTGAAACTTTAAGCTTCAACAACTAACAAAAAATCAATCAAGTTTTAGGATAATTTAGCTATTATCAGCAAATTAAAGGCATCTTGAGTAAATTATGAAATGGCCAAGATTTTGTTTTTCGTTTTTATATAAAGAAATTTTAACCCAAAAATAGATTTGATTTTTAGAAAAGATATGGCAACATTTCTCACACAAAATCCTAAAACAAAAAAATTCAATCAAAAACTTAATCTTCTTTCTGATTTCACATCAATGTTTTAGGGATTTGGCCACGCCCTTAAATAAGTCTACATCAAAGATCTTTTAAATTGCCTTGATTTAAAGTAAATAATCTTTACTTTCATTTCAATTCAATTTAATAGTAAAATAATGCCATGACTATCAATATTTATAGGAATACCTACATACCTACATCTATATATTCCATTTAGATCTAAATATATATATATGTATATGTATGGTTATGTATACAGTTATGTGAGTGTATTTATATGTCTATGCTAATCTTACCTTGGCACAAAAATTTGCCTTTTGCAGGCAGATAAATGGAAAGCGTAGATGTCTCCTTCAGTTAGCACACAGACACGGACACGCACACAAACACACACACAGAGCCACACACGCACGCACTCAGACACCAACACACATACTCGCACACACACACGCGCGCCGCACAAACACAGTCACAGACAGTGAGGAGACAGAAACAGAAATTGGATTTCAGTTTGGTTTATGCTCCTTTAATTTATATTTTTCTATTTCAAATTTGTTTCCCTTAGTTGAAAATTTTCTTCTTTCTTTTTTATATTATTTCATTGTTTTTTCTTCCGTTTTGGTTGTTGTTGTTGTTTTTCTGACTTTTTAGATCTTGTCGTTAAGTTAGTGTTTAGTTTTCATTCAAGTTTTTGTGGCAGAAATAAAATAAATTGATTTGATTTGATTTGGTTATTTTTACTTATTTTTTATTTTGTTTTATTTATTTGTTTTGGTCGAAACAGCTGGAAAAGACAAAAAGACAAAAAAAAAAAAAAAAAAAAAACAGAAGAGACCATAATTATATTTAGTTTATTTTTATATATATATTTGATAAGCGGAAAAAGTCAAAGGAAAATATCAGCAACAAGTTGAAAATTTGATTAAGTTAATGTTCATGCCGACATTTTGTACAAATTGCATTACGAAATCTCTTCTTTTGTCAGTTAATGTCAGCTAATGTTGTTGCTATTGCAATTGCCATTGGCGTTGTTAGTTGTAGTCATAGTCGTAGTTGTTGTTGTTACAGTTGTTGTTGCAGTTGCAGTTGCATTAGTTGGTCTCTTTTGGCGCGACCTCCGCAATGACCGTGTAACAATTTTGCAGCAATAGCAGCAAAAAGCTAAGAAAACGCGCGCGCGCCACAAAGTAGGCAATGGCAATTCAGACAATGGCCCTGACAGCGCGCCATTTGCTCTTTTTTTCCCCTTTTTTTGTGTTTTTTATCTATTTTATCTATATAATTGGTGTACGTATCTTTTCTTTTACTTTTTGTTTTTTTTTTTTTCATATATAAATTTTGTTAAGAAAACTTTTTAAACAACATTATGTAGAAGACATTCTAGTCAACACCATTCCTTTAGCTCTAACCCCTCCTATCGCGCGCCAGTTTATTACAACTAACTTAAGCAACTTATGTAAGCGCGCGCGTTTTGGTCCACGTTTTGGAAACTCTCAAAAGGTTACTTTTAACTGTAAATCAAATTTGAAACTTGTAAATGAGTTGTTAATGTCAAACCATTGCTTTCATTTTTGGCTAAAAGTAAAAAAAACAATCAAATGAAAGCATAATAAATGCAACAAAAAAAATGATTTAAAATCAAAAAAAAAAATAATAAAAAATCTGAAACCTACGCAGCTGGGGCAGTCACATGCGCGACACCGACACTGTCAAAAAATAAAGAAGAATAACAAAAAAAATAAAAAACAAAGGAAGAGACCCAAAAAAAATAGAAGTCACAGACACAACAGACACCAACAAACGCACACACACACGCACACCAACAACACAGACACACAGAGCGCGACACGAATGTGTATTAGAACGAATTCGACTTGCGATTTGCGACTTTTTCTTAAAACAACACACACACTCTCACACACACACAGACATACACACTGAAAGACACACACAAAAAAAAATTGTACGAGTTTTGGTTTTGGTCTTTGTTGTTGTTGTTGTTATTATTATTGTTGTTGTTGTCGTCGTTATTTTGTCGCGCGTTGTGAATGTTGTTGTTATGTGCTTACTACTCTTGTCTTGCTGTTGCTGTTGTTGGCTTGTATATATTTTTTAAACCGTTCTCGTCGTTGCGAAACGCGTGCCGTCTGCGCTGAGTCCTGTTTCATACTGTTTGTCCTGATGCCAGATAGCAGCCAAGGATGCTGCTGCTGCTTCTGCTGCTGGTACTAGTGCTGCTGCTGATGATGTTGCTGCTGCTGCTGGAGCTTCTGCTGCTGCTGCTGCTGCTACTACAACAGAGAAACACAGATTGAAAGAATTTCCCATTTTGTCCCATGTTAAAATTTCCCTGGCATGCGCAACGTGTGTAATGCGGGGGCTATTTCTATGATTATTGCCGGCGTATGGTGCGTTTAAGTGATGCCGTTTTATTATTGGGTCGCATCTTTATTTTGACCTGAAAACAACTTTACCATTTTATTTTAAATCTCGAAAAAAAAAAACAAAAAACTAAACCACAAAAAAAACCCATAAAAGAAATATTCACAACAAATAGGAATATCAAATGGTTTAAAATATTGTTTTTAATCAAATGGAAATTTACTAAACCAAACTCACTAAATACTATCTTATCTAGGTCAGAATTCCGAATAAATACATAGATAAAAGTTATTGCTGTTGAAGACTAATAGTTGAAGCATATTCCTTGTAATGCAAACCAATAATCTCAAAAAATTAGATACAATATATTACACATACGACATGTAGAACATTACAAAATCTTCTTTATTTAAGAACGTGCCAATTAACAATCAATCAACAGAATTTAGTTAGGATTTATTAAAAGTTTTTTTTTTCATAGCAAACAACATGTCGTATGAGTACAAAATATTACTCATACGACATGTGCAACGAAAGAACATTTCGTTCACTTATCAAAAACCAATGCAGCACCAATAAACAACAATTAGTTAGGATCTTTAATATACAAAAGTTTAATACTTGAAAGTTATGTTTCTTTATTTTTCAGACAACATGTCGTATGAGTAATATTATGTGAAAACAACTCACTATACAATAGCTAAAAAATGTAAAATTAGAAATTTTATAATAGAAGATCGTTCTTTTATACAATTCGGCCTCAAACTACATTTAGTTCGATAGACTTCTAAAGCCTTGAATACTAAATAACTCATTGTTCTCAACTTTTTATTCAAAATTTTGCATCTAAACTAACTTGTTTCCAAATCAACTTTACTTAAACGTAAAATAAAGTTCTCTAAACGTATGTTAGGTTACGTAATTTAATTTAAGCAAAAGGAACAATGGTTCAAATTGATTGTAAAATGCTTTTATAGGAAAATGCATTGATTTTGTTGGTTTGAAATCTATTTGCGGTGAGTTTTATGTGCATTGCTTTCATGACATTGATTTATTTAGACAGGCGAATTTGCAAAATTGAAGTTGATCAATTTTCATTTAATTTTCGATATGTTGGTTTTTGGGTTCAATTCATTTGTGAACTTCATTCGTCATGTCCATAATTTTTGTTATTTACTTTTTTCTTCTATTCATTGTTTGTTGTTGCTGCCACCTTCCACTAAATTATTTTTGTCTTGCCACCAGCATCTGTCACATTCTTCATTGACGTTTACTTTCCTGGCATTGGCGTTATAATCTGTATGAAAACCAAATCCTTGTCGAAAGTCCAAGCAGCAGTAGTGACCAACATAATGTGAAGTCCAACAAAAAGCATCAATTTGCATGCAAGTTGACCAAACGCATTCACATATCCACACATCCCTCTATATATATATGTACATAGACCATCTCAGTGCGGTTTACACGGTCTCTTTCTCTCTCTCTCTCTTCTTACCTCAACCTCTGCAATCATTCCTATCACCATTGCCGCTTTCTCGCTCTATATTTTTATCTGTCTCTGTCTGTTTGTCTGGTCGTTCTCTTGGTTTTCGATGGGTCATCGGGTTGGTTTGGTGCTTCATCACAATTCGTTCAGCTTGAATCTGAATCTGAATTCAAGTACGAATACGTATCGCAGGACCGGAGCACATTTTCATTAACCCTTTTGGCATGCAGCATAATTCAATTTGGCATCAAGTCGAGCGAGTTCCGCATTCTCGTTTACTGGCTTCCTGGGCCAACTGCATGCAACTCCAATGCCGACTCATTTGCATTAATGCAATGCACGTGTGTTGGTATGTGTGCGTGTGTGTGTATGTGTCTCAGTCACGTGCTCTGTCAGAAAATTTTCATAAATAAATTGATTTGACCGAGTATCCTTAATTGTGGCTAACTGTTCGCATTACTATTATAGCCAGCAAATGGAATACATTACTCAAGGCGATCATAATCATAATAAAAAATGAAAAACGGTTATTTTCGTCTCCAATTAAGGTAAGGTACTTAACTGTTAAAGTGTAAATGGTCTTACTATTATATTAAACTAAGTTCATATTAAAACTATAAGACTCAATTTTGGTTAACACGCAAATTAGGCATATTAAAATGATAAGTTTTAGTGCATACCCTAGGGAGTTAATTTAAAGTTTACAAAGAGCCAATAATCGTTAAATTACTTTTCTTAGCATACGCCGTAGTAATGTTAACCTGTCCCCTTGTTATGTGAAAGTATTTCATAACAATAGCAAATTAAATTTATTTAATTGGCGACCAATCAATTTTAACTGCGCTCAATGATTGCATCGCATTATTTATACTCTTTGTAAAAAATAGTATATTCATTTTTATGAAAACGCAAAACATCTTTGACCATATGAAGTATATAGTATATTCCTGCCTCATCAGCGTAACAAGCGACTCAGTGTGTGTTATTTAGAGAACTTTTAATCGATAATAAAGTGTAAGCTTAATACCTTGCTTTTTTTGAAGCGATTGTTACTAAATTTGGTACTTGCATATTTACTACATATCTAAAGAACACAATCATGTTTCATAAGAATCAATTGACTATATCATAGAAATTCGATTATTATTTCAAACAACAATTTATGTAGATACAACACTTTTAAGCAATTTTTAATAAGTTTTAATGATTTTTTTATTAAAATTGGTTGAACATATTATATTATATAATATTATATAGCTTCCAACTATCTCATAAAAATGCGTGTTATGTTCGGTGCATCACTTAAATTTAAATGTTTACCCATTCTACTCTATTTTTATACCTTTGCAAAAAAGGTATATTAATTTTGGTCAGAAGTTTGCAACGCATAGAAGGAAGCATCTCCGACTATATAAAGTATATATATTCTTGATCAGCACGATGAGCTGAGTTCATTTAGCCCTGTCTGTCTGTCCGTATGTCCGTCCGTCCGTCCGTCCGTCTGTCCGTCTGTCTGGATCAACGCAATCTCCTCCGAGACCCTTAAAGCTACAGAGCTGAAATTTTGCACCTAGGCTTCTTTTTGCTGCAGGCATTGTATATCTCGGAATCATCCCGATCGGATGACTATATCATATAGCTCCCATAGGAACGATCGGTCGTGAATAAGCTTTATCTCCAATAACTTTGTTGTTTTCCAACGAAATATCACAAAAGTCGGTATTTGTGAGTTTTATATACTTCTCAATATATCCACCAAGTTTTATGAAAATCGGTTGACTATATCATATAGCTCCCATAGGAACGATCGGTCATGAATATGGATTTCGAGCAATAACTTTGTTGTTTTAAAAGCGATTATCACTAAATTTGGTATTTATAAGTTTTTTATACTATTTAACATATCTGGAAAGTTTTATCAGAATCGGGGCACTATATCATATAGCTCCCATAGGAACGATCAGCCAAAAAATTGGTTTTAGTTGAAAATCTTTGATATTTTAATAGCGATTCTGTCGAAATTTGGTATTTGTAAGTTTGGTATATATAAAAATGTGTCTGTTGAGTTTTAACAGAATCGGCCGACTATATGATATAGCTCCTATAGGAACAATCGGACCAAAAAAAAATTTTTTTTTACTTGTAAGTTTTTTTTTTGGAGCCACGGGCATGATTAGCTTTATATACTTTCTTATGATTCTGGTTATTTATATGTAATTGAAAAAGACAGTTTGCAAAGGTATCCGAACTTCGGCGTGGCCAAAGTTAGCCCATCCTTCTAGTTGTTTATTGATTTGCTATAAAATATGACAGTCATATTATTTTTGTTGTTGTTCGTTCGTTTTTCAACGACAATTGAGAGGGAAATGCATGCCAATATCTTGACCATTAGCAAATCATTATAAAACTATGACTATACATAGTTTAAGTTGCTGTAACAGCAATTTTCCATTTCTCCACTTTTGCAGTTTTCCACTTTGGTTTTGCCTTTTCCCTTTTGTTTTGCATCGAAAATGATTATTTATGTGCTTCTATTGTGTATGCTTTGTATTTTGCTCTATGGTTTGTCTAACGAGCCACGAGGCCATATTTAATAATAAAAAAAAAAAAAATAAAATACAAAAAAAAATAAATAACAAATAAATAAAACAGATATAAGAAAGGGAAAACTAAAGGAAAACAATAACCAGCAACAACAAGGCCAACTCACAAGACAACAAAAGGCAACAATGGAGAAACGGAAGGACATTCAACGAAAAGTCGACAACAATTAAATTAAATAAACTTGCTTAAAATGTTATGTAAATGCAGCGACTAATTGAGTCGTCTACGCTGTCAACAAGACGCAACCCAAACTCCAAAGACAGGCAAGACAAGGGGCAAGGCACAACAAGGATACAAGGCAAGGCAAGACAAGGCAATTCAATCCTCAACCATTCCCAATTTATCTCATTCCATTCCCTTCGCATCGTATCCTGTTTCCCACTCCAAGGACTTTTGCCCATCAAATTTCGACAGGCAACCCATTTGCCTACGTTTTTCACCATTCAACCATTCCTGCCTGGCAATAAATGATGGATGAAGTTAATTTTTATTACGCGACCTTGAAACTGGGAGACAGAAGACGTTCACTCATTCCCTTTGTAATACCCGAAGGAGCGTGCAAGAAATGATGGCAGTCAGCATCTCATGTTATTAACCGGGAAATATCAATCAGCATTTTACACTAGACTGCCTCAAAGTGTGGCAAGCTGAAAGGCAGAAAGCAAACAGACAGACATACGACAGGAAATTGGGTACGCCAATCTGATCTGTGCTGAATTGAACTCAACTGGGCCCAAGCATTAAAAACAAAACATTTTAATTAATTGAAGCGGAAAATGTTGCCGATGCTGTTGCATGTTGTCAACTGCCTTAACTATGGAGCAATTTTTTTCGTTTTTAAAATCAACAAAAAAAAAAAAGGATAAATAAATTTCCCGTTCGATTCGAATTATCCGGTTTGAGGCGGAATGTTGATGGCGGGCATGAAACTTAAGTGAAGTTGGCTTTTTGATAGCTCTGAGTTGGGTAAAATGTTAATCCCTTTAAAAACAATTTGCTTAACTTTGTAAAAGCCTAATGGCTCAATGATAATACAAAATATTGTTTTGAATATATGCTAGCAGAGAGTTAAGAACCTTAAAAAGGATTAAAAGGCGTGTCATATGCCTTGCTATACTGAATACAATATATATACATTAATAATAATATTATATTAATTCGTTAAATATTGATTGTGTGCTGGTGTTGCTTAAGAACAGTTTATATCAGAAATTAAAATGGATCCTTACTTAGTTCTGGCTAAGCCTAGATTTAATACTGATTAAATTAATTAGACTGGTTCAAAGCTTTGGTTAAATCTTGGCCATGGTCCTAGTTAGATTCTTATTAAGTTTTGCTTAAGTACTACTTGTTGGTGCTTAGATATTATTACATTGAAGACTTGGTTAAGTTCTAGTCAGGTCTAGGTTAGGTCAAGGCAACTAAATTTTTAATGGTTATCTTAATTTGGCACATTTTGTTAGCACGGCTGACAACTACAGTGTGTGTCGAGTTTCCTGTCAGCTTTATTCACTTACTGCAACCACTTGCCTTGCCTTGTGGTCATATGAAGCCCGTGGCGAATGAGTCCCAGACTCTAACCAAAAACCTAAAAACCTCCCTGGTCCTCCTAGTACCGCGCTCTCTAATGACCTTTGAGTTGGTTTTGCTTTTTTCTGTTTTTTCTTTTTTATTTTTATTTTTTTTTCTTGCTGTTGTTCAAGTGGGCGAGGTAGGTAGTGGTGGGGGGAGGAGGTTTTTTTTTTTTTCTCCTCAACGTTGTTGCGTGCGGCGCCTTGACGCAAGTTTCAAGGATGCCACTTACAGTTCTGCCCCGCCGTTCTTAGTCGCACTCTTTTTGCTTCTCGTCCCACCCCCTTCCCCTTATTCTCTCATTGCTGTCCAACTGGCAGCTAACGATGTTGCCCGTTTACCGTGTGTTGTAGTTGCCACATTCCACAATCTCTCCCCCCCCCCCACCCGTCAGTCCGACCTGACTAAAGATCAACACTCGAAAGCTGCAAAACTTTTGTCATTTACGCGCAAAATTTACCCCGCCCATATCCCCTTAAAATGACCTCGCCCTCTTGCACGCCCCATAATTGAATCTCGCCTGCCAGCCAACACGAATGGTAACATAAAAATACAACAAAAAAAAAAAAAAAGAGAGCCAACAACAAATGAAACAAGACAAAGAACATGAATGTGATAAAACAGATAGAATACTCATGATAGATACTCGTGAATCGACTGATAAATAAGTTAAAAAAAAGAAAAAAAATCGAATATTTTAAATATAAGTTGTTAAAATTATATATTATTAACAAAAAAATAGTTTTAATATTCAATAAAATGTATTATTTCCAAATGATTCGTCTTCGTACATCTCTGATAGATCCAAATATACTCTTTTTTTGTCACATATGCTATCTCCCTCGCTCTGTCTCACTCTTCAGATGGAAATCTACTCTTCTTTTACCAAGATGTTAAAAATACAAAACAAAATAAGAAAAAAAAACTAAACAAGATAAAAAAAAAAGAAATGTAAAATTAAATGAAAAATAAACAATGAACATGGCGCAGCGAATTGAATTTGAAGCTCTGCTGGTAACAGTACGTCAAGAAGGGGCCGTGTGTAGGGTTTAGAGAGGGGGGGAGGGTGTGCGGTGCTGCTGACAAAGAGGGGGGGGAGATGTGTGCAGAGTAGGAGGAAACTGGTGCTTCGTTGGCCATTGTAGTGACGTTTGTGCCACGTCCCGGTCTCGTTTGTCTTGCCCGGTTTTCATTTTTAACACACGCGAAAAAAAATAGAAAAAAAAAGAGAGTAAATGCTAACATGGTCATGGTTCGGTAGCGAAACGAATGGTGGGGGTGTTAGGAGAGAGAGAGAGAGAGAGAGAGAGAGAGAGAGAGTAATAGAGATGGGGGTAGCGGGGTGAGCGGGAGGCTAGCAAAAGAGCCGGATTGGAGGCTATTTCTATGAATTACAAGCGACACACATTCTACATGCATACCTCATCCCTCTCTCTCTCTCTCTCGCTCTCTCTTATACACAGTGTATGTGTGTGCCATTTCCGTTTCCGTTTTTCACTTTTCACTTTCCACTTGCTGGGTATTTAGTGTTTTACCCCATCCCTTCTTTCTCTCTCTTTCTCTCTTGCTTACCTCTTCTCATTCTCCTCATCTGATAATTGTTGTACTTGTGTGTACTTCGCTTGTACTTTCTGTTGTCGCTGTGATTTTGATACCTACCCTTAGTACTACAGCCCAACACCCCCCCTACTTTATCCCTTGCTTCCCTTCTTTGGCCATCAGGCCATGTGTTTGACAAGGCAACGAGCATGCATGCAACCTAATTGAGTTTCGAGTTTTACACCAATCTCCTCCCCCCATGGCCGAGTTGACCCCACCAAAAATGCAGAGCAAAACTAGGCTGTGGTATAAAAAAACATGCCGTTACGTGCAATAAAGGTATATCCATATTTTTAATACCCTATTTCGAGTTATCTTCTCTTAAAATAAAACCTGTTTGGTATTACTACACATATCCAAAATATCCAATTCAATCTCATAACTATAGATATAACCAGTGTCAGAAACATCTTTACAGATTTCCAGAGTTAGTCTATATATGTATTTTAATATTCAATTAAATGCTTTTGCAGGGTATAAATTAAACGAAATATTTATACAAATTATGAGTTAATGTGCGTACACATTTTGTTCCCAATCTACAATTTTTCCCTTTCCAAAAGAAAAATAAAATCCTTTGGTTAATTAAAAAATATATACCTTAAACGAAAGGCATTTAACCTTTTTTTCTTTTTTTATTTATTTTGACTAATCGCCAAACCATTATACAAAACTTAAAGGTCAAAACAGTGGAAAGAATTTTGAAAATCTGCACACAAAATTTTTAATCCATACTTTGTAAAGTTTGATTTAGTAATTAATATAGAAGTAGTAACTAATTTTTAGTTATTTATTTTAAATGATTTGAAATCAAGATGTGATAAATCGATAAGCAGGAAACGAATGAATTTCAACTTGAAAAACTTTGGAAAATTCTAAAAAACTCATTTCTTCTCAAATTCATGCCTTAGAATAATCAGGAATTCAAACTCAGCTTATAATAGAGTTTTTCCAGTTCGTATATTTAATATATAAAGATAGCATATCTAGTTGTTAAATTTTGCTAAATGTTAAACAAAATCTTTGTTGATTAATATCAAAATTAATCTACTTTAATTTTTATAATGCGCCACTGTGCTGTGGTTGTTGGTAAATTTCTTCTTGTCGTTAACATGAGCATAAAATTGGCTCATAAACTGATTTTAAAATCAAAAATTCACATGGTCATAAACAAACCTAAAAATAAAAATAATAAAAAATAAAAGGAAGAAGCATATTTTTGAGCTTATCAGCAAGAAAGAGAGCCCCATAAAAGGAAGAAGAAAAAAAACGTGATTTAGATATATATATAGATATTTTGTGGCGGTTTCTTGTAGCTTTTTTCCTAATTAAAAGCTGCAAATCGACGGCATTAAAATTTATAATGAAAAGCTAATGGCAACCGGAGGTAAAGTACAAGGTAGAAAAACAGGAAGAAAGAAGAGAAAAAGGAAAGATGGATTGATCGACTTAAATGGCTGTCATTTGTTGTCATGGTCGATTCTTGATTGTATACAGCTCTGATGATGGTTATTGGGCGCATGATGGGTGGTGGTATGTGTGTAGCACCACATCATTAATTCGAGTTTTTATGTAAAGGAAACTTTTCAGAATCTCTTACACGGCTACAGTATGATGATGGTGTAAGCATCTCTTCTATGTGATCAATGGCAAAAACTGTCTAAAAGCAATAAAAAATTTTATCCATACACCAAATAAATAGAAAGTTAGCAGCCAAAAAGTGGGTGTGTGCAGGTAAAAGTAGATTTAGAAATGTAAGTGAATGGTGGGGGCCATCAGGGTGACAAGACAAAAGGACATTGAAAATGTAGGGAAAAAGGAAAAAAAAAAAAGAAAACGATGGAATAAAGGCAAGTCAAAAGTCAGCCTGGCGGCAAATCGAAGTGAAAGTTTCTTTCACAAACATGCAAACTGCCATTAAAAGTGGCAAATATTACAGCTGAAGTGCGACGAGGTACAGTTGGCAACAAAGTTTTATTCACTCCTCCTGTTAATCAAGTACTGACAATGTTGCCACAGCACAATGACTGAGAAGCAAAGCAATGAAGTTAGCTAGCTAGATGGTAGAATGAATGCCCACCTGTTGACAATGTCCAACCCTAAGTCCCCCATCAAATAGTCTATTCCCCACAAACCATCGATGACAGTTTGCCATCTCAGAAACATACAAAATAATTGGCGCCCAACGTGGGGAAATGAACGGCGACAGGAAATTGAAGAAGGAAACCAACTTTCTTATCAGAAATAAATATAACCAAAAGGATAGCTTGGGTCATACAAAAAATTCTATAACTTTGCAAATATTTTTATCCATAAAATTCAATAAAACGTTTTTGAAACGATCAATTGCTGTGCTATAAATATATAAAAAACATATAAGATCTAGCTAGGTTTTATATACTTAAGTAACAATTTCTTCGTTTATTTTATGTTTAGTCAAAAAGTGAATATACCCTTTTGTTTTGTTGGTAAATGACAAATTAATTTGAAACATTTACAATTTTTTTTTATAAACTTCACATGTGAATGACATATTTTGCAATGACTTTAAATTGATTTTGTGACATAAAAAGCAATTGCAGTTTTGATGTAAAAATAAAAGGAAATTAACCAATTGATAACAGACTTTATTTTTAATCTAAAGAAAATCTTGCAAACATCTTTGACAGTGTGGCAAAAGAAAAGTTATAATTAAGTTTATAATTTAACTTCAATCTACTTGTAAACAAGCTTATGCAAGTGCAGTTGAAGTAGCCATTTATCGATGTGGCGTCACTTCGTAAATGCTACACCATTACACTAAACGAATGGAAATAAAAGTTTGTCACCCTTTTTATTCCTTTGAAAGGATTTGAATGTCCAACAAAAGAGATTATTGGTAGCTAAATGGATCAGATTTGATATTCAGGTACTTTTAGGTTATCAAAAAGTTCAATTGGTTCAATTTAATTATTAGTAATTCTCATCGATATAATTTAGTTAACCCATTTTCATAAATATGAGAGAGAAACCTATAAGAAAAACATTGAACAGACAAGATGATGATAAATGATGATGATGGACATTGATGTAAGAAACATAAAAAATAAAACAGACGAAAAGAAGATTGTAAAGAATCCGCCCACTAAATCTAAACAGAAATCTGTAGAAGTACATTTCAAGCACACAGGCACTTCATCCATTTTTTTTTTAACACCTGGCAATGGAAATGCAATTCACAGCAGCTACAACAACAACAAAAAAAAAAAGAAAAAACCAATTGCAGGCGGCAGCCAAGTGGCGTCCACATGCTCATCCACATCGTTGTCGCCGCCATCATCATCATCATCATTGCCATCGCCATCGTCATCGTAGCTAACATTCTGGCCTCACCTACGGGCGTGTCATAACTTTGTCAAGTGCCACTCAACACACACACACATACATACACACTCAGACGGCTATAAAGAAAGGAAGAAAGAAAGAAAGAGAAGAGCCACACCAAAGTGAAATCAAAGCAGCGAAAGGCCAAAGAAAAAAAAAACCATCACACAAATTCGCGACCAATTCACAAAAAAAAAAAAAAAAAAAGAAAGAAAGAAAGAAAAAAAATGCAAACCAAAAATATAAAAAAACACACACACATATATAAAATAAAAATAAAAGCGACAAATATATATATATATAAAAGGGGTAAAACAGTACCAGCAACTGGGCAAAACCAGAGACACCAGGGCCATGTCATGTGGAGCAGCTACAACAAGCCAGCACGAACGACCAGATAGAGGAGAAGGCGGTAAAGTGAGAGAAATGTAAGGTGGATAAGTACCCGGCCCACGCCCACAGTCAAACAAAAGCAACAAAAAAAAAACGTTGTTCAGGTTGACAAGTCCCAAAAATAAAAAAAAATAAAAAAACAAACAAAAAACTCGAACTTGTAATACTCTAAAGCAAAAAGTACAAAGAGGAAACTGAAGAAAAACTTTCGCGGTAATACAGCTAATTAAAATAATTATAGAAAGCTAAGAAATTAAAATAATATATTTAGATTTTCTTAAACTTTCCCCTAATGGCTAATGGAGACGTTAATTATTTATAATAATTAATTTAAGTAATAATTAGTAACTCTTAGTTTTTTTGTAGCGTATTAAAATAGTTGGGTTACTGGAATAGTCACAACCAATCGATGCTCTTTGTTTTCTTCGATAAATAAATAAATCAAAGGCATTTAATTTCAGTTTTAAAGGCAAAATGGGCGTGGCTGTGACATCTTTCAGTGCGTGACACACGCGGCGTATGCGTAATCTGGATAAAGCATAAACTAAACTATATATAAACATACATACATATGTGTATGTAAACGGTGTGAGTGTGAGAGAGAGAGAAGTTGGAAGATATCCTGAGGGGCAACTTCACTTTAACGCCTTTGTCAATTTGTTCTCAGTTGTCGATGAGAAGACCGACCGTGCTAGCTGTGAGAGAAGGGGTAGGAAAAAGAAAAGGCAATTGTATTTGTTGGTGCCCTTCATACAAAGTCAACAACAGCTGGAAGGACATGTGTGCGTGTGCGTGTGCGTGTGCGTGTACGTGAGGTGGTGCGTACGTGCCGCGACATTCGAGGTCCTTTCCTGATACCCTTTTGGCTACCTTGTTGATTTTTCTATCAGGTGGCAATTTATTTAACTACGTTTGCATTTCAAATACGCATACACAAAAAGAATCAAAAGCAACATAAGAATAACCTACCTAAACTGAGATTCCAAAAGGTATGGGAAACTGAAAATAAAAACTAAAATCATTCAATGGCATTAGGGATTATATATAAATAAATAAATAATAGCTTTTTGCATTGCCAATCCAATGATTAACACAGATTTCTTACTAACTTTAAAGGGCAAAAGGAAACTAAAGTCTTAGAAAAATGATTATTTAATGCAGCTAAAGGAAATGCAAACTATTTATAAACATTTGATCATATATTTACATGTACAAAAAATAATATAAATATCAGAAAAATTGATTTTTCTTCTGATTGTTATTCTGTTTAAATTCTATACAAAATATAAGCTTTTACGATTTTAAAGGCAATCAATTTGGTTTTTTGTTTTTTAGATATTCTAAAAATACTTTCACCTACATATAACAGTACCCATAGACGTTAAGTGCTTTACTGTATCGATTATGTCTTAGTATCTATAAAGTCTTAAATAAACTTTTTTTTTTTTTAAAGCAAGAAAAATATGAAGGAAAATTACTTTGTCATGGCAAACAAAAAAATTAAAGTAAATTAAACGAAAGTAAACCAAAATCTTTAAAGGATTCTTCTGTTTAAACTTTTTCTTAAAACTTTATAAATAAAGTTCAAAATTTATAATCTTAATATCATTTTAAACAATTTAAAACTAACTACTTCTCATTTGTTTTAAGCCAAAATTTAAACTGCATTAGTCGAGACTTAACACTAGCATTTCCTTCTTTAAGCTTAAATTTGAAGGAATATAGAATCCTAAAATGGAAATTTTTATTCTTTTTAACAATCTTAGTGAAATTTTGTTTTGTTTATTAAAAGAAAGTATATAAAATATGTGAATTTAATTACTCATATGAGATAACCATTGGTTCATTCATTTTGCCATCTAAGTAACTGTTGACTTTAATGTGTGTATGTGTGTGCTTTTTTTTTGCCTTTTTATACCCTGTACCCATAGGGTAAAAGGGTATATTAAAGTCGCTAAAATGTATGTAACAGGCAGAAGGAAGCATTTCCGACCCCATAAAGTATATATATTCTTGATCAGCATCAACAGCCGAGTCGTTTGAGACATGTCCGTCTGTCCGTCTGTCCGTCCGTCTGTCCGTCCGTCTGTCCGTCCGTCCGTCCGTATGAACACGTGGATCTCAGAGACTACAAGAGCTAGAGTAACCAAATTTGGTATCAGCATTCGTGTAGTGTCTACGCAGATCAAGTTTGTTTCAAATTTTTGCCACGCCCACTTCCGCCCCCGCAATTTAGGAAAAACGAATAACTAGAGTAAATTTAAAGGTAGCGTATTCTTATTTGGCACACCCAATAATATGGCCAAAAGGTATCCGCTGACCAAATTTTGTTGAAATCGGACAAGAAATATCGAAGATATATCTATGTAAAATTTGCACTGAAATGCCCAGTGCGACATTGCGTAGTAAGTGTGAGCGAGATAGCATGCGTTCGTTGCTGCCGCTTGTGAGGAGAATTTTAGTTTGAATTAATGGCAAATTTTAAGGAGTTCGATTTAATACAGTTACTCTACTTGGTACAGGGTATACTCAAAGTCGGCAGGGATGACTTGCTTGCTTCATTTTTGTTGTCTATTCTACCAGTCGCTTTGAATGGTTTGAGAAGAGACTGTGTATTGTGGTAAGGGGGGAAGGGAGGGTAGAAATTTTACCAAAAAACTGTATAACAACCAGCTTGTTAATGCCAATTGCTAACTTTTGCTCACGCACTCATCATATACCCCTAAACCACCATTACCCCCTGCACTCCAGTCGCTCTTACGCCGCATGACTCCACCGCTAACGCCCTTAGCTTTAACTGTTTATTTGACTGAATGACAGAAGACGAGAAGAAGCAAAGCAAAAAAAAAAAAGAGAGATATGAGAAAAGAAGTCATATGCACGAATCAATGTGTGTGTATGTATGTATCTTTGTATATACAAATATATATATATATATATATACATATGTGTGTGTGTGTGTAAGTGTGTATTTGCGACTCTTTTGACTTCTGATATCTCCCGCCAACCGTTACATTTTTAGTCCTACTACCCAGTCAAATTCCCTGACACTCTTACCCCACTCTCTTGGCACTCTGGGGGCATGACAAATGCCTGGGACATTTCGGCACACTTGTCAGTCAGCCCCAAAAGCAAAAGAAGAAGGAACAAGAAAAAAAAAATAGTCTCAAAAGCCAATCTCCCCAACACATGACGAACAAAAAAAAAAATGTCGAAAACACGAGCCAAAGAGTTCTCACATTTCTTTCGCTTTTCTCCATCTGTCTCTCTATCTCTCTCTCTCTTCTACTTCTTATATTTTTGTTTTTATTTTGTTCTTCTTTTTGTCAGATTTAAACATTCCGTTTGATTGCCCCGAAAACCCATTAAAAACGTACCCCAAATGGGAATCAGAAGGGTCAATGTCTTGCCCAAGGTTTGTTACCAAAAAAAAAAAAAAAAAAAAAAGAAGAAAAATAATAAACAAAAAGAAAATTTCCAAAAATCTTATATTCTACAAATTTTTGTATTTAAGTTTTATTTTTCTTCTTCCTATTTGGTTTTGTATTGTTTTTTTTTTTTTTTAGGGGGGGAAACCCTAAATAATTGAGAAACGATTTAGTGTGAAGGGCGGAAACCACTTTTTTCAGGTAAAATAATGCTGAGCTGCTGATCTTTAACCTTTGAAATGTTTATGTCCAGGATGTAAACTAATTGTTGACCTTTACTCAAGACTTTTTATACATTATTTATATTTTAGAATAAATATTATAAATCAATTAACAGGACATAATGAAACGTTCTTGATCCTGATTTGTCTTTGTCTCCCGTGCAAAATGTTAATTATAAATATTTTGAACAGCATGCTTTAATGCTGGTTATAAAGGACCTTGTGAACTTGCCTTGGAAAGTTTTAAGCAAACTCAAAGGAAGCAAGAAAAGAAGGCAGGAAGAACAAAAAAAAAACACTAGTGGAAATTCTATAATTTTCTATCGATGGCACTTCTTTTCTTTTACTCCTTTTCCACTTGTTTTCTTCAACCACTTTTACTTAACTTTTATTATTATTTTTATTATTTTCTGCTCGTCATTTTGGGTCATCTATAGCCTCATTAGGAGTTGGCCTTACTTGGCCCCAATGTCCCCATTTGCCACTCTCTCTCTCACTCTTTCTCTCTTTCATTTCCTCTCGGTTATTATAAGACAGCCCTCATGACGCTGCAAGCTGAAGGAGTCATTAGCTGGGAAATATTGATGGCACCCATTGACATAGTCATATATCACAAATTGCACTCTCTCATAGATGGTGGGAGAACGGTGTTGGGCGGAATGCTTCATGATTGGCATCAAGATGCTTTGGTCCTTAAGGTGGTCAAGGCAAAGAGCAGGCTTTAAACATCGCGAAGGACAAGGAAAAGGCTAATTATTCAACGTCAATTGGCATAAATAATGCAGGGCATAGCCAGGACAGGATTGTTTATCCTCTTTGCAGTAAGCCTTGTGACATAATTGCTTAAAGATAATAGAACGACAGGTGATGGGCAGGCAGGTGTTGGGGCCAATTGACCGCCCAATAGAAACTTTTCATATTGGATAAGGGAGAAAGTATATATATATCTATATATATATCTACCTGTTCATTGGGCGTGGCACGTGTAGCTCAAATGTGTGCGTAATTGATGTTTAAAGGTCCACGTCAAGGATGTCGAAGTAAAATGATGATAAGGTTGATGCTGATGATGACGACGATTTAGATGATGATGATAATGATGATGATAGTCTTTTGCATATTTCAGTTGAGTTGCAGCTGCAGCAAAGTTTTGTAAAACTAAACTCATGGGGTTGCGTCCAAGCAAGGACAGCGTCAACTTGATGGACGCTAGCCCCATGCTAACATACTCAACCACCCAACCACCCAACACCATTCACATTCTCCTCCTCATGGGGGAGTTTAAACGTCGACGCACTTAGCGACCGCCTCGGCGAGTTGTTAAAAATTTTATTTTGTAAAGTGCTGGAAAATTGGCGAGCGCCCACTTCAAGTTAGACAAAGATAGACTCAGAAAAAGTGTGTCTGATAGAAAGAGGAAGATATATATATATATATATATAAAGAGGGGAGAAAGAGAAAGATACAGATCCTACCGGGAATTCGGTGCCTAACCACTTTTGCCAAAACGTAACAGAGACGGACGAAAAAGAAGGTCGAGAGTACGAAGGGAAAGTCAGTGGTTGGCCTGAGCCAAACTCTTTGTGGCAATCAACTGTGGCATAGTCCATGGGTCTGGGTCTGGGTCTGGGTCGGGATACGGACTCAAGCTGATGCAGACGTCAGAAACAGTTTTGCCTGCGCTTGACTTTCCAAGCACCAAAAACTTCGGTTAGCCTGATGAGTGCCGCATCGGGAGTTAAGGGTATAAAAATTTGTTTGCCAATTGAAAAAATTTTCAATTGAAATGACCAAAAAGTAATTTATTAATTTAATTAACTATAACTTTTTTATTAGTAGTTAGTATAAAATAGTAAGGACTTACTTAATTATCCCATTTACCATATAAACTATATATCAGTTGATATGAAATTACTTTTCAATATTTGCATTTTCTTTCAGTTATCTTTTCTTTTTTTAGTAGAACAATTATATATAATTAAATCTAGGTAATTTATAAAGTCGATGTGCCATAAATATCAATGCTGTATGGGCAGCTTTCTCTGCATTTCTCTGGTTTTACTTTCACTTTGCTAACAGTTTACAGCAGTTTTGAGTGCTGGTACGTTCGTTCATATTCATTTATCATTGATAAGAAACATAATCAAGGAAATGAATGAATGGCTGACTGAGCAAATGAATGAATGAGCGATTCACACAAACACACACACACAGACACACACTTAAAGTAGCAGCAGGTCCTTCATTTCATTCAATCCTATACACTCGTCGTCCTGCATCACTGCCACAGCTATTGAGAGAGCAACTGCAGCCGCCACTAAGCACAGTTGACTTGCATTTGTGAGCTTGACTAACGCCATGTGGCAACTGTTTCTAAAGCCCCCGCACATCATTCATCTCCATTTCTCGCCATACTACATTATTTTTTCTTTCTTCTTTTACCATTTCGCTGGTTTTTTTTCACGCCAGTCTTTTTTTTTTTTTTTTTGTGGCTTACACACACTCTTGGCCCGTTGGTGTCGCCAGCTTAAGTGTGTGTATGTGTGTTCAAAAACATAAAATAAAAAAAACAGAAAACAGTTGATTGATCTGTATCACAGTTTTTCACTTAAGCCTTCATCCAATCGAGTTTCCTTTTTTTTATTTATAGTTTAATCTAAGATATTTATTTATACATTGAAAGCAACAAAAGAAGTGGAAAATTTAAAAAAGAAAAAATAAAACTTTGGTAATTGTTGTTACAATGATGCATCAAATATTGGTAACACAATGTTGACTAGTTCATCCTATCTTATTTGATCTACTAAGCAATAAATGTATATATGTATTCTATAAAATATTATTTAACAAGAGCTGGAGACAAATTTTTTAAAAGAAATATGGCAAATATTATAGATCTTCTGTTCTATAAAACTATTTTAAATTCTTTTTGTTTTTCAAAAATGAAGTAGATATGATTAACAATTATTTCTAAATTTTATAATTGAAAATCTAATAAGTAATTTGACCCCCATTTCTATATTTCAATTAATCCTTGTTTTTCTTGACAAATCAAAATACGTTGCCTTATTTGTTACCTATGCAATTATGAAATTATGTTGGATTTATTTAATTTTTAAAATTATTTAATAAATATTTAAATTGTTATTAATATTATTATTTCTGTTATGTGCTTTTTCTGATTCTCAAAACATTTAGTAATTTTTCTACAATTTTCAAATACAGAATTTGAATCAACAAAGTAAAGTATTTAATTTAACATATACAATATATAACTATATTTTCCGATTTTTGATTTTATTATAAAATTAGATTTTATACAGAAAATAACATACAAAATTTCTATAATTGTTTTTGGCTTTAATACAAAAATCAAGAGTTAATGGAATAGAATGGTTTTTAGATATCAAAAATATATATACAATTAATCGATAAACAATAAAGTTCATTTGGTTTAAACTAAAATGACCAAAGACGCCCACAATTAGATACAATTAAGCCACACACACACATACTTAAATCTCTGTATATAGCATATCCATGCAATATTAATGCAAACGCATAAAAGGTGCAACTAAAAATCACACAAGGGGTGAAGGGTACACGATTTTTGGATGAATGTTGAATGGTTATTTGGGCCACGACATACTGGTTAAAAGTCAATTAGTCTAATTAGCCCAACCCCCCTCAAAATGCAATGAATATGCCAATTTTCAATGGGGCCACTGCACATGGACAGACGCAGGATGCTCTTTTATTTTTTCTTTTTTTTATGTCCTGTCAGTGGGGACAAGTTTTCATCATCATTTCCACTCAAAATCATAACAAACAGCATCAACAACAGCAATAAACATAAAAAGCAACAACAACAACAAAAAAGAAAGCTTAAAGAGAAACAAGACGAAGATGAAACAAACGAAGAAACAACAAAACAAGGAGAAAACAAAAAACAACAAAAAAAAAGGACACTCGTAAACTTTGCACCTCACTTGCTAATGTGGCACGGCTTAGAACAAAAAAAGGGGGGGGAGCGCAACAAGAGGCAAAGGCAAATGCTTTTCAACAGCAGGCGACGTTTTTACAATTTTCCTACACACACCCACGCACACACACACACACAGAGTAAGAGAGAGACAGACAGACAAGTACATACCCACATACACATAACTTAAAAAGGAAACGGAAAGGAATTTTCATACTGTTTGTCTCGCCCACAATTAAGAAGGTCCGAAGGAGGTCTCTGTGCATGTCGAGAGAAAAAAAAAAGAAGAAAAGCGACAAACAAAAAAATTAAAAAAAAAAAAAATAAGAAAAAAAGGAAGGAAGAAGGGGTAAGTGACAGGGTAGCTGCTGCCGGCATTGCAGTAGCGGAATGATGTGCCAATTAATTAAGTTAATTTAGGTAAAGTTTTAAGTAGGGATTTGCAAAAAAAAAAAAAAAAGAAAACGAGAAAACTTTTGCTTTTTTCGGATCTCTCTTTTTTGTCCTCCCTCTATCTCTATCTCTTTTTATTTACTGAAAAGTTGGAGTGGCGTTCAACCAGAAACATAACGGAAGGTTACTTCGCCAGTTGAGTACTGCATAATCACTGCCTGTGTTTTGGGGTTTTCCTTTTTTTTTTTTTAAATTTAAAAGCACTGCACCCCCCCTTATTACACCCTTATTATATACATACATATATATATATATATATATACATTTTAACTACCTAAATCAGTATTGGGTTATGAAACTTAAGCCAATTCTTAAAGCAATTTATAATTTTTTTTAAGCAAGGACAAATCCAGGCAAAGAATTTATTTTACTTACCTTCTACTTTTTTCCATTAATAATTTTGAAATTGTATAAAAAAATTGATGTATTATGGTATATCGATCTGAAAATAAATGACAAAAAACATTATGAAACTTTCAAATATAAATTAGTAAATTTTTTATACAAAATTGTAGAAAAATATATTTTATAATATTATTATTAAATATTAAATAGAAAATAGATAGAATTTCAATGAGAGAATTGCCTATTCTCTAAAAATAAACCATACAGAATATTACTAAAAAGTATGTAACTATATATATATTTAGTTTTTTAATAAATGAAAAGGTATAAGATTCTTGTTTCATAACAAAAATTCACAAATCATATTTGTTAGATGGTTTAATTTAACTCAAGGTTTTGAAAAATTCTAAAATACCTGCATAAAAATACTAATACAATTGTGTAATGCCCGCTGTTATCACTAAATTTATTAATTTTGAACCAGCATCTATTTGGTTCTGATTTTGTTTACAGAGTGGTACCAACAGGACGACCTGTATAGGTGGAAAGTGAAATGTGTTTGGAGGGGGTTATAGTATCTGCGGAATGTTGTGGTGTTAGCAATGCATAAATTACGCACTGTAATTGAATTAAAACCAATTTTCGGATAGCCATAGCCAATAACCCGCAGTAGGATCAAATGCAGATGCTCCTGGCCGTTCTCTTTTCCACTCTTCATGCAATTTGTGCATTTTGCGAACAAATTTTTTTTTTTTTTTTTGCTAGGGTTTCGGGTTTTTTGGGGTAACAAGCAAACAACATCATCATCATCGTCATCAGTGACTGGTGAACCTCTGCAAATGGAATGAGGGATTTCAGAGCACCATCAACCATCCACCTTATCATCTCTTTTTATTTGGGGTAGGCAAAAGTTTGACAAATTACTGTGAAAAAAATGCTCAAAATATAGTTTTTGGTAAATGAATGTAAGAGTGAGTGAGTGGGTGCGACTGAAATAGATACATATATATATATATATATATATATATAGATATATATATATTATATGCAATGTCATGATTTTGGTTGGGCGGGCGACAAGAGTTGTCCGCGACCCAACTTGACCTGCAGATCATCGTTTCACCAATGTGGCTAATTATTACATTTTTACCTTGACCACGCAACGGACGGAAAAAAAGCCCCCCACTTGACAGCTGCTGATAAATCAATGTCAGAAGTGTGTACACTAATCATCCAGGGGTAGGGGGAATGTAACTACAACACTGTACACGTTGGTATGTGTCTGGTATATGGATGGGATAGCTAATGAATGAATACAAGCGAATGTTGGAAACTAAATAATTGACAAACAGAAATGTTGAATTGGCAATGCCATTGAAATACACAACGAATGCCACTTCGCTACACTGTAGTTTATATTAGCTCTTCTATTTAAACATGTTTTAGATTGTAATGTGTTCTTTCTGTCATTCCGTACGCAATGTTTAAACATACTTGAAATAAAAATAAAGCAAATAAAATAAAATAATTAAAGAAAAATAATCAAAAAAGTTTATTTCGGTCAAACAGAAGTTGGTAGACCCTTTGAATTTATGACTTGCTAATTACTTTTACCTTTATATCGTGTTGTATGCAAAATATAAAAAAAAAACACAAATTTCATTCTGCACCGATTATTTCAATAGTGACTATACTTTAAAGTATAGTCCAATTCAATAAATTTGTAAACTTGCTACTTATATACATCTAAGAAGCTTAACTACCAAGTTTTATTCACTTAGCTTAATAAATAATGTCTAAAAGATGCAAAGAAACAGACAGACAATGATGGCTAGAACGTGTATTGATGCTAAACAAAATTAAATATACTTTATGGAATCTGAAACGCTAATTGCAAACATTTTACTATAAAAATATGTAAACTTTCAAAAGCCAAATTTAAAAATCTATTCACAAAGTAGAGTGGAAAATTTATTATAATATAATTGTTTGATAGTTTTTTAATAGTCTATTCATGGTATAATCAATATCTGTATGCTTTAATCCTTTTCTATTTTAATTCCAATCACAATCACTTTACCTTTTCTTTTTACAGAACTCAAAATCAAGTTTGCCTTTTGTACCATTTCAAATGCTAATAATAATTTGTAAAATCTCACATTTTAATCAGATATTAGACAGACTCAGGCAACACAGCAGTTCCATAATTATTTTTTTTTTGTTTTTTTCCTATAAATTTTTAAAAATTTTTAACCATATCCGGCATGTTTTAATGATCAAAGTGAGTAGAGTTTATATTTCTTTATTACATGCAATGTTTTGTAACTTTTTTTTCTCATATACACATCTTCTACCAAAGGTATTTTTTTTAAATTTTTGGAATAGTATCAAAGTGATCTGGTCCTGGTAAGGCAGATAAAAATTAAAAAAAAAAAGTTTATTTTTCATTTAGGAGTACGACAAATATCAAAATTATTCAAGTTCGATTGGTCAGCGTCCAACGCGAACCAATTATAATTCTAGTACATTTTTTTGGATTAATTTTGGGATACAAATTTATAATCCATTTGGCTGTTAACCAACAACCATTTTAGTAAAGGGACGTCTGAGGAGCTAGGACAAAAGTAGAACCGATCTGTTGGATAGTGGCTAAGAATCTAGTTAGCAAACGTGGAGGTTGTGGAGGAGGACGAAGACAACGAAGTAATGAAACCTGAGCAGCTTAATCGTCTAATGCGGGTCAATGGGCGTGTGCAGCCCTGGTTTCTGCGCAGCACCAACGAGCTATACGAGAATGCAGTGAAAAGCTTTTACGCAAGCAGCTCTTCGGTGCTGCCCTATAATTCGGGTAAGAGAATTTTATTCTTACCCTTTCCTACATATGTATATGACATTTTCCAGAACCCCGCGATGCCAGGGGCCAACTGAAGAATCAAGGACCTGTACGCATAATCAAAACCGGCCACATTGGCAAAACATATCCAAGGACTCACAAGCAGATGGCAAACTCAGTTAATTTGCTGGAAACGGTTATGCAGGCCAGTCGCCGTCGTTCCTTGTCGTTTAGCATAGATACTGCCCGCAATTATAATGTCTATGGCCAATCGATACTGAGTCCCAGCAGTTCGACTTGTTCTAGCAGCAGTGGCAGCGGCATGGCCATGGGTGATCATAGGCCCCGTCGCCGAAAGTCGAATATGTTAAATCGAAATCAGAAATCGGAGTTGCCGCAAGATGATAATGAACGTGGCAACGATATGTCAGCATTGCTTACTGGCCGCTCAATGAGTTTGCCACCAAAGCCACAATCAATATTTAAACTTGGAATGGGAATTATTAATCAGAATCCGCCTAGTCGTCTGCATCATATGAATACCTTAAAGAAATCTGCAGAGGCAGCAGCAGCAAAAATAGATGAACGTCGATTCAACAATAATGTTACAGATGCGGAACGTCTAATGGTAGTTGATCAGGCACTTAAGCGACGTCTGGCCGTGCATTATGAGGAAGACAAAAAAAATAGGGACGAGGACGAGTCGAATCCGAGGGAGAGCCGCTTTCGCGGCCTTGGCCTCGGTCTCGACTTCGGCATTGGTAAAGCTAAAGGTAATAATAAATCGTATGCTTTTCGAAATCAGAATGTTAAAAAACAAACTCATTTCCCTACGCTGAGCGAGCGTATAAAGCAATTCGAGTGTATACAATTTGCCGATGGTCCTGTCAACAAATATGCCTTCAATCGGAATGTGAATGTTAAGCAATATCACAGTGCACAATGTGAGCAAAAGAAACACATGGGATTTAAAAACGTTTTGCATACAAACCATCGCCAACGGAGTAACTACAATTATTTAACCAATAAGCCAATAGCAACGTCCAGTGAGCTAATTGAGCCGCCGCTGAGGCCGCTGGCGCCGATGGTTATACGGCGAACGCAGCATCAGCAGCGAAGCCTCACGGAGGCCCAAGATAAGAAGAAGCCAGCAGGACAACAAAAGCGGAAACATCAAAAACATACACATAAACACAAGAAGCATACACATAAGAAACAGCAGCAGCAACAAAATGGACAATTGCAGCAGCAACAACAGCAGCAAATACTACAGTTGCAGCATCCACATAAGTTGCAACACCAACAGCAAAAATCAAAGTTGCAGCAGCAGCAGCAGCACAAGATTTCCAACAATACCGAAACTAAGACAAAAACAAAACCAATATCCACAACAAAGACAAAATTGAAAAAGAAAGCAGATAATATCAAAGCCACACTAAATCTAATGGCCAAGACACAGTTAAGTCGCTACAGTCGCCAATCCTATATGCTGAATCCATCCCTGAAGGCATCACTCGCTCCACAGGTCAAACACTCGATCAAATTGGAGCAACAAGAACAAATACAACAGCAAATGCCACCAGCGGAACTACAATCAAAAACAGGCAATCAATTGCTAGCGGCCAGTGATTCACAGGTAACTGCATATAAGAGTGCATTCAAAAGCCAACATCCAATGGTAAAGACTGAGCAACATCATCAGGAAAAGCAAAACTTGAACCATCAACGCATAGCTGAGGCATCACTTGGTACCACAAATGGCAAGGATAATAGGAAATTATCGGTAAAATCATCATCAATTTTAATGCAACCTACTGAAGCGGCAAATGTTGTAAAGAGGACATGCAATCGATCGAGTGTGCTATCGACAGCTAGAAAATATATGCCACCATCTAATTCAAATCAACCCCAACAACAACAACCATCTTTACCATTAAACCCTCTGAGCACAGGAAAGGTAAAGCGCGAACAAATCAAATCCGAATCAATTAAAAAGTCTATATACCCCGCGACGGCAATTGCAGGACTACAAAGTGCAATATTAGCAACAAAAACGCCAGCAACCGTTTTTAAACATCAAACGGACAGTCAAAAGCTTGATTTAGTTAAAAGTGTTAATATGGAAATGCAGAAGCAATCTCAGCACCAGCATCAATATGCCCATCACCATAGGCATCGTTATCATCATCATCAGCAGCAGCAACAACAACAGCAGCAGCAACAGGAACAATTGGAACACCAGCAATATATGCATCAACGTCGACAATTTCATTATCAATGTCCCTGGCGTCCCAGCTACTAAAGAATTGTTGAGCAACAAAAAAAAAACAAAACGAACACAATGAAAATGAAATAACAAATTTGAAAAAATTTGATAAAATTTTGAAAAAATTCAAGCCGAATCCTGCTGCTAAACTGCTTTGTGTACCTAACCGCGTCGCCTTGTCGTCGTATTTGAAAGTAATGAGTGTGTTTTTCTATATATATTTATTTTTTTTTGCTTTTGCTTTTCTACCATCACATGTTTTTCCTTGGGCAATCGTTGTTCAGAGTGTGGAAACTGTGTGTATGTGTATTATATGATGCCAGACGATTTAGCCCCGAAAAATAAAATATAAACGGTAAACAAGACAACTGAAAACTGGGCCAGTGGGTGGAAGGGTGTGCTTTTTCTTCTTCTACTTCTTCTTCTATACTTTTTTTTTCTGTTTTTCGAGTGGTTGTATGATTTTCTACTCTCGTATTTTGGACATTGGCTAATTTCAATATCCCCCCAAGCTCTGTTAGTGGCAACAACATGGCATTAATTTTTCATGCAGATTTAACTGCTACATGACAGCAACAACAGCAACAAACAAATGTCAGTAGGCGCAACGTAGGCACAGTGTCCCATAACGAAAGAAAAATTTTCATACATTATAAAATGTTTAATACATAAATCGTTTTAGAAGCAACCTATATAAAATACTATAGCGTTTTGATATTACCTGATAAAAGACAACTCAACCACATTATATATATATAGAGTATATAGAGTAGATGGATTCTACCACTGTGCCCATCAATGTCACAGTCACAGTGGCAAAAAGATAAGCCGCCACAGAAAACAAAACACACAAAAAAATGAAGGAAAAAAATCCAAAACGAAAAGAAGAAATACAGTAGGCAAAAAAAAAAACAAAACCGGCGACGTATTTTTAGTTGGATTTCTTTCCCTTTCATTATTTTTGTTTCCTTTATTTTCTTCTTTTTTTTATATTATTTGTGTTCTATTTTCATTTTCTTCCTCTCATCTTGGTTATTTTTCCTTTTCTTGTTGGATTTGATAAATGATGATGCGTGCTACATGACTTGCCATATAAACGGACTTGAGCTGAATGCTTTCTACTGCCATGTTGGCAGACGCAGACAAATAGGCTCAGGACACAGTTGAATAGCTGACTGACTAGCTGACTGAATGAATGACTGTCTGACTGACTCACTGTCTGACCAGACTGATGGATCGGCAAAACAACAACAATAGAATCAAAAGTGAAAAGCTAAAAACTCATTGAATTTTTCTTTATATTTTTTCTCCTTTTTTTTTTGTTTTTGAAATTCTAATAAAATGCAGCGCCGATCCACTGCAAGAGACAATTTTTCCCTCAAAAAATAAAATGAAATAAAATGTACATAGATTGTATATAGTGATATATACATATATATAGTAAGAATAGAAAGTTATAAGAAAATAATGATTTTTGATGACGTTTCGGTAAAGTTTCTCAAGTTTTTTTTTTTTGATCAGTTATCGGCTTCATTTCGATATACATCGATTACATATAAAACAAACCTCTTTTAAAACGGTTACATTTTACGAATTGGTAATCAGCTGAATAAAGATTATAAATATATATACTTATATGCTGTTTACTGGTGTTAAAATCCTTAAATGCCAGGACGACCTCTAACCGTGATCCACCCCCTCCCCCCTCCTATGGGTTTAGGTCCGCCCTTGTTTGTATCTTTGAATATAAAAGGGGGAAAGTGAAAGCAAACGAATAGGAGAGCAAAAGGATTAAATAGAAACCGGAACCAAAACCGCATAAAAGGCAACTCAAAAGCGAGTCAAATAAGTTTCATAGGTTCTTGTCTTTGCCTCGTTTTGGTGCGTTCTTCCTTTTTCTTTTTTTTGTGCTTTTTTTTATATTTTATTTTGTGGAGAAGGGAGCAATAAAATAAATCCACCGCAAAGCCGCTGCGGGTAGATTGCCCCAAAAAAAAAAAAAAATAAAGGGAAAAACATGGGAAACGAAATACTAAAACTCTGTTTTGTAGAGTCTCTACAATTGTGGGGTGAGTCCTTGGCTAATTCAGCATTTTGTATTTCTCTTTCTTTCCTTTATTTTTTTTTTATTTTTTCTCTTTTTGCACTAATGTTCCCTTCCAACTTTTGCTGCAGTTCAAGTATCCAAAAGCCAGAAGCATTCCTGAACATTGTCGCATCATGTCCGAGTGGCCATTTCCTGTACGCCCTTCATACTACCCTACCTCTCACATTCTTTCTCTCCTACTCTCTTTCTCTCTCTTTCTCTCCGTGTTGTCCTGTCTGTCACTTTCTCTCTCTCTGTCTGTCGTTCCTGTGGTCATTTCACTTTTTCATTTCATTTGCCATAAAAAGGAAATTGGTTTCGTTTGTCCACCACCCTACCCTTTTTCCTTTTACTGTTAGACGATTTCTATAGCCGTCTGTCTAGCTAGCTGGCTATCTCTATAGAATGTTGGGGCAGGACAATAGGGTGACTTCACCTGAAGTGTAAACGAATTGACAGTATAATACCCAAGAAACAGGCATTCGTATTGTTAGGTTTGCATATTGTCGACTTGGCTTAAAAGGTAGAAAAGAATAAAAGAAGGAGACTTGTCAGTTTCTTGGTAACCCACTGCCCGAAAGTATGCTAAACAAAAAAAAAAACATAATTTGATGCAAGAGAATTGAAATGCTTCCTTCCACTTTTATAGAATTATGTGACAGAGATATTGGAAAGAATAACACGTTGCAAGTTGCTAACGATATAAGTAAGTGAGTAAAGTAAAAGTTGGATAAGCGTCATAAGCTATTTAAAAGCCATAACCATACGGATAGACCAAGTGTCAAACATTTTAGTAGCTTAAAGAACAAATATAGTGTCTAAGCATAAGATCCCGTACAAACTCTGAAGGAAATGAAGAATACTGAATTATTGAATAGTGGCAAGTTCGGCAATTAACAATTGCTTACAAAGGGTATAGAAATAATAGTACAGCCAAAGTTGGTCTGCCGTTCTGGTAAGTGGTAAATTTGGGTCAGGGTTGCCAAAAGGCCGCAATGATGATGATGAAGATGATGATGATTGCTGCACGCCACCACCACCACCAACAACAACAACAACAGCAATGCACCCACATTTGAACACACACAAACACACAAATACCAAAACAGATATACACACACACATACATACATACATATGTATGTATGTACATAAATGTGGTAGACGCACAGTGCAAACTGAAGTAGTTGAAAAGCAAACACACAAAAAGTCCAACCAAACAAAATTCGATTAAAATAAAGGGAAAAAAAAGAACATGCCACGCCACTTAAATACTTTACACAGCAATGATATATACACATACAAATATATATATGTATATATAAATAAAAAAAAAAAAATTTAATGATTAATAACTTTAGCTAACAAAAAAAGTAGTTTAAATGGCTATTTAATATTTCAAATGTTTTTAAATAAATCATCAAAAGAATTGCAATGAGCAAAAAAAATATTGTCAAATTGAAATTTTTCCCAATTAATTATGTGTAAAAAAATTGTACATACATACATACATACATACATACATATGTATATGCGAGGGCTGTACAACAAATATCTTTTGAGTATACTTCATCCCGTAATTGAGGTTAAGATCTAAGATTTCGCATAGGTTTAGACATCTTCACACATTGTTTTAAAAGTCATTTAACCGATTATATTTCGTTGTTTCTTATGAAACAGCGTGTAACTCATTTTACGGATAGTTTGAGCTTTCTGTTACATATTAAACCGCCCCTAGAACGCATTGCATGAGTGATATACCGGAAATTCAAGTGAAAATTAAACTACATTTAGTATTATTTATTATCGTTTAACCCTTCAGATCAATCAAATTGAGCAAAATCATTGAAAAAAGTTTAACCAAATCAGTTTATCATGTTTTGCGTTTTACGTGAATCAGTTTGGCGCACTGTTTAAATTATATGTACATATAATCTCTAAGTATATAATAAGAATATAATTTTACAGTAGAGTATCTAAAGGGAAAAGATAATTTCGTAGCCGAGATTTCGAGAGTAACAATAAAGGACTTACAAAATATACAAAATAGTAACAAAATTCTGAGAGCCACTATAAGAAATCAAAGTAAACAGTTAAATTCCTGCGCAGGAAAAGATAAAGAAAATAATATAGAAGAGTTGCAAAAGCAATCTCTTAATGCTTCTAAGCCCAACGTATATGACGTCATTGTAAATGACGAAGTACGAAAAGTAGTGACCTTGCGAATAACTAATTCTTTAAGCACATTTAAACGTGGCAAGAAAGTTATAGCAAGAATTGACATTTGCGATATGTATACCAATGCAATTCTCGACTTAGGTCAATTTTTTCAAAGGCTCGAAAAAGAAGCCGGTATACTCAATATCAGTAAAGTCAAAGTGGCACCGAGCGAAAAGATCTTTGAAACTATTTCAATAGAATCTTTCAAAAATATGGGCAATAAAATTTTACAATTTTTAAGGGTAGCGTATTTTTGAGTAGCGCAAGCCGGTGACCCTATTATCAAATAATGATAAAGAAAAAGAAGCAATACTGTTTACGTTCCACGATGACCCTATACAAGGAGGTCATACTGGAATATATAGAACTATAGCCAAAATAAGGCACTATTATTGGAAAAATATGACACGAGATATATCTGAATATATAAAAAAATGTAATAAGTGTCAAAAAGCGAAAATAACAAAACATACAAAAACACCGTTAATTATAACTGAAACGCCACAACTGGCTTTCGACAGGGTAATAGTGGATACGATCGGTCCACTCCCAAAAACAGAAAACGGAAATGAATACGCAGTAACCTTAATCTGCGATTTAACAAAATACCTTGTAATTATACCAATTAAAGACAAAAGTGCAAAAACAATAGCGAAAGCTATATTTGAAGATTTCATTCTCCAGTACGGTCCAATGAAGACGTTCATTACGGACATGGGAACAGAATATAGAAACTCAATAATTGAAGATTTATGCAAAAACTTGCAATTAAAAAAATAACTTCAACTGCACATCATCACCAGACTGTAGGCACAGTGGAGCGAAGCCACCGAACACTTAATGAATTTTTACGATCATACATTTCAGTTGACAAAAGCGACTGGGATGTATGGATACGATACTTCGCATATTGCTTTAATACAACACCCTCTATGGCACATGATTATTGTCCATATGAGTTGGTATTCGGTAAAACTTCAAATTTACCCAAAGATTTTAATAGTGTTGATAAGATAAATCCACTATATAACATAGAAGATTATGCTAAGGAATCTAAATTTAGATTAGAACAGGCCTATAAAAGAGCCAGAATTATGTTAGAACAGCATAAAGTAAAGAATAAGGAAATATATCATAGAAAGGTAAAAAATATCGAATTAAAAATAGAAGATAAAGTTTTATTACGTAATGATACGGGTCATAAGTTAGAACCTAAGTATTTAGGCCCATATATTATAGAAGAAATAAAGGATAGGGATAATATTTTAATTAAAGATTCAAAGAATAACAAAACAATTAGTGCATAAAGATAGGTTAAAAATTTTAATCAATTAATATATATACATATATATAAAAAAAATAATAATAATAAAACAAAACAAAAAAAAATTCCCTACATTTAATGACACTATATATGTATATATAAATATTTTTACCACATATGTATATCAATAAACGAATAATCAAACATTCAAACAAAAAAAATTTTTATAAACAGTAATACATAAATGAATTTCCATATAATAAAAATTAGAAAATAACTCCATATAATTACGTTATTTTTCTAAAGAGGGAGGATGTAGCATGTTCTGGAATAATATATTAATAATATAAAGCAAGTGTATTTGCCTTTTAAGTAAAATAACCACCCATGAGTGCATGGTGCTGGATAATTGCTGTGTCGGCAAATATAACACGCGCGGCCGCTCTGGCCCAAGATGCAATATGATACATCCTCACTCTTTCGCTGCGGCGGCATATTCCCATACATATTCTTATGTAAACCTTTATACATTTATACATAAATATGTTTATACATAAGCATACCGCGCCTCTGGCTGCATTGCTAGCAGCGCAGCTACGCGGTCTTAGCTATAGTCAACAATTGTATTAGAATTAAGATTCAATGAATAAAGTGAACTCACAACCAAAAGATGTCTCCTGTGTCATTATTCTACAATAGCTTTATATACATACATACATACATACATATGTACATAGTTCTTTTTACACTTGAGGCAAACTAGTTAATTTTCTCTCATGCCTTTCGTTGATAAAAAAAAATAAAACGTTTGGCGGTCATGAAGAACTATGCTCGAGGCGGTCACATTGATACCCATACTATGACACTATAGAGCATGTATATGTACCATATGTATGCACATACATATGTACTAAGGTTTTTTAGCACAAGGACTTTATTCTTATTAGCTTTTTGGTATGGGAACCAAGTATGTCCCCATGTCCCCGAGGAATCACCTAAGAATCCCCAAAAACTATGCAATAGAAAATTTCATTAAGTCCTTATGAAAAGAACGGCGACATTCGGAACATTTAAATGAAAATCGAAACGAGTTCCTAGGAATATTTAATTGGAATCTCTGGGAATTTTTAGCAAGAGCATTCAGTAATTTCTTGGGAAACTATTTTCAAAATTTCTTAGGAACTCTTAAAAACTCTTTTATAGAAATTTCTCAGATATTACTAACGGTATATTATTAAAATTCAACTGGACATTTTAGTGAAATTCTATATTTTTTAAAACATTTTATTGAGATTTCTAAAGTGTTATTTGGAATGATAATTTCAGTGGTTGATATTGAAACATTTTGTTTCTTAATTGCACTAAAAACGCATGGGATATTGCAAAATATCTGCTAAGTTGGTAATTTACCGTTTTCTATATAAGTACAAATGTAAGTACAAATGTATATATGTATGTATGTATGTATGTATGTAAATACATACATATGTAAGGTAGATATATACATATATGTACATATTTGTCTCAATAGCAGTTTTTGCTGCCGTTACAGTTACTTCTTGATGCTTTTTAGTGCATGTTTGTGCATGCAAATTTCGTTCTGGTCTTTTCATGTTTTTCCCTTTGGGTTTTTTACATACATACATACAAACGTATGTATACCCTGTACTTCTACACAACAAAGCCATCATATGTATGTACATACATACATACACACATATAAAGGTTTCCAGCTGGAAAACCTATATTACTATTACTATACACTATAAAAAATAAATACCGTTAATTAAATGGTATGTATTTAGTTGGAAAATCTTTCTAACTGAGTTCAGGGTATTTCGGAGTCGACTTGGTTATGTAAGTTGTTGCTTTTTTTTTTATTTGAGCTTGCTGCCAAGTCAACTTGAACAGATTTACTGTCAATGGCCCAAAGCAGCATACATACATTCATACATACATATGTATATACGTACGTATCTACACCTATACATACATATGTACATATGTACATATGTACCTACATAAACACACACCAACTCATAGTGAGTCGCTATCTCCACGTTTTCCCTCCTTACCCTTTCAAGCATTACACATTCAGAAAGGAAGAAAGATAGAGAAAAAGAGTGGGGAGAATCCTTCAAAGCTTTTTGGCTACTGTTTGTTTGAAGTTTTTTTTTTTCCTTCCCCACTTTTTTAAGTGGCAACTACTTTGCACCTCTGGTTGTTTCACACGCACCACACTTATACGCATACACCCACACACTCATACATGCTCATACCTGTCTGGAACGCGCTATCTCTTTCATAACAAGTGTTACGGCCTTGAGCATTTTTTTTTTTTGCACCTTGCCATTTGTGTACGGCTATGTATGTATGTATGTATGTATCTGAGTGAGGCATACCATGACACCAGCCGTAATCCCGACCCACCACCTCTAGCCTTGCCATTTATTACAACAACAACAAAAAACCCACATTTATGCAATTATTCACAGACATTCAAAATTTCTATAAATTTGAGCAAAAAATTAAATTTTGCGGCTTTTTAATCAACAGAAAATCAAAAACTTATGATTTATTTAAGAGTCTATCACAAGAAGGGGTTGGAACAGGCAAGGCGTGTTCTGTTCCTGCGGTTTCGGAAATTGATGCATTTGCAGAAGCAGGAGCACGTTCCGGCGGCTACCACTAAATCCCCCTAGGACAACAGACGAGGGCATACGTCGGTCAGAGGGAGTTGAGTATATGTACATACATACATACATATGTACGCTTGAGGGTGGTAATGGTGGCGATAGTGGCGTATGTTGGATTGGTATAGGTGCTGGTTTTATTTGAAAAAGCTGCATCGATATGTTATTTGCATGTGTCCAACAAGGGTTATGGTCGGGGGGGGGTAAAAGCCACCATCAAATCCCGTGGCAACTTTTGCAGCGCGAAACTTTCTCAGGGAAGTTTATGCATGAATAAAGTGAAAATCTAAAGGCACACGCACATACTGACACATATGTACATACATACATACACTTGCAAACATAGCCAAACATATACTACTTACATACATATGGATATACACATGTGCAAAGCAGGGCAAACACAGTAAAATAACAAAAAAAAATAAAAAGAAAGGAACAAGCAAATAGCAAAACAAAAAGTCATTTCATGTTTTACGCTTTCGCATAATCCAGCATGAAAGAAGAAGAAAAAGTTGCATTTTATTTACTACCAAAAACATTGACAAACATAAGTTAGCACACACATACATATGTATACATAAATACAAATGCATGTACCAAACATACATATGCCGAAAATTGCAAATTTGCATTAGCCCTGGCACGTCGTCGAGCCGAAAAGACTCAAGGCCTCCCGTTCCTTAAGCGGGCTTTATGAAGCTAGTAAAAATTTTAAATTTAAATATAACCTATTCATTACCGTTAAAGGATAAAACATTAGTTGCCACATCTCCCAAGGCAATGCATTCATACAGATTAATGCAAATATAAAAACATACTACATATGTAAACATGTATGTACATACATGCATGCATATTAAGTGTATGTGTATGTATGTAAATTGCGCCAAAAGCGCATCGACGCTATTTAATTGCAGATAAGTTGTGGCAAGAAAACTAAGGAACTAGTTTGCTTTGTTTTAGACACAAAAAAAAAAATTTCGATTTAACTCGGTAAGCAAAAATTTTACGAATTTATCTCGGTATGTATTGTACGAATAAAGCGCCCGATTAATTGTTTTGGATACCCGAAAATTAAAACCTGTTGCGGGCGAGCTTTAGACTGATCGCGGTTTTAGAGATACCACTCAAATTGAAAGGAAAAATACCAAATATAGCAATATAAGCTAATGGCAAGCTGACATGTATATTTAAATAAAATATTAATATATAAAGTAGTAGTTTTTGCCCCTATTGGAATAATGTCTATTTATTTTGTTGAAAAATTTTTGAAATTACAATCAAAATCCTTTTCATATTTTTATCCTCCTTATATTTATCGGTTTCTTATAACTCATAGTGCCATCACTAACAGTGAAGAACATATCGATATCGATTTTAACATTGCCAACCTCGGTATAATTTGCCGTCTGGCTACACTGACCAAACCACAAACGCCGAGTCATAGCCGTCACACAATATATTTCTCCCACTACAAACAACAAAAATCAGACGAATATTTCAGTGATTACAAAAAAATAAAGTTTGTCGAACAAAATGACTGTAACGAATCGGGTTCGTTATACAAAAATCTCAATTAATCTTGCATCTAAATAGAATCTAAATCGTATATATTGCAGATGGAAATTGAGACGGTCTATCATAAGGGTGAAGGCTTTAGATCTTACTACATTCAAAAGATTGAGGAATTGCAGTTGATTGTGGCGGAAAAGAGTCAGAATTTGCGACGTCTACAGGCACAACGAAATGAGCTAAACGCCAAGGGTATGTTCACAAATTTACGTTCCAAACGACACAAGCCCATCATTGTCTGTCTCTTTTTTTTTACACAGTGCGGATGTTGCGTGAGGAGTTGCAATTGCTGCAAGAGCAGGGCAGCTATGTGGGCGAGGTCGTCAAGCCAATGGACAAAAAGAAGGTGCTTGTGAAAGTGCATCCCGAGGGTAAATTCGTTGTTGACTTGGACAAGAATATTGATATCAATGATGTAGCCCCCAATTGCCGAGTGGCCCTGCGAAATGAGAGCTATACACTGCATAAAATTCTACCCAACAAAGTGGATCCATTGGTGTCATTGATGATGGTAGAAAAGGTGCCGGATTCCACATACGAAATGGTTGGCGGTTTGGATAAGCAAATTAAAGAAATCAAGGAGGTTATCGAATTGCCCGTTAAACACCCGGAATTGTTTGATGCGTTGGGTATTGCACAACCGAAAGGAGTTTTGCTTTATGGTCCACCAGGTACAGGCAAAACATTGCTGGCCCGTGCTGTGGCCCATCATACCGAATGTACTTTCATTCGTGTTTCGGGCTCAGAACTTGTCCAAAAGTTCATCGGCGAGGGTTCACGCATGGTCCGTGAACTCTTTGTGATGGCCAGGGAGCATGCACCATCTATAATTTTCATGGATGAAATCGATTCGATTGGCTCGTCTCGTATTGAATCCGGATCTGGCGGCGACTCTGAGGTGCAGCGAACAATGTTAGAGCTTTTGAATCAATTGGATGGTTTTGAGGCAACGAAAAATATCAAAGTCATCATGGCAACCAATCGTATCGATATTCTAGATCCGGCACTTCTTCGTCCCGGACGTATTGATCGTAAAATTGAGTTCCCACCACCAAATGAGGAGGCACGTCTAGATATTCTCAAAATTCATTCGCGTAAAATGAATCTGACTCGTGGCATTAATTTGCGTAAAATCGCTGAACTTATGCCAGGTGCATCAGGAGCGGAAGTAAAGGGTGTATGCACTGAAGCGGGCATGTATGCGCTACGTGAACGTCGTGTTCATGTTACCCAAGAGGACTTCGAAATGGCCGTGGCCAAGGTGATGCAAAAGGACTCTGAAAAGAATATGTCCATTAAGAAATTGTGGAAATAGATAATTAAGCTTAATCATTTTTTTGTTTATTCTAAAACCGTATCCTCTCTCCCTACCTCTTTCCCTTACCTTGTCCCCAACCAATCCCTCATTGTTTCTGTGTGTGCTTATAAAATAATAATAAGAAATATTTTGAAATACGTTTGTTTGAAATCCCATTTATAAATTGAAATTAAACATGAAGGTTTTTTATAGGTAAAGTAAAAGGTGAACCATTTCGCCAATGATTTCTTTTCATCTGGGACTTTGCAAGCAAATGAGAATTTAAACGCAGAAAACGTCCATCCATATTTTACATATATATCTTATATTTGTCCAACATTTGTGAAAGAAGGCGTAACTTATAATTTAGTTTTCTATTTTAGGAGCAGCTGCCACTGGCTTTACGCTGCTTTTTCTCATCTTTGAGCAGGCCACAAATTTTCTCATCATCGGCGACATCCAGACAGGTCTGACCCTCAGCATCGCATAATCCCATATCAGCATTAAGGGCTAACAAATAACGCAAGGCCTCCACATGTCCACAGCTTGCAGCATAGTGTAGGGGGGTCTGTTGCTCGGCATCTCGCTGATTAACATTGGCGCCACGCACGACCAGGTACTCAAGAATGTTTACAGCATTGCGATCGGTAGCCCAATGTATAAGCGCCATACCATGCTCATCCTGCACTAACAAATCGGCTGGCTTCAATAGCTCACGCAACCTATCCAGATTATTCTCCTTGACAAAGTCAAACATGGTCTTTTCATGGTCCGGTTTGAACTCCTCTACTGGCATGGCCTCAATGGAATGTACGACCCATTGGCCCTGCCCCTGATCCGATGATTGGCGTTGAGTTTTTGTTTGCTCCAGCCATTTGGGTTCCATTTTCGTTAATTTATTAATATAGGCCCGACGCGCATCGGTGCGAGACATCTCACCCAAATCGTGCCAAGCATTCCATTTGCTACGCGCCTTTACCTGTAAAATTGGTGGACGAGCCTGTTGACAACGTCCCTCAGTAACTTGTTTATAAAATGCATAGAACTCCAGCAAATCGGTGGCACTATAGACACTCGATTTGCTCATAACTTGAGCAGTTGCCAGTGAAAAAAGGTCCTCCTCCTCATCTTCTTCATCCGTTAAATCCAGATCACTGTTAGACATATTCTTACAAAATACAAATGAACTAACAAAAAAAAAATAACAAAAATCGAATGGTAAACTTTTAAGAACTATAATGTGTCGCCTGCTCCTCTCCGTTCCTCTCGAACTTTTTGTGTGTGTATCTGTGTCTATGATTTTTGTATGTTTAAGTAATTTCCCTCCAGTACGTGCTTTTGTTCGTTTTCAATCTTTTCCAGCGCCGTCAGGCTATTGAAGCTAACAAAACCGTAACCCTTGGAGCAGCCAGTTTTCTTATCGAATATGACGTTGGCCGATAAAACACGTCCGAATTCCTTAAAATAGCCCCGTAGTTCCTGATGACCCACCGTCCAGGGTAAGTTGCCCACAAATATGCGGTGAACAGATTTACTAACTTTTGCTACTGCGGTGGCCATGTGTACTACTGCTGTACAAATCCTCTGGAATATCAGAGATTTCTTGTAAATAAATTGATAAAGCCTATCATTGGGTAACCCTCTCCTTACCTGCTGTTCGCCTGCGTTGCGTAAATGCTACGAAAACTCTAATTGTGTTTGTCAATTTGTTGCTGCGGCAAAAACTAACCTCAAATGTACTACTCACACACGGCTATCAATAACATAATCATAGCACTGTTAACGATACCTTTTGCAAGTCACTTCATCATAAAGTGGCGAATGAAATGGATTTCTAAATGAATAAAGGATTAAGAAAATAAAACATATTCATAGTAAAGTAATCACAGCCAGCCAATCGTGAAATTTTGTTTCTTATATCAAAATTATTTTAAAACAAAATCGGATTGTAACAGCACACTGTAATAACACATGCGCAAAACAGCACTAAAAGTGAAAGATAAACCAGTTCAAAATTCAAATATCAAACCCGCGTAAATTTGAATTAATACTAAACAAATGTTATTTAATTAACTAAATAATTTGAAAAAATGTCGTCTCTCTTGAAGTTTTCTTGAATTGCGGTCCTAGAAAAAATGAATTGTTCTGTAAAGAATTTTTTTTCTTTGGAAAATCGTAAAAACAACTGAAAATTAAATAAAAGACTGCGAAGAAATGTAATTCAAAATGGATTTTTATTGATTTCTTTTTTGCTCTTGTCTGCTGTTTATCTTTTTTTCGCTTTCTCTTTTTTATTTGTTTGTTTTCTTGTGTTCCCGTTTATCATCATTTTATTCCATTTGATTTTAACAAATTTGCTACAAACTACTTAAAATTAACAACATCTCAGCGCAAACGCATTTTGTATTCATTTTATTTAATAATTAATAAACAAAAATGTACAATTGAAGAAAAAATGAAAATTAAGAATGAAACATCTTGTGGGGGTTTGCTTTAAAACATTAATTAATTATGGAAGCATTTAGTTTTATTAATTAATTTTCCTTTCAATTTTGAATGTTTTTTTCCTTTTTTTCTTTTATCCCTGTGATGTTCAAACTTTTGTTTTTCTTAATATTTGTGTGCCACAGTTTGTCTCAGACTAAATTTTTTAATATTATTTTGGCCTGCTACTACCCAAAACGCTCAGTCCACTGCCTGATTTGTTCAGAAACGTAAAATATTGTTTTAAATATATAGTATATCAATAAGCAATTTGGCTCTTTAATTCTTAATTCAACACACACACACATACATATATATATATATATATACATACATGTAACAGGTTGTTCTAAATTCCCAAATCGACACGGGGAAGCACTTATAATGACTGTGTCCCTTTCTATTTTCATAACCGATTATTATTATTTTTCGGTGCCATGACTAAAGTAACAAATTGTTTCTTATCGTTTTGTACTGTTTCTAAAAACTAGCGTTGCTACGTGAATCTATATTATATGGTACATACATGATCTATACTGACCAACATTCGCTTCATTAGTTTGAAGTTTATTTAGTTGGTCATTTTAGATCTGAAAAAGTTACAAATTTTGATGTTTAATGTAATATAATCAGAGATAGTTGAATAAACTGACACCGAAATACCGTTACCGAATAAGAAACAACCACGAAACATTTACATATTGTTATTGATACGTAAAACTGTTAGGCAAACTATACAAATAAATTTCTTTGCTTTTAAATAATTGTTTACGTATATATATATATACATATATACTTAAGTATTATGTTTATTATGTATATGTATATATATATCATAATGTCCAGGAAACGTTGCTATCAACTTAATTAAATGTATCCTTTTTATGTGTGTGTATTTAGAAAACAATTTAGATTTTAATAATAGTTTATCGGTATTGTTCTGAATCCCGAAACGAATAGTAATTGAGTATAACCAGGGCTGCAAAATGCACTGCTTTATGGTTTTGAACCCCTTGAACAAACGTTTTTGTACTCATAATTTCTCTGATTTTGTATAGAAATGATTTGATAACATTGAAAATAGATTTCAAGGTGCTACTCCATAATTTATATATATATAGGTATATATCTGAGCTGCAACTACACTTTATTCATTAACATTTGTTTCTTTTTGTTCATTACACTATAGCTATTATCGATACGAGCCAAACAGTTTCATTTTTTTTTTTTGTATTTTGCAACTTTGATACATTTAGAATGCGATTCAAAACCAAAAATGCAGCCCTGATAGATATGCGACCGAAATGACCGATATGAAACTGCAATTATCAAGCAGTGCATTATTACAGATCTCCGTATAGAACAGAACAATATATTTATGTATATATATGTATAAACTGAACAGCTAACATAGTGTTTGTTGCTGTTTCTCTCCAATCTTATAGTTAAATGTATATATTATGATATATGTATGTGACAAATTGTATTGTTGCTTCTTTTTATTTCAAATTGTTGTTCAATAATTTGAACTTCGAATTCACTTTTCGCATACTTTATTCCAAGAGTATGGCTTTAAAATTAACTTTCAAAACAAAAAAAAAAAAAAAGAAAATTATATATATATATATTAAGATGCATATTATATATATATAATTATATATGTATTATATATATATATATAGGTATATAAACATATAATTAACTTAACTATAGCGATCATAATTGTAATAATAGTTTTTCATTCCCTTTTCCGTCACTTGCACTTTACACAACAAATTTACAGAAAAAACACAAATAATATTAATAAAAAATAGAACAAATTATAGTAATTGTTTATATGAATAGCTACAATTTGACAATTTTAATACATTTTAAAGTAGAAAAAGAGAAGCAAAAACAAACAAAGAGACGAACGCGCTGATACTCTATCTCTCTCTCTCTTTCTCTATTTTCTCCTGATATTACTATTATATTGTTGCTTTTCTGCCTTTTCGTATCGTTTCTTTTGCTTCTTTTTTTTTATAAACATAATAATTAAGATAATGAAAAAATTCGTTTATGTGTCACAGCACCACAATTTGTTGTTGTTGTTGTTGTTGTTACAGTTTTTATAGTTGTAGTTGTTAATGTGAAAAGGTTGACTTTCTTAGTTGGTATTCTATATAGGTTTTAGGCTAGGTGGCTAGCACTAGCTACCCGCTATCCGCTGCTACTACCACAGCCGATGCAGATGCAGATTGCGAGACAACACCGAACGAACATCGTTGGTGAAACGCAATGCATCGAGCATGGGAAGAAGTGATAACAGCGCCGTATCCATAGGATCAGAGAACCAACTCTTGATGGGTATTGCATTGTTTGGAAAGCAACGATATGCGCCGGGTGAATTGTCAATTATAAATATCTAAAAATAACAATAAATTTTTTAATTTATTTCCAATAATAAATGAACGTTTTTGAATGTTAAGTGAATTCAAAAACTATAATTAGTTTTTTTAAAGTTATTTGGATTATCCAAATATTACTTTATTAATTAACAGTTGACTGATGGTAGTTATACAAATTTGTATCGAAACCAAATGTGAAACCTTTTCTTTATACTGATAAAACTGTAAGCCTTTCTTGAAATGCGATCTAAATTTTCAATTCTTGTGCAAATGTAGATTTGGCATATCGATCCTTAAATGTTGGAAGGAGTTGGAATTGAAATTTCTCTTTCTCGTTTTTAAATTAAATTTTGTTAATAACAACAAATATCAATTGAACCGATAGATAAGTATAAATATATACTTGTAGATTGATTACACATCAGTTTTCGTTAGCTACGAAATAAATATACATACAATATCTATGTATGCCTTACCCTATTCAGATCACTGCATATGGCAGACAAGTCTTTGGTATACGAGCCATAATCAGGCGTACAATGTTGTCTATAATAACGACGCCTCAATATATTTCGACCATTGTCCAGCTTATCAGCCACAGCAGCTCCATATATTTCCATACTGGCTGTGAATACAACCAGATCGTACCATTGCGAGACCTGTAGAAATAATATACAAAATTAATTAAGACGTAAAAGACGTAAGAGAGGGGATAAAGGATAAGCCAAATTTAAAGTTTCGACTATTAAAATAAGAAATTTGAACTCAGGTTATTTGATTCGACTGTAAAAATTTGTTTCAATAATAACAGAAGTTAGCTATGCTGGTTTTTTAAAGCTCACTGTCAAAACTTTCAATTTAAATGAAATGTCCTTTTTTTACTTACGACATCCAGGAAATAGTCCACATGCGGTCGTTTGTGTACAAAAAAACGCACTGGATTCCTATCGATTGTCACTTTAACGGTGAAATCATGCGGTGTGCCGGGTTTAACCGTATTTCTTGGCATTGCATTGTGATGTGAGTGGATTAAAGTCTCGTCTAGATCAAGAACCAATGTCTTGCGCTGCAACAAACCCAAACGATGTCGGGAAACGGGCGACAGCGGGAACAATTCATATTTAACCGGCTGATACTGGAAACACTAACGGAGTTAATATATCCAAGAAATTGTTATAGTATAGATAAAGTAGCGGAATCAAATAAAATAAAGTAATTTCAAAAACAAAACAAAAATAATAAAGAAACAATAGAAAAAAAATTGATTCTAGATGAAAAGGGAAAAGAAAGGAAAGGACATTCTTAAAAGCGGTTTAAAGCGAGAAAAACAAAAAAGAATAATCATTAAATTATGTTACAAACAAAAAATAACATAATTATATATTGAGAAAATAAAACAAAAAGAAAGGAGTAAACAAAATACAAGTAAAAGGCGAAAAAAACTACAAAGTTAAAAGAAAAAACCAAAAGCACTACTATCAAAACAAATAAAATGCAAAAAGGAAATAAAATGCATAAAAAAGCAAAGTAAAAGAAACATGAAACAGACATATGTATATTCATACGTTTATAAGGAAGCGTCTAAAGGTGAATTAAGCAAAACTCTAAAGGTAATGCACTGTCATGCTGTTTAGGCAAAAGGCTAAGAAACTGAATGGATGATAAGAAAGAAGAAAAATTATATGCCGCTAGCTGAGCGGCCAGTTTGCAGTCGGCTGATGAAACAAGCCAATTAGAAATGTCGCAAAACAGAAAGAATAAAAAAACAAAATAAAACAGGCGGCAACAAAATCAAAAGAAATATTGATAAAGGGTTATTATATAGTATAGGGGGAAGGCAAGGTTGAACTGTGTCTTATCAAGCATTTGATGTATTATTTCATCATGACAAAAAAACTGAATGCTTTTTAACTGTCGACAGGAGTTCATTTAAAACAAAAGGGATAAAATTAGGGTTTTCTAAATTTTTTTTTTTGGTTTTTTAATTTTGTTTAGTAAAGGTTTTTAGTTACTTACAGCTCGCACTTGGCGATTGAACATGAAGCAAATGCATGTCCAGACTTTTGATAGCAACAACAAAAGCGCATGAAATTTCATTTGCAGCAGGGAAATCATTTGGTAAGAGAAGCTCAAGATCTTCTTCTTACCAAACAAATTTCGATAAATATTTGCGAGAAATTTCAGACGGCAGCGGCGTGTTCCTGAGGTAATTGTATCCTCTCTATTGCTGTCTCGTTCTTTATCTCCTACTTAATGTATGGTTTTCCTTTTTCCTAGATTTTACACCATTTGTGGGGCCGCCGGCTCCTTTTTGTTTTTGTTGCTGCTGTTGTTGTTGCTTTTGCTGATAACACGCTGGCTTAATGTTGTGTTGTTGTTTACTCTCTCGCAAGCACACACACACACACACGCACATGCACAAGGAACAAAAATCGATAACAAGCTAGGCAGCAACACTTCTTCTGCTGCTGCTTCTTCTTGCTCTGTCTTTTGCTCTTACTTTTTTTTAAAGGATTTTTCTCTTCTTTTTTGTTGCTTTTACCGTTTTTGTTGTAATTGTATGTTTTGCGCGCTTTTTTTTTTGCTGTTTTTGCTGGAGTTGTCTTACGTTTTCCTCTATGCTGTTTCGTTTCGCTCTTTTATGGTTTAAATTTTTTCTTTTATTAAGTGGAAAAGCAATGTTGAAATGTATAGTAAATTATAATTGTCATAAAGCAAAATAAAACATTTTGAAATATTGCACTTGTTTGAATTTGCTTCTATGTAGATTTCATTTTGTTGCAACCTTAAACCTTAGAGATTATTATATAAATATTATTTTGTCCGTGTGTTTTCTTTTTCTCGTTTTTGTTTAATAAATTCCCACACTTATGCACAAACACACACATACACACTGAAATACTTCTTTTCTTTTTTGTGTTTTCTTTTCAGTTTTTTTCTTTTTTTTTTTTTTTGGCTAGAAGCCAGGCCAGCATTTGTTATCGATAGATACTGATTAGTTGCCGGCTAATCAAAAAAAGTAGTTATCGTCATCGTCAACTTATTTACATTCATTTAGGTTAATGTTTATCACTTAAAAATATTAAAACTAGCAATAAACATTATTCTTATTGCCCATTGAATAAATAATGAATTTAACGAGTTGAGGGATTGGTGTTTGCTAGCAATATAGGCAATTCAATTATTCTTCTCTGCATTGTTGGCAATATCGTTAAACCTCAGCACATGCGTAAAGAAAATCAGAGATGAGTAATAGAAATGCACATCATTAAGTTGTTCAACTATTGCATGATGACTATAAAATTCCAATATTTCCTTATCACTTTGGTCGCAGTTTTAATCAATATGTCCATCCAAAAATAGCAAAATAAACTTTTATTTTTGATTTCATTATAAAATTTTTTTTTGTAATTACATGAAATAAAACATGGGCATTATGGTTTACGTTCAGACAGAAGTTGTATGACACACAGTAATCGATAACTGCCTACTGCCACCTACGATTAATCGTTTCAAGCGCGTCGTTCGTTGCAAAAAAAAAAAAGTGTCAATGTAAAAGGCTATGAATTAAAGTGTAAAAAACAAGAAAATAATGCAGACTTTGCCCAAATAGTTTTGACAATTACTTGGCTCAATTATTTGATTGCCGAAATGTTTAGTTGTATTTGAAATTTTACTGTTGCTCTGAGTTTTTCCTCATTTACTCTTCGTGTGTGCGTCTGTGTGTGTGTGCAAGTTTGTGTATGTGAAAAAAGCCGCACACTGCAAAAAAAAAAACTTAAAGAGAAAATTTATTTTAATTTTTTTCATTGGATAAGTCAAGCAATTATTATTAGCGGAACAGGGGACGCCAGCTAAATTGACGTCCTTTCTCCCCCCTACCGTCCGCTTAGTTAAGTTCCCATTGGTTTTTCGCCCAACCGGTAAATAATAACCGCTAAAATTGTGGAAAAACAGGAGAAAACTCCCAAGCGGAAGAAGAAGACTGCAGCCAGTAAAATGTCTGCAGTTTATTCACCGCAACCACCGCAGCAGCAGCAACCGCCACCTTCTAACCAGCAGCAGCAGCTGCCGGGAGGACCGCAAAATAATTCAGGGGTCCAACAGCCGCCAGGTGGAGGCTTGCCACCTGGTGTATTGCCCATGAGTATGCAACAGCAGCAACAACAACAACAGCAGCAAAGAGGTATTCCCGGCGGCCTAGGGGGACCACCCATGGGCATAGGTGGTCCACCGGGTAGCATCCTATCTGGTGTTGGAACAGGACCCGGCCTCCCTTCTATGATGGGCCAACCGCTAAATTCGCAGCGTGGCGGTGGAGGAGGCGGTGGCAGTGGTGGAGGAGGTGGTGGCAATATGCAACCTCAAGTCAATTCCGCTCAAATACAAAAAATGCTCGACGAGAATTGTGGCCTCATTCAAACCATACAGGACTTCCAGAATATGGGTAAAGCGCAGGAGTGCTTAAGCTACCATGTTGCTCTTCATCGAAATCTCGTTTATTTGGCCCAATTAGCAGATCCCGCCATGAATATCTCTCAGATATTGCCGGTAAATATCGAAAATTAATTTTATTGTCATAAACAAGACACATGAATTATATATGATAAGAACATGATTGATATCGCAAAATATATTTGAATCTATGTACAAGAAGTTTTGTTATGTTCAATTTTTATTAAGTCCAGAGCTAAAACGGCAATGATTTGCTCTGCTACTTTGTGGGTTCCGGCTTATCTTTTTCTTGTTCTTTAATAGGTTTCGATCATTTTCAAAAATTTTCTATTTTTCTTTTTGTTGTCGTTTCTTTAGCCTCCTCACATTCTACAAACGCAGGCCATGCAACAAGGTGGCCAACAGACGCCACCAACCGGACCACATGGCATGATGGGTGGTCCACCACCGCCACAACAACAATCGCAACAGCAGCAACCAGGTCCGGGTCCACAGCAACAGGGACAACCCCAACAAGGTGGCCCACCGCCACCACAGCAAATGCATGCCTCTGATGGTGGGCCACCTGTACAAATGTCGCCCTATGGCCAACAACAGCAACAACAACAGCCGCCGCATCCTGGTATGCCGCCAAATGCCCAACAGCAATCTCAACAACAGCAGCAACAACAGCAACAGCAGCAGCAACAACAACAGCAGCAGCAGCAGCAGGCGGCGGCAGTGGCAGCGGCGGCGGCCGCAGCTGCAGCAGCAGCAGCTGGACAGCAACCGCCTCAAGTTAATCAGACGGTAGTACCAGGTCAGCCCCAACAGCAACAACAACAACAGCAGCAGCAACAACAGCAACATCAATCAGCAGCATATCGATCCAATGCACAAGGCGTACAACCTGGGCAGGGAGGCGGACAGCAGGCACAATCCGTAAATCCAAGTGCAGCGCCGAGTAAGTGTAAGGATATGGGGTAAATTACCGTTATACTTGCGATATTAACTTTAACTTTTTCCCCCACCAAATCTTCAGATCAGCAGCGACCAAACAATGGACCTTTGCCTCCTGGACAAAATCAGCAGCAGCCACCGCAACAACAACAACAGCAGCAGCAACCGCCACAACAGCAACCACCCAATCAGCAGCAACAGCCGCAACAACAGGGTGGACCACAACAGCAACAAGGTGTGCCTGGAGTGCCTGGTGTGCCACCACCACAGACACAATATCGTGTGAGCTATCAGCAACAACAACAACATGGCCATTATCCCGGCTATCCGCCCCAAACGCAGCCGCAATATCAACCACAGGGTGCCTATCCGTATGGTCCTCCCGCCCAGGGTTATGGCCCGCCGCCACCTCCGAATTCTGGCCAAGCCAGTGGCTATCATCATGGTGGACCGGGTGGAGGTGGTCCAGCTGGTCATTCTGCCTATCAGCCAAATGCAGCTAGCGGCCAACAGGGTCCGCCCCCACCGGGAGCCTATCAACCACCCCCGGGTAGCCAACAAGGACCGCCGGTGCCAGGTCAACAGCCGCCACCACCGCCGCCAGGCCAAATGTATGGACCACCGCCACCAACGGCTGGTGGCCAGCCAGGTGTTGGAGTAGGTGTTGGAGTGGGTGTGACTGGACCACCAGGACCGCCGCAGAATGTTAACCAATACGGTCCACCACAAAATCCAACTGGCGGTCCACCGCCACCACCAATGGGTTATGCCGGCTATCCTCCCAATCCCAATCAATATGGGCAGGCGACAGGAAGTGCGGGCGGTGGTGGAGCGCCACCGGGTAACTATGGCCCACCACCGGGACCACCAACCAGCAATGCCCAGTCTCCGTACCAGGCATATCAACAGCAACAACAACAACAACAGCAGCAACAACAACAGCAACAACAAGCCGGCGGAGCTGGAGTCGCGCCACCTCCCAATGCTGTAGGCTATCCTGGCGTACCACCAACTAGCGTAGCCGGAGGACCACCTCCACCACCGGGCAGTTACAGCACAACAGCGGCTCCCAGTCAGACGCCTCCACCCCAGCAGCAGCAACCAGGCGGCGGTGGCAATCCTAACGGTCCGAATGCTCAGCAATCTACACCACCGCCACCCACACCTGGCGGCGTGACAAATCCATCTGGAGGTGGTGGGGCCGGTGCAAGTGGTGGCAATCAGCCGCAGACCAATCAACAGCAGACGCAATATGTTCCGCCGCCACCGCAACAACAACAGCAGCAGCCGGGACCTGGTGGACCAGTTGTTGTCTCTGGAGTGTCACCATTACCCACCCAGGTGCAATCTACATATTCTACGGCCGCCAGCGTTGGAGGATATGGACCACCGCCTACTCAACAGCAACAGCAGCAGCAACAACAACAGCAACCTGGTGGTGGTCCACCTCCTGGTCAGCAGCAACAACAACAACCACCACCGCCGGGTGGGCCAACTAATGCTCAAGCTAATTCCCAACAACAGCCTCCCAATGGTGCGACGCCTCCGATGCCACCCAATCAATATCAGCCGCAAGCACCACCTGGTGGCGGTGGTCCTGGGCAGCCGTATGGCGGTCCACCACCACCGCCCCAAGCGTATGGACCGCCACCAGGTAGTGGATATCCCGGTCATGCGTATCATCAGCCGCCGCAGGCCGGCTATCCTCAATATCCGCCCACGCAGGGCTATCAGGCTTATCGCCCGGCCGGAGCACAAATGCCACCGCCCGGCGCACCGCAAGGACCACCGCCAACTGGTGCCTACTATTATAGCAATCAGCCGCCACAATAGAAACGAAAATTGAAGTTTAGATCCTAGAACTTGACACAGTAACCAACAGGGCGCCCAGCAGAGATTCGCCTGGACTCGCATGGTAGACTTCAGCAAAGAAACAGTGACAGAGAGAACAAAGAGCAGGGCGATAAAGCACAAATAACAAAAAGAGATAGAGAGAAGAGATGACCAAGTCCTCATCAACTTTGGGTAAACAGATTAAGTAAGGAAGAAAATTCCCCTTCCATAACTTTCTATATTTCCTATTATCTCCCTCTTTCTTTCTCTATATATGTGTGTGTGTCTCTTTCTATCTCTCTCGCTCTGCATATATACATTAAATAAGTCTAACCGATTTCCATAGCAGATGCGATGATAACGAAACGAAATAAGATTTTCTTAATATAGTAATTCCTCCTATGATATGATTTAAACGAAGATTGGAAATACTTATATACGTGAATTAGCATTTAGTAATTGTAATTGTAATTGATCCGAAAGTAATGCAAATGCTTCTCTATTATAATATGTAATAATGATAATTAATTTTAAAATAGCTCAACTAGCTGCGCTATTAACTAACTATTTACTTACAAAATGATTTTAAATGTAGATCCACAATGCCCCCAATTACCCTGTCTATCCTTCCTATCAACCTTTACATCCTTCTTATTTTCCATGTTTAATTTTATCAATTAAAGTTTTTAACAAATTTTTTTTTAATAGTTTTTGATGTACCTTGATTTGTTCCTTTGTTTTTCTTTTTCTTTTTTTTTTTTAATATTATTCGATGCAGCAAAATTGTAAACTCATCTTTAAATATTTATACAATATATTTAAATTTACTATTTAAAGTAAAACAAAAAGAAAATGCATGAATAAACTTTATATTAAAACGAAACAAACATAAAAATGCGCATTAAATATAACAATATCCAGTCACAAAGGAGTTGTTTCCGATAAAGATGCAAACAATAGGACTTTGCAGTGAAATTGGAATCCAGGACAGAATGTTCACAGAACTTTTTACGAAATGACTCAAAGGATTTTAAGGAAAGATAAGTTCCCCAAGGAAACTAAATATCAAAAATTTAAATTCGTTCTTCTAACTCTCACGGATTTCCCCTCACATACTTTTAAAACGGATTAAGGTTTTATTAAATATGGCATAGAACAATAAGATTCCAAAGTGTTGGTAATTTATACAAATTTTCAGAGTTCGTAACGAAAAAGAAAGAGAAGTTTTTCTCGTTCCTTCAATTTTTTAAAGAACCAGTCAACCAAAATGATGGATCTTATATGTATATAGTATATAAGCTTATAAAAAGTTACGATTTTAAAACTAAAAAACGTTGAAATTTTGAAAAATCTTAATTAATTACAATCGAAGAAATCAAAGAGCATAAAGTTTCCTGTATTAACTATCCTATTTTTTCCATCTCACATATTAGGACCGACTACAGCGAAATGAAAGACCAAAATCTATATTAAAACATTTATTTTGGAATAACTGATGATCACGATTCATTGGTTTGTTCGTTCAATTTCTTTCGAAGCAATTGAGGCGGATCTGGATCCGTTTTGACAGCTTTATCTTCCTTCTGTTGTTTGACATCTTCTCCACCTCCGCCGGCGTTCTTATTTTTTAGCTTATAGATGATTTTCTTTAAGAAATTCTTTGGTGCTGCCGATTGGCGTTCAACAACGATCAATTTAGTGGCCACACTATGGATAGGACCAAATGCCAGCGCCACCACAGTGCAAGCCAAACAAATAACATTATATGGCATACTGAAATCGGGTGTGGGCAGCGATACAATCAATGCTTCGGTACGAAGATTTAATACATACGACGGCCTCGTGGCATTGAAGGAATGCTCAAAGAGATATCCGTCAACAGGCACAGCTGTATAGTTACGGCCAACCGGTAGCTGGGTGGCCAATATGGCCGAACCAATATAATGGCCATGATTTGCGTCTGGTGGATATTCAAGCCACTTCAGTAGCAAATAGTCCACCTCAATTGTTATAAGCGCCGCGCTATTAGGTGGGAGCACAAGAGCAATCTCCAAATGAGTGGGCAACTCCCGTTGCTTGCCGGGAGCAAAGTGCAACACTTGGAAGGGCAAATTCTTCTGGGATCTGGTATATTCATGTCGCTGCAAGTTTCTTGAACGTATGCTTAGTGTATGCAAATATGCATGCACATACCAGGGGATTAACTCTTGGACTAGAATAGAAAGTGGCTCGTAATGATTGTTGGTCAACTCGGTGGCAATGCGGCCCCGCTCCTGTCCTTGTCCCAGCAGATATCGATGGACATTCAACGGCGGGGGAGTTAACAATTGATATTGGCCACTCTGTCTCTGCTTTCGGTCGGCCTTGGGGCCAACCCAGGCAATGTTGAACAGACGTTCGCCCTGGCCCTCAAATTGCTTTTGCATATCATAGACACCATAGATGATTGTGTGACCACCACGTATGGTTTTAATTTCCTTTGTCGGCGTTGGCACCAATTGATAACGTTGGCCCTGTTCGTTAAGCTGGACATAAATTTGACTACTGGTGGCCAATTCGCAATATCCATTAAGACCCATGCCAAACAGACGACGCAATGAGAAATCTCCAGTCGATTGCTCCAATAGCTTCAAATCGTAAACTAGATTTGCCGTTTGGGTTACTTCCAGGACACAATTCTCAGGGTGCTCACAGAGAGTCCGTACCGAAAGACCCAATGAATGATATTTTGTGTTATGGACGTAAGCGGAATTTAATAGAGACGCAAATCCCGAGGCACTTCCGCAGGGCAATAGTTTTTTCCATGGTGTCAAATTTTCAGTACACACAATTTCCCTGGGCAAACTGGAATAGCGTATGAATTTGGATTGTTTCTCTTTGCCTTCTGCTTCACCACTCATATATTGAGGACGAAGTAAATATTTGGGTGCTATGCTGTTGGTTTGATCCACAAAGTTGAGCGAGGCGCAAAGAACTCCGGAAAATACATTGGCCAATTGGGACCATTGCCGGTTAACTTCTTGGTCAGTAAGATTTGGAGCACTAAACCAAGCCCACATCTCTGCACCACCAGTTGTCTCCATAATGGGATAGCCCCAGGTCTCATAACGCCACAATCCCTGGGTGAGGCCAATGTGCAGCTCCTTAACATCAAATTGCTGCAGTAACTCGGCAATGACTCGCGGTGTCAGCTGTGTGTGAAATACTGCAATTGGGGAAGTAAATATAAATTCCTAATGATTTTAAATCAACAAAGTGCAGCCTTCAACTTACGACTCTCATTTTTTCCATAGTGCCATCGTGTAGTAAACTGAAAATATGTGTTGACATGATCCCCAACTAAGGGACGCACCACCAGCTCCTCATGGAATTGCTCATCGCTATCGATGGCAATTTGGGCACCAGCAACAACTATTAGCACTAGGCCCAGTAGGAAGCTTAACACTGACTTATTCATATTGAGTGGTGTCAAAATAATTTTCGGATTCTGAATCAAGCTAATCCCATCGAAATTGTATAGGGTACGGGCGGGGAGTGAAAAACTTACAAACAGATAGCGGTAAAATTTACAGATGCTACAGCAGGGATGATTTGTCATTTATAACAGTATTGCTCAACACTGATAGTTTGCTTTTTATCGGGAATACAGACTTACATTTCACGGGTTTATTTCAGTTTTTTATATGATTGTCCTACAGCGTTAAAAATTTCAACTGCAATTTCGCTCCAATATTATTCAAAGCAGACTCGACACGATTTTATTTGCTCGAAGAACGTTTGCATTTTGTTGAAGTCAAATTAAATCCCCCTTGCAACTCTGTTGCGATTTGTTTCTTGCCCCTAACAGCACTATAATAATTTTACATATGTACATATGTATGTAGTTAACGCATTTCCCCCAATTATAAAAATAAAAATCTTTTGTAAACCAACAACTACATTTTATTGTTATTGCGTTTGCTGAATGTGCCATTACATTCTAGTTTATTTTATTTATTGTATAACAAAACTGGCCACCAACCTTTAAAATTCCTGGCCAATAAAAAAATATAGTCAAACATTATTTGTGTTCTTCAAATTTATTGTTAAATTCACATTAGCATATGACCATTATTTATAATAAAACATATGTATATCGCTTTCAGGGTTGTAGTCGATACTGATGCAAACGTTGTCCAACACTAAATGCATGTTGCTCCACGATATTTTGCTCAGCTCTATAGCACACTTAGTGTAAAAAGAGCCGAGCGACTGTGAAGACGTATCGTGTGTGCTCAGATTGTGCTCTCAGAATTTATTTTTGGTCAACTATTTTTTTTGTTGCTTCTGGTATATAAATAATAATAATAAACTACAAAATATAAAACCCATAAACGAAATGAAACCATCACCCACAATAAAATCTTGACGAAAGAGAAATTGATTATCGAATCATAAATTAACGCAACTCGATGACAACAGCAAGCAAAGAATGAAAAATTTACACATTTATACACGCACATTTTTCCGTCATTTAACGCCTGCCCCGCCTCTCAATATCAAATCAAACTAAAACCAACTGAATACTTGTCTTTTTTACATTAAATACTTTGCCACTTAGAATATAGAATTTCGTATAACAAAAAACGCATTGCTCAGCCCCATTCAATTGAGGCAGCAACAACAATGACGACCGAAAAAAAAGAAATTCGCGGAAGACGACACGACAACGAAGGAAAGATTTTTACTCGCTTCGCGGTATACTTCAACTGTTTTTGAACTTTTATTGCGTTGCTCTTCTTGCAGCAAGAGAGTGTGCCAAACTACAAACGCAATCAAGCAGCAGCAACAGCAGGGGCGAGTGATAAAGAGAGAGCGAGCGAGCATGCGCTAGTAGTTCTCAATTTGTGGCCGTTCTCTGTGTATGTGTGTGTGTGTGCTTATATGTTTCATGGTGTGTGAAAGTGGTTGAAGGAGAGAGAGCAGTAATTTTGCCGCTTTGTGGCGGTTGTCATTATACATGTACATATATTTTTATATATATGTATGTTTATATGTGTATAAATATAATATAATTTCATTTTTTGCTTGCTGTTGCGTTTAGAAAGAAAATTAAAATTCGTCAACATTTGAAAACCCAAAAGGAAGGGGCAAAAAACAATAACTAGAAAATGAAAAGTGTGTTTAAAAGAATATTCGTAAAGTAACGGCAAATTCGTAAAGAGAGAGAGCAGCGCAGCAGCCGTCGTCATCCAGACATAAGCAAGCAGCGGAGCCAAAAAGCTCGTCATCGACATAGAGAGCGGGAAAGAAGCTCCGCTGCCAGCAAAGAGAGGCAGGCTTGTCTACCCACAACTACTGCTACCCCCTTTTTAACAAAAGTTTGGAGCGTAATAAAAAGAAACATGTATAAAAAAAACAACAACTAAACACATTACGACGCGACCTACTAAAGAAAAAGAAAAACTATATTTAAAAAGGTGATATTTTAATTAATACACTAAAATTTAAATTTGTAATGTAGTTTAGTTTAATAAGCAAAAGTGTGCTGGGACTAAGACGAAACAGAAGGGAAGAGTCATCAACAGCGAAAGGAATATCCACTCCCCTGTGTCTACCGCCCCCTTCCTCCCTTGTTTCTCATTTTCTCTCTTTCTCACATTTAGCTAATTAGTCGCTGAATTTCATAACAAGAAAAAAGAAATAATAGTTTTTTAATTCATATTCGTACATACATATTTTTTGTCTGCCATTTTTCTTTTTCTGTAGCTTTGTGGCTCTTTCATTGAAACGCAAAAAGAAAGAGCAAGAGAGCAACGTTAACAGTGAGCTGTTAAGCTATAACAGAGTTTCATGTCAGTACATACAAAAAAAAAAAGAAGATAAATAAACAAATTAACCAAAAAAAAAAGGAAGTTTTCAACAAACTAAAAACAAAAACCAAAGTCTGCTATTCTATTTTTTGGGTTCGAAGTGGGTTCCTACAGTATATCTCCCAATATGTATGTATATACAATATACATATTCTCTCTCTGTAGTATCCTGGGGTTTTGCTGAAATAATTTTTCCTTTCAGCTATTTTTAATCGCTGGTCTCTTTAGCTATGTGTTGTGGCTATGTGTCGTCGGTTGTCGCATTCCTCAAATAATTTCGCATTCTATAATAATGGAAAATAGCCAAAAAAATGCGATACACACTCAGTCACTTACACATAGCCAGACAAAGAGAGAGATGCACGTGCATAACAGAGATAGCTATAGTCTGACTCGGACAAATACGCTCGCTCGCACACACTCAAACGGTAGAGCCACAGCCACACGTGCCCACGGTGCTTACTCTGGCGGCTGCTCTGCCGCATTTTCGAGCTAAACGCTGGCGGCAGACTGAACGTTTTCATACATTCAAAATTTCAACGAACTGTTCTCGTCCGCGTCTCGTTGTCGGTGTCGTCGTCGTCGTCGGCTTTGGTGGCGTCGTTTGTCCCGAATGTGTTGGCGTTCGCGTCGCACAGTGGTTCTTACTTCTTTGTTTATTGTTCTTGCTTTTTTTTAATGTATGTATTGATTTATATGAAATATGTTTCTTTCTCTTATAATAATAATATAATACAGTGAACTAAATTAAAACCAATTGGTGGATAAAAAATAAGTATGAATTTTCAATAAGTAATAAAACCTATTAGCCTCTATACAACGCTATTCAGATAACTTTTTTGGCACTGTCAAAAGTTTGACAAATATCTCATAATAGAATTTGTATTAGGTTTTGACGTTAAATTCATAGTCTTGGTGTTTCGTATAAAAACAAGTAACCAATGTGCACCTGTCAATTTGCAGCAAAAAGCGACAAAAACTCACAAACACAAAAACATACATCCATAAAATTGGCTCGCAATTTCTGTTCGCGCTCTTGTCGCCGGAGACTCTCATTTGTGGTTTTGTAGCCGTGTAGCTTAAAATTCTCGCACATTATTTCGTCGTTGGTTATAAATTTTGTATTTTTACTTCACTACAGAAGTTTCTAGCATTTGTAGTTGTTGCTGTTTGCTCTTTTTCTCGACCTGTAAAATTTGACCAATTTTACTGATGCAAAATCTTGCATTTTTCATAAAATGAAAGAAATATGCGATTTTCTTTTGGTTTCATTACGTTTTAAAATGGCATGTCTACACACGTGTTTGTGACTATATGCATACATGTATGTGTACATATTCATGTATATGGATGTGTTTATATATGTAAATGTGCTGTATTTTTTTTGCTTTTGTCAATTTTCTATGTGATGTAATAGATTTTTGTTGTTTATAGAGATTTTTTTTAGGTGCGGCTTCTTTCCTAAGTTCTCTGTATATTGTTGGTATGTGTATTCTGTCTCCTCTTTATTTTTCATACATTCAAACGAGGTCAGACACACACACACACGGCCATGTACATTTTAACATATATACATATATACAAATGTATGTATGTATGTACATACAAACATAACGAGGCAGACAGTGTATTGCGGTGCACCCTAAATAAAATCGCAGTCGTTAGCTCTTTGCCTTTGGTTTTCTCTTCTACTTCTTTACCCTACACTTGTGTATGTATGCATGTTTACATGTACATATATGTACATAAGTATGTAAGTACCTTTATATGTACATATGTACCTATTCCGCCCTCCTTTTTCCTTAGTCAGTTCGATATTTTGGTGCTACCTGTCGATGATCGTTTCTACCGGGCAGGCATCTGCAGCAAAACTCTTTCCTTTATCCCTTAGTTACTTCTACATCTATACATCAATATTAGCTATTTGTACATGTGTGTGTGTGTGTATGTAGATATGTTTGTACGTATGAAAAATGTAACTTCCGCCCGCATCTACATACATGTATGTACACACATACATAAACATATGTATGTAAGCAACCGGAGCTAAATGTTTCTCTTTCGCTATGTGTGTCTCATGTTATCGCTGATTTTTGTTGATTGTATTTGTGAGCGAGTTTATTGTTTTATTAAGTTCTGTTTTCATTTTTGAAAACCATTATAAATGTATGTACACACATACATACATGTATACAAACATAAAAACAAAATGAGGAAGAACTATTTGAAAAATCTACTCAACCCTTTGCCCTTTGAAATGTTTGACAAAAATATACATATTATTATTACGTCTATGTAAAGTTAATTGAAAGCAAGTTCATTAAAGTGCCGATCAATTTGAAGCAACTATTAAATATGTAATAATGTCTGACCATTGGAATTGGCCTATTTCAGATCCAGCTAACCATTTATTTTTGAATATAGAAACTAACGGTACAAATGTAAGTTCGTATAAAAGACATGCATATGTTTGTACCTCTGATCTTTCAGTTACATATATATGTATATATATACATACATTCATACATATGAAAAACATTATCAAATTTCTAAATCGAACCCCATAAAAGAGCTTTTCCGACAACAATCGATCGATCATATATAAACAAGTTCTTATATAAGAAATCTGTGACATGTGTTGTCAATTTGCAAAATTTCTAAATGAAAAGATTTCTTGATTACTGGGAGATTTCCGATTAATGAATGCCAAAGGATCTCTCAGTCTTTGTTTAATTTTTGTTACTATGAACGATATTTAACATAACATGATTTTTTCTTGTTTGTATCCATCGTAACTTCCTACTTATGTATGTATGTATGTATCTACATACATACCTTGTAAATTAATAAGCCTATATATTCTTTTCCTCTTTGTGAAGGGGCGTCGGCATGTTCTAAAAGCAAATGACATTCGCCACTACCTCTCACACTGTAAATGGTAATGATTGATGTAATCACATACATTCATACATACATATATACATACATATGCATTAATATGCAAACATATTTGTATACACTATACATATGTATGTATATGTGTATATAGGAGCGCTTCCTTTGTCTTTTAAATTAAGCCCCATTAAAATTAATTAAGATATTGACCCAGTTTGTTAGAAAAAATGAAACGGGCAAATAGACAAATTGCTTCAAATGCGCGTTGCTGTTGCTTTTCCACTTTTCGATTTGCGATTGAAATTTTCATTTAAAGGTACATTTTGTGTACTTTTAAAAAAAGTTAAGAGTAAGCAACATAGTTTTTGTTTCTGTTTTGATTTTCCTTCTTTTTTTTAAGTAGAGCACGTCACAGTTTGAAAAGGCAGCTAGATGCAAAATGACGGAGAGAGAGAGAGAAATGGTAGAGAGTGAAAAAAGAGTGAGAGCAATCGATCGATGTAGTTGTCGTTGTTTTCGTATTTTGTCGTTTGTGAGCGGCATTGCGTAGTTTGCCTGGCACCGACTTACTTGGCAACAACAAATACCAATCCCAATATCTTGTGAGTTGACACGGGCGTTAGGGAGAGACGGTGTTAAATTGATTGTCAAGTTTATTAGCTAACGTTGACGTCGACGTCGTTAACGATGCTAATGCTTACGCTTTATGCATTACTTCTTTACAGCTGTTTTGGAAATTTCTTTCGGCAAAAATAGAGAGAGAGAGGGAGAGAGAGACAGAGAGGAAAAAAAAATCGCAAAGAGAGCAGTAGATGATCGCTTATCGTCAAAGCGTTAATAATTGTTGCTTATTTATTACGTTTTTAATTATGTTTGTATGTATGTATGTACATATATTTAAATAAATTCTTATAAACATTTCTATATGCTGACTATGAAAGTTTTGCTTTTCCTGATACACTCTTAAATATTTTCTATAAAGTGATTTAAAATGTTGTCTCTTGTGCTCATGGCACACATAAAAAAGTTGAAAAAAAAATTCATTGATTTTAACTTTTACTTTCTTTGCTTCCATCCGTTTCTTTCCCTCGCTTACAAATACCTATACATATGCATGTATGTATTTACAGTTTCTCAAGAATGAATTCCCACAACAACTCTGGTATTTATATAAAGATTCCATTTTTTGTTGTTAATTTTATCATACAGCTCCCGTAATATGATCACTTTAAGGGGGGGAAGAACATTTAAAGTTTCCAGAATCACATTTTGTACAAAGACATAATTGCTAGACTGTATATACCAATACAAATGTCTGTATGTGCATATATATGCACATAACTGTTTTGTATTTTTATGATTTTTGCTTTGATCAGCGCTTTCTTTGTTTTTGTGTACTGGTGTGTGTGTTTAAAGCCGAAGAATCTTCCTTTTTTTTTTTTTTTTTTGTTTGACCTCGTTTTATTCTACCAAAAAATTTCGTATTTTGCCTGTCATCCCAAAAACCGAATGTTAACGCATTTAACTTTACTGTTGATTTTAACAAGTGACCAGGCGCCAACGCCTGTTGCTGCTTCTGCTTGTTTGGTGTATACTACAGTAGTTGCCGACGTCACAGGCTACTACTACTTACCCCTGCGTTTTCATATTTTTTATTTACTTATTGTTAGTATATTGGCTTAATTGATTATCGCACAAAAGAAAATGAAATATGATAACAAAAAAAAAAAAAAAATGAAAATCGCATGTAGGTAATAAAACTTTACCCTGTGACTAGACTATTCAAGGCGATCTATAAATACACACATGCATATACATATGTACATAGATATATTTTTAGTAATTAATGCCCTTGTTATAACATTTATGCAAAATTCTAAAAAAAAAAAGTATCCACAATCATGTTGTCATATTATCAAAGTTTTAAATTGAGTAGAAAATCAATAATTAATCAATTTAATAAGTTTTTCCAATAATAGGCAATGCACTTTGGGATATACATACATACATACATACATACATACAAATTGTTAATGACTCATTCTACCAATTAAATTGGGAACAAGGGCGTGCATACAAATTATTAAGTAACTTACTTCTTTTTTTTTTTGTTATCAATTATATGTACATACATATGTTAATATACATACAAATATAGGTATATAAATTAAAAGTCGTAGTCTGATTATTTCACCCAATTTGTTCCGAAGTTTTGTTAGTTCAATCACCTAAACCAGGGTCAAGGTCAGCGAACAACAGAAACAGAATACGCAATTACATTTCGTCTAGCTTTTGTCCTGTCTGTGAGTTGCCACTTTTTTAATTACTTCTATACATATATGTACACCGCAAGCTTGAAGAACATGCGTTCAATTGGAGGATTTAACATTTATTACACAAAATATTGGTTTGGAGATGCATTTATTGTTACATCTTTGTTGTGGTCTATTGCTCTTTAGTGGAATGCTTTGTTGACGCATTGACTTCTTTATTGTTGTTGGCCTGCTCCTTCTATAACGGTTAATCATCACAAATCGTCAGCTGGCTGTGCCCCCCCCCATACTTTTGTGCGTGTATGCGTAGGACCTCTCGTAATGTCAACGACTTTTTTATATGCTTATTCTTTTTCTTTTTCAAGCAAGTCTGTCCAGCAGCCAAGTTCATTGACATTATTAGGGGCGAGACCAAGTCAGTAGTAGTCGTTGGTGACGCCAAATACTTTTTGGGGGTTGTAACGGGTCAGCGTCGTCTTTATTATGGAATTTTCCAACACTGGCACCAATACTAATGCCAATATACCAAATAAATATACATATATATGTACATATTTCTGAGTACTGGACGGGAAGAAATAAATAAATGTGTGTGAGTGTGTGTGGGATTTCCGTGGGATTTCTTTGTTGCCAAGTGTGTTATGGACACCTGGAAAGATTTTGTTGTTTAATTGTGCTGGACCTTTTTTTTTTTTGTTTTATCGTTTATTAATGCCTTTTAAAGTGAAAATCTCATGACGAAGACTGTTGAATCGCCGTATGGTGAATCGATCAATTACGTTAAAATATCTTGTTTAAAAAAAAAAAATAAAATCAAATTGTAATCGAATTCTTTCTTATTTATTTTCAGGCTATCCTTGGTCGAGATTTTCCGGAAAAATTATTATAATAATAAATTATATAATACAACAAAACTAATTAAGGACTATTAAGAGGTGAGTGTAAAATCATGTTATTTCTAGTATGTTAGGGGGGGGTTAAAAATGGTTTAAACCGCGACCATGGTCAAGTGCAGCAACAACAACAAATGTTGCAGCTGTAGTAGAACACGTGCCTCCCAATTGCGCTCCAAATTAGCTGACTTTGATGACGCGACGCACTCTCCCGTCTCCTATGCTAGCGGTGGCTCTCGCCCTCTCATGCATGTCTCTCTTCGCTTTTTTTAATTGTATTTGTAAACCGATGCCGGGTCGACTGGCTATATCACACTCTTCTTCGGCATCTATTTCAATTTTAAAGCATAAACCAGTTTTTCTTGCATTTGTGTTTTTGTTTTGCTATTTGCAATTTGGTATCCATGTGCAACAAACAAACTGCTGTAATCTGAAATCGTGACTTTGAAATTGGAATTGTTAAGTCCGATGATGATGATGTGATCACAGAGGTAAATGGATCCTTAATATGATTCACCATGTACATATAAACATATATACAGATGATGTATATATACATATGTACATATGTATATATGTAATGTACATTTTCAAGTATAAAATGAGTCAAACTACTTCAGTTTGCAGATGCTGTTGTGATTGTGTTGGCATAACAGATGCCAGGCTGACATTGACATGTTTATTTCCAATATATTGTATTTTGTGTGTAATGTCGGTGTAGGTGTAAAAAGTTTTTACAACAAATCGATAATGTTACGCATTTGTTATCTATTTTTGAATAACACGAGCAAGCAAGAAAATGATAAGTATGTATGTGTATATGTGATTATAGTGCATTAGTATGGCTAATCTACATCTACTCTTATATAAGTTTACTAAGGCAATCAAAGATGATTGTAAAATAATATTTTATTAGATCTCTAAATCATATTTTCTAGTGGGTATTAACTTGAAAACTCTATGTGTAGTCTTTCTGTTAATAAAGCATTAAAATGTTAACCATTTCATGTCTTAACATTTCCACTGTTAACATTAAACATTGACGCACCTGTTGATGACTGTGTCTGTTTCATTTCTTTCCCATGCATTCCTCACAGCAACTATGACGTCAACTCTTGATGAAATTCCTCATGAATCATAGTCTACAGTTACAGGGTATATATGCTTATATATTTATGCATTTGTGCATGTACGTAGATATACATATGTACGTGCACAAGTGTTATATATTGATAGACTTTTCAGCTTATATTTCCGCCGGATGATAATTAATGATGTTGCCGTTTTCCACAATTTAAATACAAATACTTGCATACATATGTATATGTATGTATGTATGTATGTGTACCAACACAAACATACTTATATAATGTAACGAGATACAGTGAATCAGATAGTAACAGCCGCTGTCCGCGTTTGAGGTTTGGTACATACAAATATATGTACATATGTACATTCGTTATGTGGGAGCCTACAGTCGCTATGGCGATTGCATTGTTATTTGCTCTAAAATAAACTATGCAGTTTTTAATATTGTAGATATACATACATATATACCACCCTATGCTCCATAAGAGAAAAGTGGGAGCTCAGTTGTCGCCGCTTGCGCCTTGCTTTTGATAGTCATAATATGTCATCGTTGTTGGGTTTTGTTCTCTCTGTTGTAAATGGAACGGAAGTACATGCACGTACATAAACATACATACATATGCATCTAATCGTGTACGTGGTCTGTTGAAAATAAACTAGATTTGTTATTCTTTTTTTGAGAAAACCCTTTATGAATATCTATACTGTTTTTTTTTTTTATTGGGGAGGCTTTTTTTGGGGAACTCTCACGAGGTTTTTGAACTATGAGGAATTTACGACATTGTCAAATGTATTTAAAACTTAAAATAATATGAAAACTTTTGTTTTAACTGAAAAACCAGATCGTTAGATCGGGTAATTGTCCTACCTTGTGTCTAATATAGTGTTTTTTTAAAAAAAAAAGCGAGTCAGTTAAACCGATTTCAGAACATAGGGATATTGTTATTTTGATCGATTGTATTTTGCGCTAAACCAGATCGACCACCGGGCAACAAACACACGTTCATTTGTTCATGCTGATTAGTAATTCATACATACCTACATATTCCTACATTTACATATGTACATAAAGGCATACATACTTGTGAACGCATGTATGTATGTACATACGCTAGCAAACAATTGTCAATTGGCCTTGAACCTGAATTTCGTAGTTCATTTGCGCTCTCATTTGTGTTGTTGTCGTCCGATTTTTGCCTTTTTAGCTTTAACGTTATTTGTTATTAATATTAGTATAATGCCTTTTGTTTTATCTACCACATATATATACATATAATTCTGTCTGTTTGTCTGTGGAAGGTGCAGAGGGAATCTGTATGTATGTATCATAGGTATATGTGGGCTTTTTATATATATATATATATATATATATATATATATATATATTTTTTCACACATTGTGCATTGCACTTGTTTGCTTGTTCTCTCTCTCTCTCTCTCTGATATTTTTATTTTCGCTCTCATTTTTTTTTTTCATTTTGCCTTTATTTTTTTTTTGGGTTAATGAACTGAATTCCCCAATATTGTATTGTGCCCACAGCCAGACATACATACATACGTGCATACATACATACATACATACGTGCATACATACATACATACGTGCATACATACATACTATGTATATCTAGGAGCCTTAACGTTTGTTTTTATACCTTGCAAAATGGCTGACATTTTGGATTTTGATTTGAGTTTTAAGGGAAATGCGCAGAAAAATGCCGCTGATACATACATACATACATAGCCTTATATATACATATATACACATAGTTTCAATTGCGTTCATCATTATAAATACATTCGTCCAATATATATTTATTTAATCGTTTCATAATTGAAATTCAAACAATGCGTAATAAATTAATTATCTACGTTTTTGCATTATATGATCAGTTTATTGCTTCCTATTTACATACACATGTACATCCTCCCCTTTCCATGTATGTACATCATTCTTATCATTCATATATACATATGTATGTACATCAACATATAAATTGGCGTGAAATTAAGCTAAGGCAAAATAAACAAAACGGGCCACATATCAGGAAATGTATTCAAAATAGCGTAGATAAATAAAAAGACATCGCTTTAATTATGAAAACTTTCTTGAAACAAGCAAGGCATTGAATATTGTACAGTAATAAAAATACTGGTGGGACCCCATAAATATGAAATTTGTTGTAAATCATCATGTGATGTGTGCAGAGCGACGACGGCATTGGTAAATTGGGGTCACAATATTACAAATGAATTTATTGGTCAAAAAGAAAGGTCTGAGACGGACAATATAATAAGTACAATTGCAATTGTAAGAGAACTTCTCTTGCGTTCCCTGAAGATGTTTTTGAGAGACTAGAAAAAATTAGAATTTTATGGATCATTGTTCTAGAATCTAGATGTTGATGGATGTACATATACTCAAAATGGGTGGGTTTACATTTACTAAATTTTTAGTCATTGTTGCCATGGGGAAGTCAACATTTATATCTGACGGAAGAAATTTATATATATATATGGCCGGAATATGTATATATATATATATATACATATGTACATATGTACAAGTAAAAAAGACAAAGAAAATAGTTTTTCACTTAGTACGTATGTACATATGTTTTATCATACAGCCATTTTTACGTATTTGAATTTGAAACTACGCACATTCTTAAACAAAGTTTTGGACCAGAGTTTTAGTTTTTTGGGTCAACTTCACCCACACTAAAAATACATACATATGTATATGTATATCTATATATAGCATTTACATATATATGTAGATACGTAAAAGTAACATTGCCAGTCTGTCTGTCTGTTCCCCCCTACGCTCACTCTAGGTGTGCTTAACATGTTTCACTTTCACTTGTTTCACCTGCAAATGCAATCCCATGACATGCTGCCGCCGATTTGTGCTTAAATGATTCATAAATCAAACCATAACACCCGGTAACACCTTTAAGCAGTCGTCTTATCCGTAAGATACTGCTAATTAAGCAAATCGTAAATGTACAATTGAAGTGAAATTGTAAATAATTAGCTAGCTTCAGATGACATAAAACAACAAAGTATAGAAAACAAAATGTTTGATTTGTAAAATGTGAAAAAAAAGATAAACGATAAATGGCTACATAAATTAGGTTATATATTTGTACACAAATACATATATATATTGAATATGTGTATGTATATATATGCTGTTACTTTTCTAATTTATGGCAATTTGCTAATTTAGAATAACAATTTTTCATTTGCACTTTGTGCCGAAAATAGAACAAGCTGTAGGCAGATCAGCTGCAACTGAGAGATAGAAAGAGACTAGGAGAGACAGAGGAAGAGAGAGAGAGAGAGAGAGAGAGAGAGTGCGAGGCCGACGTTGCTACTACTGCGCTATGCTGTTGTTGCAATTTGTTTTAGAAGCTGCTGCCATTGCTGCTGCTGTTGCTGCTGACATCGATGTCGACGTCGACGTTGTGCTCAATTGACAAACAGTGTGCCACATTTTCACAAGTGTCCTTGACCCAAAAAGTTGTAATTCGTGTTAGGCAGGATATACAAAGTTGCAACACACTGTGTACATATATATACGCATATATATATATATATTTATATCTATGTATTTATGCATAAAATTGTTGCCAGCAAAATATTTTACTTAAATATTCTTAATAACAGTTCCATTGGCAATTTCCATGGAATTTTTAACATACTGTTAGAACTGTGGCATTTAACATAGTGTAGGAAAATTTTGCATTACTTCTAGCAACAGAAACTGTTCATGCGTCACTGTCGAAGGACTACGAATTGTTATGAATGTGAGATCGATAAATGCCATCGATAATTGCTATCATTGTTTTCGTGTCTGGGCAACAGTTGACAAACCATTATAATTATTGAAGTTGAAGGGGATGCGAGGGTGAGGGTGTGCTAAGTTAATTTTTGCCTAATTGATTTCGCGAGGAAACTTAACTCGGTTTAAATAGTTCTTTTTAAGAGGTTCGCATCTTGACCAAAAAACGGGAAAGCGATCTTTTACAGTCTGTAAAGCCACCAGTGGATAATAGGTATGTAAATAAGGTTATTAAAATTCGAAACATAAATGTAGGTTATGTATGTACGTATGTTATTGTTTCAGTTGGTTGTGTTGCTAATTTATTCCTGATGATTCGTTAAGTATTTATTAATCGCGCTGACTCATGCAGTTTGTTGATATCGACTCACTTTCGCGTATGTTCTTCATATTCTGAATGTATATATACAAATATACATACATATTTATGGTATTTGTTGTACTTTGTGTGTGCGTGTTTGGTTTTTTGTTGTTGTTGTTTTTCCTAACTAGAGCCTCTGATTTTTCTCTTAATTAGTCATAAAATAATTCTATCTCAGTTCCTCGTGATGTGTTTATGTATATGTGTGTGTATGTGTGACAAGTACTAGGTTTGTGTGTCATAAAAGAGAGCCACTAAATTGTTTTTGTTTTAATGGTCCTGAAGGTGCAACGGAATGATGGGTTAACAGTTGTATCGGTTAATTTGCCGATTTCGATAATTAGATTATTGTTGTTAATGAAAAATGTTGTGATTATTAAAATACAAATATCCTGTTTATTATATATATATAAATATTCCGAAATTTCTTTTAATCTTATGAAATGAATGCTAATCAGCTGTTTTTCCCTCTATCTTTTCATTCAATCTTTCATGTTCTCGCAGACTGCTAAAAAGGAACAACAAAAACAAAAATTATGACTACAAAAGCTTATTAATAAAGGAGAAAAGAGACGGAAGACTAGACCGAATAATAATAATAATAAAATAAACTAAACTAAAAGAAAGAAAAGAAAACCAGAATTTTGTAAACAAAAGAAAGAACACAAATTTTAAGAGCAAAGTATTTTGTTTTTCATTTTTTTTTGGCAAATATAACAGAAAAAAATAATAATAATAATAATAATCAACCAAACACTTAACAAAAATCACTTTTAGCCTTATATACAACAAGAACAACAAAGAAGCAAATACTAGTATTTAGTTTAGAAGAAGAAGCAGCATAAGAATAGACAGAGAGAAAGAGAAAGAGAGAAAGCAGAAAAAAAGAGCTTAAAGAAAGCGTCAAGAAAAAAAAACAAATACAAAAGTGAAGCAAATAATTTAATTGTGCTGAAAAAAAAAGAAAAAAAAAATGGCCGATCTGTAAGTAGGTTTAAACTACGAGTATATTTATCAACCTACCTACCTACCTTATATATATATATATATATATATATCTACATCTATATCTATATATATATACACATACATACACACACTTACACGCAGCTTTGTATACAAGAATACACACACTCGCACAGCCATAACAACACGCAAAAGTACTGCTTACTACAACTATTACTACAACAACAACAACAACAAACACAAGAACAACAACAACTATTACTACAAAGTCAGCCATATAAAATTTAAAGTGAATCTAAAAGATCAATCAACAAATATCCTGCTCCCAGAACTACTAGAACTTCAACTCTAACAACAACCGCAATTTCTTCGAATGCAACAACAACAATAACCAGCACTGCTGACATACAAAGCAAAGTGGACAACAACAACATTATCACGAACACCAACAAAAGCAAGGAATATACGAAAATCAAGGAATCAAGAAAGGAAATCTTTGAAGTTGATATTCAAGAATCAAAAGCTAAAGCCGCAGAACCACCCACCGTTTATGTTCATAGCACTAAAGCACCTGCATCTGGCAACGGCAACGGCAACAAGGAGGAATATAGAAATCAAAAATTAGTATCAAAAATTAAACGAATAGAAGGTGCTAAACAAACGAACTCTGAAATTGCAACAAAAGCAAAAGGCATTGAGGCATTGTTTTCACCCACTACAACCACCACCTTAGTTGCTGCCGTCATTGATTTAAGCAATATAAACGATAAGGATATCGAAAAGAAGCAGGACCAAGTAAAGGCAAAGAATTCTGAAACAAATCCAAAGAATAAACTAGACGAACAAAACAAGCAAGGCAAAGAAAAAGAGATAAGAAAGAAAAGCAAGACAAGTCACAAGGAGAAAAAGCACGAAAAGAATAAAGAGAATCAGCGACAGTCATTTCCTATACCGTCAATGTAAGTTTTTTCTTATTCAATATTTATACATATATATATTAATATATACATATATATTTTATTTCTATACTAGATCTAGTTCGGTCAAAAGACATAGTGAAAGTTTGAAGAAGCACGAAGATAAATTAAACACTCAGAAAAGAAAAATCGAAAACAATTTGAACCCTGGTAAGCCGAAGACTATTTAAATACGCATAAGGATTGTCTATTCTTTGCAAAAGAAAAAAAAGTGTTGTTAAACGCCTAAATTTACTCATTACTCCGTTATCAACTAATTAAACCAATAATCTTTACTATTTATTATAGAAATAAGGAAACTCACGACGAATGATCGACTGAGTGTGAATGGACTTCGAATTAAGGACCAAGGAGTGGTAAAAACATCATCGCCGAAATTGCCATTGGCCATCATCTATCCAAGTCCTGAGGCAGTGCAAAGGGCAGCAGCCGCTAAAGCCAAAGCGGAAGCAGAAGCAGCTAATCCGTATAACGTGTATCCAGCTATTTTCTATCCGTCTAAAAGACACGGTTCACGCCCCTCAAATTTGTCGCACAAATCGATCCCTATTACAGGTGATCAGTTTGATTTTAGTAGTCGCAAAGACAAAAAAGATAAAGAATTATATTACACATCAGAAGAGGAAGTGCGTCAAGCGGCATATCAACGTGGTAAGCATAACGATCATATACATATATCCATAATTTATATACAGTTTTTTTTAATAACTATGTTGAATTTCAGCTGACGTGGAACATCAGACAAAGGTTCAGAAATTGGCAGCAGCACAATTTAGAGCTCGACAAGAAGCAGCCACTCGTGAATCATTAGGATTGCCACCGATTGAGTATCCAAGTCCCGGTACAAAATCTAAAATTCCCGTTGGAAGAAATGCAGCACTTGGCTTAGCTGGCAACAAAACTAAAGAATCGTTATTACACAATAAATTTGGAAGACAAGGTATGCACAGAATAATACATTCAATAATGATGAGATAATGCAACAGTTTTATTTACATTCCTTAGAAAAAGCATCACCGAGATCAGCAGCTGGACAGCAAGCGAAGTCTATTAGCAACACCAACGGCAAGAAATCCCATTCCGCATACCCTCTTTCAGGTGGGCTAATGCAAAACGATATGGTTAGCATACCAGCGGCCAATATGAATGGCGGCCTTAAGGCGGCTTCCAATACGGGAGCCACTGGCGGCGTATCATCGTCGGTGTTGGCCAATGCTCCACGTGTCTATCTATCGCCCGCATCAACATTTATGGCCAACAGGCAACCAGTGGCTGTTACCGCCGCCGCTGGCGGTACAGCAGTTGTTGGAAAAGTCCCATTACCAAACATGGTTAGCAATTTTAACAACATTGTTTCGGCGACAGCAACTGGTGGCTCTGTCACTGGTGCCGGAGCAACAGTGCGGCATTTTTCGCAATTTGGTAAGCCAACTGCTGCAGCAATGACCGGTGCCGCCTCTGTGCCCGTGGCCAGAAAACTTGCCAATGGTGATACTATTGTCCTGGCAAATGGCAATAAACCGGTCATACTCACCACCGCCGACAAATCAGCAATACAAACTGGGTCAGGTACAAGTTTGTCCTCCGTTTTAAATGGTGCCAATCGGTTTTTGGCTTCCAAATTGCAGAATCCCGCAGAAATGACAACAACGACAGCAACGACGACAACAGCATCAGCGACTGTGATCAAAGAGGAATTATCTGATAGGCAGCAGAATCAACCTTTAGAGCTGGTAACGACGGGAGGATCTGATGCCCTTCCAACTAGCAATGAAACGGAAGCAGAGCCCGAACTTGATATTGTTATCAATAATGTCGTCTGTTCCTTCAGTGTGCGATGTCATCTTAAATTGCGGGACATTGCGCTGCATGGAGCAAATGTTGAATATCGTCGAGAGAACGGTATGGTCACAATGAAATTGCGTCATCCCTACACAACAGCATCCATATGGTCCTCGGGCCGTATAACCTGCACTGGAGCCACATCAGAGATAATGGTAAGCATTTCTCAAATCCATTCATCCCATATGTGATTTATTCATTTCTAAATTAAATTGCAGGCAAAGGTGGCTGCCCGTCGTTATGCCCGATGTTTGGGCAAGCTTGGTTTTCCTACACGTTTTCAGAATTTCCGCATTGTAAATGTCCTGGGCACTTGCAGTATGCCCTGGGCCATTAAAATTGTCAATTTCTCTGAAAGACATCGAGAGAATGCAAGCTACGAACCCGAGTTGCATCCAGGTGTCACCTATAAGATGCGTGAACCCAAAGCAACACTCAAAATCTTCTCAACTGGCAGTATAACAGTCACTGGTAAGCTATATATTGTATATACTTTGATTATGGACTATATATATGATTCTGGATTTTAGCTGCCAGTGTAAATGATGTGGAAGCTGCCATACAGCATATTTATCCGCTGGCCTATGAGTTCCGTAAGCAACGTTCCCCCGAAGAAATTCAGCATATGAAGCAAAAGCAAAAACAGTATACGAACAATGATGCAAATCCCAGGGAGGTAGAAGAGATGCTTGCTAACAAGGGAACCGCCGAGAATGACATCTTTGTGAACACAACTGCCGCCCATACAAATTCCACAATTGCATCCGAGGATGGAAACTTAGTGGCTTCCAATTCAATTAATAATATGCAACGTCTAAAACAATTCGAGTCCTATCGGAATATGGCGAATCAAACGCAAGAGGAACGACGTCATATACCCTTTTCGGGTACAAACGCTTCGACAACCACAACCGCCTCCCCATCATCGACTGGAGATAACATTTGTGCCAATGCCCGACGACGAGCCACTGAATGTTGGGCCACCAAATTGCAAAATAAGCGTCCGCGTTACAATGATCCAGGATCAACTGATACAGCAAATGCTGGCAACTTGGCACGTAAATATGGCAATTCTGCTGTTATAAATGTTGCCAGTGGCAAGCAGCATCAGCAGACACTCAAAGCAACGCCGGGCATAACAAAAATACAGTCAATGACAACAACAGTGTCAATGGCAACGTTACGTACTGGTAGCAGCAGCGCTATTATCACTAACAAATCATTAATTCCTGCCGATAGTTTAAACAAACAGCAGACCAGAGTTGTGTCTGTTGCTGCTGCCAATCATCATGTTCAGCATCAGCAGCAACAACACTTTGAAAGGGAACAAAGTTTCTCGCCAAGTGACTTTCATGTTGATGATCTTATTGAGGAGGATAATGAAATGGAAATGGGAATGATGCAGTATTGAAAATTGAATATTGAAAAATTCAATTCGAGGGATTGATTCATGGATATGAAACAAACAAAAAATAAGACAAACCGTTGCCTATGCCAAATCGATTTAGGAATTAGATATACATAAGAAACAAACACATATAAACACACGCTGTTTTGTAATTTCTTTCTTCAAAGTTTTACTTTTGATTCATATATGTAGATTTGTGTTCTTTATGGCGAAAAACGCATTTAATCGAAACTTAACCGAATGAAATAACACAATATTAAATCCGCGCTCTGCGATTAACATACTGATGGATGAGATAAGGCTGGAGGAGAGTCAGCAAACTGTTACAGCAGATTGATGAAAAGCTACAGCAGCAACAACAAAAAACAAAACAATCCACATCAAATATCTTCTACTATAATTATAAAAAAAAAAAAAAAAAAAAAAAAAAAAAAAACTATTAACCACAAACAAAACCAAGAGCCAAATATTTATATTTAAGGTAAGAACTTTCAATCACAATTCGAGATAAAAAACTTAACAAAACGAGAACAGCTCATAAAATTAAAATTTTCTTATTCTTTCTTTGCAGATTATGTTTAAAACAGAATGGATGAAAGAAACGAAACATTTGTACTTTAAGTCAGCATATATAACAAGCAACTGTCAAGTAACTAACAACAACATCATGCAACATATTGTGTTATGTTCATGAACTTCTGCAACTAATACAGATATGTATAAACACACAAAATATGGAAAGCAAGTTGAATGTACCATTGGCATTATATAGACTTTATTACTAAATACTAATATATACATATATATATGTGTATATACATATATATATATATATATGTATGTATGTGTAAACATATATAAGTATAAAGAGATATGCATACGTAATGCACATTTACGTATGTTTGTATTTAAATGAAAATAGAGAAATATCAAAGCCATCCCTTCCCCTTCCCTTTCCCAACATAGGCATCAGCAACAACAACATAGGCAACAAAGTCCCCTAGATGAATATAGATTATGTATTTGTATGGCAGACAAACGCTAAGAAACATAGTTAAAGGGGCTTATCTATCATTCACTGTATATTCACCATAACTATATAAATTATCTTATTACGTATTTCTTTTCGATTTATATATATATATATATATATATATATAATTTAACTATGTGAGCAAACCACCGCCTATTGAATACTGTAAAAAAGTTATAGCCAATTTGCTATCTAATTCAACAATTTTAGTTACAAATGAAATAAATTATAACCAAGGTGCAGCAATCAAGCAGTTAAATCAATTGAATACTTTAACAAACAATAAGATGAGCTGCTTGAACACAGCTTAAGTTAAAGTGTTTTCAAATTGAATTTTTAATTACTAAAATCGCCACTTACAATTAAAGTTGTTCTTAATAATATCAGTTTAAAAGTTTTTGGGGAAACGCAGGCAGTGTTGTTTGCATTCTATTTGTAAGCAGTGCATATGTTTATGGTGAATATTAATACAAGCAGTGTAGTTACAGCTCAGTAAATTATTTTGCAAGCAGTGCAGTGCAGATTTTTTTTGTTATCTAGTTTATTTTAGTCTTTCTCTTGAATTTTTTTTTTTTTTTGTTTTCATTTACTGAAAATAGCTTTACCAAACTGAATGCGGATCAGTTGGCTATATAATTATTATCCTCTCATATTTGATACTTACGAAAAACAACTTACAAAATGAACCTAAAGAGTAAACATAAATACATTTTTTTTCCTACTGTTTCATTGTTTCTGTTAGTTTAAGTTTAAAACAATTGTAAATAAACATATATACATACATATATATACATATATATATATATATATATATATATATAAAAGGACACCAATTTCTGGTCACTTGTAAACCAATAACAAAAATATGCTACATTTAGTTTAACAATTATGAAAAATGTATAAATTAAATTTTGTATACTTTATACATTGCATATTCACACACACACACACACACATACAAATCCATAAATATATATGCATATAAATATGTGTATATATATATATATATATATATATATATATATATATATATATATATATATATATATATATATATATATACAAACAAAAGAATATAAAATTACGGTAAATCTTTAGTTTTAAGCGAATAGAAATTTTTAGTTATAAGTAAATAGTTTTTTTTTTTTTTCTGCAAATTTGTAGTAGATGTAGTAGAGTTACAAACTTTGTTCCTGTGTTGTTAAAATGCAATTAATAATAAGAAGCAAAAGTAATTTAGTTTAAGGAAAACAAAAAAGAAAAACATTTATTTAAGAACGAAAAGGAAAAACAAAAACAAACAAAAACTACAGTGCAAGCGAGAAAAGGAGAAAAGCGAATCACAAGCAATAATAATAAAAAAAAAATAATAATGATTTTCATTCAAACTGTCCAAGAATAACCGAAAGCAAAGATGAATAAAAATGAAGAAAGCAGCAAATACTCGATCAATCGATTATAAGCCAATATATAAAAAAAAAACAAATGTAAAGGAGTTATTCTATATATGTATATATATTTATATATATCATTCAATATATCTAACTGGCTAAGACAGCAAAATCTATCTATTTGTCATCTTTAATTTGAAATCTTATTTAGCTTATGGTCCTTATATGCTATATTTATACTTTATTCTCTATTATCCATATATAAATCCTATATCTATTCCTTGTCTTGTTCTTTAAACAATTTTATATTAGCTCTCCATTCTTATCTATACTTTGTTATCTCTGTTTTCCATCTCTATACTCCATGTCTGTTGTCCAGTCTTTGTCTTCTGTTCTGAATCCATCTGTTAAAGGCAAATTTCATCAAAAAAAAAAATAAAATATATATAGTACAATCATTTACAAAGGATTTCTATATATACAAATATTAACAAAGATTCAAATTTTCACTTGAAAAAAAAAGGATTCTACATAAAATGGAATGCATAAATGAATGGAATTTAAGGAATTCTTTTGCTTATCATGATTTATAAATATGGATTTTGGTTTTTTTTTTCTAGATAACACACACACACACACACACACACATAATCACACCTTTGAGACCTTAAACATATGAGAAAAAGAACTATAAGAACTAAAAGTAACAAAAACAAAAAGAAACTATTAAGAGGAAAATTTGTATAGGAATTATTTTTTTCTCTAAATATATATAAAACAGATATATATATATATGCATATGTTTGTTCATATCGCGATTCTTAAAAAAAAACAACATAATCAGCATCAATATCAACATTATAATTTGTTAATATAATATTCTTTCTTTGCAACAACAAAACAAATTTTTTATACAATTTGATGAGAGATTTTTTATTTTTATTCTCCTGCTGACAAATACGTACACATATATATATATATATATATATAGGTATATACTTTTGATCAGCAGTACAAGCTTGTATCTGTAGATAAAAATTAACAAAATATACATAAATATATATATATATATATGTAGTACATCAATTGGAATAATCCAATTTAGTTTTAGTTGTTCTCCAATTTTCACATTTATACTTGCAAACTATATTGCCAAATTTGATCAAAATCGGCCGACTATAACATACAAAGAAACATATATATATATATATATATATATATATATATATAGGACCTGCCATTGGTTAAAGATCGGTTCAACTGTAAATAGTTTTATTAGATGAAATTCTCTCGAAACAAAAGGAAAACTCGGTACGAAACGATCGCTCCAAAAATTTAACCTTAGTGAGAACATTTTTATTTTTTTTTTATTTAAATTTTTTTTGATTTTGTTAAGTTTTAAAAATTTCTGACTATATTTGCTTCTAATCGCTTCCATGTAGGAATTGAGGTTTAATTCTTACCTCATTCCACGTCAATTTATTTATCAATTGTTTTTTAACTTTTGTTTTTCGTTAAAAATTAGAATTTTCCAATAAAATAAAATAAACACACAATCGAAGAAATAACAAATTATTAATAAATATTAAAGAAACAATAAGCAAAGAGTAAAGTGAATTCTTAAAAGAAATTGCTTAAAACAAATGCCTTTAGGGAACAAAGAAAAATGTGAAACAATTTCAACTAAAATGTATTTTTTTTTCGTATAAAAAAAAAAAAAGAAAAACAAATTAAAAAGTATAAACTTAAAAACATAAATACAATTATTTATTATAAAGTCAAAGAAACGAATAGTTAAGAAGACGTGAGCAATGTATAACAGAAGAAGAGGAAATAAAAATCAAAACAAAAAGAGAAGGAGAATGGCCAAGAGATAGAAAAAGCAAAATGTTAGATCTTAAGATGAAATACTAAATAAATTTATAAGCCAAAATGCAAAAAAAAAAAAATAGAAATCTATTGAAAGAGATAAAGAGATCTAGCCCAGCCTACGCCCCCGACCCTCCCCTACCACAATAAAGAAAACTACAAATTAAGAAAATAACTTAAAATTCATAAGTGAAAAAAAAAACAAAGAAAAAAAAAGTTTTAAAGAGCAAATTACAACAAAAAAAAAAAAAAAAAAAAAAAAGGATAACTTTGAGATTGAACTTAAAGTGAATATATAAAAAAAATTGTCATCTTCACTTTAAACTGCCTTCAAAAAAACAAAAAAATAAAAAAGAGAGCGATAAATTAATAATTAAGAAAATTCCCAAAAAAAAGAAGCTTAATTATTATATTTACATATATATATATATACATAGATATATGTAAATATCTAATACCCATCTGGTTATTTAAGTTCATTTGTTTCAATAGAATGCAAAACGCCTAAAAATAAAAGTGTATTTGGTTTCATAAACTTTAAACAAACAAAGAGATAAAAACAAAAAACAACAAAATTGACATCAACTGAATATTTATATAGTATAAACAAACACACACACACACATATATATATATATAGATATATATATAAATATATTTTTTATTATTATTAAACAAAAACAACAAAATAAGTGAAAAAAAATGAGAAAAATAATATTGAAGAATGAAAATCAAATAGCATAATTCTGTTTTTGTTTTGCCGTAAAGACTGCATTATACCAACAATTAATTATACATATATATGTTAATATATATATATGTATGTACACTTTAATAATGATACTAACTAATACATACACACAAACAAACAAACACAGATTTATTTATTAGCACTTAAGAAAATCAAAGAAACTTGTTTATTTGTTCCATAAGCGAGCGCCAAGGAAACACTTTTAAGGGGAACTTAGAGTGGGGGGGGCAGAATCACAAGGATCACAGGATCAATTCTCATTTAGAGCAAGAGCAAAAGAGTGAGCGAGGGAGACAGAGAATGCCAGCAATAAATACGAAAAGCAAGTTGAAATTACCTTACCAAAATGAGCTACCCTCGAGGGCCATTGGACAACAGAATATAAAAAAAGGAAAACAAAAGAAATCACAAAATTTGTAACTAAAATTATAATTAAGTAATACTATATATAGTGCATTAATTATAAGAGCCTAACAGTAAATCAATTACAATTAATGGCAAATTCTAGCTATATACAAAAAATACTGTAAGAGAGAAATATAATATTTAGTTGTATCATTTTGTGTTTATTTCCTTTGCTAAGAAAACTTCCCCTGCCTCCCAGCCAGCTCCTTAACAACAATTAGTTATAAGCCAAGAAACAACAACTAAAAGTTAGTTAAACATTTATTCGATTGTTCCAACAAACAAGCAAAATGGAAAAAAAAAACAATTAAAAAGTAAAGAATGGGAAGCAACAAAAAAAAGCTAACAACTAAACTAATTTGTCTCAGTTTATGATTTGCAAACAAGCAAAAACACATACTATACATACACATATATCAAACAATTAACAAATTTATATATATATATATATATATACAGATATGTGCATATACATACATATTACTGATATATAATGAGAACTCATTTAAATATTTAGTTGAAACTTTAGCATCTAGTTTGGATAATTTTAATGGAGGAAATCAAATTCAACAACATCCAACAACAAATTACAATTTAATTAATAAAACAACAACAAACTACAACCAAATGAAAGCAAAAATTGTTTGAATAAAAAGCAAAATACATAAAGCAAATTACCAAATTTTCTTTTATTTCCTTTTGCAAAATGTTGGAGGGGACAAAATATATAGAACTATATATCTTTAAATTTACTTTACAGCCGTTTACTTCTATTTGGTTTGATAATTTGTTTTGATTTTATCTTTTTTCAACGTTATCTATCGGTCTGCAACCAAAAATGATCAATTTTCTTCGAAAAATTTATCTCAAATTTTTCTAAGGGTTATAATCAGAAAATTGGAAAAGTGCTTGTAACTCAGCCATTTGAAGGACGATCGGGATGTCCTTTGGTCAGATTGAATTCTATGCAAATTAACGTCGACTGGATTTATCATCCTTAAATATCCTTCAAACAGCTGAGAAAACAGCACTTTTTGCTGCAGAGAAAATGCTAAAAACCTCGCGAGTCTGCCAGGATCAGGACGAAATTGATGTCAAAAAAATTGTACCAGCGAGGACCATCTACGGTTCAAAGGACATCTCGATAGTCCTTCAGGGAGCTGAGAAATCAAGGATTTTGTGTTTTTCTCCATTTTTCTCCTGGGCTAAAAAATATATAAAAATATTTTGTAGCATACTTTTTGGGGCTCTTGAATTTTCAGTTGATAAAATAAAAACTTAATAAACCGCAAATAAAATCAGATACCAGGCGAACAGAAATAAGAGCAAGTAAACGGATTTGCAGAATGTTTGCAAAATGTAAAACTTTTACCAGTGGTCTGATTTGGACCAATTTTTTGCTGTTACAAATTGAATTTGTTTTCCAAACCAAAACCTTTGGACCATTAAAAACACAATTTAAAATTTTTTTTTTATAGTTTTATTGAATATATTTTAAATTAGTTATCTATAAAATAATCACTATATAATATATAATGTGTAATAGAACTTTCCTCCTTGTTACGAGTTTTTGTTTTTCATTCAAATTTGAAATTCTCTAAGCACAAAAACAAAAAAAAAAAAAAAAAACCGAAGTAAACATCAATTGAAATTACTAAGTAGTGAAACATAATTATTTTTATCTTCTTCGTATTAATAGAAACTTATTCAACGTTTGCTTGCTTCAATTAATGACGTTACATTTACCTTTTATTTTTTTAACTACTAATGTACAAAGACGCAAAATAATAATAATAATTGGTATAAGGTTATTAAAAAAAAAAAAGAATTAGAAAAAAAAAGAATCCGAACTTAAGAAAGTTTTTTGCAATTGATATTGATAGAAGAAACGATAAATTATGATGATCAATTAAACATTTCTTTTTTTTAACAATTAACTGGCCAACATTTCATATTCTTCATCTTCCTTTCCATCTCCAACTGTTTCTACTTCTCTTTCTTTTGCCTAATAAATACACAATGGATATATCTTAAATAACACTCGTATTAGATGATAAAAAAATTATAATAATAATCTATAAGTTATTTCTTTATAGATTGGAAATATATACAAAAACCCAACTGGTTTGGAACTATATGTAAAACAAAAAGGGATTTTAGAACAAAAAGAAAATTGGGTGTTTGGTAAGGAGCATGAGGACTGTGGGCTGGGTAACTAAAATAAAATAATTATCATTCTAAATTTCATGTAATTGTTTATCGTATCGTGTATATATATATACCTATCAATATATATATATATATATATATATATATATATTATATGGGGATAAATGTATGTGCATATTATTTATCCAACAAACGACGAACACACACATACACAATGACATTTTTAACAATTCAATTTCGTTTTGTAACATTTTACTATATATGTATATATATGTGTGTATCTTTATACCGACTACTGATGCAAACAACATTCTATATGATTGATTGATTGATAATACATTTTCGTTTTGTTTATATAATTAATTTAAGTATTTTTAGCAAGAGAACCATATATAATAACACAAACATACATATATTCACCGATTTTGGTGGCCTTTCTAACCAACTTCTATATATTTATATTGTATTCTATATATGTGTGTGTGTGTTGTATGTATTGCATATGCATTTCGAAAGTACTTTCTCTTTTTCATTTTTGTATTTTGTTATTCTTTCTTCTGCTTTATCATCTCCATCGACCTTTTTGTTTTTTGTTTCTTTTTTTTTTTGGTATCTGTATATTTTTTTTATTGTATATAATTTGTATAATTTATGCTAAAAGCAGATGCATATCCACAATTGACATTTAGATAGATTCGTTGAAACAAACTCTTCGATCTCACTCCTCATTTCGTACTTTCGCAATTTTTTTTTTTTTCATTTTTTACTTAATTTTTAGTTAGACTTTACATACACATACAAAACATACATACATACATACATATATACGTATAACATAACAACACTTGAATGATATGTCAACTCTTTCCCTCTTTCTCTTTTTTCTTAATATTTTCCTTTTTCTATTACAAAGTTCAATTCACAATTTTGTGTTTCATTTTTTTCTCAGTGTTCCTAATCTCGTTGGCGGCCGCCACGCAGAGCTGCCAGACTGCCAAAAGTTCTAACTACATAAAACAATAATCCAGAAATGAAATTAAGCAATAGGAAAACATGATTAAAACTCTTTTGATTTAGCTAAAAAAAAAAAAAAAAACAGAGTGTGAGGGGGGAGGATACAACAAAACATTATGCCAGACAATCAAAAATGCAAATATCATTAAATTTAAGACATAAGGATGGATATTCATTCTAAAGATCGTTATAAGGGGCGGGCAATCCTAAATCGTTCCCTCAAACTTAACTTTGATTTGTTATATGGATTCTGTTCAAAATTAAATTACGAAATAGATAAATAATCATGTTCAAATTCTTAATTTTAAGAACATGAATTTCCTTTCTTTTTCCGAGTCTATTTCTGTTTTCATTTCCATTTCTGTTCGTTCTTTTGGCTTCGCCCCTATAGCTATAGCCGTACACCGTACATCCAATTTTCATTTGTTCGACCCCTTTTTATTTTTTCTTTTCTAACTCCTATGCATGAGAGGGGTATGGGGAGGGGTATAGGGGGTTATTAGGATGGATATATTCATTACATTACATTTTTTTTCTTTCTTGCCATTTTATAATTTTGTTGTTTTTGTTGTTGCAGATCAAACTAGTAACTAAAAAAAAATATTAACTAAGAAACTGAATTTAAAACGAAGAAACAAGAATATTTGTAAATATATCTTTTAAGAATTCTTCTGCTCCATCGGTTTTTCTCTAATCGGTTGCTCCTTGGCTGCTTCATCCTCCACTGTATTGTCGCCTAGTAGACCAGCTAGGACCGTTTGCCACGTGGGTTACATGCAGCAGAGGAAGCGATGAAAGAAACTTTTGGCATTGCGGCTCGCACGGCTGGCCCTTAGCTAACAGATGATACCCTGATCCAAGCTCAAATTGTTGGTGGCTGCCACAGCTGCTGCATTCTTAGCCGCAATCACCACATGATGGTGGTGATGATGGTGATGATGATGCATATGATGATGCGGCAGATGATGTGGGGCAGTTGTTGTATTACTTGTGCTGGCATTGCTGTTACTGTTGCTGGTTGACGATGTTGCTGATGATGCTGCTGCTGCTGCTGATGGTAAACGGCTATTCAATAGAAGATTTGTTGTACTGCCCGCACTAGGGCTCGGACTTGGTGTCGAACTGCAGCTCGAACTATTGCTAGTGCTGTTCGGTTGCTGTTTCTTATGGATAGCAGTCAGTGGTTCAGATGATCGACATGTGCTATTTATGTGGCAGCCATTGCTGGGACTCGATGCTGTTGTGCTGCAACTTCTCCAAATGCAACTGCTGCTGCCACTGCCACTGCCACTGGCTCCATTAGCACCAACTGGCTGTTGCTCTTCCAATTGAAATTTCTTAACCAGAGCCTTGACCGAAGTTGATGGCGAATTTGCCTCTGCTGTGGGTGTCTTACGGATCACTTTCGGTGTGGTTGGAGCATCGGGGAATAGCGCTAATGTTGCCACAACTGTATTGGAATCATCTAGGCTGCCGGTGTTACCATTACTATGGCCCAGTTGAATGATGGCCAATGATGGTTTTCTAACAAATGTGGCCGTATATGTGTTCTCCTTATCCGAGTCGGAGGCTCGTCTCGTTGGTGTCATAATCTGTGTCGGTTTGGGCAAGCTGCTGCTGCTGCTACAGTTGCTATTGTTTGCCATTCCATTGGTTAGCGTGTGTATAACCGTTGTGGTCTCTGTGCTGGGACTGGAACTTGGGCTGGCAGTAATCAACTTGCTGGTGGCAATGGGAATTTTTGAGGTGGTGCTGCCATTGCTTTGTCTATTTTGCTTCTGTTGAGGCTGTGGCGGTTGTGGTTGTGGTTCTTCTTCTTGTGGTTTATCTTCCTGCTGCTGTTGCTGTTCCCCGTTGAAAACGTTACCATCGTCATCGTCATTGTCGTCATCAACATCCTCATCATCCTCCTCCTCGTTTTCGGCATCACTTTGGGCATGTAGATAGATTTGTCTATCCAATGAGCATTCATCCTTTAACCAGACATGATCCAGGCAGCCAGCCACATTCATGCGATCACTAGAAAGAACATAATTAGTTAATATATTTAACCAGTTAATAACAATTTATAATTAATTGTTTACTTACTTTGGCTTAATTCGCAATGCGCGGCGTATAAAATCAATGGCCACCTGAGATACACCACCAAATAAATTATCCGGAAAAGTCAATGCACACTGTGAGATATTGAGGAAAGTCTCTTGTTTGGTATCACCGCCAAATGGTGAGAAGCCCGATAGTAATACATATGTTAAAACTCCCACGGACCATATATCGGTGAGTAGAGACAACGGTTCATATTGTAGCACCTCGGGAGCCACGTAATCTGGTGTGCCGGCCATTTCCCTTACATTGATGCCTTCGCAGACAACTCGCGAAATGCCAAAATCACACAATTTGAGGCCATCTAAAGGTCATGGAAAAACAATAAGAAACATATTGTTAATGATAAGATAATATAAATGAATATAGGGGTTACCCGCCCCCCCCAAGTAAAACCTACCTTCAATACGATCTCCTGCCAGTAATATGTTTTGCGGTTTCAAATCCAAATGAGCTATAGAGCGATCATGTAGAAATTTTAATGCTTTCAATACCTCACGCATACAATGGCGAGCCTGGGCCTCCGTTAGGCATTCCTCATTATCCAATATAGTTTGTAATTCGCCACCAGTGGCCCTAAAGGATTGGAAAGACAAATATAATTGAGAACATTTCACACGTAACGTAAAACTTGATTTTTGTCTTCGCTTGTTCTAAATTTTTTAAAAGGATCAACTGAAGTTTTTATCTTAATCCATTTTTTAAACTATAAAGTTTCTTTTCAAACAAAACTAAACCAAACTTATTTTTGGGTCTTTGGTGGATTTGGAATACTTACAGCTCCAGTAGAAGGGCCGTATCCGAGCGGGTCTCATGCACAGCATTTAAATTGACAATATTTTCCTCGCCCTCGCATAGCATTAAGACGGCAATTTCATGTTTGATCTCCTTATCGCTGCTCTGTGCGCGTCGGCGTCGTTTTAAGAATTTCGCCGCAAAATGGGAGCCGGTATTCTTGTGTATGGCTCGTCTAACAGCGGCGAATTTGCCTCTGTAAAACAAAGAGAGAGAGAGCGAAAGAGAAAAAGAAAGATTAGTGAATTGTTTAGCAGTAGAAATTGATGACGGCGGCCCACACATTGTGTTCAAATTCATTTGTACACACACATACATACACATATAATAACTTAAGCTTGATAACCACAAAATAACCCCTCTTTACGCTACCCCCTTCTCCAACCATCCATCGCATTAGAAATCAAATAAATGTGACTCACAAAGCCACCAAAAAAACGCCTTTGACAAAGTACGTGCCATAATGAAGAAATTGCGCTTCCGGCAACAATCAGCTAAGAGAAGAAATAGAGGAAGAAGGAGGGAGAGAGGGAGAGAGAGAGAGACGAAGCAAGAGAGGGAGAGATATTGGTGACAGAGTTAGCATACCAAATAGTTAACTATTCGGTTTGCTGCCTTTTAGCTTTACTTCCTCATCATTCTCCTTATCCACCACCTTCGCCTCCCTCCTCTTTCTCCTTCTTTCTTTTTTCGCTTCTTCTTTTACTTCTCCTGGTGTTTACAAGGCAGACCAAGATGTAGACGACAACCCATCACGCAAGCCGCCAAGCACTGCGATGACAATGACAACTAAACGACGACGAATGAGAATCGAAATGGTGTTTAATGATTGAAATAAGGTCAAAATGTACGAATATCCAATACTCTATTATTTAGGGAACGTTTATATAGATCAGCTGTGGCTCATCATATATTTTAAGTACTTTTTACACATATTTTTAAGAAGAAACTGAGTAATAAATGGCATTACTTGAGTGTATATATCTTTCGACTTTTTCCTCTTGTAGATGCGCTAGTTGAGGATTTACTGGGATCCTCTCAAGAATCAGTAGCGCTGGCGAGCTTTGTCTGTCGTCGCCTTTACTGACAGTGGACTGGTTTTCTAATTGATCCTCCCCTCCTGTCCAATTCTTTACTTTTGCTACTCTTCCTGCATCGGATTGCATTAGCTGTCAACTTTTGTGTTTGCTTCGTTTTCGTTCCGGCAGCCAGAGTTCTTCTTCTTATGCCTTGACTGGCATTGACAGTGCAGAGGACGGACAGGACAGACATTCAGGTTGGACTATGTTGCTCCTTACGCTCGTTGTAAGCGAGCGTCTTATGTCTTTTCCCTGGCGACTAGAGTCTAGTCGATGGTCTGGCCTCGCCTAGCTTGGTCTGGTCTGGTCTGGTAAGGCTGGTCTGATCTCAGCTTGAGTTGGGGCTACTGTGTTTAGCAACAGCAACAAATTGCCATGTGTCGCATCATAAAAACAGAAGTCGTTGCCATTAAATTGAAATATTTTGTGTGTTGCAGAAGCAGCACTCTAAGAGTACCGGAATAGACAGACAGACCGAACGACCGACCACCACGTAATAAAGATGCAACATTGTGATTTGATATGAAAAGTGTGACTTAAGACTTGTGTTCTCATGCACATATAAACATACATACACACAAATGTATGTATTCTTGATTAATATTGTAAAAGGATATATAAAGGCGTTAGATTTTGGGAATTCTTAGGAATAACTTTAACATTTTGTGAGGAAGGTTCCAAAATTATATTGATAGCTAATACTTTTGCGTATAAAGGATACTTGGAATTCAGTTTCAGTTAGATTTGCAAAGAATTTAAAGTTTATGAAGATTGGGTCATATTTGGACTAGTCTTCAGATTCTTGTATAATTCAGTTTCTATAATTAATATTCAATATTCAAAAGAATAACAGAAAAAGAGAAAAAGAGAGAGATTAGGCGGCAGGTTGGGAAATCTTCTGTTTTAGTTATTGCCAACATTTTTATATGAGCTTTTAAAATCTGTGAGATAGTATGAAAAAAAAGAAATCAAATTTAATTGTAATTTTAACTGAATTGTATTTAATCTTTTTTAATTGTTGTTGTTATTGTTGCATTAACATAAATTTTAATTAAATTACAATTTTTGCACTCAACAGCAGCGGCAACATCGCCTAATTGGGCAAGGTCTTTTCAGATCGTAATAAAGTTATTGGCCAGTAGTCTCTGTCTCTCCCTACCCTTCTCTTTCTCTCTCTCTCTCTCTCTTTCCATCTCTGTCTTTTTGCTCCGTTACGTAAGACTGTTAAAGTGCTATTGGCACGGCACGACTTGAACCTTTGTTTACTGTATATTTTATATTATTTTGTTTTGTTTTTTTTTTTTTTTTTGATTTTCAGTTTTTGGGATGACAACGCACCAAACTCAAAAAAAAAAAAGGTGTGGGCGTAGAATTCTTAGCAAAACTTAAAAAAAAAGACTGCCCAACGACGCATGGTTACTGAACTTTTAAAGGTTAAAACAACGCACATTATGCCCATAGGATAGAAGGGGCTTGAAGGCAGGGGTATTACGCATTTACAGGGGGCACAAGTAGGGGAATGGTGTTGTATTGGGCTTAGGTTCATGGCTAGATCAGTAGCCAGTCAGCTCGCAATCAAAATGTTTACCACACCCACAACAAAAAAACAAAAAATTGCCCTTTTTGATTTTCTCTACCCTACAACTAATTGTTACAAATGGGGTATATTAACTTTGTTAAAAACTTATGTTTGTTTTCTTCTATATGTTTACGAACTTCTATCAGATATTTGGATTTAACTTTCCATTTTTGAGAAATGTGGTTATCTAGGGTATTTGTTAGTCGATTTCAATATTAATTCCTTTTCTCTCTTTTGGAAAAAATCAGTACCAAATTCGTTTATTGATTTCTTTTAAGTGAAGATTCTAAAATTGGTCAGCTTTGGCAATTCACAATGATCTGCTGTTCGTAGCTCGATCGTCGATCGATCGCATCTACATACAAGGCTTTGCCGTTGGCTTTTTCTGTGATCTTTTCACGCGCACACAGCATTTTATATATTCTTTTTTTGGGTTTCGTTGTTGATCCGATCATCATCCATTCCATTCGCCCCAAATATGGAGGCGTTTAAAACGAGCCGAGAAAAGTGTTTGCACGTGTCTGTCTATGTTACTCCACTATTCTCTAGTCTAAAACAGAGCTCGTCTTTTTGCATTAAACGGAAGTCCATATAGTTTTTATCTAGATCTATCAAAGTCAAACATTCGATAGAGTATTCAATTCTTCTTCTAAAAGCAGGTCTTATTAAACAATATAGTAATTCTGTAATAGCAATTTTTAAGAATTTGGGAGTACTTTGCTTCAAAGAATGAAAAAAAAGAGGAATGATGGCAAATATTTAAAAAGTTTTCATTTTTAAAATGTTTTCGAGTCAACAAACAACTCAAAGAGTGATCTAAATTGGCAGAAGAACCCTCCTCCCCATTCTTTGCCCTCATCATGATCATTCTAGGGCTTTCAGCATTTATATAAAGGTTGCAAATCTTTAGCTTCGTCTTTGTTTTTTGGAATGTTTATGGTCTTTTGATTGTTTCGAATTTGTTTTTGTTTGTTCCTTTGGCTTTTCGTTGTTTACGCATATTTTCCTCTTTGCGGATGGATCCAGTGTTGGGGAACGATCGTTCGATTGAATTGCCCCAGATCAGGCAAACAATTGTCTATGTGTATATACAATAAACAAACAAATAACATCAAAGAAGAGGTTGGGGGTAGTCTGAACGGGAATAACAACGACAGCGATTGCGGGTGCAATATAGTAGGAGGATTTTGAAGGCGATTGGCAAATCTCAGCGCCCACCCAGCCGGAACAGCAACAACAACAGCAAGAATAGCAACAAACAGGCCAATCAAACAAACAATGTCACACATTTTTATGCAAATCCGTTAACAAGGTGTAAATTAGCTAGGCGGGTGTAATACACACATATGTATGTATGTATACATATATACATATATATCTAGCCAAAGGTTAGCCAGCTAACCAAATTGGGTTAAATATTGCATCGAAATTAACATTGAAACAATTTTATATATTTCAATTACAATTCTCATCAATGTTTTTCAAATTTTTGGCATTTTTTGCAGTTTAATCTGCAGCCACACTTTTTTGTGTTGCTCTACGACAAAGGATCGAAACATATAAAAGGATAAAGGAATGTGAAAAATGACAATTGAATATCTTAATGTTAAGTTAAAGCTATAGTTGATGGCTATCATCCACCCGGAAGTCAAAGCGGATAATCTAACGGAATTCGACAGTATAAATGCCGTTGGCAGCTTACCTACCTCTCTCTCTTTCTCTCTTGCATTGCTTCTGGCAACACTGGATATATTTATGTACTTGCAATATGTGTATATGCATTATATATATATATATGTATTCATGTCTCTTATCCTACCCGTTTGCACTTTAACAGGCTGAAGAATTTTTCTTTGTTGTTACCTTTGATGGCTGTGCCTAAAGTGCAGTTGAAGTGAGTAAAGCGAAGGAGCGAGCAAGACGTATGCTTTTAGCGGACACTATAGAGTGCATTGAACCAACTGTGCCGGTGGTAGTGGTGGCGGAGTGGAGTCATTATCATCATCCACATTCAAGTCAGGCCAACTAATAGTTTTTTTTTTTTTTTTGACTGACTGACTAACTGAATGAGTGAGTAAGTGAGTGCTGGAAAGCCTCCTAAAAGTGACTAACTAGACAAGAGACATGGACATGGACAACACAGATCCAAACAGACATGAGGCCTAATGTGACAATTAAATTTCCCAGGCCCAGAACCAGACCCATGCATCAGAAGTAGAAGAGGACAATGCCCAAAGGCAAAACAGTATGTCGATCCAAGAAGAGGAGTGGAAAAAGAAGAATGGTACAATGCGTCATGAGGGCAAATAAGATGATGACGACTTTGCTCTTCCATCTCCCAACAAACTAACGCCAATGAGTGTGATAGAGAGAGAGAGAGAGAGAGAGAGAGAGAGAGAGAGAGAGAGAGAGAGAGAGAGAGAGAGAAAGAGAAGGAGAAAAAGCAGCTCTGTGGGTGGAGAGGCAAAGGGAATGACAACAAACTCAAAAAAGACAAGGGCAAAAGAATGTTATGATGAGAGGGCAAAACCAAAACTAAAAGCTTGTCAAATGTTTTGATTTCGTATTAACTAAATATATATATATATATATATATATATATATATTTTAAATTTGTTTAAAGCTAACGATCATTAACCAACACTTTGGTGTATATACAATAGATGAATGATTATAGAGGAAATAGAACAGATAGATCAACCATACGAAATGGAAACATGATATTTTCAGCTCCTTAAAAGCAATCAATTTCCCCATTCTAACTTAGTCAACGGCTATCACTAAGTAGAAATCATTAAATATCAACAATTAATTGAAGGATCAAATCTATGGAGAATGATTGCGAGAATGATTTCAATGATCAGTTGATCAGTTAATCAGTCAGTCAGGCGGCAGGTAAGCAACTTTCCAATTGCATTAATATAATAATTTCCGTTAAATATGCCAATTGTTAATGCGACTTATTGTTAGTAAAAAAAAAAACTGAAAACTGAAAACTTTGACGTTTTGCTGTTGCCTTATTTGGTCGGCTTAAAAAAACGCAAACATAACGCGTGGGCGGTTGCGCGCATTTGTTTTTAATTGTGGACAAATTTGGTCAGCAAAAAGTAAAAAGAAGAAACGAAATTCATATGCTTTGAGTTAGACTTGAGGATACCCTATACCGTGAAGAAAAATCAACTAATTTTATTAAGTAACTTACAATCTCTAAGTACAATGCAACACCAAGGTGAAGGACAAGTTAATAGGGCTAACAATAAACTTAACAATTGCAAAGAATTCTATCTTATTTTTTCAACCTATGTTTGTTAGATTCGTTTATAGCCATTTTTACCCTATAAAAGTATTTAATATATTTAATTACATTGCGTTTTTTTGTCATTTTGCGAGGATTAATTTCTGTTTGCCCACAAATCCCATATTCAGAAAATAATATTCTTTCATTATTTTTCCGTGTTATTTGTTCGCACAAAAAAACTTTTTAATTAAGCCCGTGTCAAAGCACTCAGAAAGGGTGATGCGACAGGTTTAATATTTGTGCAGCATACAAAGATATATTTTTATATATATATTTATATATATATTTGAATATGAATATGTCTGGCTGGCAGCAGGGATTTTCGTTTGGCATTAGTTCATTTGACAGTCTGTTGGAAATGGAGAAGATTGAGAAGAGAGATTTTTGCCGCCCTCGCTTAAACCACTTGACATTATTACCGGGAAGAAACTCATGCACATATTTGTATGCAAAATCCCTCACATAAAAGATAAAAAAAAAAAGTTATCAAAGAAGTTGAACTCAGTCAAGACGAAGACTGTATACCCTTCTAGAGCAAAATCTTTATTTTATATAGCGTTCGTTTATATGGCGGTTAGTGGTCCGATTTCACCAATTCTAAAACCTATTCTTCCTACATTGATAAAAACCTTACATATTAAGTTTTATTTATATAGCTTCAAAATTGCTATCTAAAAAGGGCAAAGAAAAACACAGATTGACTTAATTATTAACTGTTTAACTTAACTTTTTGAGAATTTCATTATACCCTTTGCAAGAATAGAAAAAAAACCCCGGCTGCTTAAGAGGAACACATAGGCAGCTAGTATCATATGGAAAAGGAAGGTGATTTCAAGAGTGGGGCATGTGCCCAGGTATAATTAAGTGTACGTAAAGTTACAGTGGGTAAAAAGCAAAGAAAAAGGTTTGTAGCCAACTTACACAGTAACTATATAATAAGATAATTCAAGATATTGTTTTAGCTATATTATAACTTGTATAATTCTAATTCAATTTCAAACTCTAATAAAAACATTGAAGGAATAATGTTTAATATAGTCAAAGACAGATGTTAGACCAGCTATGAAAGAAGTAGTTCAGCCCATTTCAGGTCACTGGCATGAACAGAAAATTTTCATCAAGGATTTGTAAAAACATACATACATACATTTTATATGTATAAGTGTATGTATAGATATTTCACCTACTGTATGGATTATTCTAGATGTCAACCAACTAACTAACGACCTAAAACCGACATTCACTTGAAATTGTGTCAAAGGTTCCGCGCTTGGTCGTTATTTGACTTGGCTGCACTCTTCTCCTTGGCCTCCTCTCCTTTTTCTACTGTTAATACTTTGGCTTGAGAGATTCATTTCCTTTTCCTGTATGGCTATTCATTTGGGTATATGCATATTGTATATCTATATAGGTTTATATATATATATATATATATATTTGGCCTTTTTTTTGATATTGTTGTTGTTTAACAATTTTTAGCGGCTTTAATTATGATAAATTGGCTTAGCATTTGGCAGCTGCCTCTGGGGATTTGGCTCAGCTGGAGCTCAAGTTTTTCTTTTAGCTGCTGCTGTTGGCCATGTTGCTGTTATCCTTGAGCTGCCAGTTGGCAGTTTCTGTCTGATTGGCTGGCCATTGATAAGACGCATTCCTCAAGTTCTTTGGAGCCTGAGCTGCTGAGAGTAGCAGAGCAAGAGAGAGACATGTGAGACATGTTTTGCGATTGTTGCCACAACTGTCGTCGTCGTCGTCATCGCCAGATTGGATTCAAGCATAAAGTAAACTATGTACATACATGTATGTATATACATACATTATACATTCATACATACATACATATATATGTATGCAAATGGGGCAGACTTTGGCCAATCTTGGTACACTGTCGGCGGCACAAGACACAAATGAATTTATTGGCAGCTGGGAAAACACACACAGTCAAAGAGATTTGTTATGGCAAAATTGAGTCAACCTTGAGACTCTGACTTTAGATAAAAGAAAATATGTAGAAAGATGGAGCGCGAGAGAAGGAAGAGTAGGATCAAGGGTGGCGCTGTCTATAAGAAGTTTTACGATATTTTAAAATGAACAATAACAATAACAACAACATATTGTACTTGTCATCAGAGCATTATCAAGGTCTTTCAATAGTAACAACAACAACAACACCATACCGGAAACTATATATCTTAAAATAATCCTTTTTCTGTTTATCATCGAAAGATTTTCTTGGAAATGTTGCCAAAACATTACCCAAACCCTCTCTTCACTTTTAAATGTATGTAACTGTATTAATTAAATATATTAAACGTTTCATACATATCTATATTAAATAATTGTGAAAATTTAGATTCATGAAAAGGATCTAATTATTCTAAAGGACTATAAAAACAGAAGTAAAGGCAAAAGAGTTGTTATCAATAAGATAGATTTGAAGCTTTAGGCAAATAGTTTTTAAATTTCTATTTGTTGGTATCTATGTATGTATAAATTGTGTACATAAGGAAGGTATATACATATATGTGCCGACTATTGATGAAACGCATATACCCCGTTAATCATACATACACTTTCCTGTTTTAAAAAAGGTTTTTGAATGTGTTTTACGATTATGCTTGCTTGTCAGAGGAGAGGCTCTTGCTGATAAAGCGGATATGCAATGGAATGATGATAATAAAGAAGAAGAAGCTAAACATTAAAGAAGAAGCAGACAACGAGGAAGAGACTCTTTTTTTTTAGGGGCAACAGCTGCTGCTGCTGGTGCTGCTTTGCATGCAACTCAGCTCCCAGCACGAGTGACTTCTTAGGAAATCAAAAAGACGAGCACAGCAAGACAAACAATATATATATACATATATATATATATATATATATGCATATGTGAGAGGGTGATCCACATTGGATGAGTATGAAGAAGCAGCAGCAAAGAGAGACAGAGAGAGAGAGAAGTAAGTTTTAGCTTTGTTGCAGTTGTTGTTATTAATGTTGCTATGGTGTTGTTGAATGCATCGTTGCTGTCTCTCGTTGTCTCTGAATTCCAGCTGCAAGTGAAGGTCAGTCAGCTCGCCTAACCTCTTTCCTTCTTCTTCACCTCCTACACGTTGGCTACTTCCCTCTACCATCTTTGTTTACCCTACAACTCATTTGCCTTTAGTTTTTATCGGTTTAAATCCGCTTATGTTGGGGTTGTTATATAAAAGCGAAATTGAACTAATATTATTTATAAAAATCTATGTATGGTATGTATATTCCCCCCTACATAATCTATCCATAGGTTATACCCTTACACTTTGAACTTAAATTGTATAAAGTTTCTTTTAAGGGTTTTTATGATCCGATGGTAATACCAAAATATAAATATTAAGATAGTAGAATTCGAGTTATCTTTATTATTTATTTAGGAACACAATCGATGAGATATATATACATACATACATATACCCAACATCTATTAAGTTTCTTAAGCTTTAAGGACATTAAAAGTATATCAATTATATATCTATATATACATTTATATATATGTATGTATGTATATATGTATGTAAATTGATCGGCCTTGGAATCTTGACTTGGTTAATTTTGTATAACCGTTACACGTGTTGTTAGCTGCATTCCTCATTTTTGTTTTTTCCACTTGCTTTATATGCAGATTTATATTGAGCTCCAACTTTACTTTCAATACCAAAAATAACAATCAAATTCCAACTGTGTTTTGGCCTGTTCCAAACCATTGCAATGCGCTGACTCAGCCAAGCAGTTGGCGCTGTCGACGCAGGTGACGCGAAGTCAGCGACGCGCAATGCAGCAGACGCACCGCATGAGGCTCTTCTCTCTCTCTCTCTCTTTGTCTTTTGCTCTCCCTGTACTTTAGTGAAAAGGGAAATAAGAAGTGGAAGATGAAACACGGATGCTGAGGCTATCTACAAGTATGTATGTATGTATGTATGTACATATACATATGCATATGTCTGGCTACGTCCATCTGTCTCTCTGTCTGTCCATCTGTCTGCCTGTTTGCCTGTCTCAAAAGAATTCAATGCTCTCCGGCTGTTGAATGAATCATCACAACAAATCTCAACAACTTTGGACTAACTGTTAATCTTGCCAAGCATTTGGCCTGACAGCATCTTCCAAGAATCAACAGATGAGATTGCCACTTCTTATATACCCCATCCATATCGATGATAGTAGTTAGAAGGGTATATCAGTTAAGTCGACTATCATAAAAGGTTTCTTTAACTTTTACAGCAGAAGAATGCTTTTGGCTATACTTTAATTGTGACTGGTTTTCTTTACTACACACACACACACATATACCCTTTCCCTTTTTATTGTAGGGTATTCACAAGTCGTTGATAGTCTTTTTTTGCTTTATTTTTTTTGTCATTTCTTCTTACTTATGATGTAATCGAGTGTTTTTGATTTGGTACAAGATTTTTTGTTTTGGAGGCCGTTGCAGTTACTGGTTTATACTGTCAGTTGGCCTAAAGTCAAAACCAAGGTATCTCCCTCCGTATCCTCCCTGCTCAACTCTGTCTCTCTCTCTCTCTCTGTCTGTCTCTTGCAATCTTTATCTAAATCTATCTATCTATCTCCGTCTGTGCTTGTGTTAGTTATTGTTTCTTTTTTTTTGTCATCGTTGTAATTCAACGCTTTGAACTTTAACGCTTCGTTAAGTTTCACGCATGCAGATTTCAAATGTATGTGGAGAGTTGTGTTCTTGCTAATGTTGTTGTTATTGTTGTTGCCACTGATTTTGTTGCTGTTGTTGTTGGTGTGTCCCAATTCTGTCAATCAACTCGTTTTTGTGGGTGCCAAAGCGTTTTGTTTGGATAATGTTAAACCACAAAAGGCCAAAGTCAAAGTATTAATAACAACAACAACACGCACAAGGAGAAGAGAGGTAAAGGCAAAACAACAAAAATAATTCCCCTCCTTCATAAAGTGCATCAAATTGCATTACATTCTTTTGGCATAACCAAGTGGCCAAAAAGGGGGAAAAAAATAAAATAAAATAAAACCAAATTGAGTTGAGGTCAAGGGCTAAAACAGATTTTGCTTTTACAATATCAAAGTCATGAATCATGAATTAAATTGTTTTTTTTTTTTTTTTTTAACTTGGCAATAATAAAAGTAATATTATAAAAAACAAACAGCAACAATAAAGAAAAACCAGTTATATATAAACTTAAAGGCCAAAAGTCCAGTCATCATCAAATCTTAACAAAATGTCTAAGCAAAGGTAAAAAAAAAAGGGAAATGTTTAAGAAGATTAAACTAAAATATTAAATTTATTTTAAAGAGATTTTCAATTTTCTGAAAATTATAAAAAAAACTAGAAGGATCTGCAAAATTTGGCCATGTCGAAGTTTGAATACCTTTGCCAAATTTTTAATAAAAATATATATTTTGGTCCGTTTGTTTCTATGGGAGCTATAGGATATAGACGGCGGATTCTAGTGAAACTCAGTAAACACATTTCTATATTTACCAAACTTACACATACCAAATTTGGTAAGAATCGCTCTTAAAATAAACAAATCTAAAACTATTTTGCTCGGCGAACGTTCCTATGGGAGCTATATGATATAGTCAACCGATTTTTAAGTAACTTGATGGTTATGTTAAGAAGTATATAAAACTTACAAGTACCGGTTTTCGTGATATTTTATTGGAAAACAACAAAGTTATTGACGTTAAAGCTTATTCACGATCAATCGTTCCTATGGAAGCTATATGATATAGTCATCCGATCGGAATGATTTCGACATATACAACGCTGTAGCTTTAAGGGACTCGGAGGAGATTGCGTTGATCCAGACAGACGGACAGACAGACAAGGCTTTATCAACTCAGCTCGTCGTCCTGATCAAAAATATATATACTTTTAATAGTCGGAGATGCTTCCTTTTATGGGTTGCAAACTTCTTACCAAAATTTATATACCTTTTTTACAAAGGTATAAAAAGGAAAAACCTCATTTTTTTTTAAATATTTATTTCCATTAAATTTCTATTATAACCTTTAAAAGTTTTGTTCTTCCTTTTCCCCACCATGAAAGTAAATTAATTTAGAGAGAGATTTAATCTAAAATCCTTTTTTTTTTTTTTTTTTTTTTTTTCTGTTCAACTTTTGACCAAATGTTTTTTCATCAATGGTAAAGAATTTTCTTTTGTAGTCAATTATGCTAATTTAGATTTTCTGTTGGAGTAGCAGGAGACCCCTCTCTCTCCCCCCTCTCTAGCTCTCATCACTTTAGTTAACTGGGGGAAAACAGAAAAAATAAAAAAAATAGGTGGAAATGTTTTCACACATGAATGCGAATGCATTTTGCTTCTCCACCTCCCCCACCATACCTCTGTTCGCTGCACTTCTTCTATATGTGTATGCCTTCATCTCCTTCACTATGCCAACGGTTTTAGTTTGGTTTGGTTTTACTTTGACGATGGAAACAAGTTTCATGATAGTTGCGGAAAATGTGGGAAATTCATGGAAACAATTTTTCGTTGTTAAAGGTTTTTTAAACGTCGACGGGGCACACAACATTGCATTCAAGTTTAAGACATTTGCTTTGGGGTGGACGGACAGAGAAAGATAGATAGATAGACAGATAGATAGATGGGGAGAGTTTGGAAGAGGGAGACCTAGCGCATAATGAAATACATTGCTCGATTTATAGAGTAAAGAGACTCGACGACTCTGACTTTGAATTGGACTCGGACTCAGACTGAGACTTCACAACTCTTACTGGGAAGGGGCACTGGGAGAGACTTTGCTTGGTTGTTAATTGCTTAGCCATTGGGCCGCAAAAGGTTCTCACGTCCGTCGACTTAGTTGAGCCATTAGCGCATAGTCTAACTGAGTGTGTATTGAGCCTAAAGAGAGACTGGAACTGGAAAATTGTACAATACATATATACACATATGTATATAGTATACTATATATATATATATATACATACATATACTTTAAACAAGCACATTCTTATGTAGAGATAATTTAGCTTCGTCATGAATTGAAAGTTTTTTTTTTTTCTTAAATTAAAGACTTAAGAAGAAACACAAATACAAAATTCTTAAGGCCAAATGAAATTCTGACAAGATTTCCATGAATTCATTTACTAAATAACAAGAGTTAACAGAGATTAAGATTTTCAGTTAACAAATTGTCAGTTAATAAATGAATAACTAGTAGAGTGAGCTTTATATTTAATGTAAAAGAACATTCATCTATATGATTTATTTAGCTTTGCCGAAACTTGGCTTAAAGATGTATTGCAATTAATTCTGGAATACTTTTAGGTTTTTTTTTATCCCTGGATAACTATTTGTAACTAATGAAATGAACTGCATAGTCTTGTGTGTCCAATATCAGATGTCTTACCCTTTCATCAATCCCTTCTAACATACGATACAATATGCATATATATAGATATATATATATATATATATATATATATATATATATATATATGTATGTATATTCCCCCTTTGGGGTTATTTCAAATCTTTTTTCGCTAATTAACTCCACACTTGAAACACACGAACCGAATGAACAATTATCGTTTTATCTTTGCACATAAATCAAATGCTTATTTGCCAACTCTCATGCACACACACACATAATCACATATATATATATATACCTATATATATATGTTGGTAGCAAATCTGGCCGCTGCCTGCTACTCGTATAATATGATAATAATCATGTTGAAAAATGTTAATGATAATCATTGAAAATGCACTTGGCACTACTGGCCGTCATAATAAAAAATGGAAATGAAAAGCGAGTAAGTAGTAGAGGTAAAAAAAAATATATATATATATAAATGAATTGTGCACACATTAGAAATAATAAATATACAACAAATAAATAAAAAGCAATAATACAACAACAGCAATAGCAACAAAAGCATTTTAACACGCAACGTCAAAGTCAAAGCCTGTCTAGAGAATTAAGCCAACAGTTCAAACTAAACGAACATTGTATGCCCTTGCTATTAGCCAAACATAAAGAATATCTTAGACTTTTAAATTAAAATATATATATACCCTATAATTGATAGAGTATATTCCTAATGGTAGGAAGCAAAAGAATAGCCAAGTTAGTTTTAACTGGCAGACAGACCGAGTCTTGGCCAAGAAAATGAAAGAAAGAGTTAGCAGCAACAGCAGCAGCAACAATAATAATCTGACGGCTTCAACGCTGTGGCATGTGGCAGGCAGGCGCGCATGTGATGCATGCCAAATAATTCATACATCCAGCAACTATTCAAATTAGTACCAACAGGCCAAAAGGAAGGAAATGCAAATTTACTTTTAGCATATCGATAAAACTTTCAACTTGATGAAATTAAAAAAGGAAAAAAAAAAGAAAAAAAATGTGTAAAAACGAAGAACTCGTATAACAAACGATAGAACCTGACATTGAAATATATATATTTATATATAAACTATATAGTTAATAATTAAAAAAAGACTTTAGTTTAAGAGACAATATAATTACTTTGTACTGAGCTTCTCAACTATTGTGAATATGAATTCTATTTCTAAAGTGTAAGAAGACTTCCTCCTTTTTAATGATGGATATATAGTAGTCTTGGATATCATTTGAAGATAGATATAACTATATATGTATATATATTTGCCCATGTACTTGCAATTGTTTCACAACCTTAACCTCAACGAATGCCATTGATCTCTTCTGTTATCGATCGTCATCATCATAAACATAAACCTTCCCGTGGAGACATTGAAAGGTTCACAGATCTTTCTCACAGTAAACTCATAAAATTCCATCATCGTTGTCCATTGGCCACGCCTTTGTCCGTGTGGAAAATATTTCAACAATTTTTAAATTGTTGTGTGTTGTGGCTACATTAATTGTTAATTAATTATTTTTATAACTTGGGTGTGAAGGAAAAGGAAGTTGTGTCGATTCCGCCAATCATATTGCCAGCTAATGATGATAATGATAATGATAATGATGATGATGATGTTGCTTGTCGCTTACCTCCTCCGCCTGTTCATCAAAATGGGTCAAACATGTGCCATCTACCGGGCCAAGATCAGTTTTGGAGCAGCTTTTACTTTACAGGTTTGCACAAAAAAATAAATAAAGAGAAGAGAAAAAAAAAACCGAATATTTTTTTTTCTTTTAGGAAAAGAAGAGGTAAAAAATGTACGAAAATTGGCAAAGTTGCAGTCCATTGGATGACTTGCGCCATAGTTTTTATATCTCTCTCTTTCTCTGTCTCTCTCTCTCTTTCATTTGGTTTTTTGCACGCTAACCGGCTAACCCATCAAAATGAAATAGAAGAGGGGGAGAGAGGACAAGAGCTAGAGAGGTGGTATGGGGAAGGTAGGAATGGAAATGGGGAAAAATGAGAGAAAGGCAACTGAGAGACGGGTAGGGGGAGGGGGTGTTGTCTGGCCGATGAGTAAAAGTGAAGTTTCATTTTCGCTTGCAAAACTTTCCTCTAAATGGAGGTGAGTGGGTGGGCGGGCGGTTGGTTGGTCGGCTGGATGATTGGTTGGCATTTAAATGGAACATCCATAAAAGAACAAAGGGAAAGGCAACATATGGTATATATTTAAACGATCGGTTAAACTATCGTTCGATTGATCGATCAATAGAGTTTATATGCCATGCCGCCGCCATCCATTTCCAGATTAAAAGTTGGCATTGCACTCATTATTAACCGAAGGGAGGGAGAGGGAGAGGGAGAGCTAGAGACACAAGGGCGCGCACATAGAGAACTCTTTCAAGCGTGTGTAGATGGCACAGAGAGAAAGATGGAGGTGAATGATTGACGCAATGTTGCATTAATGCACGGCACGTAGAAGAGACCAACGAGCAACGAGGAACGACAACGAGACACTTCTACACGTCGACCGTCCACACCAAATCACGATCCCTGAAAACCAATCAATGGCAACGCCAACGGAAGAACGGGAGAATGAATGGGGTACCCCCGGTCAGGGAATGGTAACGGGAACAAAGAGGGGGGGCAACCCAGGGTAAGCAGCCATTCAGCCAGCCAGTTGTTGGTGGCATGAGGCGTTGCATTTTTATGCTTCTTTTATAAATAAATTTTTGTTGTTGCCGTACAACGGCGGCAGCGTCGTCGTCGCCTCAAATTGAGGCAAAATCATGCGTAAAGCACTGCATATGAATGGGTGTGTATCTATTTGTTGTGTGTGTCTGAGTGTGTGTGTGTGCAACCAGCAGCACGCGTTGCTATTTCCGTTCTGGACAACCTACCCGAGAGTATGCATTCAGAGATAGCTCTACCCACCTAATGCGGCACTTCTATACACACACACACACACACACACACACACACACACACACACACACATAAGATACATACTTACAGTGCGCTGCTGTTGCTGCTGCCCCCGCAAATGGGTCAAGCAAGTCAAGACCAGGATTCCATTGAAGAAGAATACGAATAAGAAGAAATGTTGATAAATGCCTTAAATGGCAAATGGCAAGCAAGTAAGTGTATGTATGTATTGCATGTACAGTTATTTTTATGAATGAAAAGCTTCAATTTGTAGTATAAATATTTATATTCACACATCGCTGAACTGTAACTGTATACATACATATGTACAAATGTATGTATGTATGTATTGATGTATATTCATTAGAACTCGGGTCAATCGTTTGATTGATTTCTTATTGTTATTCCATTTATTCGATTCCTCCTTTTTTTTCAATTTAATTGTATCGGATGTGATTCACATATCATTCATAAGAATTCATTCAACTGAATCAGTAATTACGTTGCATTTACTTTTAGTTAGAGTTTATTTTAAATATTATTTATCGAATGCAAATGTGAATGAATTGAATGATATTTAATACATATCAATCAATCAAAATTCATATAAATTACATATATATGTATCACAAAACTAGTAGTCACTTTCTCGATTTTAAGTTGAAAACAGAAACCCAGGAAGTCATTTAATATCTTTTTTTTTTTATTTTTTTTGATTGAATGACAGGCATTTGATCATGAACATGTGAGACAACATTTTAATATAATTATGTTATGCCTTACATTCATTTCGCACATTAAGAAATATACATACATACATACATACATCTATGCAGAAATATATATATCGATACCCAATTTGTCTGCTATATATAGAATTGAATAAGAGATTAAACAAGTAGTCTTCTCTTACTTTTCTTAAGCATCAAGGCAGGGGAAAAGAATCTAAAAAACAATAATTGCATACAAACAGATGACTATAAGATCGACTTGTTGTCTTTTAAGGCTAATCAGGAATCATATGCACATAGAAATGCTTTCTTCTCTATCACTTAACCTGACACATCTGGAAGAGCATACATATACATATACATGCATATATAACAATTCCACTTCATTCACAGTCAGCAGTTTGTACATCTGTGTGTGTGTGTGTATATTACAATTTCAATTGCAGGCAATGTGTATTCATACGTTGCATTCATTCATTAATCTGACACACACACACGCACACACCCACACATATATTCTTAGTGCTCTCACTCTCTCTTCTTTTCTCTTTTGATCATTCATGCGTGCGATTTGTGTTCATTCATTCATCTGCACCACACACACACACAAAGCTTAAGTATGGAATGCTCTAGGAATAAACATTTACCGTATCGTTAAAGCAAAAGCTTAATGTTTACTTCTTTCACAAAATTGTTATACGAATTGTTATACAAATCTAAGTGAGATTTGTTTGTTTTATAATGTTTAGAACTTTTAAGATTTAATCAATTTTTTTTTTCAAGACAATTAATAATCCTTAGAGCCAACTTCTTTAACGTTTACTGTTTCTTTAACAGGCCTTTTATGAGTTTCGGCAGAATTTTCCACAAATTCCTAAAAATTGGTCAAGTGAAAGTCATAAAAGACTTGCATAAAGGGTTGCACACACACACACACATACACACACAAGTTTATATTAGGCTGCGAAAGGATTGTGGTATAAGCGAGGGGGTTGCGTGGGGGGAAACGACAATGTTGACTTCACTATATTAACGCTTTTTGCAATTTTTCTTGTGCTTTTGTTATTGCTTTTTTTTTCCACACATATTTTCCCAAAAGGAAAAAGTTAGTTAGTTTTGCTTTTGCATAGTTATTGTTACATATTATCCCAAAAGGGAGAGAAGGAGAGAGCAAGAAAGAGGGACAAAGACAAAGCGCAATTCAAAATAGACAATGGAATGTTGTGGCCCAAAATAGAGTTGGCTAACAACAGCAACAACTACAACAACGAGCCAACACTTTTGCTGTGCAATTGTCTTCTTTTTTTTTTTTCTCTCTTTTTCGCGGTTTTGATGCGACTTTCGCAGGCGGCACCAAACAGTGTCCGCATTTTTCTTCTCATCTCTTTCTCTTTTTCTTTTTTTTTTTCCACCATTGCCGCAGAGCGTGGCAGGCATAAAGGGTGGGAGGCACAGTGATGGAAGGGAAGGGTGGTGGTAGTGGCAATATATAGGGACAGGAACAAAAACAACAGCGGGCACAAGAGAAAGAGTCTCAAGCTTCCCTTTGTAAAAGAGGAAATGTTGCATAATTTATGAGGAAAAATTGTTATAGTTTATTTATTTGTTTGTTTTGTTGTCGAGTGTATGGTATATACATACACACATACATACATACACATATTTAGTTGCTGCATTTTTCTTTTCTTGCGAGAAAAACTTGATTTTTTTCATTCTTCAAATCAAAATCAATTCGTTACGTTACGTTTCGGTTTTGTTCTTTTGTCTTTACATTTGAATTGCATTAAAATTGTACAACAATTTGCATACCCTATATTTAAAAGGGTTAAAGGGTATATTAAGACAATTTGTAATATGAATTTGAAAGAATTTAATATATAAAAATGCAGGGTATTAATAAGTCAGTGTGGTAATTGACGCTTATGGCATTTATTTGTACCAACAAATTGCAACATCGAGCTGCAAAATTGTGAACTGAAATATAATATCTGACAGACAAAAATGCTGTCCTTCAGGTATGTGTGTGTGTGTGTGTGCTTTTGTCTACCCCTTTTCCCCTTTAGTCAAGGCACTGCAATAGCAGCTGCCGTCAGATTAATTATTTTGCATCGTAAATAAATTGTGCATGCGGCAATTTAGTTAACAAATTATATGCTAAGATTTAAGAGAAGCTGGCGCCATCCATAGCCATAGCCGCCACACCATGATCATGATCATATGGATACGGTTGATGCGGATGATGTGGTGTGGACCGATACACCAACGCAATATACAAAAGCGTTTCTATATAGCCTTTAGATTGTCGTTGTTTCTGTTGTTTAGTCGAGTTGAGGAAGGGGAGGAGTACATACATATGTTACATTATATTCGAACAATCGGATGATATTTCTATTTTATATATATTTTTTTTACAACCTTCTCTAACTAGAAATAATTGTTTTGTAATTTTACTAATTAAAATTCCGAAATTTTATTTGGAACTTCTTTTTTCTTTGCAAGTTGCCTTCAAATTTGATTTGTAGCAAACTGTTGGCAATTTTCAAGGTAATTTACAACCTAGAAAACAAAAACAAAAAAAAAGATTGCATAAAATTGTAAAACGGCAGCGCGTCGGGGTTTTTTTTTTCTTCGTATTATCTAATGGGCGGTTTAGTTCAACAGTCTATGGACACACACACACACACAGACACACAAGACGTCCGACGACTTACAATGACTACAAATTGCAAAAAAATAACATGAAAACATTTCATGGTTCAATGCCAAAGCAGCGGCAGCAGCAGCAGCAGCCACAGCAGCAGCGGGCCAAACCCAATCGAAAAGGAAACGTTGCGTTTGACAGTCGCAGCGGCCAGGCAGCCGTCCGACCAACTGACCAACCGAGTTACCAAGTCACCAAGTTTGTGTTTGTTGTCTATGCCAAGCTGACGATTAACGTTTGACGGTTGGGCAACTTGTCCGGGATCTCTTCACACATTCACTCTCTTTCTATCTCCCTCCCTCTCTCTCTCTCTTTCTTCCTCTTTAAATCTCTCTGGTTCTAGCCTGCTTCTTAGGTGTGTGTGTGTGGGGAGGTAGGGGGTTGCCTTTTTGTTGTCGCCAAGTTGCGGTAATTATTATGTCAGCCCATTGAGACAGAGACGGGGCAGAGACAGAGACAAGCGGCTAGTGACGCCTGCGGCATTTGCAATTAGCCAAACGATTTGCATTAGAAGTGGTTAGGTAGGCCTTAGAAGCATTTAGGGCGTGCCAATAAGAAAAAAGGAAGGGAAAGAGGGAGTGCGGTAGAACAATGACAATAGCGAAAACAACAAAAGTGAATTTAACACATTTGCATAAGATTACAGATTAATATATATATATATATATAAATATATATATATATAAATATATATATATATAAATATATATATATATATATATATATATATATATATATATATAAAATATATATATATATATATATATATATATATATATATATATATATATATATATATGGCTTAAGGAAGATCAAAATTGACAATTATGGTCATCGTTTTAAATCTATGCACTTAACAGATATGAATATATCAAGAATTTGGTATATATTCCATAAAAGGAAATCTTTTAGAATGCATTTAACAACACTATTTTTAGTTTCCATCGATATATTAAATGATCTTGAATAAACGATAGCAGTTAATGGTTAGAAATTTTTTTTATTCACAAGATACTCAATCAGTTTATATAATACTTTCTTATCTATCAGTTTATATAGATTCCAAATCATTATATCTCATCAGTTTAGGCAATGTTAGTATATGATAATACTATAAAAAGTGTAAAAAATCTTTTTTTAGGCTTTTTATTCCTTTATTTCTTACTTTTATTTACATAAGTTAAGACTTGATTTAAGTTATATGCTAGATCAGCTGATATAGAGGGCTGCCAATTCAATTGAAAGTTGCTTCTTTTGTTAATTTCTCGATATTAAACAGAAAGTTTCTTATATACAGCTTTTCTACTTTCTTTTTCAAGTTTAGTTTCTTCTACATGCAGTTCTCATATTCTCCCCTCTTTCTTTCTCTCTCTCTCTTTCTTTTCTTTCCCCATGCGTGTGTGTAAATTTTTCGCGCTTTTCATTTCTGCAATGTGTTTTTTTTTCTTTCTTGGTTGATTGCTTGCTTTTACTTGGTCGATTGGATTGGGGAGGGGGTGCAATAAAAGCGCAAGCAAGTTGTCAATTATTTTATAATAAAAAAAAGAGTAAGAAAACAAGTAAAAAACGTTAAACACTGGCAGGGGAGGGTAGAAGATGAGGGCCCGAAAATATTTCGGCCAAGAACGCAAGAAGCAGTCGGCAAATAAAGGTTTCTTTTGCTGTGTTGTTTTTTTCTCTTCTTTGTCCAGCAGTTCGTTGACAGAAGCGATTGGGCCATTGCTCAAAAAAAAAAAAAAAAAAAAAATAAAGGCAAGGAAAAAGAGAGAGAGAGAGAAGGAGAGAACAGCAACTAAATAGCTGGTAAGTGAAAAGCGGTTTTGTCTCGACCAGGTTTTGTGACGAAGCCGCTAAACGAAGCAGCCGTCGCTAATTGGTTAACTGCAATTGGCAGTCAACTTTTCAATGGCTGACCCACAAAAATACAAAACGTAGAAACGAAAATGTTGGCCAAAAAGTGTAAACATTTTGCGCAACCAAAATGTAAAGTGGCAAAAGGTAGGCCCGGTAGGTGGCAAGCAGGCAGGCAGGCAGAGACAAGAGTAGTTGATGCTGTTGCTGCTGCTGCAGTTGCTGTTGCAGGCAAAGGAGGCGTGCCGACCAACCATAGACCACCACCAACAAAACGTGACCACAAATGGCAGGCAAATTGGCAGCAGCAGACAAAATTCAATTAACACAATTTTCATTGCAGCAGCAGAAGCTAATGGAGTTGGTTAGCTAAAGAGCGAGCATGAGTCTAAAATGTATTTACAGTATATTTTGATATATACAGTATACAGTGTTCTCTGCCTAGATGGAACAGACAAAACAATTTCAAGAGTTGCCTTTGTTGCAACTCTATCTCAAACCGTTCTGGAATTTCTTATTATTTATATATAAATATTCATATTATGACTTAATATATTGTTAGTTGTAATATTTTCAGTTTTATATAATATTATTTACTTACTTAAATTTAAGTTGATTTTGTTTTATATATTTTATTAGATCTTTGCATAAGAATTTCCTATTTATCTTACAATTTGTTTCTTAGCCAGTTTTATTCAACTCACAGTCACTTCATTCGAACCATGTAATAAACGCTAACAAGGTGTGCTTACCTGTAAGAAAAAATAGAGAGTGGGAGAGAAATTATTAATTTATTTGTTCGACATTTCAATTTCATATTAGAAATTGCCCCCAAAAAGCTAGTTGTCTGACATCTTCTTTTTTTCCTTCTTCTTCTTCTTCTTTTGCTACAACAACTCTTTCGTCGTCGTCGTCGTCGTCGTCGTCTTCTAAATGATAGCCAAATGACAGTTTCTTATCAAGTGGCAGCAACAACAATAATAATAATATAAGATGACGCCCGCATTGCGTGTAATTGTTGTTGCCTATGACTCTGATATCGTTATTGTTGTTGTTGTTGCTGCTGCTGTCGTTGTCTTTGCTTCACTGTCCTCAATTTGCGCTAAAATGGCACAACAAAATAAATTAAAATGCAGCAACAATCGTCGTTTGCTTTGCTGCCTTTGGAGGAGTCTCAAAGTCTCAATGTCCCAAGTCGCATGTTTTCTTCCCATATCACACCAACACACGCACACAACAACAGCACATACATTGACACGCAATTGTTGAAACAAGTGGGCCGGACGAGGGCTGTCGTTTGGGGGTGGTGCTCAAATTGAGTGACGATAACGCAAAAGCAATAACAACAACAGCAACAACGTTGTCTCTTATCGCTAAAGGAAAAAGCTAAATCAAATATATATATACACATATAACTCTCTTAAATAATACCAACTTTTAAATACTCTAAAGATTTGTATGCATTAAACAGGAAACGTACACTTGACAACCCTAATTTCTTTATTTTATTTCTTTTTATTAAAGTTTATGTTAAAAAAAACTAAAAATGATAAAGTTTGAAAAACTTTTTTAAATTTTTTTTAGAAAATATTTTTAATATATTTGTATAAATATAAATTATAATAGATCAACAATCGGTATGTTTCGTTTTACTCTAATTATAAAGAGAGTGTTAATAATTATTGTATTTTCTTAGTGTTGAAAAATGCCAAATTTCATGTTATATGATTTCATGTATCATATGATTTTTTAGGTATAAAATCTTGTAAAGAAATCAAATGGGGTCACTGATATATGGTTATATTATTATAGTGAATGATTAAATAATATTTCTTTACTTTGGCTATGATAAGAGGTATGAATTTATTGTCTTGTCTTGCTCTTCTCCCATCAATTGTATACCCTGTCTCTCTCTCTCTCTTTCTTTGTTTGTCTTCTGTTGTTCTATCTAGTTTTTGTACTAGACTTTTCATTTGCATTTTTCGCCAACTAACCAACGAAACAACAATAATAACAACAACAAAATGTCCCGCTCGTTATGGCAGCGGCAAAAGTTCAAAGATGTTTTGCACACTATTTTTTATATATATATATATATTTTGTTTTGCGTTGTTGTCTTTTTTTTCCTCAATTTGCTTATTTGTTGGTTTTTTTTTATTATTATTTTTGCAATTAAGTTTTAATTTAAATAAAAAGCGCAGTGGAAAGTAAAAGACAAACAAAACAAAAATCTAGCGGCATAACAGAACAAATTCTATATTCTACACTTGAAGAAAAGAATTAAAGAAACATTTAAAAACAATTTAAGAAATATTATTGCAATTTAATATCAATATTAAATAGAATAATAAAAATAATCAATTCTCAATTTTACAAGACTGTAATTAAATCAAATTTTGGACTTAAGCTTTATTTACTTCTTGGAATTGCAAAATTTTCAATGGCAAAGAAATCTAGAAAACTTATTTTTGTTTCAAATTTTGTATTTCTATGTGAAAATTTTCAAAAAATGAAACAAAATTTTTTTTTTTCAAATTTTAAAAGTATTTCTGCACAAGTTCTTTTTGTTGTTTTTCCAAGTGCATAATGAAGGAGCGGAAAAGCAAAACTCTGCACGACTTTGGTTACAGCAACAGCAGCCGCAGTCGCCCCATAAAAATAGAATTAAATTTACCACGCCCAGTTGCACGTGGCAAGCTAAAGCAAAGAAACACATCAAATAGATTGGCCACCCGCAAAAAAAAAAATTTCAATTTTTCAATGCGGCCAAAACGCAGCGGGTGATATAGCGGCGATTGCAAAAATAATAAGGCAGAGAGAGTGAGAGAGAGAAAAAAAAAACTGTACGTAGCAAAAAAAAAACTTGATCCAGACATCAAAAAATTATTACACAACTAACTGATCGATCGATCGATCAGTTCGTTCGTTTTTGTTTAGTTAAGCAAGAGTGATAGAGACACAACTGTGTAATAGTTAGAGGAGTACAAACGGTATAGGGGTTTGGGGGGGGAAGGTGCTATGGCAACCCTCTTAAGGTCAGAGTCAACAGCTTCCGCAACTGAGTGTGGGTGCCCAGGCGGCTGTATCGGCAGCTGAATGGATGAATGGATAGATAGATAGATAGATTAGTTAGCAGAGAGATGGAGGTTACAGCCGATGCCATTTTCAATGGAATGAGGGGTAGTAAAAACCGAGGGCTCCGGGACAAGGGGTTACTGGTTACTGGCCCCTGTGGTGGCAAAAATATTATTAATGGCACCACTTTAATGCAATTATTGCATAAATATATTGTTAAGACAATAAATATTGGCTGCACATTAATCGTTTTGTGTTTGGCGGCAAATTAACAAAGAGCGAAACGTTAGACATGCCGCCGCGTTCCGTTCTCGTCGCGCTCCTCCTCCACCCGCGCATTTGGTTAGCTTTAACCGACTGTATAAACTGTAAAAGTAAATATCGTTACAGAAATGTCATTACAATTAAAAACAAAACAGCAACAACAATAAGAAAAACACTTACTAATAGAAATACAAATACATTAATGCAAAACTAATGTGATTTCGCCTACATTCAATATATATATATATATATATATAGAAATTTAAAAAATTTATTCAAAAATATATATTTCCTCTTCTTCTTTCAACTAACTAGTCATCATCTTGCTTGATCTTGATTCATCATCTATCAAGTAGAAGAGGTAGAGAGAGGGAAAAACCTATAGCTCATGCTATAATTTCATTGATTCGTATTGTGACCTCATTTCATTAGAGATCCTTAAAGCTTACCAATGACTTTAACTAACTAATGGGTCACACAAGACAAATTACAGTTATCAATGCAATCCATCCTTCTACTCCTACTCCTACTCCTACTCCATCAACGACTGACTGACTCTGCTGTCTGTGTTCCCTCTGCCTGGACTGCTTTCAACGCGTGCGAAAATTCAATTTGCCAAGATTTTACGTTAACCAGTTGTTTTTGTTGTTGTTGCTAAAGGAGAAAACTTTTACGCCGTGAAAACTTTTTTTTTTTTTTTTTTCGTTATTTGCCTATGGCCAAAAAAGAAAAACACTCAAGTTCCGCCTGGAAATGAAAATTTCAATACTAATTCACATGGGCATAACCACAAGGGGATAAAGTAGTAGTAGATATATATATATTATCGATTTCTATATAACTGAACGAAGAATTTAAGACATAAGTCAAACTTATTAATAAAATTGAAAGGTTTTTGCAAATTAGTTAAAAAATATTAATGATTTTTGTAAACTAATGACTACTACCCATGGTTACTCTCTTGATATAGTCTCCTCCATCATCCCCCTCCCTTACTTTTTTTCTTATTTCAAGAAAACATTCCTGATTCTCTGATTAGTTGTGATCGGTTGGTTGGTTAGTTAGTTAGTTAGTTAGTTTAGTTAGTGGTTGAGAGGCTGACTAGCTGGCTGGTTGTTGGTGAGTTACTGACTCACTCCGTTTCCTTGTTTATTATTTGTTGCTTTGCATGCATAAATCAATTGCTGGATTAGTCGACCTCTCCCCCGTTCTCTGTTTCTCACACTGTATCTCTTGCTTGCTCTCTCTCTCTCTCTCTCTGTCTCTCTACGCCCGGCTTGACGGAACTAGTTTTTTTTTTTGTTGTCTGTGGAATTTTTCTAGACGTAAGTTGTTGGTATTTGCTGTGTTAATTTGCCAATTGCATTACAAGCATAGAGTAAGGTAAGAAGGGGCTAGAGGGTGGAGGCATTTTGTATACGAGAGGGGTGGATTACAATTTATTGAGCATTTAAGTTTATGAGTTGAAAAGCTAATTGAAGTTTAACGTTGCAGCAAGTAGGCAACAGCAACAACAACAACAACAACCACAACAATCCGCCTTCAATCATAGGAGCGATTTTTGTCGCTAAAGTGTTGCAGTTTTTTTTTTTTTTTTTTTTTTTGTTGTAGTTTTAAGCGGCGCCAATTTGTTGCCCAGTTTTGGTGACGACAACACGGAAAAGGCAAAGTCTCTCTGCCTTGTATGTGGCAGCAGCAAGCAAGCTCTATCTCCATTTTGGAATCTTTTTTTTTTTTTGTTGTCCTCGCCGTCTTTGATGGCGTTTGCCGCGCTCGATTTGTGCGGGTGGCGCGTCAAAAAAAAAAAAAAAAAATAATAATAGAAAAAATTGTAGAGGGGAAAAGGAGAGGGTAAACACACGCGCACGAGTATGGAAATTACAATTTCATTTTAACATGATGTAGATTTAATTTTTTTTTTTTTCTTTTTTTCTACATTTATTGTTTACAATTTATTCATTTGCTTTGGCTCGCTTATTATTATTATTTGTTATTACCAAAGTATTGTGATACACCCCGCACTATTAGCCGTCTCTCCTTTATATTCTAACATCTTTGCATATGTATACCTATATACATACTGTATCTATATGTACATTCATTGTACATACTCCCGCCCAGCAGGCAATCTGGTTTTAATGACGGTTAATTTGACACTGGGAACACGCCTGAGAGCAGCTTATAAGTCGTCTCCAGCTGTCAAATCAAACTTCAAAAAACCACTCGACACATTTTCACAAAAACACCTCCCCACATCCCCTCCCCCCTCCCTTGCTAATTCTCTATTACTTATACTTATACACTAAATGTCTCTTTCTTTCATGTATCAAAATCAATTCTCTCTTTTGCTCATTGGATTTGTATTCAGACAGACAAACGTCTCATTCTATTTAGCATTTGCATGCAAATTATGCTAATTAAAACTAGACAAAGACACGTTAATAATCTAATATTCGCATAGGTGTTGAAGAGAGTTGAAATGGTTTTTGGTTCGATACGTTTTTGTTTGGTTTGGTTTGGTTTGGTTTCAGTTTAGGTTTTGATGTTGGTTTGGTTTGTCTTCCATAATAACCATATTAGGTATTAGCCAGCTGTGCGAGCAATACAGAACAACAACTAATAAAATGATCAATGTGTTAAGATAGATACCAAAAATTCATTTAACTTATATCATAATAATGATTTGGCAAATCAAATGAATGAAACGAATTTTATATTCCCTTGAAATATAATAATGAAAAGTGGATCAAGTTAAGTATTGTTTTAAGTATTTGTCTCTTTTACACACCACCTATTGATATTTGTTATATTTTTGGCGATTAAAGTCAATTTACTATATCTTATAGTTGTGTGATCCGACTGATTTTCATACTTTATCTGCCTAATGAATAAAAGAGCTTATCTACCAAGTTTCAACTATATAGCTAAAAATTTAAGGTATATTTTTAGCAAAGAAACAGACAGACGGAAAGATATCTGACCAATATGTCTGAGGGTATAAAAAGAAAATTACGTATATTTCATGATAAAATGTATTCATAAACTTTAGACCAAAAGAAAAGAAAAAAACTGTTTAAAGTAGAAAATAATTTTGGAAATGTTTTAAAAAATTATTAAATGATATCTGCCAATATTTGTTTTATATATAAAAATAATACATTTTATTTGTACATTTCCTAAAAGACATTATAATAGTCATTTGGCTTGGATTTTTGTTTATTAGGGCCAAAATAAATTATATATTTATATTATAATATAGCATTTCCATTATTGTAAGTTTGTGTGTGTGTGTTTGTGTGTATGTGTTTGTTGTTGTAATAAAAAGTTTTGGTTTTTTTGCGGTTTGATTGCCAAATCAAATTGTCTATATATTGTTGTACGTACGTTTGGTCGTTCGTTCGTTCGTTCAATTCGTTTATATGCCATAAACAGTCATTTCAGTTGTTGATTGTTGCCAAATAGTTTGTCACGATCAACGCCATCTCCTCCGCCACTTTGCGTGCCAAAATCTCAAATTTCAGAATACAAAAAAACTAAAAAAAAAAAACCGTCAAGTTCAAGGGCAAGTTGATAGGGTGGTTGGTTGGTTGGTTGCTTGGTTTATGGGTTTCATTGCATTTCAATTTGAAGTTTTCCATGGTTTCTTTTTTTGTTTTTTTTTTTGTTTTTTGTTGTTAAGCAAACGCGCGTGTTTGGCATAGAAATCTTCATCACTCTTTACCCCTCTTCTCTTTTGCCCACTGTATTTCTGTTTCTCTTGGTGTAACGGTTACACAAAATATGTTTGTATATATTGGCATTGAAAGTTGCTGGCCAATATGAATCTGGGTCTACATTCATATATACATATATATATATATATTTTCGTACCGTTAAAGAAACCTTTTATTATTTAATTTTGTTTTCATTTTCGTATTAGTGAAACAAATAAATATTGTAGATTCTAAAGAACATGGCTAGTTGGAAAGTTTCTCAACAACATGACAAGAGGGAGAGAGAGAGAGAGTGAGGGCAAGAGTAAGAGTCATCATTTGGAATCTCAGTCAAATCTTGTATCTTGTAAGTGTGACAAGGCAAGGACAGGTGTAGGTAGCTAGGCTTGGGTTTTTGGTCACCGATGCCATTTAATTTTTATTTATTTCTACTTTTTTTTTCTGTTTTGTTTAATTTTTCGTTTTTTCTTGCTTTTTGAATGAGTTAAAGCTTTAAACTCAAGACACGATCTGTAGGCGTCTGTCTGGCGATTTCTTTTCTCCAATTCTCTTCAGTTGCCGTGTTGTTGGCTGGTGTCAATGATGACACTCATATCATCATCATAGCTGCTGACCAAAGATCGGCCTACACACACACATACATACATAGATTCAAAGCGTAACCAAATGAAAAATTTAACACTCACAGGTGCATCACAAAGCATATATAAAAAAAAAAATAAACCGCCTAAAAAAGGCGACGAAATCGAAGCGTATCAAAATCGAAAATCCACACACACACTCAGAGAGAAAAACAGTTGAAAAATGCTTAAACTGCGACTGCATTTTGACCAAGTTTGTGTTAAAAAAAAAAAAAAAAAAGCAGGCGCCTAAATGACGGCAAGGTCGTTCAAGGTAGTCCACAAAATGTGTTTAACAAGTTAACAAAAAAAAAAAAAAAAAACCAAAAACAAAAAAAAAAAAAATGTTGAGACAACAGAGGCACATGCTGCGTATACGCAATGTGTTTTATAGCCAGATTGAGTGTGAACAAAATGAGAAAAAAAGCAGCACACACACACTTCAAATGAGCCCGGAGGCAACTAAAAAAAAAATACTTTGCAAATTATGAAATTACATTTGCACTCTTAAATTTTATTTTTAACCCAATCACTTAGAAGATATCTTAATTTAACTTTTGAAGTTCATATACATATATATGTAGGTACAGTCATGACATAACAAAGAAGATCGATTATTATTTTAATTTCAATTTTTTAAAGATTTTTTTAAACACTTTGCATTTAGGGCATTGCGTTTAATCCAGGGATCTATGAAGTAAATCTCTGTTATATGTGATTTGAAGAGATCTTTAAGAAACAGTGTTGGAAGTTGCATAAAAAGTAAACCCGTCACTTCTGCTCCTTGATTCTTATTCGCAGAAAGTCTAGTGTACATTAGAACACTTATTTAACAAGTGTTAATGACGCAGTAATATCATTTACAGGCGTATTACGAAAATTACTCTATATATATATATCAAAAGAAATTACAAAAGGGAAAATTCAAGTAAATATTTGCGACGAAAGATCTTTATCTAAATTCATCCAACTTTATCTAAGATTACCCAAACTAGTGAAAGATAATTTAAACAATTATTTAATACATAATACTATTATGTAACAATTTTTTCTTCTTTATATTAGTCATAATATAAATATGAGAAATTCTTTTGAAACATTTGCATGAGACATTCATCCGTTTCTCACTAAAAAGTGACTAGAACAAAAGTAAATATACTTAAATTTGGAATTGTTAAACCCTTCTTCCACTTTTTTTTGTATGTCCTTGAACTGCAATTAAAAATTACATTGATTATTATGCGTTAGTGATTCCCTAATTATAAGTTGATTAAGAAATTTTAAAATGCTGTGTGGTTTTTGTGGCCTTGTTCCATTTGCAAGTACATGTGAATAAATGTTTATATATGTATATATATATTTTTTTTTCTCTCGGATATGTGTATTTCTTCATTATGGCAACATTTCTTCCTGCTGGTTTTGGCCTTGCCGTGTCCCATTGTTGATTTGCTTAATGGTTTTTTTTTTTTTTTTTTTTTTTGCTTTGGGTATCTTTACCTCTCATTTGCAAAATCTATCTTTTACTTCAGACAACAATTCAATTGTCAGTTGTATCTTTTCAGTTTGTTTTTTTTTTTTGTATATTTTTTTTAGGTCAATAGATTTGGAATTCCTTAACGGTTTAATGAACTGTACGATTTTTTTTTTTTTTTTTTGATTTTAACCTTTCACCAAGTGTATGTGTATAAGAGATTATTATGTAAGCGAGCATACCGATCACAATACCCTTTAGTCTTAGGGTATATGTATTTATGTACTCTTAATGTATATATATAGAAATTTTTAATAAACATTAGACTCTGTTTAAATCTTACTTATTTATTATAAGTCTTTAATGAATTAATAATTGACAAAGTTTATATAGGGTATATAAAAGTCGGTATATTAACTTGACATATGCTTTGATTATTAATAATGCAATATTATTATTATTATAATAATAAATTTGGTATGAGATACATTTACAAGAGACAATTGACAGTTAGATAATTGATGGCGATTCGATAGATACAAGACGGGACGGTGTGGGGTCTTTGTGTGTATGTGTGAGTGTGTGTGCGAGTGCGAGTGAGTAATGGAGCGGAAATCTGAAGTACTTTGCCAGATAGTTCACCCACACTAGTCGGATAAATAACAACTACTTGGATAAATGTGTATGCATGTTTATTATTATTATTTTTTTTTCCTTCTCTTTATTTATTTGTTTATTGCATTTTTCTTCTCCTTCTTTCCCTTGACTGTTTCATTCAGTTAATTTGATTTTTTTTTTTTTACCCCTGCTTGTTGTTGTTGTTTGCGCGTAATTTTGCATAATGACTAAGAGACGACGTTTCGTTCCATAAAAATATCATGCAATAAAAATAAATTTTCAAGTTCATTTACATAAAATTGCAGCAGCTACAACAAGTTGGCTTTTTTTTTGTTTTGTTTTATTGTTATTATTATTATTAATTTTATTATAATTATTAGCAATGGCAATTCTTAGGAAAGACTCCTAGTCCTACAAACTGGCGCCACAAATAACAAACAGAAATGCAATAAATAATGGTTTTATCTTGCAAATATTTGTTATATTCACATTTTATATATATATTTATTTTATTATTTTGTTGCAAAGGTCAAACTTCATGTGGAAGTTGTTGATTGATTCATTCTCATTCCATACTTTATATAGAAAAGATGTAATCATTTAATTATTATATATATATAAATATATATATATTTTATTTTTGTTTTGTTTGTTGATTTTATTTAAAGCCAAATTAGTCACAATTAATGCAGTAATTGCCTTTCGTTTGCGGTTTCTAGCATCTTTCTATATTATATTATAACTTAAAAAAAAAAAAAAAACTTTAAATATAAATTTTTAATCATTTTATTTATTTGTGGTTTTTGGTTTTTTGAGATTGATTGAATTAAACATTCAACGTGGAAACCCTGGTAAAGCAAAGATATTTATAAAAAAAACCATTCTTTACAACACTTTACAACACTTAATGTTTAAATTTTATTCATAATACTCATATTTCACATTTATTCTTTGCATTTTGTAACTTTTTTGTACTAAAAGGGTATACAACTGTCGACTCTCTATTGTAAGCTTTCATTACCTGTTGAGTATTGATCTCTATTTGTTTGTATATCTATCTCTTTCTCTCTCTCTTTCTTGCTATGTTGACAACAATCAGCTGTTGTTATTCACATAAATTTGGGTCGATTTGTCTATGCAGAACATGTCTACTAATGTCATGCCCTATACCACCCCTGGCCAATAAACTTAAAAGTTTACTAACTTCATATATATGTATATATGTATATGTCCCAGAGCAAAAAACACAGCGGGTTCAGTATGTGCTATATAAATAATGAGAAGTAGAAATAGAAGAAGGAACGAAGACGGTGGTTTAGTCTTAGTGTTGTTTTTGTTTTAAACTTGAAAGACATAATGTAGGTAGATATATAGATACATACATACATACATATATACAAAACTGACCGCGCTTCATTCAGACTGAGTTTATGGAAATTATTTTGGGACACAATAATGCAAAGAAAACAAAAAGCCAGACAAGGGGAGGTAAGACAGAGACAACAACAACTTATTTGATGGGCCTGCTTCAACGTTGCCGGTTTTTATTTTTTTTTTTCGGTCGTGTGTCTTCTCAGAGGCATAAACCAAAAACCAAAAAAAAAAAAATTCTATGTCAATTAACGGTCTTTTGTTTACAACATTTCGTGTGGGGCAACCATAACTAAACGTCAACTTGTTGACGTCAACAAGAGACCAAGCAAAAGAATAAGACAACAAAAAAAAAAAAAAAAAAAAAAGGAACAGACAAAAAAAAAAAGCTTAGAGAATATCTAATCTTGCATGGATATATGTATGTATATATATATAGTTGTTCAACTCTGAATCTGGATTGAGTTTATTTTTTTTTTTTTAAATTTAGTAAAAAATGAAATCTTTGACCTTGATTAAGTAACTTGATCTGATTCTAAAAAAATTGCTCAAAGATTATTGATAAGCATTAATTAAAGTATCTTAAAATCGATCAAATCAAATCAATATATATTTAATTGATATAAAATTATTTAATAAAAGCTAAACATAATGTTTAGAGATCATGTCTGATATCTATATTTTAATCTACCCTTTATTAATTTACAGTGTATGCAACAATAATGAAACAATAATTGTAACTAAACAAATTTTTTAGTTCTTCAATTCTATAGTACCCACATACCCCTCCCTCCTTCATCCTACCCGCCTCTAAGTAGTCAGTCTTCAGTTATTATTGTTGTTGAGTGCTAAGGTCAGTCAGTGGTTGGTTGTCTCTTCATGTGTGTGTGTGTGTGTGTGTGTGTGTGTGTGTGTGTGTTGCCATGCAATTTGTTTACATGCACTAAGGTAAAAGGCAGAAAAGAATTCCACAATATAGGGGGAATGAAGTATGGGGGGTGGTTAAAGAAGAAAAAGAAGACGAAGAAGCAGGCGAAGGTGGAACTGCTAGAAACGAACTTTGTTTTCTTGGTTTTTATTTATCTTTTATTGTACAATTCTTGGCTATTTTGTTGTTATTATTGCTATTTGTTTGTTTGTTTGTTTATTTATTTGTTGGTTGGTTAATAGTGGTAATGGTTATATACATATGTATGCCGGCCTAAAGCTAAAACATCTATCATCATTGTGCCATGGAAAAAGATACAAAGCGTTAAAGGAGGAGTTAAATAAGCGAGTGAATTGCTTGATAAAGAGAAGAGAAGGGAGGTGCAGGTGAGGTATAGTTGTAGTGTAGTCTAGTGTAGGTTTCTGAATGAACTAGGGCAAAACGAGGTCATCAACGCATTCAAAATGTTGCCCTTGCCAAAAGATTTTTAAGACTAACAAATTTTTTTTTTTTTTTGTCATGCATTTTATTCGGTGGGCGTATTCTCTTGGCAATTCTCTCTCCCTTACTAAGTTCGTTTCATGCTGTTGTTCTCTCTATCTCTCTCTGTGTATCTCACTGTCTTTGTGAGTATAATTTTCCGGTTTGTATTTATGTTCTTGCACTAAAGTTGGCCAAAAAGTTTACTGCCTTTGTGGAAAAACCTTCACTTTAATTCATATATTAGCTGCGTATTGTATTTCCTCAACAAAAACTTACTTTGTTTCTGCATATATATAGGTAGATATATATAAATGTATATATATACATACAGACATATATAGATAGCTATAGAGTACATGCATCGTTGTACTTGTATGGCGACCATGACAAACTTTCTAAGATAAAAGAGACAAGTCAACAGTAGCAACAACAGCAACAACAACAACAATCACAATCCCAATCACTTGCCACAATTTGATTCTTTCAATGCTTAGAAAAAAGAAATAACATCATCAAATTTTTTTCTTTTTTTTTTTTGCTTGATGACTTCTAAATGTTGTACGCATTTTTGTTTTTCTTTATTGTTGTTTCTGTTAGTTTTGTTTATTTTTTGTTTCTTTTCTTTCTTTTTTTTGTTTTGTTTCTTTCTTGCCGCTGGGTTTGTCGCCCCGGTGAAAGTTAAAAATAAAAATTTCTTCTTTTCAGTTTTCGCTTGCCGCATTTCTGCACTTTTCAAATGCCGCCTCTGTCTGCCTCTCTACCGCATATGTGTGTGCCCTCTACCCCTTCCCCTTCCCCTACCCCTAACACCACTACTGCTCTTGAGCTGGCGGCAAGCTTAGACTTTCGGTTAGTTGACTCTCTGAGCCTCGACTGGGATACAACGACGATGACTTGGCCGGTCTTTGGTCTTGTCTTGGCTTGTATGTTGGTTGGTTGGTTGGTTGGTTCGTTGCTTGGTCGGTCTGCAGCTCATCAAAGTTAATGTGACAGTTTTGGATGATGACGAGCCGGATGCAAAGGAGCATAAGTAGTTTGCAATGTATGCACATTTACACACACACACACACACATACATACATTAATTTAAAACAACTTTTTCTTTCTAAAACAAAATTTAAAAAATTTTATTATTATGCTTCTGAAACTAAATCAAATGATTCTTTATTTTTCCTTACCAAATCCATGGAAATTTATTGAGTTTTAACTTTCGTTTGGTAACGGTATTTGGAAGAATTTGTTCAACAAAATGAATCTAATCTTTTTAAACACTCTTTTGATAAAGAAACTAAGAGATAATTTCTTTATATTATATATAAAGTAATTCTTTTTGAATCCTTTCTTGGAATTGCAATAGCAATTAGATCAATCAATGTAGATTTGGCGTTTTTCTTCTTTTGTTGTTGTTGCAAATTTCTATTGATTTACGTAAGACTTGATATTATTTCTATGTGGTTAGGCAAAATTGTGTCTGGCTCTTTTCTCTCTCCCTTCCTCTCTCTCTCTCTCTGTCTCTTTTTGCATATTTCCCACATGCCGCCCACTTTGGGTGAATACAGAAAACTAGCCCAAAAGCAAAGCAAAAAAAAATATATAAAAAAAAAAAATACTTGCAAAGGTCGTTTTCAAGCTAAAGCCACCAGCACCGCCAACCAAGACCAAGACTAAGACTCCAAACCAAATACACAGTTCTCTTTTTCTCGCTCTCTCTCTCTCTGTTTGTCTGCTTATCTGTCAGAGTTTGTCTCTTTCTAGCTGTATCTTTTTCTCAGTCAGTTAAAACCTGAAACTGGCTCAAAGTATTTGCTGAGTTGGCATTAAAAAAATACTATATATATATATATATATATATGAATACATATATATAATAAATGGTATGTGAACAGACATTTTATATACTATATAGATAGCATTTTGATACCCTTTAAACTTATTGAAATAAAGGGTATATAAATGTCACCAAATTATAAATATATGAAAACGAAGTCCAAGTGTAAATCTTATATATGCCACGCCTCTTGTGCCCCTCCTACTGTTAGAATGTACTTGTTGTTGCAAGGGTATCTCGTAATCGTTGAATTTATTTAGCTTAAGCTTTGATTCTCTTTTGCTTTCAATGTTTTCCAAGAAGTTTATAATTTCAAGTTTGAAATAATTTTTGTTGGTTTTGGTTTTTTTTTGCTTTTTGTGTTTGTTTCTTTATCTCTAGCTGTCGTTTAGCTAAATACATATGTACATACATATATATATATAAACATTAATATATAGATTTGAGTATTTTGTCTTTTTGCCTTTTGAAAACTCGTTCATAGTTCAAAACAAAAAAAATACAAAATACAAAATAAAATACATTTATTTATTGTCGTCACATACATACATATGTACATACATATATACATACATACATACATACATACATCATAGATGTATAATTGTCTATACAATATAATATAGTGCGATTCAATCAACGGGAGAAGCTTTAGATGAGACTTTATTGATAAGCATTTTTCTTGGACTGTTTTTGTTTGATACCCTTTTACAAAGGGTATTTGAGTTTATATATAAATTATACAGATAGATGTATGTACATTTTAAATTGATCTCTCCTATATAAACCTATATAAGTTTTTGTATCATTTCTTGTTTCTTTTATAAAAATTGCTAGCAAACCGAATTAAATATTTCCCTGAAGGAAAACAAAAGACTTGTCAAGGTTATATATAGATTATATATGTATAATATAAATAAAAAACTAAAATCTTTATTAAATTTGATTCTTAAAGTATTTTATGATCTTTTATAGCTAAACCTAAGACGCACAGTTTTTTTTTTTTTATTATATTTATGAATGATTGTGAGTCAAACTTTTTACTAATTCCATCAATGATGGATTTTTCTCATACTTTATTTCGATCGATAGATCAAATTTCCAAAAAAAAAAAAAAAATATATATATAAATAAAAGATTTCAATTTAAAAGTCAGTTGACATCATTTTTAGTTTTGTTGTTTTTGTTGTTGTGACTTTTACAGCCAAAGCTCTAATAGAAGCTAAGCTCCTCCGGTCAATAAACCTTTTTTTTAGCCGAAAATCTTGACATTGAACTTTATGCTCGCGTGTGTGTGTGTGTGTGTATAGGGTGAGTAATTTTCCTCCCATTACCTAAAATCCATCTTGACAGTTAGTTAGTTTTTTTTTTTTTTTTTTTTTTTTTTTTCAATTTTTGTTATTTTGCCATAGAGAAAAAGAAGAGGTTCCGGTATTCCGTTCTGCATGACTTGACAACAAGTCATTGGACTTAGTTTGACTGAAAATCAATCAGCAATGTTAAGGTTAAAAAAAAGAAATTACAAACGAACAAAATAGAGAAGATAGATAGATAGATAGATAGCTAGATAGATAGATAGCTAGATAGATGGTTAGTTAGACAGATAGTTAGATAGATAGATGCCCTAAAACTGATGATTAACGATTGTTGTTTCTTCTTCTAACAATTGTGTAATAGTTGTTGTTATTATTATTGCTAGTTATTCTTGTTATATCTGTTTTACCGTTTTCAGTTTGCTTTCTACTTTTTATTTATTTATTTTATATACATATGTATGTATGTAGTATATATGTATATATACGGTACTGTCTGTCAAATTGTCCTAAGTTAGAATTTTCCTATTCATTAACTAACTGGGTTGCTGTTGCTTGACTTACAATTTGTCTTTCCCAACATACATACATACCACATACTCCATACCCCATGCAGTTTTTTACTCTGCCTATTCCACACCCCACCCCACCCCTTCTTCCTGATCTTAAACCAGTGTAATAATCATTCTCTTCTCTATATATGTAAAAGTTCAAAGTGCTTTAAAGTGCTTTGACTTCCCACCAACTAAGCCAACGTACGAAACAAACGAAAGAGCCAAAGTATGAGCCAACAAACTGACTTTCCTTTCCCTTCTTTGCTTTCTTTCTTTCGTATTCCTTTGCTTCTTTTAACATTTTCTTCTCTCTTCATGTTCTTTAGAACTTGTTCATCATCTTTTTCATGGTTTGCCGCTTGTTGTGAGCGTTGATCTTTGAGCTCTCTCAAGCCCCAGCTGCTGATGTTGTACTTATTATTGTTGTTGTTGTTGACTGACTGACTGACTGTATGTTATTGTAGTTGTAGTTTTTGTTAGCTTTTACAGGTTGTAGAAAGAAATGAGGCACAAATTATGCAAGGGCTTGAACAAGTTAGTTTAGTATGCTATAAACCACTGAATGTACATTTTGTGGTACTGTAAAAAAAAGTAGAGAGAGGGGGAAGGTTAAAAAAGGTATCCTACTGCAATCCCTTGGATAATTTATCTATATGCTAGAACATAGCTTTATATATGTTTTAGAAAGATAGGTTTTTGTGATAATAATATCCTAATTTATTCATATTTATATGGTATACAGTGGTTGGTATTCTAGGGGATCTTCCACTATATAACTAAATCGATCGATCGATGATAAATTTATATTACTTATACTTCTTATACAAACTTGATACTTGTTCAGTGTTCAAAATATATTTCATTTAAGGTTTTTGGATCATACCTGAAAATCAAACAGAAATATTTACATTACTTTAAAGTATTTATAATAATTCAATCGATAGAATAATTTCTTAAAATTGTAAACCGATTAGACATATACAAATATATATAGTAAGCTTTTATTTATAATTGATATATCCCCCCTTTGATCTAAAGGGTATGGAAACGTATAAAAGTTGAACATGTGGTTTATGTTTTGTAGTTTTGTGAGCTATTTTAAAATTCTCCAAATAAAGAGAGAAAGAGAGATAAGCTTAATTCTCACTCTCCCTCTCCTCTTTTTTATATATATATATATTCTTAACCTTGACTGAAAATCCTTATGACCATGCCAAATAATTGGCAAAAGTTTTCATTTGTTTTTGTTCATTGCAAGTTCAAGGCAATGCAACAAAACAAAATAACAAATTAAATATCAATAAATTTCAATAATCAAAAACAAATTAACTTGCATGGTTGTTGCCAGCCTCATTTTCACTCCATTCATTGTTAATTAGCTTTTAATATACATTTCGGCAATTGAACAAAAGAAAAGCCTTAAAGAAAACAAAAAGCCATTTTAAAGACCTTCACGCCTATTAAATAAGGATAATAAATAAATGTCATTCAAGTAGACAAAGCTGTACCAGACAATATATATATATATAACAACATTATCGAAGTACTTAAGTTCCTTTCTTCTTTTTTTTTTTTTTAAGAACTTTTATAGAATCAATGTTCTAACGGGTTTAACTGTGTACATTGAACTGAACAATTGCTCTGTTTTTGTTTGCTTTTTAGATGCGTTTTTAAAAAGCCAGGTAAGTAAGTTTACTACACACATTGGTTTTTGGCAGTTCATGAACCCTTTTTTGTTTTTTGTTGTTTTTTTAAAAGCCAAAATATTAAATAAATGCGCAAATCTGTGAAGCGTGCAAATTATGTAAAGAGTAGTAGAAGAAGATGAGAAGCAACCAAGATGAACGAACGAACAAGTCATTTGTCAGTTGAAGGGATTTCACAAGTGATTTAACAAGACAGACTGCGAAACATTTGTTGCTGCTGGCCCCCCAATCATAATCATCGTCATCGTCATCATCATCATTATCAACATCATCATTGTTATTATTATCATCATTATCATCATAATGCCTGTGCTAATTAGTGATAAAAACAGTCAGTTGCTATATAGAACAATGGACATCTCCAAAATCCAAAATATAACATCTTAAACCTTGAACTCAAACACAATTTTAAACCCTTAGTTGCATTTCTTTGACCTTTAGTTGTAATTCTCAACTGGTTTTGGCCAAACTGTTAATTTTGTACGTTTTTTAAACAAGTAAAAATTAACGATCATATTGATGTAAAACTCTTAAGTTCTGGTAAAAGATCACTTACGATTTCAAAAGAATCTTTCGAAGGAACTCCAACTCACAATTTAGGTCAATTTTGTACTATTTTTTAATAATTAATATCCTTATTTGTTTCTTAGAATAGCATTTTTTAACTGGCATAAATTTCCAACCAATTTATGCAGTTTCTTAAGATGTTTTTTAATGAAATTTTTGTTTGAATTTGTTAAGTTCTTAAAGTAGTTTTTTACGGTTAACAAATTACCATTTTAAAGCATAAGCTAATTATGTGACACCGTGGTTTTTTAAGCTTAAGAAATTTTACAAATTACATCATTGTAATTTTTCTTGATGTACCTTCTATTTGTAATACACTCCTTTATTCTTTACAAAACAAACAGGGATATATGTACATATTTAGAAAAAAAGGAGCAGAGAGTGAGGTAGAGTAAGATCTTACTTGGTTATATTTGCCATCTTTGTCTCTCCCCACTGACCAGTTTGCATATATGTATGTATGTACATATATATGCAGATGTTTTGTTTCTTTTTGCCCCCTTTCCCCCTATTTGCTTATTCAATACTTTTCAAGGCTCTACAAACGACCTTGACAGCAGAAGCAGCAGCAGCCATCATCTTCTTCTTTTTCATGATGATGCTGTGCTGATGATATTGCTGATTGTTGTTGTTCTTGTTGCTGTTATATGTTGGGGAGATGATCTCCACAGTTGGTTTTGGTTTTCGATCGTTAAGCCGCATTCCGCAGAGTTTCGCCCATTTGATTTGATTTGCCTTTTCTTTTTTGTTTTTTTTTTTTTGCTGGCATTCCTTCATGTTCTTTTGGTTTCTTCTTTGTGCTGTTCTTTCGTCTGCATCCCGCCTGGTTGATCTCTTGGCCATAATTTTGTTCTCTCTATCTCTATCTCTTTCCCTCTCTTTCAATATGTATTCCAATTTTCCCTTAACGTGAATTGCAAAAATTTCCAAGAATTGATCAATGAATTTATAAATTCATCAGTTTTAAATTCAAAGTTTTTGTCGCATATATATAACACAGTACTATAGGGTATACTACCCCCTCCTTATCTTCCCCCCGCCCCCTTTTGGAATGACACAATACCGAGAGTCCCATTAAATGCAATCGTAAATTGCAATCGCAATTGGGCAAACACCAAAGCTAATGAAGATCATGGAAATCGAGTAGACAGTTGATAGAGGTAGTAGATGGGAAGGAGAGGGGGGAGGGAAAAGGAGGCAAGCAAAATCGGCGCATTTCTTGAATAACAATTAAAGCAATTACAACAACAATATGCAATAACAACAACACCAACAACAGGAACAGTAAAAGCAATTGCAAAATAATTCTTGATTAATTTTATACGACATTTAAGTTAACACAATTCTATTCGATACACGCGCAACACTACACACATATGAAAGGAGGGGGGTGGCAGGGTTAGACGAGTAGAAAGAGTAAGAGAAAGGTTTATGTTGCTGCACTGAATCAATGCCAAATATGTAACTTCCTTAAACATAAACCAAAAATTATTTCATTGAAACATGAATACAATGTGAATAATATTATGAATGTTAAGAATAAAAATACATTTATTTAAATTACAACAGTTTTTTAAAAAAGGGTATACAGAGTTCGTTACAATTCAAGCCATTCATTAGGCCATTCACTGGGTTTTTTCCCTAGATTGTATGTATGTATGTATGTGTAGAAATGTTGTTGCACTTAGTTGTTGCAAGGAATGAACAGACAGTTCGGGTCAACATGGGTTAAAGCCGTCAACAACAACAGCAACAACTATAGAAAAACAATGTCACGTTTTGCCAGCTCCCCAAAAAGAAGAAAACAACAAAAAAAAAAAAAGCATTTGTGAACGAAAAATTAACATAAACATACGAAAATTATAACAAAACAAGTCATAAGAACGAACAAGAAAAGGGAACGCCAGGGAAGGCAATAGAGTAGAGAGACAGAGTGAAAGAGATAGAGAGAGAAAAAGTGAAGAAAACACGAAGCAAAGGCAATAAGAAGTTTATTTACCTCTGCGGCAACAAAGTCTCCAAAAAATCCAACAGCAACACAAGAGTCTTTTACATGTACCAAATATGGGGGCAAAAAATAAAAAAAAACAAAAACCGAAATACCCCCCAAACTACCCACCTCCCACACTCCCTAGCACTATTTCTTTCTCACTCTCTCCGCAGTACCGTCTCATTGCCTAGAGTGACCAAACGATCCACGTTACGCGTTACGAATTTTCAAGCTTTTTTTTTGATTTTTTTTTTGTTGTTTCTTTTTCTTTTTTTGGTTTTTTTGGCAATTGTTCATGCAAATCACGTAAAATGTTTTTCATTGCTTGGGCAAAATGTTGCGCATACGCCGCATGGGCTGTGTCCAGGTTATTGTTGTTGTTGTTGCCGTTGTGGCAATTAGACAATTTCATTTGCTGATGCAACGGTAAATTGCGGTAAGGTGGAGTTGCAGAAATTTTCGTCAACATTATCGGCACTGGAAACATTTCATTTACTTAATAGAGAAAGATAGAGATAGAGAGACAGAGAGAGACAGATGTATGTGGCAATCTCTTTAGTCTCTGATAGTCGTCTATATATGCCAAATTATTATCAATAAATCGAATAGTTTACTCGAACTAAATTACCTAACTATACTAAGTGAAAATATATATATATACGTATATTAGATTACAAATTCGCTTAGTTTAGTTATAATAAATAATATTAATAATAACAATTTAAAGTTTATTTAATACTTTATCGTTGAGTAACTGCAATGAATTTTTTAATTAATAATGGAATTTTTCTAAATGATGCAATATAATCTCGAACAGGTACGTACATATATATAGTACATGTATATAGTATTTAGTATATACATATTTTTGAATTTTTCTTAATGAGAGCACTTTTGAATCGACTTTCAACCTTGTTGTTTATATTTCTGTTAAAGTTTTGTTATGAACTTTGATCACTTCAATTGAGCTAAGGGCTCTCAATGATATAATATATATAATAGTTCTCTTATCAGACGTAAATATGGCATTGCGCTGCCTTATTTGTTTGTTTTGGTTGTAATCAAGCGATTAATCGATCAATCAACCACACTACATTAAATGAAAATCGCATTTTCTGATAGCGAATAGAATGAGCGGAGAGAGAGGGGGGAGGGAGGTGGACTTTTTTTTCCCCCCTTCCTTCATTCAAACTTAATTTCAATTTCAAATTTAATGAGCCAAAACAGAAAGTTCGATCAATACCAAAATTGGTCAGTCGTCGGGCGGAAGGCACAAAGGTGACAATGAGGCGGACTCTATCGATCTATTGATCGCTCGATCGATCGATCGCCCGTTTGATCCCCAAGCCTTATAATTAAACAAACCGAGATCAATTGGCTGAGAGTTGAATGACGCATCTAACGTTAAATGGCGGCAAAATGTACGCTAATGCTTACCCCCCACCCCTCCATTACCCCGTTAAATTAATTACAAATTGGAAATGCGAAATAGGGAAACTGTAAAAAAAAAAAAACAAACAAAAAAAAATGACTAACATATATACAACAAAAAGAAAAACAAAATACTCGTTAGCACAAAACAGAATTCAACTGAGACAACGAACAAATAATAATAACTAACAACAAAAGCTTTCGCAAATCCCGAACTGACCGCCACGAAGTTGACAAAAACAAGCAAATGGCAATGCCAAATTGTATTGCTTTGGCATTGCCATTGAGAATGTGTAAATATAAGTCTCTCTGTATGTATGCGAGTGTGTGTGTGTGTATGTGTGTTGTAAAGAAAGCATTTGGAAAAAGAAAAGAGAAAAAGAATCAAGTCACATAAACGATGAAGGTTGCCAAAGTGAAGCCGCAAGACATCTTCGGTCTTTGGTTAACCCTTTGACAAAGAGATATGAGGATCTAGATATTAAATATTTAATGAAAAACAAATTAGCAAATTACTTTTCGTTTCTTTTTCCACATTTTTTTTTCTTTTTTTTACCAAAAATCAGTTTGTTCATTTTGCTTCAGAGTATTTGCAGTTAAATGAAATCAAATTAAATGAACGATTTTGATTATCTAATCTAATTGACTAAGAGGCAATTATAACTTTGTGTATATACACACACATGCACACGCACACACTTATCGAGAAAGTTATCGTCATAATGATAATGGATTTAAAATGAAAAATAAAACAACAACAACAACAAAAACAAGGTGCAAATAAAACGATTTTAGCTTCTTTTTATGCAAAAGAATAACTGTAATATTAATTATATATATTGAATCTATCAATTATATGTATATATATCTATCTATAGATGTCTATATTTATATTTATTATTCAACTTGTTTCTTCTCTCTAATTTTTTTGTTACGGCTTTTTTGTTTTTTTTTTTCCTTCTTTTCACTAATTTTCACGGAAGGAAAAGGCTGTAAGCCTCTTTTGTATCAGTCTACCAGCAAGCTACAAACAATGCAAAATCACTTTCAATTTCCCCCAAACATATCAAATATCCACCACCCGCTTCAGGGAGCAACACTAACAACAACAACTGCAACAAAAACAACAACATTGCTTGAAGCATAAAAAAAAAAAATTGTTTTTTTCAGATAATTAACGCGTTGACAACGACGGCAACGATGACAACAGAAAAAAATAAATGCAAAAAAGAGATAGTAGTATATACATATATATGTATACATAGAGAGAGAGAGAAAGAGAAAGAGGGAGCATGGGTTAGGGATAGAGTGAGTGCGGAGAAGAAAGTGCAATCAATTGCACACACAACCAAACAAAAGTACGGCATATTAATTTTAAAAAACAGTTTGCCAAGCACCTGATAAAGTTGGAAAAAAAAAAAAAAATTCTTTTAAATATGCTTTTTGATTGATAGAAGTCAGCATTATAAAAACAACATTAAAAATTGTTAAATAAAGAAAATTTATTTTTAATAAATAAATTGAATTAGATTCTAATATGATTACAGGGTATAACTCTTAGTTCAAAGACTTTTGCTAAACTTACAATATGTATGTAAGTTTTTTTTTTCGTATTGTTTTGTTATGGAAGAAAAAGGCGAAGGGGGGGAAGCAACAGTGAAAAGTAAACTGCAGCAGCATGCGTAGAGATATCACATACAGCCGTTGGCAGCGAAGCGGACGTCATCAGAGCTGCTAAAGCAGCACCAGCAAGCTTATCAACAATAACAACAACGATGACAACAACAAAATAAAAAGAAAAGTTTAAACATTTCCTAGTTGTTGTCTTGTCTCATTTGATTGCAAGCATTTGAAATGATTTTTCTTTTGTTTTTAGATTTGGAAGTTTTACTTTTGTTATCTTTTTTTGTTCTAATCCAAGGAAAGGAACAGAAAGGTCAGCAACCTTGACATCTGACAAGCAAAGGAGGGAACCATCGGGTGTCCAACCCCTTGGAGAACATGCGTTATATACATACATATATATATATATATATGTATATATATACATATATAGCTTTACCCCGAGAACTCATGCACACTCACACTCACTCTCTGTAAATATTTGTTTGTGGCTTTTCGGTTGAACTTTAATTGCAATCGTTAAATGTATAAAGACCCCACACATCTGCTCCCTTCTCTCTTTCATCCATTCACCCATTTTCCAGAATTCACCCCACCGTTTGCCATGTGTCTTGTGATTAATGCAGCTGCATTTAATGGGAGTTTTTATTTGGGTTCGTTTTCTTTTTTTCTTTTTTTTTTTGACAGGATCAAACTACGTTCTTTCTCCCTTTTCTTTTGGACAACTAATGGTGGTGGTTCACTCTACTCCATTATTCTAATTGTCTGCCCAGGTTTAGATTAATATTGTTGGTTGTTTTAACTTTGGCTCTAGTTTAAGAATGATTTAAGCAATCCAAAGCAGTTTCCTGGCTATTATTCAAAGTCCTTTTTATGTTACTCTATTTAATATATTGGTTTATTTAATGCATTTAACAACTTATCTCAGAAGCATTCTCATTCATACTTATTATCGTTTTAGTTTCAATATTTAGATTATATATACGTTCCGTCGTATTGAGAACGTGCCAATAATGAGGCAGAAATATGGATCAAAACTAAAAGTAATACTACAATTTTATCATATCAAAATGAACCCGGATATGGCAGAGATTAATAATTTAATAAAAATTTAAAAAGTTTTATGAAAATTTTTTTATTTTGAATATATCAAAAACTGCTCACTTGCTCATTTTAGGTGAAAGTTTAATAAACAAATTTCCTATAATTATAGTTAAATTTTTTAATTTTTTTTATTTTGTATTCCTTAATTTGAATATGGCAGAGAGACTAATGGCTAAAATGTCAGGGGCATGATTCTTTCTAATAAATAAAAATAATTTAACTTTGTACTGTTTACTCAGTGAGCGGGTTTGTTTTTTCATTTCCGTTTATGACTTGTGCGGGTGGGGGAGGAAGGTAGGTTTGTTGGCAACGGCAACCTTTAACCTTTTTAGCTTTCTGTATGGTTAAACTTCGTTTTAGTTGAGTCCAGTCAAGGTTAGCTTTTATATTAGCCATCATAATGTGCATTGACCTTGAATAATCTGAATTTATTTTTAAGTATATGGCAAAGTTAATGTACCGTTAGCTTCTGTTTCTTGTTTTTATGAGCGGAAAATAAAAATATGAACTTTACCAACACGAAATGATGTTGAAAGTGTATTTTCATAGATTTCTCATTTCCGATTCTTTATCACTTTTACTCTTTCACTTTTCTGTAGCTTCTTCTTTTTTTAAGAGTTTAGACAACAAAATCTGCCTAAATTGAAATCCCTTATTTTATTTCTTATGGAATTTTATCTTAAAAAAAAAAAAAATGTCACCTGCTGGTCTAGTTTTCGATTCAGTTGGTAGTCGTTGTTGTACATAAGATAAGATAACACTATATATGTACATATATGTATGTATATGCACCTTTACATACATGCAAACATATGTACATATAAAAATAATATGTGAAAACGACTCCGAATTCGAGTCGAAAGCAAGTTTTACACGTAAAAAGCTCGTGCCCCTACGTTCTATATCTTTCATTTATTTGACTTTGCTCGTTTTTTTTTTTGTAGTCTCAGAATTCTTGAGGATGACGCATATGAAAAACCTTTTAGACGACACAAAACCTATGCTAAAAGGCTGTGAAAAGCTGTGAAAGTTCAAATCATATTTATATATGTATATGTAGGTAAAAGCTATTTTAGCGATATAACTATAATAATCTAATCTTTTAAATAGAATACATATAAGTACATACTTATATCTTTTATTCAATTATCGATATGCAACCATAAAAAGTAAGTTGAATATTTAGTTAGCATTTTATTTAACTTCTTCTTTTTCGTATCCTTAAACCGTTACACCTGTATTGATTTTTGTATAGTAGCATCATTAAATGAATAAGAATATTTCTCTTTATGGTTATATTCGCTGTCGAAAGCTGCTTTATTTCATTTAGCACATACTTAGCCATATAAAATCCTACATGGACCCCGCCTACACATCATTTCCAAAACATTCGCATAAAACACTCATTTAGCATATTGAAACAAAACAAAAATAAAAACTCAATTAAAATGAACTCATCATCGACAGGTTCAGAAGGGGGTGGACGCCCCCCCCTTACAACGAAAAAACAAAAAACTGTATCAATAATATTAACCAATAAATTAAACTGGCAGAAATGGCGCCGTAGCTAAAAAGTTTTTTATTTTTTTTTTTTTTTGTTAGCTGCTGGCGTAGGCGTTGACTGCTTTTCAGTTAATTAGTCGTCGAATGGCATTTGAAAAATTAATTTGCAAAAATAACGATACGTAAAAAAGAAACCTATAAAAAAAAAAAAATAGAAAAGGAGCAACTGACCACCAAAATGGTAGACCAAACCCTGAGACCAAAATTTTCCAAATGGGCAATTAAACAAATTTTATATACAAATAAATAAATGCATAAAAGAAACACTGCGAAAATAAACAACAGAGCAACAACAACAACAACTGTATGATAAAACACAAAATGTTGCTGGCTTTCCCAAAGATCGCGCGTGCCTAACATTGCATAGAAACATCAATACAAACATATACATACATACAAAGGTGACGACTTACGAGATAGATGGAAGAAACATAAAAAAACACATACATGCATACATGCTTAAAAGCCGATGGCATGCAATCGTAAGCTGATCGACATTCGGGAATGCTTATTCGTGAATTTATCCTGCATTTTCGGCAAAATAAAGAACTTTACACCGCTGATGGAAGTCGTGTAGAAAAGAGAACTATTTGAGTACACTTAAAAATCCTAAGAGAAACCAATTACAGGCTTACGCTCTCTTACGTTCCGCATAAGTCATGCCGATTGAATTGGGGATTTCTGTATTAGTAGAACTTTGGAATTTCTTTATAAAGAAATTATATCTAGAATTTTAAACTATTCTAATTTGTGACTTCATAGAACCAAAAAAATGTATATTTACTTAACTGTTAGGAGGCTACACCAAAAAAAAAAAAAAGAGGGTTAAAGCAGGTGGTGTAGTAGGGAAATGGCTTAGAAGACATACTTATTTACATATATCTATAAATGAATGTGTATACGTCTATGAGATAAATGGTATATCATTTGTGCTTAAATAAATATAAATGGTGATCCATAAACAAACTAAAAGTGAACCATTTGATAAGAGTCTCGTTTAAACAACAACAGCGGAAAGTAAGATGGTAAGATCAGACAAGGGGAATTCCAAAGAAACTTGCGCATACATACAAATATACTGTAAGAACAAATACTTTGATAAACCGAAGAAACACAAAGCTTTCCTCTCTTTAATTTCAAAACAGGAATAAACCAACTAATATGCATATAACAGGAATTTTTTTTGTTGAGTTTCGAAACCGATTCGAGTAATTACATTATATTTTGAGCAAGGACCAGACCATTTGTTTCCCCCCATTAGTAAACCAATCCAACCTCAATAAGTTTTGACGTCACAGAACAGAAAATCAACCCTCAACGACCCTTAAGGGGAGTTTGACTCGCCCACTCAAATAAGCGCAGATTTATACATACACAAACAGCTGATGGATGGATGTATATATGTATGTATGTTTGTATGTAATGACGCACATTGTTCGTTTTCTCTTTTGCTGCTGCTACTGCTGCAACAAATTTGTGCGTAGGCGAGTCAAATACATACATACGTTACATACATATATCTATGGTTTTTGTTAATGTTGTTGTTGCTTGTAACCTCCGGGCGTGACAATTGCCAGCTTCTCGTATGCTGTAAATATGTTTGTTAATATATATATATACATATGTACATATATATACTTAGAAAGGGGAAAGGTGATTGATTTTCCGTATGTATATGCTAGAAGCATGAAAAGAGTTTTTGAAGGATGTCTCGACTGTATGCAATTTAAAGAATCTTTTGACTTTCGTATCAATTACATAAACATTAAATTATAAATTTGGTTGCCTTATGCAACCAAAAACATGGTCTTAGCAATGGTGTCCTAATTTCCAATTGAAAGGCAAACCCAGCCACAATTTTATTATTAAACTAGTAAAAAAAAAATGTCAACTTTAAGATACTCTACATCCAAGGTTTTGGGAACTTTACTTGCATTCATTAAGATTCTGAAGAATAGTCGGTAAATGGATGATAATCAAATATACAAATATATATATATGCATATAATATACATATACGTATTAACTCCTTTGCATTAGTTAATATACCCCTTCATAATATGTCTATGTTGGTAAGCGTATAACAAACTAAGCCGAAATCAAAGTGGGCTAGCTTTTTGGAAAGAAAAAGCCGAGCAAAAAATAAAAAAAAAGCAAAAAAAAAAAACTTCATTTGTCTCGTTATATACGTAAAATTGTATTTTTTGTTGTTGGTTGTCTATATAAATTTGGGGCAGCCATCGTCAGCAAACAAAGTCGCCCCAAAGTCCAATTATATGCATAGCAGCTTTATTTTTTTGTGTAAATTTTATTTTTTTTTTCATTTTATGCGTGTCGCCCAATTGGCCAAGATTTTGTTGGTCTTATGGTGGTCAGGCTCGACGCATTGATTGACATTTTCAATTGTCAAATATTTTCCATGTTGCCAAGTATTAGTAATTTTTCGATGTTTTTTGTGACGAAATTAAAAAATTAAATTGATGATAATGCTAAAAAAAATTTTGTTGGCAAATTAAAGTTACTTTAATTAAAGTTTTATATGAATTAATAACTTTAATAATTAATTAAGGACTTAAGGGTATGATAACTATACATAGATCTTTAACTTGTTTGAGAAACCCCTAAGAAATTCATTACTGGAACGTAATATTAAATGTTTCAGTTATTATCTTTTATGTAAAGCAAAATTAGGGCACAATCAAGACATTTGCCGCTTAATTAGAGGACAAATTGTCAACTAACTCTGAGGGTCTACCTTTTTTTTTTTTATAAATATATACACATACAAATATGTTGGTATCTTTGTTAACGTTATCGTCATTCTATGTTGGTTTTTGGCCAACCGAAGCGACAAAAGTTTTTCATTTCAGTAATTGCTTTCGATAAGCAGACTCTACTAATACCAAAGACAGGCCTTGAAGATAGTTACTAAGTTGCCTAATAAACAAACAAACAGCAAAGTATGATAAAACATATAGAAGAACTATAAAGAGAAGGACATAAAATGACAACAATCAAATAAATTAAATTCATTTTCATAGGCAGAAATTTTTATTCAAAAGAATTCCCTTTAATCAACTTCATTCTATAAATCAACATAATGTTAAAGATTTTGCATTATCCTTGCAGCAATTTGCACTTTTATATATTGTTAGAATTATTTAAAAATTGAAGCTCAAATAAACTTCTCTCTAAAATGTTCTAATAATTGATCAAACTTGGAAGGAAACTATGCGACGACATATGACAAATTTGATTAAATTTATTAAATGGCTTGATTCAAGTATTGCTTACGAAACTTGTCGATAAGGTGGTTAAATTCTCATGTTGCTTATCAGGTAAAGTTCCCACTGATAATACTTGAATATTGATAAATTTTATAGCATGTGGGAAGGACTACAGTGAAGCCTTCACGCAAACGACCTTTAAAGTGCGATGGAAAATGTGCAAAAATTAGAATATGAACAAAAAAAAAATACTATCACATAAATAAAACAAAATGGCAGTCAAAGGGCAGCAAAACAGCAATGAAGAGAGAACGAGTGACAAAGGGGGGGAATAGTGAAAGAGACTGCAAGGCGAAGGCAAAACTACACAGACAACAGACAAACGGTTAATGTGGATTGCAAAATTGGCGGTTGGCCACAGACGACAAGGAGAGTAAGAGGGTCAGTTCAGCTTAACCTACCAATAATATGAACTAAAGAAGAGGAAGAAGCAGAAGACGGAAAAACGGGAACAGCTGCTAAATGTTTGATGGCAACAACCACGACGGCTAATGAGGGGGAGAAGGGAAACTGGGAAAGTAGAAAAAGGATCAGCAGAAGCATTAAACAGTGAGGCAAAACTATCAAATTGGCATTGATTTTATCGAAAATGCTAAAGGGAGAAACATGTTTCCTAAATATAACAAAAATTTGAATACAATAAACTAAGAAAAAGAGCATCGTATGATAGTTGCGTATAACAGTTTGGAATGCACTACACTACTATCACATTATATGAATGTTTACACATAAAATATAAAACATAATATTAATATTTAAGATCAGTTTTAAATCAATACCATGTGAATGAGAACCTACACAAATGGATCCACAGTGGCAGCAGCTGCTGCTGTCCGTGGACACCTCTAAAAACTCTTTTTCTTCTCAGTCTCTTGCTGTTGCTGACTTTATCATCGGCTGGCTGTGTGAGAGCTTCTACTTCACACACACATACATTCACAGGCACAGAGACACACACAAATACAGAGACGGGCACACTCGACAAACAAGTTTTGAGACGCAGAAGTTTTCAGTTTTTATTTTTTTTTTTTTTTCTTCTTGTCTTTTGTTGTTGTATGTGGACAGGGCAACAGCAACGGGGGACTTTCTTTAACATTTTCGCTTTTATGGACAACGACCAAAAAAAAAAACTCGTTTCATTTTATTTCTGCAACAATTGCAATTGCTTCTCACCTGGCAAACGGCGTCTGTTCCACATCGTAGATATCGTTGATGTCATATGACACAAGTAATCCCTTCAAACGTTCAGCATCCACATCCAACAGGCCATCGCCTATGGTAAAGATGCCCTCCTCGGTGAACATGGTGTGTGTGTGTGTGGTGTGTGTATATGTGTAGGTGTTTGTTTCTTGATTGATTATTTTGTAGGTTTTTTATTTTTTATTTATACTATTTTTGTGTGAACAGATTAACTAAAACAAGAACAGATATTGCAATTTAAAAACAAGAAAATTAATAATTACGTTGCGCGCGCGCTCTCTGAGGTTCTGCGTTACGAATACGGTCACACCAAAGAAATTCCAGCACTACAACTACTATAACAACAGCAGCAACGAAAACTCTGCAACTGCAGCAACAACACATACTCAGATACACATACACACACCCATTACAGCAGCCCAAAGAAGAAAAAAAAAAATTCGAGGGCCGGACTATCAAGACTTCAGTCGTAGTGAAGTTTCTATACCCTTGCAAATTACCCTAAAACTTCTTTGCGGACCAATAGTTACTAGAACTAGCTATGAGATGAAACTTGTTCGATCTACTTATACATTAGGTTGCTGCACATAGAATTACAAAATATTTATAAAGTTTAATCAAACAAATCTTTTAAACTCAGGAAGCAATTTGCGTTGATTTATACAAACAGACAGAAAATGAGCTCAGCTTGTTGTGCAGATCAAGAACATATATGTTTTATATAGTCGCTTTTGAAATAAAATTGATATACCTTTTTGCAAGGGTATACAAAAATTATTCCCGCGACTCTGGCTCTATTGTGTATGTGTTAGTACATGCATGTATATATTTATATGTATGTATACGGAGTCTGTGTGTAACTTCTTTCTTTGCTGCTGCTGTTTCTGTTTCTCTTAATAAAACGTGAACATTGTATCATAATTTCTTTCTTTCATTTCATTCTTTATCATTTTTGTTATATCAAATTCAAATTCTCATCAATGGTTTAATATTGAAAACTTTGTGGTACGCACGGCACAACGACGACAACGACAACAACAAACACACTGCGTCGCTTTGATGGTAATGGTGGTGTTGGTGGTAGGTAGCTTAGGTACAAATACAACAAACAGAAAAAAAAACACTCGCAGCGCGCACGAACCGTACAAACTGGCAAACTTTTTCATGCGCTACACGCGTCCGACTCGACTCAATTTTTTTTTTCAACTGAATATTTAACATTTCCCATTTATGAGTGTGACCAGTTTGCTATCTCCTATATGTATATATGTCACAGGGTTCAAAACAATGCTAAGCAAAAAATGAACTCCATAACATTTTCTGTTATTGCGCATTTTTGAGTCTGCTATTACTCATATCTGAGTCTGCTAACTAACAGGAGAATTGAACTGGTTCCACTTGATTGCGCATTATACGTTATTTTTCAAATAATTTGAAATTTCATAAGCAATGGTCGCACTAAGGAATTTTTAAATCAAACCATGCCGTTTCTGCCTCGAATCGAGTTCTTATTTTACTATATATGTATGCGTCTATATATAATGCAAACCTATTCATATCTCTTATTTCTCTCGCTGATATGTCTCACCATTTTTTTTTTTTTTTTTTTTTTTTTGAACATCAAAAATGAAATCTGCGTGTGTTTGTGTGTGTTAGTTATGTGCGTGTGTTCCACTTGCAGCCGCCACCACCACATTGGCGCTGCACATTTTCATGAGCATATTCATTTGCTCGAGGGGATTTGGGTTGGATGTATTTAGATTATTTTTGTCACCACGGCATGTTAGGAATGCGAGACACTAAAAATAAAACGCAAGTGCAAAAACCTTTAAGTTTTTAAGCATGATTTTCTATTAATAAATGGGGCAAAGACAAATATTGCATACCTCAGCATTTGCTCTAGCCAGAGCGATGCCCTTTTCGAGTGCTGCAGGAAGGACGTACTGCAACATTGTGCCCCCTCCCCCTCTCCAACCAAATCATTTGCATTAACATCAGCCAATTCACTCCCCTCGATGTCGAAGTAAATGTCTCTTGGCAGCATTTCAAGTTTAGCAGATCCGGCTTTTGACCTACGCGCAAAAAATAAAACGAAAATAGAAGCAGGGGAAAAAAAACAAGAAGCAAAATCGAAGAAAACAATTTGGGGAAATGCAGGAAACGGCAGTTAACTCAATTGGGATAATATTAGATTGAAAGATCAAGCATTTTAAAAAAATACTTTTCCGTTAAACAGATTTTTAATGTGTAGTGTTTTTCTTTTTAAATACTTTTAATATTTTTTTCGAACACTTTTTATAAAATGCACCATAATTAAGACAACTAAAAATTTTGATAATTTATCTCCAAAAATACAAGAGACCACCATCCAGTATAGTCCCAGAGCGGGGTGCGGGGGTAGAAGGGACAAAAGGAGTTGGTTGCTAGGCACAGTAAGAACAAGGAGGCACGGCATCTGAACTGGCAGCCGCATCATCACCACTATCATTTTCATCTTGGCCTGGACCATCGTCACCACTGCCACGATAATCATCAATAATGGCCTGCAATTCCTGTTGAGCATCGATAAACTCCTGCTCCTCCATGCCCTCACCCGTATACCAATGTAAATGAGCTTTGCGGCGCAACATGATAGTGCTGCCATCTAATAAACGCTGGAACAGGGATTGAATGGCCGTCGTGTTCCCAATAAAGGTTGCTGACATTTTTAAACCACGCGGCGGTATATCACAAATGGCCGTCTTAATGTTATTCGGTATCCAATCGACAAAATTATGTATATTTTTATTTCTTACTCCCGTCATCAATTGATCAACTTCCCGGGGTGACATACGTCCTCTAAAGATACCAGCGGCAGTGAGTAACTTGCCCTTCCGCAAATCGATGGCGCACAACAGATTGTTGCTAGAGAAGATTTGCTGCACAAGCTCCGAAACGGTGCCTTTGCTAAACTGTTGCTGCTTACAGGTGACGAGCGGTGCAAATCCGGGTATTAGAAAATGAAGCCGTGGAAATGGCACCATATTAACATAGATTTTCCTTAAACCCGCATTCAATTGACCAGGAAAACGGAGACAAGTTGTTATGCCAGACATGGTCAGAGCCACAATATGATTGATATGTTCATAGCCGGACATCTTAATCTTTAAATTACGATTACAAATCTGAAAGAGGGCTTCGTTGTCCAAACAGAATGTCAGATGGGAATTATTTACCAGAGCCGGAATACTCAAGAGAGCATTATATGGCTCAACAACCACCTGAGACATATTTGGTGAAGGTATTGTCACATAGTTGCATAGCAAATTATCCGGATATTGTTCGACAAGAGCTTCCATAATTAAAGATGTTAAACCGGAACCAGTTCCACCCCCAATAGAATGTAATAGCTGAAAACCCTGCAATGAGTCTACAGATTCCACTTCACGACGTGTATTATCAAGGACTTGATCGAGAATTTCGGCACCATCCGTGTGATAACCACGTGCAAAATTATTTCCAGCACTCTCCGAACCGGCTACAAAATTCTCCGGCCTATACAATTGACTGCTGGCATTTAAACGCTGTATGGTGCTGGCCTCCGTATCAATGATAATGGTCCGTGCATAGAAACGTTTGCTAGCCGTGGCATTAAAGAACACATTAATCCGTTCCAATTGAAGCGGACTGGTGCCGCCAAAGTGTCCCGAGGCATAATCTACGCCATGTTCATGCGAGATTACATGCCAAAAGGCATCACCAATGGCATTACCGGCTCCGCCAATTTGTAAGGTGACAATTTCGCGCATTTTTGTCCAACAAAATGTCACTAAATTTCGTTTGGCTATTTGGAACTGGTGTGTTCTCTGGTATCTTGTATCTGGTATAGTTGTTGCACTACTTTAAACCTTCATCTTGTCCTAAATCCGTTCTCTATCACCCCCTCTCTCTCTCTCTCTCTTTCTGTGTTTTAGAGATATCTTTTCCCGTCTTTTTTTTTTTTTTTTTTTTTTTTTTTAAAGATTTTGGATTGAAAAGGCCAAAAGTGTAAGTGTTTAATTTCAAAATACAGTTTGCCAAAGGCTAACCTGATGCAGGATAAAAAGTATGATGACCCATTTTGAGTTTTGAATATTTCGATCTCGAGATAAGCTCATTTAAAGCTTTCTCCAAATTCATTTCTTGAATTTCTTACAGCGATTCAATTGCAAACCATCATGTATATCGGTAGCTGCGTAATTTCGCCCAATCAGTAACTGCAACGGGGCCATGCAACGTTCAATAGTTTCCACAAATATGACAACCTGATTGAACTCTTGAACTTCAAGCAATTCCCATAGCTTCTTACTCTTCTCATTACTATTATTATGATCATAATACTGCTACAGAACTTTTGGTGTCAAATTGACGCCAGTGTCCAAGAAGATCTCAATGGAATCTTCCATTAAGTTTCTGCATACGGGATGCATGACTTTGGTTAATGTGGAGGAAAACATTAAGACTTGTTTGGTAAATCTACAATATCGCGCTCGAAGATCGACTGTTCCAACATCTTATCATATTCATTCAATATAAAATGCTTTAATTGTCTGAAAGTTAACTTTTTGCTGCGAATCAAAGCTAAAACATGACCAAGTGTACCAAAGCCGAAGCGTACCGAAGCGTCTACGTATCCCTATCGGTAGACAAACCTTCAAATTATAAAATCCTGGGCCATGGATTAATACCCTTGACATCTGGTTTTAGTTCCCCTGCAACGTCAAGAAGACTAGCAACAGTTGCATAGTCATCATTAAAGTCGAGAAGATCATAAGCAATCATTATTAGGATTTGAATTATTTCTTTCGTTTTTTTTTGCAAACTTGAGAAATTGAGAATGAATGTTCTTAGCTTTAGCTGACTGAACAGAACCACATATTTTTTCTTGGATATGAAATCAGAATGACAGTAGAGTAATTTGTAAAGTGACATTAGGTTTCGATTTCTGATTTGATCAAAATGTCAAACGAGTTTACCAATCGACATGACACGCATAAGTCAATCCTTTCTATAAGTAACATATCGTCTCAACTAGTTTTCAATAAATCAAAATCAAGAATAAAACTTATTTAGCAACTACTTTAGAAAGATATGGGTTACTTAGGTAGAGCGCTTTCCTAAGGACTTATTGTTTTTCGTCTATAAGATGAAAGTTTACTCAATCCCGTGCAGTTGGCCACTCTTTTACATACTTTGCTGCTCCACAAAATATTGACGTACAAGACGAAATTTGATTTAAATTGTTTTTTTTTTACTACGAATTAAAGTTTAATGAGATAAAACAAAAAAAGGAAGGGAAAAGGTGATGATAGTAATAATTAGTTATTATTCCGGTGCAGTGTAAATGCACTGCTTTCTCTCTCTCTCTTTTTCCATTCCTTTCTCTCTCTCTTTCTCTCTATGTCTCTCGCTACATTTTTCTCTCCCTTACACAATTAGACAGTAAATGCGTCTTCGGCACTTTCTAGCAGCTACTTGTCCTTCTTTTCCGCTGCTAAGGAGTTATATAAACGGTTTACTTCATTGGCTACCAAATGATCTACTATAATGCCATTAGTATCGATAAATGCGGCACAGGATTTGTTACTCGTGACTTCTCGTTGACTTTTGCCATCCTTTACACTGAGTGTCAATAGATATTTATCATCATATTTTTTCATATCTGAACTGGCCTCCCAGGTGCGATCCTTCTCCTTATGAACAGCAACGGCAAAGGTACCCTTCTCTCGGAATGATGTATGCAGGGTTAGCACACCCATTAAGGCAAAATAAGCCAAAACACTGAAGAGTAAAACGGGTCTCGATTGGGGAAAAGGATGAGTAAAATCCCAGGCGTGGGCCATAATGGCTACTCCCACAGCCAAGGCGCATAAGGCAAGACGGGCATTGACCAAACCAAAATGCTCCTTTAAGTGTGGACGATCACCAAGCAGGCAGGTCTTAACAGCATCGTCCAAAGCATGTTTAACAGCAGAACCATCCCATTTATATACCTTGACGAGCTACAGAGGGAAAGAGATAGAGAGATGTTGCATTAGAGTGACGTGTATTTGTTTATAAGTTTATTTGCCACATATTGAGCGATTTTGTTTTTTCTGCCAACTGCATTAATATGATATAGATTATATTTATTATTGAGTATAAATAAACCTAATTTTGCTGGCCTCATGAAAATCTTAGCCGGCTATAGCTTCGGCGACTTTTCGTAAATTAAGCAAAGGAGCTGAAGTGGCTTTTGCAAAGTAAACTTGGCTTATCTTACCTCCTCAGGAGCCTGTGACTTGTCTTCTTTCTTGGTCATTGTAAGCACTAAATTTAGGTTTAAGTTCTTAATAAATTTTTTGTAGATTTCACTGGCAAACTTATCTTTATTTTTCTATTTTGACAACGCGACAACCGGTGTTGGGAATGTACCTGCGGTAAGTACAATAATTTACTTAGGCAACACTGATTTTTTATTGCTTAGCTATCGATTTTTATCCAAAGTCAGTTACTTTTTCAACCAGCTATCGACTTTTAAAAGTTTCGATTTAGCAAAACTCTGGCAACACTTACAGCAAACTTATTCGGGTAATTTTAAAGCAAAACATATAAATTGAGAGTAAACATTGTAAAAAAAACCGTTTTATTCCTCTGGACTTCTGGACTAATATAATATCGAAATAGGATGACTATTTTATAGCTCACAATGGAATGATCTGTCAAAAAACAAATTTAAGAAGATGCAGAAACTAAGGCACAGCAGAAGCTTTCTTTCGTTTTATCTTTGAGTTTTTGTTTCTTTTTAGTTTACATTGATTTCATTTGTGCCATTAAATCCTCCAGACTCGTTTCATTGTCAGCTGTCGTAATTGTCTCGGACTTTACTTCGGTTTGTTTGATGGGAGCTTCATAGGCAAATCGCAAACCCTCACCAACATTAGAATCTAAGGGCTGTTGTTCATCTGTGGCTTCTGCTACTGCTGGTGAATCTTCGGCTACTAGTTCAATACCCCATTCATTAGTTGCATGCAAAGGTTCGTCTGAGACAACTTCCACTTCCTGCTTAACTGGTTTGGGCCTGGCCTGAAACTCCTTTTGTCTTATTAAACAATTGCGATCATCACACTGAGGATTAGGTTTCAGTGTCATTTTCGGGAAGAAATCGTTGAGAGCATTATAACCCAAATAATCGGAAACTTCCCCAAAGTTAAGCAAATACTTAAGGGCATTCTGTACGAGAAAGCCGGCTGTAATGCCCATGGTGGTGGGCAGAGAAGCAGCACAAACGCCCTCCCGTTTCAGAGTGCGCTCATCAATATTTTCCGCAACTACCAGAGGGGGAGCACAGGCAAAGCAAGCCGTATCGCCGGGACGGATAAACTGAATGTGTCCAGATACAGCATTTTCAGAGACACCAGACTCGAACCAGTTGAGTGAGTGCTCATTGCAGGCTGCATTTATCGCCATACGTGCCTCAAAGTTGTCCACGCAGCTCAAAACCAAATCAACTGGAGTACCTGGTACGGTACCGCTTTCCGAAATTGTAGCAAGAAACCGATCAAAATTATCCACAGTAGTGATATTATAATTTTGTGTCTCGATTTTCACATCGGGATTAATAAAAGTCAAGGTACGTGCAGCAGCCTCAACTTTGGTTAGGCCTGCCTGGTCAGGTGTGAAGAACAATCGATTCATATTAGCCAGCTCCACTTTGTCGTAGTCAAAGAGTATTAGTTTGCCAATGCCGCAGCTAAGTTAAACAAAAATCAGAATCAACAAAACTATCTAAAAAAGGGGATTCACTTACCGTGTCAGCATATCAGCTGTGACACTGCCTACGCCACCAACGCCCACCACAGCCACAGTCTTCTCCCTTATTCTTTCATAATCTTTGACAATGTTCATTCGCTGCAATGCCATCAGACGACTATAAGGATTGGAGTCCACTACCTCAGCCGACATACGCTCAATTTTTTGACGTGCCTGGATCTGGTGTTTCCGTGCATCAGTCTTCTCTTCCTCCAGCTCAGTCCTAAGTTCGCTTATAATCGCCTGCAATTCATCGATGGCGGACATGATTGTTGCGGGCAGATTAAACAAATATTAAGTAGATATAAACAAATTAAATATTCGTCGTCGTGTCACTTTCGTTTGGTATGGCCAGACGGTAAATTCAGTTTTACTTGGCATTTCATTTTCAGTGCTGTGAAACACTAAATTTGTTGTATCTATGAAAAGGTCGATAAATTTAACATAAACAGCTTTCACATGATGAGAAAGAAAACCGATAATTTATTCATATTTCAAATATTGAAACACTTTTAATTTAAATAGGTTAATTTTTAGCACATTAATAAATATTTAAATTGTCAATACTAAGAAGCGTTCTCTAGCAATGCAGTGCCATATGCATTTATGTCAAAATTTCAAACTAGTGTCATATGATGAAAACCAACAGCTGATGCACCTTTTGCCGCTCTTTCTCTTTTTCTCACACTGTCGCCCATTCAGCTATTGTGATGCAATTTTGTTGTCTTTTTGAGGCCTAAAAAGTGAAAGTTTTAACTGATAATCAAACAGAAATTGCAGTTGCAATAGCGATAACGAAGCAACATAAGTCGAATATCCATTTTTTATAAATAACTACACCGATACGTCCATTAAAGGGTGAGGGAGTCAATCGGAGTAGCACGAGTATACTAACGAAAGAAGAGAGGAGAAAAGAGTGCCGCAACGGGAGCCAATGTGCAGCAGGTCAGAGTACGCGTTGCATCTGGGTTAGCAGGGTCTAACCTCAAAGCATCCGCACAATCATCCGCACAAAGTATTCCTCTTCCACACAAAAGTGTTCATATAAATAATGCATCGCATAATGCCAGGCTCATGGACCAGTGGTGGGAGCTTATTACCCTTCCGCGTATCCACTACCACAAAGGTAAGTGTCTCGGTGGTAAATGATTATATTATAATCTTTATATATATTCTATTCGGGCAGGTTGTGCTGTTCTCCTTGACCGCTGGCGTGGCATTGATGGGTGTCCTGTCGCGTTACTTACGTCGCCGTAAGCCACCGCGTCCACCACGCCGTGCCAGAAAATATACAGGACGAAGGACAAGGAATAGCATGCGAAGTCCGAACGATCTAATATCGATTGCCGGCTCAAAGGCCTCGGCCAGATCGGGCAGCCCAGTTGGATCTACATTAGCCTACTCGGACCGCCTTTCAATGGCATCTGGCTCTATAGGTGTTGGACTATTGGCCACAAGTGGCCAGAATAATGCTGTCGTAGGCGGTGGCAACGTTGTGACTCAGCTGACTGCTCAGCAGTTGGGAGTGATGGGCATGGAGGCCCTGGATACGGTCATTAATTTCTGGGAAGATGCCCTAGCTGCCCATTACTCTCCTGGCGGTGTGCCCGCATCACTAACAACAGCCGAAGACTCTGAGTTCTGTCGCGAGATACAAAATCTTTTAGAGATGTCCTACACACTTCAAGAGCAGAGCGAATTGCTCTTCCTAGACCAGCGGTCGGTGCTTTTTCGCGAAGAACATTCCATAGATGAGGCCGAGGAGGATGGCCTGGTTGCCGGCGGTATTGGTGATGACGGCGATGATGATCGCCTGTCCCGCAAATCGGGTAGCATTCTTAGTCGGGCTGGGTCCGATCCCAATTTTGATTCAGCAGAAAGCTTTGCCTCTGCCCTGGATCAAGTAGCCGATCTGCGTGAATTTGAGGGATTTATTGAGACCTCGTACGAAGAGTATCCATTGTTTCAGACGGCACTGAAGCATCATGATGAATACACAGTGCCTTGTCGGACAATGCGATCCGAGCTAATGCATTGCAGCAGTGACATTGAGTATCTGGCAAAGTTGCATTGCGTTCGTCTTGCCTTCCAGTTTCTTTTTAAGGATCCAGCTGTGGGCCAATGGATCTGCGATTCGGGCCGGCAGATTCTTACCGATTTGCTGTGTCTGGGGGACAAGGATACAAAAGAATTTTTGGTTGGCTATGAGGATATGGTCAATTTTCTACAGGATCCCAACAGTTGGCCATGCATACAAATGGAATTGGAACAACGGAATGTGAAAGCCATGACATTCTATGACATTTGCTTGGACTTTATCATTTTGGATTCCTTTAGGGATCTAGATGCACCGCCGGCCAGTGTAACGGCAGTGGTACAAAATCGATGGCTATCAAACGGATTCAAGGAGACGGTAAATGTTTTATATACTCGAATTAAGGATATTCATTTATATGTTCTAATATTTTCTTTGTGCAGGCACTCACCACTGCCGTGTGGTCCGTACTGAAGGCAAAGAAACGTATGTTAAAGTTTCCAAATGGTTTTATGGCCCATTTCTATGTTATATCGGAGCAAATATCACCATTAATGGCCTGGGGTTTCTTTGGCCCCAATGAGAATTTGCGTGACATTTGTCATTATTTTCGGGAACAACTTTTGTCATTCCTGAGCGATATATTTAGCTTTCAGAAGAGTCGCTTCACCACTATCGAAGACTTTTCACAGGATGTCCTGCAGCATATGCAGACGCGTGTTAACAATATTGGTGTAAAGTTTAGCCAGTAGTTATATATTTTTTTTTTTATATATACAATTCAACTACTATACATAGTTTTGTTTGCTTGGTTATGTTTATGGTATTTCATCCAAAAAAATACTATTCAAGTTAACTAATTTTAAACTCCACATACATAAGTACATACACACACACACATCGACACCTAAACAGTAAACCATTTCGACATTAGATTATGTTTTTCCTATGATTAAGCCGCATTTAAGTCGCCAAATAACGATACAGAAACATGAAAACCATTTGTAAAATAAAAAACAAAAACAGCCTTTAAGCAATAAACAAAACAAAATAAAACCATATTCCAAAATCCAGCTGCACAATCATTTGCCAATTGCACAAGCCAACAAAAGCGACTGGCATAAAACTGAATAATATTAATGTTATATAGTTAATATAGTTGATATTGTTAGTTCGGTGTGCAAAGATGTACAATGGCTTGGGTTTGGCCACAGGAATCTTGGCTTTTTGTGGCTTTGTGAGTACCCTATTAAGTTCTCATTCCAAATTGTTTACTATATATATATATATATCTGTAGATTGCCTGCTTTATTGCAATTCACTTGCTGAACAAAATTATTCACATCAATGAGAATCCTTCGTTTCATATCAATGTAAAGCTCTCCGATGATTATGGTACACATTGTGAAAGAACATATATTGTGGATAATGTGAATACTCCGCATCTCACCTGGTTGGAATTGTTCTATATAAAATGGTCAGTGGTATTGAGCATTTTCTATTCGTTTACAGTCATGATATTGATAAGGGCCAAATATTTAAGTAATTTTGATATCAATTTCATAATCTCCAATATGGTAAGTTGAATATTAAAAGTAATACAAAATTCATTAAAAGATTGTATTATCTCTAGATGATGCTAGTGGGTGCCATACTATCGATGGTGCTTCTTGTTGCCACTTGTATATTAAATGAACGTACACCCTTTATTGATGTCTGGTGTAATGAGATCATTGTCTATAATATGTTCTTTATAGCTCTCAATATATCGGTGGCTGTTATATTCTTTCTTATACCCTCGTTGCAGTATTATATGGAATTAGCAAGGAATTATACATACTGATAATCCTACCATTCTATATATATATATATATAATATTTACCACATATTTCTTTTCTAGAAAAAAAAAACCATATGACACTCATTTTATTCGAATTACTTTTCACAATTGTATTGATATACATATAAAAAAAAAAAAAGTATATAAGTAGAAAGTGAGAAAAATCGTTAAACGGTATAGGTAAATATACCTGTACATATATATATATATATAAAGTAATTGTAACTAGCGCCAAGAAAAAGTTTTCAATGAACATTTAAAAAAAAATACATTTTACAGTACAACAAAGAATCCTTCATTTCTTTCTCTCTTTCTATATATATATGTATATATATCTGATCTTGTTTTAAAATGCTTGGAGATTGCAGTTTTAGAGTTGAACACGTCTCGCATTGAACCGATAATTCAATTCTGGTATCAATATATATATATTTTAGTTAGCTTAAATGCCGCGATATGATCGATGTGCCAGGAATGCACTAATGAAGTACAACACGGTATTAACCAATCCCAGAATGCCGGCAATCATATAGCCATCATGCTTAATATCACGCAACTTTAACAATAGACAAGTGGATGAGGCCAATAGTAAAATTGCAGCAATACTATGATAGATCAACTCCTGCAATTGTAATACAATGATATATCATGGTAAAACCGATAATTTTTCATTAATTTTTACTTACATAGATGGTCTTGGCAATAATGCCACCTGTACTGAGGGATGTCAGACAGGCTAAGAGTAAACAAAATGTTCCTATCATAAATGTGGTGGCCATTAGAAAATGAAACAGATCCTGATGTCCATAGAAATTGCGATAATAGTGATCATAATTATAGGCCAAAATACCCACAATGGCAGCACCAATTATCTAGAAATTGCAAAATTTAATTTAGTGAATAATCATTTAGATTACTTTGTTGTTGGTTTACTTACCAGTTCAAAGAACTTAAGAATACCGGGAAAGGTCTTTAGATAGCCCGTATTGAGGACAATGTACGAGGTGTTCGTGGTGCTGGTGGTGGTACGAGTTATGGTCACTGAGTGCGACATTTTGACGGTGGTAATTTATTGGTGGGTCTACAAAACGAAAGAAGAAGAAAGTTAAGCTAAAGATAAACGTACTTTCGTAGCTAAATCTAAAAAAAAGTTGAAAAATTTTTACTTTTCGTTTGAAAGGATCTTGGGTATTAGATTAAAGAGTAAATTTTTGTAAGATTCAAAGTTTTTCCTTTTTGATTTCATTTTGTTAGGCATGCCAAATAGATCAATTCCCTGATCTATATACATATACATTTAATGGCCACGCCCAAATGTATATATATAGTTTTGTACCATGTGTTTAAATATTTTCACCAGCTGTTACAGATCGAACGCCTTTGAGCCACACCCATGCCAATAAACATCATTATGATAGCTATCATTATTATTTATCCACATTTGTATGCATGTCCATATGTATATATATATATATGTATGTATGTATGTATATATAAATGTATGAATGAGGGATTTTTGTGTGTTTTTTTTTTCATCTAATTTTAAAATAATTTTCAATGCCGGCCTCGCCAAAAGATGTTATTGAAACATCGCAGTTGGAGAGAAGGCGAATGCCCAATAAATATGGAGAGATGGAGGACCAGAGAATGTCTAGAGAAATAAATATTTTGTATTTACTTGTTCTCGCCAGTATACAGATATATTATATATATGTATATATCTATCCATCCATCCATGTTTTGTATATATAGTACTATATATCTACTTGTACAGGGGCGGTTAGAGAGGTCATCATATACATTAATTAAATATTTCTACTTAAAGTTTAAAGTGAACAAAATAAATTTCTAGTATAACAATATTACTCATACGCCATGTTGCTTCATAGAAACCATAAGAGATAAAAAAGTTTCTTTGCATTTAATAGAAATACATATATATACATATAAAATTAAAGGGGGGAGGAGGAATCTTCAAATTTCTTATATCTGAATGCCAGAAAGGTATTCCATTCATGGAACTCACTTCAAATATTCTCACATCAATCAAACGGAAATATGACGCATTTCATTAGAAGAAACCGAAAACCGAAACAAGAACCTTGACAGCAGTAGACTAAATGTTGTTTGGTATATGACGCCATCTCTCCATCAGCTATAACGCCTCCACCTCCAGCTTTGCTATATATTCTCCATCAATTTTCATTTTCATCTAACCCAACGATTGGTTTTCCTGCTCACACAGATGACGTAATGGATTACAGAAACAGAACTTTAATGCTATGAATAGTTGATACGATCATCATTGATGATGATGATGATGATGATGATGTTCGGTTTAGCGGATCATCATTATGCTAAGGGGTGGGGCAGTAAGGCATACGGTTAGCCCAAATCAAAACAAAAGGCCAACAAAAGCATTTTATTTTTTCGGTTTTTTTTTTTTTTTTGTTGGCAACAAAATTTATGTATCATGTAGCATGTTGATTAGACGAATGCTTTTACCCTTTAACAAACTATTGGTATGATTATAGGGCATATGTATATAGTAGTAACAAAGATAGATTAGTTTTTTTTTTGACTAGATATTCAAATTTGGCTAAATTAAAAACTTTTGCTGTAGTCTTTTTAATCAACTTTGAATATTTGCTAATTTCAATTATCTAAAATAGGTAAAAAAAAGTCAAGTAACAAATCTACTTTATATAGGGTATTGTTTAGTCGTAGTCCTAATTTCATTTTGATTGCTTTGTTTTTCTTTTTTAGAGTAGGCAGCAACAGGCTTCCGACTATGAAATTGGCATATGATATCATTCTGAAGTTATGCCCAGAAAGTCTACAAACATCATCATCAACATCATCATGATCATCATGATCATCATCATCATCAAGGCCACATAGTGGAACGAACGGAAGAGGCAAAGTAAATATGCCGCCAAATTTGATTTGATAAGACGAATGTGTATTGCATTTTTTTTGTTGTTCTTTTTGTTAATTTTAAAACAAGAAACCAAAGAGTAAATGAAAATGATATCATCATTGAAAATAAGAAATTTCTTATTTTTGCAATATCTTGCAATTAGTTAATTGCAGTAATAAATGCTCACCGCACCCACAATACCCTGACTTTCCTCCCTCTCTCTGTCGTTAACCTAATTGCTCCTTTAAAATGAACTTTTATGTATTTTTACTTATATATATATATATCTATGTATATAATAATTTACACAAGCGGCAAACATTTTGCTATATCTTTCGATTTCTGTTTATATAATATACTTAACTAAATACATATGTATGTATATAGCTATTCCATTTATAAGATATATATATATGCATATGTATTTGTTTAAGAGAAATGCCAAGTTCTTACTTTATGAGTTTACGCTGACTGGCCTGGCCTGGTGGCACAAAGAATAAAATTTTCAAAAACTTTTTGTAGGATATACGGGTTTTGGGAGGAGGGTAACTAAAAATCACACACACACACAGTTAATATATGAATATATATCTGGTATATATGTGAATATATAGGTAATGATATTTTTCAATATTTTCAAAATTTCTTAGTCGAACTTTTCTTTTTTTTTTCTTTTATTTTTTTGTACGTCTTGGCGCGCGCACGTTGAAAACGAAACTGAAAATGTTGTTAATTTTTTTGCTAGCAGGCAACATCGTCTGCCGAAATAAAAACAAAAACAAGTCGGTAAAATAAAGAATTTTTTTTTTTTATAATATAGACCAGACGCTTACCCCTCAAACAACTTGGCCCAAGAAAATGTTAACACTCAAAGGACAATTGGAATCCTATTGAAAGTTAATAGAATATAGAAGACAGTAATTGACTCAATTTCAACTGTAAATCAAACTATATATAACTAATATATAGTATATATGTATATATATATACTCTCTCATACAAAACTTCTTCATTTGGTATAAATGAAAACTTTATATTAAAAGTGTCTTATATACCCAAATTTTTGCCAATTTGAAATGAGTAAGTCGACCGCAACTACAATCACAACAAGTTGTAGCCTCTCCCCTTCACCTTTGTGTCTATATGTTGATATCGTGATGTCATCGCTTCGTTGCGCTTTGCGTTCCAATGGCTAGAGAAAAGGAGAGATAGAGAGGGAGATGTTGGGCTTGTCAACCTTCTTTACTGCAATTTAACCTTAATGTAACGCCTTCAGGAGCTATGGACTCTACATAACATGAATACATACATACATACATACATACAAACATATATTGTCATTAGTTTTTATTGGCAAAAGAAATAGACACAGAGAGAGAGAGAGAGGGCATAAAGTGCGAGAAATGTAAAAGAGAGTGAGCTACTGTGCGTATGAGTAATGCAAGTACACTTCAAGGAAAAAACACGCTGACTAACTGTGTCAGAGAGCAAAAAAAAAGAGTAAGAGTGAGTTTATGAGAGAAGAAAAAGGAAAGACAGACTGTGTCAGACTGTATGAGTGGGCGGTAGTTATCAATGTCTTTGGTTATCAAATAATTTGCAAAAAACAATGCACCACAATATTTGCCTTCATGCCAAAGCCTTAATATCATATTCATATTAAGAATTGATGAGTAATTCAATTTCCATAGCTAATATATATGTACACGCAAACACACACACACACACATACATACATACATATTTGTATATATATATATAGAAATTATTAATGACAACAGTAATTGATGTAGAAAAACATGAAGGCATTTACATGCTCATAATGTCTTTATGCAAATAATTTTATAAGTATATAGTAAAACGACATTTTTTCACATACATTGAGATAATAATCAAATTATTAACCTTCAATTATGAAAAGTGAAATAATAATAATGAAAATAAGGAGAAAACCTATTCAAAAATAATTAATTAATATATTGCTTTCTTTTCTTATTGTTTCGTTCTGTTGTTATAGACTTTATTATATATGGAGATATATGTATATATATATACTGAACCTAGTTCCATATAACCTTAATGTTATTAAACTGGGTTTATGGTATTATATAGTATTCTAGCCATGACAAGCATTGACCCACCTATATACATATATATAAAGATCAAAGCTGGAATAAGGATAGACTGACTAAATTTAAATATTTTCAACAAATCTTTAGTAACACTAGAATATAATCCTTTTACAGCAAACTTCTTTCATCTTCTAACTAGACATATAAACACTCAGTTGATAGAATTGACCAAGAATGTATATAATATACATATAGTAAGATATTATCATCAAAATATCAATTAATAACAGTTTAAATATATCTAATTCCTAGTTAAATCAATAAATTTGAATTTATTTTTAAAGATAGATTTAAAAATTCAAACCTAGATCTTTTCATATATATATATCTTTAACTGATTAAGCAAGGCGCATTGTTTTCGATGCTCATTTCTAGATTTTTATTGATCATTGATCATTAAATGAATAAGATGAATGTTTCACATGGGTGTTTGTGGTGAGTGTGTGTGTGTGTGAGTGTATGAAAGGAGATGTAAAGATGATAATAATTTTTAAATGCATTTGCTTATTAGAAGATGACTTCAAATCCTATTCAGTACAGTTTTGTTTTACAAAAAAGATTTTGGTGTGTGTGTAAACAATTAAGGCTAAACATTTGCAATTTATTTTTCCATTTTGGTTACTTATCGAGCATTAATTCAACTATATATATATAGTATATTATATATATATATATATATATATAATGTATATGTTATAATAAGGAAACATTTCGCATTTTGTTACAGTTTATGGCATAAGGAATTATTATCAATTCAAAAGCCGAAAAGCCAACGAAGGGCACCAGCTACGCCTTCTTTATATGCTATCCTGCTCTTATTCGTGTCTTGCTATTGTGTATGTGTGTGTGAGCGTGTGTATCTGTTGGAATATGATTGTTATTGTTGTTGTATGTGTGTGACAGCTAACAATTAGCAGCTGCTTTCCTCTTTTAATGCTGGCGGCATTGATTCTTAGTCTAGGCCATCATCAACGAAATCCGAAGTGGGCTCCTTTTTCGGTATCGGCTCGTTGGTATTGGCGGCGTTGCTATTTGTTTCCTTGGCCGGCTCGGATTGGGCACCAAAATTAGCAGCTCCTCCAGTTGGATCCATACCACCAGGGAAACCGCCTGGGAAGAAGTTCTTTAATAAATTAAAGATTTTCGGATTCGATACATGTTTGGATATGTTGGCTGGATTGACAAGAATATCCTGCCAGGCAGCAGCCACCTCGGGATCCTTCATTTTGGACATCATATCAGCCATGTCAAAGCCAGCGGGCATACCACCACCGGCACCAGCACCAGGAAAACCGCCTGGAAAGCCACCAGGGAATCCACCAGGGAAACCACCAGGAAAACCACCTCCAGCACCTGCACCGGCACCAGCACCAGCGCCAGCTTGTCCACCAGCTGCACTCTGTTTTGCCTGCTGACGACGCGCCTTGCGTTGCGCTCGTTCGCGCTCCTTTATCTTCCTTTCGGCCTGTTTACGCTCCTGCTTAATGCGATGCTGCTCAATCTTCTTAGCATTGGGAGTGACCTCGCGCAACCACTCGTCGGCCTCCTCATCAAAGTCCAGTTTACAGGCCTGGCGCAAATCTTTGGCTGCATCCTGGAACTGACCCAACAGCCGATGGGCACGTCCCCTAAACTTATATGCTGCAGCCGAATCACAGTTTAACTCCAGAGCTTTGTCACAGTCCCGAATGCAAGCATTTGGTTTCTTTAGCTTTAGAAAAGCCTGACCACGCTTGGCATAGAACAAAGCATTGCCCGGATTCAGTTCAATGGCCTTGGTGTAAAAATCGATGGCCTCATCAAATTTCTGCTCACTATAAGCGGCGGCTCCCTGAGAACGAAAATCGCCGGCTTTATCCATTTCATCTTCAGTGGGCTCCTTAGAGGAATCACCCATGGGCTGGGCGGGATCCTCATCGGCCTTGATGACGCCTACAAAAAAGTGCAAAAAAAAAAAAATGAAGTCAAGAAACTAAAAAAGCCTTTTAGTCAATAATCTAGTTAGATATAACATGGATTTTCAAATTCCTTGGAGGCCACACCCAAAGGTGATGGTGATCCAAGCTAATTAGTAACTAATTAAACTACTTTCTACCTAAATGTACCAAACATAATCCAGGTAAATGGCAATCATTCTCAGTTCAGTTAAAATAATAATTGGTTTCAAATAAGAAATATTCTCAAAATCTCATAAGAATGAAGATGACTAGGGTATATTGCACTTTTCCAAAAGCTTCTAGAACAAATGGCAACTCTGAAACGCAACAACAACAACATGTGACGCAGCAAAAATGAAACTGCCCTTTCTATCTATGTATATACGCATATAAATACATATGTATGTGAGATATTGAATTATTATGTTACTATACCTTCCATATCCAACTCAACATCCGATTCGGGCTCGGATAAAGATTCTTCTTCATCACTGGAGTCTGACTGTACGGATGGTTGTGGCTCATCCGCAGCTGGGGCCGGTTTGGCTTTGGCATTGCCACCAAATGGACATTTTCTGCAAGAATTATGACAAGCAGTTAATTATATGTCCCAATCCTGTGCTAGACTTTGTGTCATAGGTTATAACTTACCCCCCGGCAGCTGCATCCGGCATTTTGAATTCCCCATCGGGTACTTTACCACCAAACTTCTCTATAAATTCTTTGACAAATTCCAATTGCTTCATATTCAAAATTGTTGGATTTGCATTGACAAACTCAATGAAATTTTTTAGTTTGAGCAAATCTTCATGTTGCATGGGAGCAGCCATTGTGTTTGATTTTTTACGCTTTTCTTTACTACTCTTTTAATATGTCCTATTTTTCGACAGAGCTACAAAAACCATAGATGGAAAACAGAGATGGAACTAGCCCAGAAATTATCGATAGTCGGTTAAATAAAAATAATTGCACAGCGTCGCCATCTACCGTTTTCGTTGAAGAGCCAACTGAACTTTTCGTTTTCAATTGAAGTGAGATATTTAAATCCACAAACTGTGAGTCACAATTAGTTTTACCGTTTCCGGTTTTTCTGTAAGATTTAGCTTTTTATTTTAAAAAGATTCTCAAATTGTTAAAATTGAGAATTCTGACCACATAAAAACACATATATTATTTTTTTTAAATCATTTTAGTATTTTTTATTCTCAATGCTTTTGGTTTTTTTTTTTTGTTTTTAATTTTTTTTTTTCTTACTTTTTCTCTGTCTTTTCATTTGGAATTAATTTATTTATTAATTTTTTACGCTTACTTAATGATTTAGTATCTTGGGTTCATTTATTTCTGGGTTTACCATCGCTCTTAAGCGTTGCGCTGGCAAATGGATACCTTTTCCCTAGCCCCATCCCCAACCCACACTCCCAGCAAGACAGCTTTGGACCGCCAACAGCGAGGGGCGAGCGAGCATTTAGTTAAAGGTGTAGATGGCGGGCACAGAGGGGCGGTTCGAACATTTTTGCATAATTTTTTGTTCACATTCACGTTTCGTGTTGTCTGTCTGTTTATTTTTCTGTTTATATCCCTTTTGTAATCAATTTTATAGCATAACTATTAAATAATTTGTTCATACATATATTTATATATATATATATATATAATGCATTTACATATATATTCATATATGTATGTATGTATGTATATTCAGTTGTTTTTTTTTTCTTCTTTTTAATAATTTAAATTTTTATTGTAATTTAATATTATATTTTGCATTTATTTTTTTTTTTCTTTTACGTTTTTTTTATTGTTATTAAAATATTCAACAAATAATTTAAAGGGGACTGGGAGTTAGGGTGGGGCAGGAATAGGAGAAAGGTTTGTCATCATCAGAACGTTTTGTTTAAATATTTATATTTTGATTTGTTTAGTACTATTTAAACACTTAGTAGGTATGCTTAATGTGTCATCCTCTTACGCTTCTATTGTTGTCGCTGAATCTATTTCCATGAACTTTTGTGACCACTCTCGTTTAAGAAATGTAATGAAATTGTAAGTAATATAAGAAAGGATAGAAAGAATTGAAATATTAAGAATAAACTGAAAATAAAAGAAATAAAAAAAAAAAAAGATTTACACGCTTTTTACACTTATTCCGTTTATTGTTTTGTTTT